>JAKSZT010054487.1:46063393-46109089 GCA_026826555.1 Tolypeutes matacus | reverse complement strand
CCCCCCCCCCCCCCCCCCCCGCCCCAGCCTGGAAGGGCTCTTGGGACAGGGCAGACCAAACCTGGGAGTCCAAAGCAGGGTCAGCCCCAGGGTCTCTCTCCCCTCTCCCATGGAGTCCTCAACAATTAGTCCAGACTAGAAGAGAGGGAGGTTGCGAGGATCGGATTTCTCCAGTCCTTTCCAGGCTCCCAGGGCAAACCACCGTGTGGAAGTGTCCGTGGGGCTCTGCAGCCCAAATTTCAGGTCAGAACCTGAGTCAGCCTAAGGCTGTGTCCCTCTCTCTCCCCTTTCTGGGAGTGGCAGATCCCTGAAGCCCCCTTTGTCTGTGGTCACAGGCCCAGAGGCCCGAGAATTCTGAAGAGTGTGGGGGAGGGTGCCGGCAGCAGCAGAAGCTGCTACTTGCAACTCACAGTTCTGTAGTCGCGATTTCCCTCTTCTGTCCCTCTCTCCTCTGGGTGGTGTGCAGCCTTCACCTGCTGTCCTAAACCCTAGAAGATCTTTTTCGGGGCTGTTTCAGCTTGTCCTCTAGCTATTTTTCTGGAGAAGAGATTCCCGTGTCTTACTAGTATGCCATCTTCCCGCAAGTCTCTATTTTTTCTAATTATGTAGGTGTGGGATGTGAGACAAAGAAAGGAGTCAAGGATTTTTTGGCCTAGTTTTTTTTGCGTGAAAATCTAGAAGAATGAAGGTAGTCCACTGAGGTAGAGAAAATTAGGTGTGTGTGTTGCGGGGAGGGGGGGGGGCGCGTGGATCAAGAGTTGAATAAATGAGCTAATAATTTAGTTTTTAGTAGTGAAGAACCATCTTGAGAAATACATCTGAGGCCTTAGGAAAAAATGTTTGCTTGTTAACTTTTAATATCACACAATATTTGCATTGTATTCTCTTCTGTGTTCATTACCACTTCAAAAGGACCATTTACTCTTTTTTTTTTTTTTTAAAGATTTTATTTATTTATTCATTTATCCCCCACCCTTGCTGCTTGTGCTTGCTGTGTCCATTTGCTGTGCGTTTTTCTGTGTCTGCTTGTCTCCCCTTGCTGGGTCGTTCTGCTGCGTCAGCTCACCGCACCACGTGGGCCAGCTTGCCTTCACCAGGAGGCCCCGGGAACCCAACCCGGGGCCTCCCATATGGTAAAGGGGAGCCCTACTGATTGAGCCACATCCGCTTCCCAGGACCATTTACTCTTAATGGGGTTTCTTTCATCATAATATCTTCTTTGCATTATCAAGTGAATTGTTAAACAAAATTTTAACTTAAAGTACAACCAGTATTAAAATTCTCAGGCTTTTTCATTCTCATGTTTTCTAACTTGAAGTTTCTACTTTACTTGCTTAGTTTTTATTATTTTTTATTTTTTATCAATGCAGGATCATTTGATTGTCAGCTTTGGTGACACCATGCTAGGCTGTAATTTCTCAAGTGGAAAACTTAAAAAATCTAAAATGAGGTTAAACATATCTGTAGTAGAGGTGTTTCACTCCCCCCCCCCAAAGGAAACCATTACTGCATGTGATATTTACCAGTTTATCTTGTGAAATATATTCTGCCTTAGCAGTTGCCATAACTAAAAAATTTCATCTGCAGGCTGTTTCTTACTACCACACATTTTACCATCACAGATCATGTTGCTTGTTGGGTACTTGCCTCTGTACCTCCATGTGTCAGATTTGCTTGGCTTCTGTCTTTTTAACACCACCACTGTATATTCTGCCTTCCACATCTGGGATCAGGACAATTACAATAAGACCTAGTTTCAATCTTTAGGTTTTAATCTCTTCTTTTCCTTCCTACCAATTATTTTCATATTAATTCACTGAAAGGAGAGTCTTAATTGTATTACTTCACGTAGATATATCTAAATTAGTAATTTTTTTGTACAATATTCTGAAGCATTGCTTTAGGGGTTCCACATATTTGATTTGAAGTTTATTTAAAAAATAAGCCATCCACACTTGATTAGGTGAATTGCTATATGTGAGAGGAAGGAAGATAGGAGTGCAAGACCTCCCATTCTTCCATACCCATTTCAATTATTGTGGATTTAAAAAATATTTCTATTGGGATTGATGTATGATTTTATTTGAAAAATGTATTTCACTGCTCAAAAATTGGTAAATAACAACTGCATATGACTATTAAGTTTCCTATTACATTATGATTTTTCCCTTCAGATTCTGGGTCATGGGACTACTACTGAGCCCATGTACTAAAGAGATGAGTATGGGGAATGGAGCTAACATTTGTCAAGCAACTACCATGTCCCATGTGAAATATGGTGTCTGTATTAGTCAGGGTTCTCTAGGGAACAGAATCAATAGGAGATACCTGTAAATAGTATGAGATTTTATAAGAGTCTCTCACGTGACCTTGGGGATGCACAAGTCCAGGTTCTGCAGGCAGGCTACAAACCAGAGGCTCTGATGAAAGTCCAATGAAGGTCCTTGATGAGTTTCCGGGAGGCGTTGGCTGTCCAAAGATAAGCTGGGAAATTCTCTCTGAATACTGAAATCACTTCCCCTTTGCAGGCATTCAACTGATTGGATAAAACATCATTCATTGCTGATGGCACTCTCCCCGGTTGATCGTAGATGTAATCAGCATTACATCTGTGCATCTATGCAGTAAACTCACTGATGACTAAAGTCCATAAATGTCCTTATATTACAATTAGCCCACTGCTTGCTTGACCAAACAGCTGGGCACAATTATCTGGCCGAGTTGACACATTAGCCTAACCATCACAGTGTCTTTGTGTGTTCAATAACAATCCCTGTGGAAGGATGACAATAGCCTCATTTTGTATATGAAGAACCTGTGGATTTTCAAAGTGAAATAATTTAACCAAAGTCACAAAGTTATTATTGGGAGAAGACAGAATTGATACAGCCTGCCTCTAAAGTTCATCAGATTATACCAAAACTATCAATGTACAAATTCTTGATTGACTGTAAAAACCTATTCTTGCTGTCCTATCCATTTCCTGTCTGCTCTCGCCATTCCCTCTAACATAGGGTATTTATTTTTCCCCACCAAGCCAGATTACTTGGCATTTTCCAAACCTGCCTTAACAATTTGGTTTGTTTTATTCCTTTACTGCCATCATTGCTTCCCATTTATATGTCCATTCTTTAATTTAGCAGCTGTTCACTGAGCACCTGCTGTGTGTTAGATTTGATCTAAGCATAAATAAGGAAAAGCAAAAGCTGACTCTCTGGAATTAGAACTATTAGAGAAGAAAAAGCTTTGCCAGCAGACAGTGAAAATAAAAAAAGAAATCTAAAGGACGTGGGTGGGTTAGTGTGTGATAAGATGGTCTCTGATGCCGTATCTGAGTAGATATAACTCTAAGACACCCAGCCCCCTGAACAATTAACCATATTTTGAAGAGAACCAACCAACTGGAAATAGATTAATTGCAACAGACAGTTCTAGGACTTAGGTTCTCCATGATTTGAATGTATTACTTACAGTGTTATTTTATTTGAAATAAGTTACCCATATGTTTTAATGAAAAAAAAAAAAAAATCTAACATCATTAGCCTTGAGGGAAATGCAAATAAAAACTACAGAGTGATATCACTTCACACCTATTAGAATGGCTATAATCCAAATGTCAGATAATAATGGGGTTAGCTAGAACTCTTATACACTACTGATGAGAATGTAAAAATGGTGCAGTCACTTTGGAAAACAGTTTGACAGTTCCTCAAAAAGTTAAACATAGGGTTACCATATGATCCATAAATCCACCTCCTAAGTATATATTCAAGGGAAATTTTTTTTTAAAAGTCCATACAAAAACTTGTACAAAATTGTTTATAGCAGCATTATTCATAATTGCCAAAAAGTGGAAACAACCCAAATGTCCATCAATTGATAATGTGGTATATCCATACCATGGAATATTATTTGATGATAAAAAGGAATGAAGTACTGATAATATGCTACAACATGCCTAACCTTGTAAACATTATGCTTCGTGAAAGAAGCCAGTCACAAAGAACTATATATTTGACTACATATTGCATGATTCCATTTACATGAAATGTCTAGAATAGGCAGACCAAGGAGACAGAAAGTAGATGGGGGTTGTCTAAAGCTGTGGGCTTTGGGGGTAAATATGGAGTGTCTGCTAATGGATATAGGGTTTCTTTTTGGGATGATGAAAATGTTCTAAAATAGATTGTGATATTGGTTGCACATATTTGTGAATATGCTAGAAACCATAGAATTGTAAACTATAAGTGAGTTGTATGTGAACTACATCTCAATAAAGCTGTTATAGAATAAATAGCAAATAAAATTGGTTGGGTTTAAAAAATAACAAAACACTATTACCACCCTGTATTTTAAAATGAAAAAGTCTAAAACCTAAGAGAAGATTAAAGTTACCTGTGTAAGCCACATAGCTAGTCAAGGATACAGCTGGGACAGAAACTTAACTCTTTTCTTTCTACATTTCATACTTACATTCTTTCATTCCACAAACATTTTTTCAGCATCTGTATTGTGCCTGGAATTGAGGATACAAACAACATTTTGGAACTAGAACTACCTGGATTTGGTGACCAAAATGGCTGAAGTTCTACTTTGGGAAGCTGTATGGGTGGTGATGAAAGAGAGAGGGACTCCAGGAGGAGCAGGATTGATGAGAAAGAAAAAAGTCTTGTTTTTTCTTCACATGCTCCCATGTAGTCTTTCTCTTTTCCTATTTGCTTAACTTCTTGAAAGAATACTTTGTATTCATTGCCTTCACTTTGTTAATATGCATACACTTACTTTTAAACTTCTTTTAATTTATTTCTTCATATTTCACAAGGATCACTTAACTGCCAAATCCAATGGCCTCATCTCAGTCCTCATCTTACCTCCTGATGTGCTAAAGCAGGGCCTTTTTTTCTGTAAAGGGCCAGATAGCAATTATTTCTGGGCCCTGTAGACACAGTTGCAATTACTTAGCTTGTCCTTGTGATGGGTAAAGCAGCTGTAGGCAGTACATAAACAAATGAGCATGGCTGTATTCCAGTAAGATGTTACTTACCAAACCAGGAAGCTGGCCAGATTTGGCATGTGCGCTGTAGGTTGCCAATCTCATCTCTAAAGCATTTGGCTGTATTTTCACCTTTTATTGGGGATGTGGGGGGATTGTTTCTCTCTTTCAGTGGTACTTCTGCCCACCCCCCTTTTCTTCTCATTTAGTGGCACTTCTTCATGTAGTTTTGTCCATGGCTGTTTTCTTGCTTTATAATTAAGTATTCTCATAAGACTTTTAGGCTGCGGGTCCTCTTTTTCCACTTCTAAAAGGAAATAATTAAGGCCCAAGGGTCCGTCAATGGAATCTCCTTGACTTGGTGAGTCTGAGCCAGTGTTTTCAGAGTTGTAGTAGGATAGAGAGTTTCCACACACCACCCTTTTGCTGTGTTATGTCCGTCACATTAACATCCTGTAACAGTTTGGTATTGTTTATGAATTTCAAAAATAGATATTGAATTATGTTTATAAACTGGTCTTTTCCTCTGAGCATATTAGATTGCATTAGATTCAGAGGTTTCTCTTTTACTTGATTTAATTATGATCAAGGCTTTGATTCGGCCACATCAGTAGGATGAAAGCAACTTGGCAGAGTAGAGAGTTGGAGTTTTGATGCTGGAGCACTGGGAAGTAAATACACAGGAGAAGAACAAAGAGGAATAGAGACGGCTCTGTAGACATGGCAGAGGCCCTGGAAAGAGAGAGAGTCTGATAGTCTACAGCTGACCTTGTGGAGAGACCAGAGCAGCTGAGCCCGGGAAGAAACGAGATCTGGGGAGAGAGACAAGCCTTATACCAGCCTATAGCTGAGACCAGAAGAGGCTGGGACCACGGAGTCTGAAGTGGAAGGCTGAACCCTTGCAGAGACTGGCAGCCATCTTGCTCCAATGTGTGGCAACAGACTTTGGTAAGGGAAGTAATTCTCTTTATGGCCTTGTGACTATAAGCTTCTACCCCAAATAAATACCCTTTATAAAAACCAACTGATTTCTGGTATTTTGCATCAGCACCCCTTTGACTGACTAATACACATCCCATGCAGGTCTGCTTTCCTTAAAAGTGCCCTTGGGAAGATGGAGGATTAG
Organism: Tolypeutes matacus; assembly: GCA_026826555.1. Classification (NCBI taxonomy): domain Eukaryota; kingdom Metazoa; phylum Chordata; class Mammalia; order Cingulata; family Chlamyphoridae; genus Tolypeutes; species Tolypeutes matacus. The sequence continues at coordinate 46,102,970 of JAKSZT010054487.1, read as the reverse complement.
AGAAGTGGAGGGATCACTTTTCTCCCAGAAACAAGTACCTGCAGGTCAGGCAGAGACTGGAGGGCTGCTCTGGGGCTCAGAACATGAGGGAAAGGTGAGAATCCACCCCTAAGAGAGACGGTTGAAGGAAAGGAGTCTCAGCTGGCTGAAAAATCCTGTGAGTAGAGCTGAAAAAGCAGCAGTGGGTGCCCTTCCCCCGACCTATGGAGCAACTAGTAGACTGCAGTGGCTGTGGACTTGCAGTGGCTGCAGACTGAGGGAGTTGCAGGAGTTCCCTTTTCCTCAAGAAAGGTGGGGAGAGGGAGGGACACAGCCTACAGTAAATTAAGATTTTGGCTAGCAAACTTGGTCTGCTACATTGGAGGGGTCACAGACTTCCAGGCTGCATGGGGCTGCCCCATCGTTTGCCCTGAGAGCCAGCAGACAGCTAAAGATAATTTGTCTTCTCAAACACCCTGCTGCCCTGGGTTGGATGCTGCAGAGGCAGAGGGAGGGTATGGCATGGTTGGCCAAGGATGGCTGGCCAGCTTATGAGAAAGTTTGTGAGGCTTGGCCAGCCCTGAGGACATTGCTTTTGCACCTCTTACCTGCCTAAGGAGTTACAATGAATGCATTTCCCCCTAGCACCAGGAGTCTGAGCTGAGAGTTCTGCCAAAGTCAGACCAGAAAAGTGCATGAAAAAGGAATAATAATAATAAATAAATAAAGGAGGCAAGCAGATACCTTTAATGCCACCCTGTCTAAGAAACTGGCCTAGCACCCCATTACTGGATCCTTAGCCTGGTTTGAGCAGTACAACAGGGGCAAGCCTAAATATTTAGAAGAAGTTAAGCCAAGAATAATGGTAGCACACAACTACTTAACAGTACATCCCTAGGCAAGAGAGAGAAACTGAACATCAGAGTAAACTCAGCATCAGAATCAGATGCCTAGACATCAGCAAAAAATTACAAGCCATACAAAGAAAAAGGAAGATATGACTTGGGCAAAGGAGCAAATCAAAGCTCCAGATGAGATACAGGACTTGAAAGAGCTAATCAATGAGGTTCATACACATTTCCTAAATCAAATCATGGAGTTGAAGGACAATATGGCTAAAAAACAAAACAAAACAAAACAAAACATTAAGAAGACACTGAGTAAGCACAAAGAAAAATTTGAAATCTTGGATAGAAAAATAACACAGCTTATGGGAAGGAGAGACACAATAAGTGAGATTGAAAATACAATAGAGGCATATAGCAGTGGATTTGAAATCATGGAAGAAAGAATCAGCAACATAGAGGAAAGAACAACTGAAATTGAAGGGAAAGAAGAATGGAGAGAGGAGAGAATGGAAAAAATTGAGCAGGGGCTCAGGGAGTTGAACGATAACACGAAGTGTACCAACATATGTTATGGAAATTCCAGAAAGAGATGAGAAGGGAAAAGGGGCAGAAAGAGAATTTGAGGAAATGAAGGCCAAAAATTTCCCAACTCCCGTGAAAGACATGAATATAATTATCCATGAAGCACAGCATACTCCAACTAGAATAAATCCAAATAGACCTACCCCAAGACACATGATATGCACAATGCCAAATACCAAAGATAAAGAGAAAATTCTGAAAGCAGCCATGGAAAAGTGAAACACCACATACAAGGGACAGCCAAGAAGACAGTACAGATTTCTCTTCAGAAACCATGGAGGCAAGAACCATGGGAAATAATTATGGTACTGAAAGAGAAAAACTGCCAGCCAAGAATTCTTTAATCTGACAAAACTGTCCTTCAAATATAATGGTGAGCTTAAAATATTCACAGAAAAATGGGAACTAAGAGAGTTTGTAAACAAGAATCCAGCTCTGTAGGAAACACTAAAGGAAGTTCTGCAGCCAGGAAAGAAAAGACAAGAGAGAGGCTTGGAGGAGAGTGTAGAATGGAAAGGGAAACTTAAAAGGTAAAAAGATGCAGAAAAATAAAATATGACATGTGAAAGCCAAAGGATAAAATGGCTGAAATAATGGCATTACAGTAATAACATTGAATGTTAATGGATTAAACTCTTTAATCAAAAGACATCGGCTGACAGAATGGATAAGAAAACAAGAGACTTGTCTTCAGGAGACTCACCTTAGGTCAAGGATGCAAGTTGACTGAAAGTGAAAGGATAGAAAAAGATATTTCATGGAAATAGTAACCAAAAGAGAGCAAGAATAGCTGTACTGGTGTCAGACAAAACAGACTTTAAATGCAAAAAAAATGGTAAGAGATGCAGATGGCCATTATATATTAATAAAAGGGAAAATCCACAGGAAAGTGTAACAGTCATAAATATATATGTACTTCACAGGGTGCCCCAAAATACATGAGGCAAACTCTCACAAAACTGAAAGAATATATACATGAAGGAATATTACTCAGCTTTAAGAAGAAGTGAAGTTGTGAAGCATTTGACAATGGGGATGAACCTGGAGGACATTATGATGTGTGAAGGAAGCCAGGCACAAAAGGACAAATACTTCATGACTTCGCTATTATGAACTAAATATCATGAGCAAACTCATGGAGTTAATATCTAGAATATAAGTCACCTGAGTTAAGAATGTGTTTAGAGGATGGAAAGCTGAGGTTTAATCTGTGCAGAATTGGTATAGAAATGGTGAAAGCTCATCGTAGGATATGTAGTTAGTAGTGCTAACATATGGGTATGATAGTGGTTTTTTTTTTTTTTAAGTATTGAAAATGCTCCAATATTGATTCAAGTGATGCATGCATAACTCGCTGATTATATCAGATGCCATTGATTGTACACTTTAAATTGTGTGGTTTATGAACCAAAAAAATAATCGGGTGGGTTCAGGGAAAAATACACCAAGTCTAAGATGTGGACTATAGTTAGTAGTAATAGTTTGACGATGCTCTTTCATAATTTGTTACAGATGTTTCACAACAATGCAAGGTATTTGTGGTGGGGTGATGTATGTTTGTTATGTAAGTTCACAACTTTTACTATACAGTTGTTGTTATGTTTGTTCTTATATGAATGATATACCTCAATAAATTGCTTTTAAAATTAAAAATAAAAAAACACCCTTAATTTAGTGTAGCATTCTTTCCTACTGTGGGAGTCTTTTCTGTGGTTGGTTGTCTGCCCAAGAAGACATTAGAGCAGTGATGGGCGTCTCTCTAAGAAGGTTCTTAAAAGGGGGTCTCTGGGAAAAAGAAGGGAGCATTTGTGGTCAGTTACCACAGACACTCCTTTTTCTTCCTCACAACTTTAAAATAGGGGAAAAAGCAAACTTCCCTGCCCCAAATTACCTCTTTATATTATGCCTGAAATTTTGCCAAATAGAGAAGGATAAAAGTTATAATTTGTTCCGGACTTAATATGGAATGGCTAACAATTTGTGTTGCTGCTATTGAACTGAGTAACACTCAACAATTGGAATTATGATGAGTTGGAGGGAAAGAAGAAAGATCAGGAAATAGAAAAATGGAACTCTTTCTTTTCTGGGAGGAAAGCCAGCAGTGATGAATGGGGTTTTAGGGCCTATAGAGGTAGAACTGGGAGAGAGAAAAGGGAAGTGCAGAGTACCCAAGACAGTTAGTGTGAAAATCTGCCTGTTTTCCAGATATTTGCCCTTCTTTGCTGCTTTTCTTGATCTTTGTGTATAATGATGAGGGTGGGTGTGTATTTGTTTGTGTTGGGAAGGGGACAGGCAAGGGGATAAGGAGAAGCCAGGGTTAGTTTGTCAGTAGCTTTTATTTTATTTTATTTTATTTTTATTTTTATTTATTTTTATTTATTTATTCATTTATCCCCCCCTTGCTGCTTGTGCTCACTGGGTCAGCTAACCACGCCATGCGGGCGGGCTTGCCTTCACCAGGAGGCCCCGGGAACCGAACCCGGGCCTCCCATATGGTAAACGGGAGCCCTACTGATTGAGCCACAGCCGCTTCCCTGTCAGTAGCTTTTAAATTAACAGTAAGCATACACAGTTTAAGTGAGTTGTGTAAGGATACGCCACTATCCTTAGTGACAAAGGCAAGACTATTTAGTCTGATATTCTTTCATTTCATGTTTCACTGTTGTATTACATACGAGAAATAACTGCCACTTTACAGTCTTAACAAGCCTTCCCAGGAAGTTTTGGTTCTAATTTCTGGTCTTTTCATCTTTCTCACTTCCTTGGTCTTCAACCTCAGGCCATTTACTTTCTTTTCCCCTGTAATACCAACTGTTACCTCATGGATTTACTTCCCTCCACCTAGACTCTGCTTCATCTCTTCAACCACTTTAATTTAATTCCCTGTTTTTTCTTTCTTTTTGCTCTACCCTTCTAGCAAACTCTAGACCAATCAAATAGTATTAAATATAGTAGTTATTATTTACTAAACACCTGCTATGTGACAGGATACCATGTTAGGCAATTTTACATATATTATTGTAGTTTTCACAACAACTCTAAATGGGATAGATATTATTATTATTATTATTAGCACTTGATATAACTATCGTTATATTATTCTAACTTTAGATAATTAATCCAGGACCTTCACTACACTAGTAAAGCTGGATTCTCACTCACATATTTAACCTCAAAGGTCATGCTTTTCCCACTATACCAGGTTCCTTCTAAGTCACCTGTGATGTGTACAACAGAAACTTTGATCTTTAAAGTTGACTCTTGGTGATCCTTTTACCTATTCCTCTCATTCCCTTCTGAGTCTATTGAAAACCCTTTCATCTCAACTCAACCCTCCTCACTGTCAGCAGATACTGTCTTCATCTTCCAAGAGAAACTGGAGACTATTAGTTGTTCATTGCTTCTGGCCCCATCTAGGTCAATATATATAACTTACCTTCCTTCTTCCTTCCCTCTCTTTCTCCTCCTTCCTTTCCTCCTTCCTTTAATCCCTTTCTCTTTTCTTTGCTTCATTTTCAATTTCCATTTGGTTCTTCTTTATATCTTCTGTTTCTTTGCTGAGACTTTGTGTTTCTTTGCTGAGGTTTTCTTCTTTTCATTTGTTCCAAGCATTTTTGTAATTGCATATTGAAGCAGTTTTTTCAGAGCTGATTTAAAATATTTGCCAGTTAATTCTAACATGTTTTTCACTTCAGTGTTGACATATTGCTTGTCTTTTTAAACCAGTTTGTGATCTTTCTTGTTCTTGGTATGATAAGAGTTTTGACTGAAAACTGGACATTTTTCTATTATGTTCTGAGACTCTGGATCTTGTTTAAATCTTCTGTTTTAGCTGGATATATGTGATACTGCTCTGGTAAGGGAAAGGGGTGTATGCATTGCCCTTTTACTGCTAAGTGGAGTTTGAAGTCCAGGTTCCCATCTCAGCGTCTGATAATAACTAGGGTGGGGAGGTCTCCTTGTTACTGCTGGCGGGAATCACAGTTTCAATTCCCCATATAGTCTCTATTGGCTTTGCATTAGGGGTGGTCTTATTACTGGGTGAATGTGAAAGTCGTCCAGGGGTCCTCTGACACCACCTCAGTGGGTAAGGGGAAGGTGCTTCTCATTATTGCCTGGTTTGGTTGGCATTCTAGGCTCTCTACATGGTCTCTAAGGGGAAAATGAGAGTGTCTTGTTACTCTGTGGAGAGGATGAAAGTTCTGGTTCCTTACTTGGTCTTTTCTGATGTCACCCTGTGCGTGTTGTGGTGTCTCATTTCAGCCACGAGAGTGTTGAAGTTTAGGCTGTCACTTTGACCTTTGCTGGCATGGGTGGGACGGGCAACAGCTTTTTCTGTGGTGTTTGTCTGAAGTAGTGTTAAGATTTTCTAAAAGTTTTTTTTTTTTTTTTCTTGCTAGGCTGCCTCTTTGCTGATCTTTTGGCTAGAGAGAACGGGCTTTTGTTGGGGCCTTTTTTGTTGGCACCTGTTGGCTTTTCTAGGTTGTTGGCTTCTTCAGCTCCAAGACTAAGAGCTGTGAGGAAAAAGAAAACCTAGGGAACTTGTCACCGGCATACTTTGGATTCTGAGGTCCCTCGCCAGTCTGTTGTTTTCTCTCTAACTTTCATAGTCTTATGTTTGTTTTATATGTATTGTCTGTGGTTTTTAGTTGTACTAAGTGTATGGAAAGGGGAAAAGTGCATCTACTCCATCTTTCTGGAAGCAGAAGTTTACAGTTTTTAAATGGCAGTGACTTTCTGGTAGGCAACAATACAAAATAGAGTTACACACACACACACACACACACGCATAGTTTTGCCTGGAGTTGGCCTCTGAATTAGCGAGCTTTTAGTTTCTTCCTCTCCTCTAGTTTTGAATTCTTAGCCTCTAAAAATTGTGTTTTTCACACTATTCCCAAAGTTGTGCTTATAGCAATAGGGGTTTGGAAATAGATACTGTGGGTGCATATGAGTTATCTGTTTACTTCACACGATGGTTTTGACCCTTGGCTATACCTTAGACTGGGGGTTCTTAACAACTTTTTTGTTCCACGGACCCCATTGCCAGTCAGGTGAAAACCACAGACCCATTACTTAAGCCCACACTATACTGTGTATTATTTAAAAACTATATCATACCTGCACCAACATGTCCCCACAAGAATATCTTTTTGAATTTCAATTCAAGCTCACAAACCCCTTGTTAAGAACCCCTGCCTTAGTAGACTCATCTAGTGCACTGAAAAATAACATGTAGGCCTCACTTCAGACAAGGCTCTTTGAACTGGGTCTGTCCAGGGCATCAGTAGTTTTAAAAAGCTCTCCAGCTGATACTAATATGTGGCCACTGTGGCACACCACTTGCCAAGATTTTGTAATTGGGTGACTGCTGGTGAATCATAAGGATTTCTTAAAGCATATCGATTTAGGAATTGATACATGAATATTATTATTATCATTAAATTTTGGTAGTATTTGATGAATTATTTATTTGGCCCTCATATTTGACTAAGATTGTAATTAAAGCATTTTTTTTTCCCTAGGTAAAATTGAGGAACAATGTTAACAGTTTTTTTTCCCTCAAATTTACCATTTAATTTCTAAATTTTCATATGGAATTCCTGAAATCTCATTGTTTCTTCCTTATTATGAACTTTCCATATTTTCTGTTGTGCTTCTATTTTGTTCTTCATATCTTTTGTTGTTAATATTAATTTTCTTCATCCTATTTTACATTGATTACTTTTTTGTTAAATTGATTTGTACCAGGCATTATACTTTTCTTGGACCAGAACCTCATTTATTGTTACCTTAGGACTAGTTTATAGTTTTATTTTAATTCAATCACAGGAGCCCTGTTTTGACCTTTGCTTGTTTAGCTTTAACCTAGTTTTTAGTGTTTGTTTGGGTTCATTGGCCTTGATGTAAGTAACTGCCCAAGTTTCGCAATCTCTATTAGATATGACTAGAGATTGAGTAATGAGTTGTCTATAATCAGTATTACCTTTTCACATTTTGGTTATGTTTAAATGGGTCTTTGTTTTCTTACCCTGGGTCCCACAAGTGGTAACAGCGGGCCTGACAGTAGGTATCAATGTTACTGATTTATATTGGATTGACTTGAATTATTGTTGCATTTTGGTAGCATAAAACCAGACACTACTGCTGTTACATATAGTATTCTAAACTTTTAATAGTATTTCATAGTTGTGGGATCTTGTTTTCCTGAACTCTTTTACCAGAAGTTAGGAAGCTACTAATTACTAGGATTTATTTATTTCCCTATTTTTCTGGTGAAGTATTATGGTAAGTGTTATTTCATGAATCTTATGTGCGAGATTTTCTGTTACTTCCCTTCACTTTGTAATCATATGGTTTGGTTCTTTGTTGAAATATTTTGGTACATTCCAAATATTTCCTTTGATTGGTAGCATTGATTTCTCCTTCTGCCTTTTAAAATTCTGATGTAATTTGCTCTTTTATTCCTACAATCATTTTTTTCAAGGTTTCTTCCAGATTTTAGATTTGATTTTGCTTCTGAAATTGTTTTTGATAATGCATAGGATTAATTTGAGTAACACATATCAGTTATATCTATCATTTTATCTTTCCTTAAGTTATTGGACTCATGCAGGCCAATTGGTTTATCAGCTTTACTGTTCAATCTGTTTTACTTATGTTTTTGTTTTGAGGAAGCTTTCCTGTTTTTTTTTTTTTTTTTTTTTTTCCCAAGCTTTTAGTTGTTCCAGTATTCTTTCTACAATCTTAAATTTCATTTTGATCTTTTATAAAGTGTAAATGTTTATGACCCAGTACTTATTTTTGCAGTTAATACAGAGTAAAGTACATACTGACCATATTCCAGGTGAGATATTTTATGTAAAGTCTCAGCTATTTAAGTAACTGAGATAAAAATGGAATGGTTTAAGTAGCAGCCAATTTTGAAGCAATTCCAGACCACTTAAAATGCCCAATAATACCTCTTTTTTTAAGAGGTACCAGACCGTTTAAAATGCCCAATAATACTCTAAAATTAAGTATAAAAGGGGCTTATTTCCAGACTTAACGTTTGTAAATACTATTTTTACTCACAACTCTTGGTAAAACTTTTTCTGATGATGAATGAACAACATTGTGATTATACTAAAAGCCATTGATTATACACTTTAGATAGATCCATGGTATGTGACTATATCTCAGTAAAACTGCTTAATAAATAAATAAATGATTGTGCAAGAATAGCCAGAAATAGCAGCTATGTACAGCAGGGGAAACAGAGAGAGAATGAGAGGTGAAGAATTTTCTTGTTTGTCTGTTTTTTGTTTGTTATTCTTATTGAAGTTATGAAAATGCTCTAAAAATGATTTAAGTGAAGAATGCACAACTATGTGATTATACCAAATACCACTGATTGTATACTTTGGATGAATTGTATGCTTTATTAATATGTATCAATAAAATTGATTTGTGAAAAAAAATAAATGAACTGAGAACTTGAAAAAAATCTTTTATTACAGTATTCTGAGGCATGTAACTTAATCTGCTTTGTTATTAGCAGGATCATCTTCTTTTATCACTATCATTAGTGGTGTGTAGTGTGGCAGTTTGATATTATTTATGAATTCCAAAAAGAGAAATTAATTGTATTTATAAACTGGTCTGTTTCTCTGGGTGTGATTCCCTTTGATTGTGTTAAATTCAAAGGCTTTATGTTTACCTGATTCATTCAAGATTAGGGCTTTGATTCGACCAAGTCATTAGGGTGTGCAAGTTGAGTCCCTGCCCCCTTGGTGGGCTATATAAACGGACACTCAATCAAGAACACAGAAGTAGGGGAAGCGGCTGTGGCTCCAATCAGTAGGGCTCCCGTTTACCATATGGGAGGCCCCGGGTTCGGTTCCCGGGGCCTCCTGGTGAAGGCAAGCCCGCCCGCACGTCGTGGTTAGCTGTCCCAGCAAGCACAAGCAGCAAGGGGGGATAAATGAATAAATAAATAAAATCTTTTAAAAAAAAAAAAAAAGAACACAGAAGTAGATACACAGAGAAGATACAAAGAGGCAGAGAGAGAGAGAGCTCCATAGACATAGAACAGGAGAGAACTTGTCAGCTTTGATCCTGCGGCCCTGGGAAGAGAGATGAGCCACTCACCTGATAGTTTACAGCTGACCTTGTGAAGCAACCAGAGCAGCTGAGCCCAGAAAGAAACGAGAGCTCCAGCCTGGAGCTGAGATCAGAAGAAGCTGGGCCCACAGAGCCTTAAGAGGAAAGAAGAAGGCTAAACCTTTTCAGATATCGGCAGCCTTCTTGCTTCAACACGTAGCAACAGACATATGGTGAGACAGTACCTCTTATGGTACCTTGGGTTGGACTCTTTAGGGCCTTGTAACTGAAGCTTCTTCCCCAAATAAATACCTTTTATAAAAGCCAACAGATTTCTGGTACTTTTCATCAGCACCCCTTTGGCTAATACATGTAGTATAAACAAAATACAGCTTGCAGGTAGGTTGTGTGTTCCTGAGGAAGGTCAGTTGGCAACCCAGACAACTTCACAGAGAGTAGCATTTATCATTCAAGCCTGATCTAACAGCACAATAAGTACAGAACAGTTTCACAGGGTGGAATTAAATTAACCAAGTTTACCACTATAAAACGCAGAATTCCAGTTCATTACTTTAAAAATAGATATTTAACTCTCAGGCAAACAGGAATCTCATAATTGTTGATCATAGTTTCTCTTCCTCAAGTTACTTTTTTTTTCTTTTCTTTTTTTTCTTTTTCTCAAGTTACTTTTACTCGGGAACCCAGTTTCCTCAAAAGGCTGCCAGGTACTTGTAGTGCCAGAAAAAGGTAATAAGTTGGACGGTCTTTTTGCAAGTACCAGTCACATTCTTTAGTGTGCTCTTAAGATACCAGATTTATAAAATGACGTAAGCATAAGAATACATATTAGAAGGGCACAGTGGAAAGTGAAATAAGTTTGACTTTGGTATATTGCTCTTGTTGGTACACATAAGTCAAATAGTTTGAACATAATACAATTAGTTTTTGTAATTTTGTATACAGCGTTTTTCAGACTTTTTGGTCTCAGGATCCCTTTCTGCTGTTAAAAATTTGGGACCCCAAAGAGCTTTTATGTATGTGGAGTCTACCTTTCGATATTTACTGTATTAAAAATTGAAAGTGAGAAACATTTTAAAAATTATTAATTCATTTAAAAATAACAGTAACAGGCCTGTTAATAACATGATATAAATAATACTTATGAAAAATAACTATATTGCAAAAAGAATGTAGTGAGTGGCATTTTTACATTTTTATAAATCTCTTTAATACCAGGCTTCATAGAAGACAATTGGATTTTCTTATTTGTTTCTGCATTCAATGTGTTGTAACATATTTTTTGATTGAAGTATTTGAAAAAAATATAGCTTCATACATGTAAGTGTTGGGATAAGGGAGAGTAGTTGTTTTACTAGTGTTTTCTGATAATTGAGGATATTCTTTTTTTGATTGTTTTAGTATCCTGGCTGCTAAAGCAAATATCATGCAATGGGTTGGCTTAAACAATGGGAATTTACTGACTTACCTTTTTGAGGATGGGAGAAGTCCAAAATCAGGAGTCATCAAGGCAGTACTTTCTCCCAGAAAACTGTGGCTTTCTGGGGCTGGCTACCAGTGATCCTTGGTCCTTGGCTTTTCTGTCACATGTCACACAGAGTGGCCTCTCCTGGCTTCCCCTTTCACTACTGGGTTCCATTGACTTCCAAATTCTGGCTGTTTCTGTGTCTTTTTCCTCTGAAGCCTTCTTTATAAGTCCTCCAGTAATCAGATTAAGACCCATCCTGATTGAGTTGGACCACACCTTAGCTGAAATAACCTCAACAAAGGGTCCTATTTATAAGTGTTCATACCCACAGGATTTGATTAAGAACGTTTTTCTGGGGTACATAGTGCCAAGCCACCACATTGATACTACACCAAAACTCAACACGTGTTAATTTCTTAAATTCTAGTTTCAGTATTGGAATCTAAACTCATAGTAATAAACTTTTCCTTTTTCTTATATTAAAATCCATTAAACCACTTTGAGTGATTCATTACCCATATGTGATTATATAATGTGAATCAATATTTGGAAAATATTTATTAGTTTCCTATTTCTCTTGTAAGAAATTATTACAAATTATTGGCTTACACAACACAGATTTAATATTGTATACTTCTATAGGTTAGATGTCAAACATGGGTCTCAGTGGGCTAAAATTGAAGTATTGGCTGGGTTGCCTTTTTTTCTGGAGGCTCTAGGGGAGTGTGACAGTTTGAAATTCTTTTATGAATCCCAAAAAGAGAAAGATTATGTTTTTGAACTAATCCATTCCTGTGGTTGTGTGACTCATTTGATTGGACCTAGTCAGGAGTGAGGCATGACTCAGGCCCTCTTGCTGGGCCTGACCAATGGAGACACAGAGAGAGAGAGACAGAGGAAAAGGGAGCTACCATATTATATTGACCCTGCCATGTGAGAGAGGACTCCCGAGAGGAGCCATATGCCTCATAATTTACAGCTGTGCTTGGGGGGAAATAGTGGAACAGAGGAGACTGAGAGAGGAGGCCTGGAAAGAGAGAAGCCCTATGCCAGATTGCCTACAGCTGAGCTCTGGGAGACAGTAGCCTTGGCAGAGATCTTGCTTCACCATGTGGCAGGATCCTGAGAAAGCATCTCTGATGGTATCTTGGAACTGTAAACTTTTCCCCAAATAAATTTCCCATTATAAAAGCCAACCCATTTCTGATATTTTGCATTGGCAGCAGCCTTTGACAAACTAAGACAGGGAGAATTTTTTTTTTCTTACCCTTTCCAGCTTCTAGAGGCCAGCCGCATTCTTTGGCTCTTGGCCTCCTTTCCCCATCTTCTAAGTCAGCCATGTTACATCTCTCTGACCACTCTTTGATAGTTACATCTTCTAACTCTCTTTTTCTGTCTTATACTTTTAAGGACCCTTATGATTACATTGGGCCCACCCAGAGATATTCCAAAATAATCTCCCTACCTCAAGGTACTTAACTCAGTCACATCTGTGAAGTCCTTTTTTGTTTTGTGTATAAGTTCAGGTTATCTAGAGAAATAGAATCAATAGAAATTTATATACACATATGCATACATATGTAAATATATAAAAATATATAAAGAGATTTATCTCATGAATTGGCTTATATGATTTTGGGGCCTGGCAAGTTTGAAATCTGTAGAGCAGATGGGCAGACTGCAAACTCTTTTGCTGGAGCTGATGTTGCAGTTTTGAGGCAAAATTTCTTCTTCCTCAGGGAAACTTAAGTTTTACTGTTAAGGGCTTTTCACTAATTGGATGAGGGCTACTCACATTATTGAGTTAATTACCTTTGCACCTGATTATAAATGTTAACCAAGTCTACAAAAAACCTTCACAGCAATACCTAGATTTGTGTTTGATTGAACAGCTGGGCACCAAAGCCTTGCTAAGTTGAGACAAAAACTTACCATTGTGCCATGTAAGGTAACTGTAAGAGGTTGAATCCTATCCCCCAGTGACTTGATCAGGCCCTAACCCCTGGTCCAATGGATGTGAACTCTTTTGTAAATAGGATCGTTGAAGATGTTATTAGTTAAGATGAGGCCAAACTGAATCAGGGCAGGCCTTAATCCAGTATAACTAGAATCCTTATAAGCAGAGGAAATTTGGACATAATAGTAGGAGACAGAACAGGGAGAGTGACAGCCATGTGATGGAGGCAGAGATGGAGTTAGGGATTGCCAGCAAGCTATCACCAGAACGCTACAGACTTCAGAGAAAACATGATCCTGCTGACATCTTTTTTTTTTTTTTATTTTAAAGAAGCTTTAGATTACATAAATGTTACATAAAAAACATAAGGGATTCCCATATGCCCCACTCCCTCCCCCTCCCACATTTTCCCACATTAACAACATCCTTCATTAGTGTGGTACATTTGTTACAATTGATGAACCCATATTGAAGCATTGCTACTAACCATGGACTACAGTTTACATTATAGTTTACACTTTGTCCCGCACAACTTTGAAGTTATGACAAAATATACAATGGCTGTGTCCATCACTGCAATGTCATGCAGAACAAATCCAATGTCCTGAAAATGCCCATATTACACCTATTCTTCCCTCTCCCATCCCTCAGAACCTCTGGTGGCCACTGCCTTTACATCAATGATCAGAGTTCTTCTGTTGTTAGAATAATAGTAAGTCTGTAGTAGAATAATAATTCTACTTTAGTCCATTGTTCATTTCCCAATCTTGAGTATTTTGGGATGGTGATGCCCACTCTGCTTCTAATTGAGAGGGGACTCAGATCCCATGGGGCAGACTGGATGGAAATATCTGGCTTTCCTGCTAACATCTTGATTTTGGATTTCTAGCCTTCAATACTGTGAGATGAGAAATTCTTGTTGTTTAAGCCAGCTGGTCTGTGGTACTTTGTCACATCAGCCCTGGCAAATGAAGACATATTCACAGGTTCCAGGGATTAGACATGGGCATCTTTGTGGGGCCTTTATTCTGCCTACCATACTATCCTGTCTAGCTACCTATCCTTTCCTGCCCTCCCACCTTCCTTCCACCCTTCCTCCCTCTTCTATCTACCTATCTCTCCTTCCATCATCCATCCATCCATTTTTTCATCCCTGAACATTTATTTCTGTGTGCATCCTTGAAGAATAAGGACATACTCTTGTATAACCACAGTACCATTATCACATTTAAGAGCATTTACTGTGATTTTCTAATATCATCTAGTATTTAGTTCATATTCACATGACACACCTTGTCTTTGGCCTCTTAATCTAGTTCAGCCTTCCGCCCCCCAAGACACATAGACTTAATGTACTTTTATCTCCATGGCATTGATTTTTAAAATGGATGACCACACCCCCCCTTTTTTTTTTTTTTTTTTTTTTTGTAAAGTATCCCAAAATCTGGACATCTGGATTTGCCTTATGTTTCCTCAGTAGGGTCTTTTAACTTTTTCCTGTAGCCCCTGTATTTCCTATATCCTGAAAGTTAGATCTAGAGCAGAGCTGTCCAGTAGAACTTTGTAATGGTGAAAATGTTCAATATCTGCACTGTCCACTATGATAGCCACTAGCCACATGTGCCAATTTAAATCGAATTAATAAAATTAAATAAAAATTCAGTTCCTTAGTCACACTAGCCACATTTCAAGTAGTAAATAGAGTAGATTCAGGTTATATATTTGGGGGAAGAATTTCATGGGTGGCAGTGTGTATTTCACATTCTGTCAGAGTATTTCACTCAGTGATGTTAAATTTGATCATTTAGTTAAGGTAATGAACATATCTTTCTATTGTAAAGATATGTTTTTCTCCTGTGTAATTATTAGATTATCTGTGGGGTAATTCTTTTGTATCCTTTCCCCAATAACCTTTCATCTGTATTAATATCCATTGGTGATCCTTGTCTCAATTTGTCATTACATTACTACCAGAGTGAAAAATGGTGATATTCTAATTTTTTCACTCATTGTGTGTTTATTAGTTGGCATTTTTATATAAAGAACAGCTTTTATTAGACACTATCCCTTTAGAAAATATCGCTATAAACGCATTGATTTTTATTTTATTCTGTATTGCTATAATTGTAGTCATTATTGTTGTTATTTTGGTGCTAAAATTATCCTACATCTCACTAGTCCTGCATCCTTTGGACATGATCTCATTAATCTTTGAGGTCTAACAAGATTCCTCAGGCTCACCTTGTTATTTGCCTGTCCCCATTCTGAAATAAGCCATTTCTTCAAGGAACACAGGTTTCTTTAAGTGGGAGATGGTATTTTAGAAACCAGATATGAGTGCCAGGTGTGCTCATTGCTACAGGTTTCCACTACCTATAGATGTATGTGGGTGCTTCTAGTTTCTTAGCTGCTGCCTTCTTTCTTTTTTTTTTTTTTTTTAGGTTCTATGCTGGGAATTAACATACTTCTGATTGGTTTTTCTCTCTGTAGGCTTAGATGTTAGTTTTCTCAGATCTTTTGAGTCAGTTACTATTTATTCATCTGCATAGGATAATTTCATTGCTATGTTTATTTGCGGTTGTCCCTCTCTCTTTGGAGTTTATGCCCCCTGCCCCTCCCCCCAATTCTTCCTGCCCTTTAGTAGTATTTTTAGGGAAGGAATTTATTTAAATTGGTATGGCCAAGTCACCATATTTAACTGGAAGTCTTTGTATCAACATTCTCAATACCAATTTAGATTTTACTCTACAGAAATAATTATGCTTAATGCTGTAGGGAATATAAGATTTGATAATAAACTGTGCCTTCAAGTAGTTGCCATGTTAACCAGAGAATTTAGAATTAGTTTGTAATTTTATGAATATATTAGTGCTTAAGTTAAGGTATACAGAGTGATAATACTTGTCTTGTATTTTATACTCTAAAAGGCTGCACATTAGAACCACTTGGGGGACTTATAAACAGGACTGCTCCCATTCCTCACTCTAGATCAGTTAAATCAGAATCTTTGAGGGGCGAGGCTGAGCTCTACAGGTTCTGAACTTCTTTTGACATGGCCCCAGTTAGCCTTTGAGTGGTTCTTTCCTTTATGGGCCAACAAGAGACCTCAGTTCACCTGGTAATTTCCCTGCCCCATACCTGAAGGAGGTTATTCTGTACCCCTCATAGACCACATGGTTTCAGACCTCTTCATGCCTTTGAACATGTTGGCTCTTTTCTCTACTTTGCTAACTCAGTTATTCTTTAGGTCTCATTTTCTCTTTAAACACTTGTGTGGGCTAAGTCATTTTATAATGCCCATTACTCATATCTGTTTTTAGCACTGATACTATTTTATTGAAATGATGTTATGCATTTCCCTACCCCACTAGACTCTAAGCTTCTTAAAGAAATTTTTACATTTCAGGTACGGGTACATTTTATGTGCTCACAAAAAGTTAGGTGAACTGATTACAGGAATTTTAATTTGTGGAATCGGAGAGAATGGAATAATAATGTTTCTGAAGTATAAGGCTCTTGTTCACTTTTGATTTCCTCTATAACCATGTTTTATGAACATTGATAAGTTTTATTAAAGGAACATTATATTTTGATCTTGAAAGATGGTTGTGTTTTTGTTGTTTTTTTTTTTTAAGTAGAGAACTTGTGGGTTTACAGAACAGTCATGCATATAATACAGGATTCCTGTATACCACCCTATTATTAACACCTTCCATTAGTGTGATACAATTGATGAAAACACATTTTTATAATTGTACTATTAACTGTAGTCCATGGTTTAACTTAGGGTTCACTGGGTAGTGCAGTTCCATGGATTTTTAAAAAATATTTCATTCTATTACCATATGTACAATCTAACGTTTCCCCCTTTTAACATTCAGATATATATTTCAGTGCTGTTAATTACAGTCGTAATGTTGTGCTACCATCACCACCATTCCATTACCAAAACATTTCCATCCTTCCAAATAGGAGCTCTGTAAGGTGTTAGGATTTAAATTGGGCAAAACAATAAAAAAAAAAACCAAAACATTAATTTAAAAGGAATTTCAAACAATCTTTAAATACTTGTTATGAATTGGTATTTTGAAAGTTTGAGATTCTATACCATCTTTCAATTTTTATTACTACATACTTATTTTTATGTGGAGGTAATGTGAACTTTTTTATGTTCTCAATTTTACTTACTAAAAAGACATTTCTTTGTGGTTTTTTTAATTCACACTTGTCAGTTTTTATTGATATATAGTAGTTTATTCCTTTCTATTTATATACAACAGTTTACTTAGCCATTATGCATGTGTTTGACACTTTTGTTTGCAGTTTTCCACAGTTATAGAATATAAAGCAATAATCATCTTTGTACAAATACCTCCCCCCCCCCCTTTTTTTTTTGTTAGGGACTGTGTGTAACAGAGTCTTTATCTTGCAATAGAATTAGCTGTGGCAGAAATTTAGTAGAAACATAAAGGTAGTGTGAGCCAGAAACCCAAGTTCCAATTTTGACAGCCGAGTCAAAAGTAACCTTGATAAGCTGGTTTACTTTTTTTTGTTTGTTTTGGAGGTACCAGGGGCCAGGGATTGAACCCAGGATCTTATATGTGAGAAACTGGCACTCAACCACTGAGCCACATCAGCTTCTCTGAGTTGGCTTTTTTGTTTGTTTTGCCTATTGTTCGTTTTTGTTTCTTCAGGAGTCACCGGGAACCAAACCCAGGACCTCCCATGTGGGAGGTGGGAGTTCAGCCACTTGAGCCACATCTGCTCCTGCTGGTTTACTCTTGTAAGCCTCCGTGGTAAAATTCGGTTAGTAATAGCTAACACTTATTGAGCTTTTACAATCTGACAGGTGCCATTCTAAGTATTTTACATATATTAACCCATTTAAACTTCAGATCAGCCCTGTGAAATAGGTACTGCTATTATTCCCATATTACAGATGTGGAAGCAAAGGCATGGAGAAGTTATTAACACCCAGCACCATCTAGAGCTGACTCTGACCTCTAGAACTGGTTCTCTGCACTGTGAGCATACCACCTTCCCCTCTCTGCCCCCCATCTCCCACCATTTCCATCCCCAGCAGACAGATTGACCAGTAAAGATCAGATAAATAATTCCTAAAGTTCATTTGACTGGAACTAGAATGAATTGTGAGGTCATGCTCCTAATACTTTAACCCTGTGCTTATTGTAGAAACTATATTTTAAGAGAAAGATTCACTCTAGATTTTAGTATGTCTTCAAAATCTCTTCTACCTATGTCGTATTTACTTTTGAGGGAGGTATGTCAAAAATTTAGATTTGTATTTTTTATATTAACTTTTAGTAGGATTTTTGTTGTTATCCTTTCCCTTCCTCCCCCACCTCCATATCCTTTCTAACTGTCAATTTAATACTTGTCTAGCTAGGATTTTACACCTAGATTGCTAGGCAGTTCATTAGAGTGGCATAGTATTTTAAGCCACAAAAGATACCTGAAAAACATCTAGTCCAGTCTCCATACTTATATGAAAAAACAAACAAACAAACAAAAAAAAAAACCCCACAAAACTGAGGCCCATACACAGAGCCTAAATGCTTGAAGAGCAGCAGAGTCAGGCTATTTTTCTGACTTGGGTCCAGTGCTTGTTTCATTCCATTGTATTCACTATTTTATTTGTAATGGTCTTTTGAAAATTATTATAATATTTTCTTTTTTAAAAATATATGTGCTTTTATGTGACTTAGTAACTTTCTATTCATGTATTACGTTAGCTGTCAGGAAATAGCTATGTTTGTTTAGTACTTTGTAGTTTTATTAAGTGCTTTCTCATCCTTTATCTCATTTATTTGCTATGAAGATAACCTTTTACTCATATACCTGAGATTCTTGAATAGTGGCATGGATTTCTTGTTATTTCAACAAGCCTACTGCTTCTGTACATGCACAAATCCAATTATCTGAAATTCAGACATATGTGTTGATTCATTCCACTGACATTATAAAGTTTAGGCATTGTAGCTTTTTAACCACAGCTCTTTCCAGCTCCTGGAGTCTAAGGCATGAAATTCCAGGCATGAAGATAATTAGTTGTTTAGAGACACTTACATTTTTTGACTTCTTAAGACTACTTGTGATCAGGGAAGGTTTTTTTTAGCTTAATCAGAAGTTCAATATGTAGTTAAGCAACACATTGTGTAGCAACAAACACAAGGATAATCATATCACTTATTGTACTAACATTCTTGAACCAAAATGGTGTTTGAGATAAGATAAGTTATATGGTTGTAATGTGTGTCCATGTAATTTGCTTGGTGGCAAGGAAAGGAGTGAATTTTTAGTCTAAGGTTAACAAAATCAGCTCATACAAAACTTGGAGATTCTTAAGAGGATACTCTATGATGCATCAACATATTAAAGTCTTTGAGATCTATTAGTTTGTAATTGCTTATTGATTAAAAAATGGAAATAAAAGGTATTATGGTTTATCTGAACAATTTAGATTCCCTACATTTTGGTAGATCATGTTTTAAGACTTGTTTGTTTGAATCGTGTGCTGTAGTTCATTGCTTGTTTGAGAATAGGATATGAACATTTTAGGTTCACTTTATGATAGCACTAGGTAAATAAGAGAGTTAGCTTTTTATCCTTGGTTTCTGATAGCTACTGCTGAGGTGAACCTTATATGTTAAGATTATCTTGAGATAAGACTGCAACTCATTGGCTCAAAGTTCAAAGGAGAGCATTAGCTTCAAGGACGTAACTCACTGACTTGTTATCCATCAATTTGTAACAGAAGTGCAGATGAACAACATTTATCCAGACAATCTAGTATCATTTGCCTGCAGTTTGAGGTCAGTCTATATATGGGCTTATGTAGGTGCTTTGAACTTTTTTTGAAGAGAAGAGAGTTCAAATTTATTTTTATTCTTTAATTTGAAGTAGCAGGTGGTTTTAGGTGCCTTTTTCAGCTGCTGTTGTTAACCCCATTTTACCATTCTTAAAGCCAGGCCAGGTTCTGCCTCATCTATGGAACTGCCTGAGATTAATCAGGTTATTTACAGAAGGTATTTCAATGTCTGGCACTCCATTTTTTGTTCTTTGTTTCATATGTGTTAGTTTCCCCCCACACACACTACAAGTGGACTGTGAGCTCTGTGGGTCAGAGATACGTATCTTATTTTTAAATCTATAATAGCAGGGCTTACAAGATCAGTTATCTATAGGAACCAATCAGGTAAAACAGATGATTGAGCCAGGCTAGATAGGGCCCATGCATAGGAGAATACACATCCTCGGTAAAATTAGCCTAGTCCAGTGGATTCTTAACCTTGTAGGAATGTAAGCTCTATGTCTCCTGAAAAAATACATCCACTGGTGCTGTTTGGCCATGGCCTATCAGTTTGTTACCTCTCTATTAGAACATAGTTCTGAACACACAAAAAGTGCTTGATAAATACTTGTTTGATTAAGAGCTGTATAGTGTGTCACAATACTGGCTATACTGCTTTTGAAGGACTGTCTTAGATGTAAAATGTGTAATATGATATAAGTTGTTTAAGAGTTTTCTCATCTATTAAAGGACTTGTCCTGTTTGAAAGAAGATGTGTATGCTGATAAAGAAATTCACTCTTATCCTAAAATCAACAGCCAAATCACTGCTTTGTTCATGGAAAGTCTTTTGGATCACTTTCCAAGTTAGAAACCATGGATAACATATTATAGTAAATTGCTACATGCTCTGAGGGCATTTTTAAAAATGGTATAGTGAATTGTTAGAATACCTGAGTGCCTTGCAATTAAGGTGTCTACTTTTCATTTCTTGAATCCTTGGAGTAATTTTTAGTTCTTCCTTTTTCCAAAAACAATATTGGAAGCACATAATCTTGGTTCTTCCTTTGAAGTATCTCATGCCTCATTTTCTTGCATTTCATTTCCATAGATACCATCCTAGTTTGAATTCTTTATTACCATGTTTGGACAGGTACACCTGCCCCTAACTGCCTTCTATATTCTATATTTAGAGTATCTCCAGGTTATTTGTTTTAACTTCTTCTTGGGTCATAAACATACTCTGTTAGTTAAAAGCAAATACAAACACAAACACACCAGAAAAAACCTTTTGGTTAAACGTTTTCTTGCAGGCCAAACTCCTTAGTGTGGAACTCCATAGCCTTCATTCACTTTCTATTCTTACTTTTCTTTCTAGGTCTCTTACATGGTAAATCAGCTTGGTTTCCCAATGACTTTATTCCAGTCTCTTGCTTTTCCTTATACTATTTCTGCCAGCAGGAAGGAATGCCCTTCTCTTTTATGTCTTATAACATTTCTTTTATTATTAAACTCTTCTTTAAATCTTGTACTATTTGTTCTTTTATAACCAGACTATGTTAGGAGTCTCTTAGGGTAGTGATTCTTTTCCTACTACATCTTTGAGTTCCATATAATGCTCTTTGCATAATGGGCAATCAGCAGATATTTTTTAACTTGTCTGTTGCTTTATATTCTTGTTCATGTTTGATTGGATCATCTTTATCCACTGTCACAATTGTGTTCGTAGTAAGTTTTGAGATCTTCTCTCTCTTATCTTATAAGCTTAAAACTTGCTTATGGTTTCTTTCCCACTGAGGAAATAAGAGCAGGAACTGGGCAGAGTATATGTTTAAAACAGTATAATCATTTATCAACTCTTCTATCCTCTTGTTAGTAGATCTATTTAGATTTAGTGATCCACTTTGCTTTGTTCTTCACCCTCTTGTTTTTTGAAACAGGGTAGAAGCATTAAAATACTTTGTTAAACTTTTGCAGGTCTGAAATTTTGTTTTTAAGTCATTCAACATCTCTGAGCTTTGGATTTCTTTTCTGTAAAACCAGAGTATTGGACTAAATGATCTGTCATGTATCTTTTACTGTGGAAATTCTATGATTCTAAGATATTTGTGAGTGGCTTTTGAACAGTTGATAAAAATGCAGCAGAGATGGAAGTGTTAAGTTTTAGAGGGGCAGAACATATGCAACCTACTCTCAAATGTTTACAAAACAGATCAACAGACAGACGGATGGAGTGATATAACAAATCTGGCAAAATGCCAGTAGTTGGTAAATTTGGGTGGCTGGTTGGGTAGTATGTTGGGGTTCTATGTATTATTTTGTATTAATTTTGCAACTTTCTTAGAAGTTTGAAATTATTTCAAAATTTAAAAATTAAAAAAAATTTAAGAGAGTTCTGGCTAGGAGGCTGTGCCAATGACAGCAAAGCAAAGTTGGCACTCCAAGTTGTGGAGAAGCTGCAGGCATACCTGGCTGCAAACCCCGACACCAAGAAGCTTTTGAAATACTTGAAGGAACTCCCTGCTTTGCCTATTACAGGAGACATTCTTGCGGAGACTGGGGTCAGAAAAACAGTGAATAGCTTGCAAAAACACGAGCACTTTGGGAACTTTGCCAGGGCCCCGTGGAAGAAGTTGGTTCCTGTTGAGTGGAGCAGTGAGCCTGAGGAACAGGACTATGAGAAGAGTGATTCCTGAAAGTGCCCCAGGAATTTCTTCAGAAAAAAGAAGAGATGGAGGGGGACTACCAAGAAAACTGGAAAGCCTTTGGTATCCAATCTTAGAGCCCTGATCCCAGACAGGAGAAAAACACAGAAAACTCTCAGAGCTTGAGAGACCTCACAAAGTCTCTCACAGTCTTGAGAGGAGAGATTAGAGAAAGAGGTGTCACAGAGCCTCACCAGCTTATTCTTCAGACCACGAATCTTCTGATTATGGCCATGTTCAGTCCCCTCCATCTTCTACCAGTCTCCATCAGATGTATTTGGACCATTCCAGGTCCCTCAAGGAAGATCACAAGACATTTGTTGCACACCAGAAACCTAGAAAAGGTCACAGTGCCTTTGAGGACAGATGGGGGCTAGTCAAGAACAACACCTGAGTGAGCTCCAGAGTAAAGGAGTTGTGAGCCAAAACAAAGAGCACAGATCTTCCCACAAGGAAACACCCCCCCACCCCCCCACCCCCATGGATGCTGAGCGAGACAAGAAGTCCTCTGCTTTGAGCAGAGAGAAATCATACAAGGTCATCTCCAAAGAGGAAAACCAAAGGCCACTCTCGGGATAGCACAAAGGAGAAACCACCCTCCAGTGCTGTCAAGAAAGAGAAGGAAAGAGAGAGCAGCAGCAGGAAGAAGTTTTTGCCTCCCCTGGAGGTTGCTTCAGACAATCATCTTAAAAACCAAAGCACAAAGACTCAGAGGAAAACCAAATCAGACATAAACAAGAAAAGTCTAGACAGCTTAGGCCTAGGAAAAGGGGCAGGAGATCTGTTGCCCAAGGTGAAAGAGAAGGTTTTTAGCAATCTTGAGACTCAAGAGGGGAAACTGAAAATTTCTAATTTGGATAGAAGGTCAGTGGGTCCCCTCCCTAAAGTTGAGAAGGCAGATATGGATGAATTTGAGCAGTCCACCATGTCTTTTGAGTCATACCTCCAGCTATGACCAGCCCTGGAAGAAAAAGATTGTGAAAATTTCAGTGACTTCACTTGGAGAAAAAGGACCTAAAAAACTGATCGTAAAACCACTAGTAAAAACTTGGACTTGGTTCAGAAATTACTACCCAAGGTGAATGAAGCAAATCAGAGAAATTATAGCTCCCTGGAGCCAGTTCAGCCAGGCTGAAAAAGGTCCCCACCAATTCATTGCCAGTGTTGCCAGATCTCCTGTTACCCATGTTGAAGGCCAGTTACTGTCCACTTCCTTCTCTTGAATCAATATCCTCCTTCCAGTCAAAGCAAAAAGCAATCTCTTCACCCCAGGAAGAGGAAGAAGCTGGATTTACTGGGCACAGAATGAATTCTAAGATTCAGGTGTATTCTGGTTCTAAGTGTGCCTATCTCCCCACAATGATGACCTTGAACCAGCAGTGCATCTGAGTACCTAAAAACAATATAGATTCAGTTTTTGAAGTGGGAGGAGTCCCATATTCTGTTCTTGAACCTATTTTGGAAAGGTGTATGCCTGATCAGCTGTATTGCAGATCAAATATGGAAAATTTACTGTCACTGAGACTTTAAGGACTAAAGACCAGAAGAATGCGAGTCATGGTGGAAGATGTACCCATGGATTCAGTATGCCCAAGAACAGCAGCTGCAAATACTGACAAAGACTATCCTGATGATGACCAAGACAAACTTTCAAGAACAGATTCCCCCGAAGATAAACCTGCTTGGAGATGGAATTGGTGGGAGGAGAGGTTGGGGGAATACAAGGGTAACGGGGGTTGGGGAGTGGAACTTCAAAGGAGACCAGAATCTTTGGCATTATGGAACTTTTTGGTCTCTGAAGCCTGCACACTTTCCAGGTGTAGCACCTGTGAACCTGCATGCGCAGCCACTGCCTCCCTGCCTGGTTAGAACACTTCAGAATTCTGAAGATGTGAAGCATCAGTCTCACTGAGGATTTTTAGGTCAATGATAACTTCTGTTGTTAACTAGCCTCTTTGTAAACTATGACATAGTTTTAATTAATAAATATTGTCCCCAGAATTTGTTTATATACCACCACCCCCAGTGTGTGTGTGTGTGTGTATGTGTGTGTATTTTTTTTTTGGGGGGGGGTCCTCTACCACACACTTAGGCTTTTGTTTTCAGGGTCCTTTATTAAGGTTAGGATGGATGAAAACTATTAAGGGCATCAAGTTTGGGAGAACAGGATCTCACTTTCCACTTGACTTAGGAGGAAGAACAGAAATGGGAGGGCTATTGAATACTGATCTGGTAGGAATCCAGTAGTTATGACCAGATAGAAGTCAACACTATGAATTTGAGATGCCATCAGTAAGATATCTGAGAAGCAAACTGAGGGGATGGTTAGTGTGACAGTCTGAGGAGTTTGGCATTCAGTCCCTTAGACAATGTCTCTCAGCCCAGAGTATAGGGCCCATTGTTTGTTAATATCCTAGAGGGAGTCCTCAGGCTAATTTGAAGATTCCAAAGCAAAGTCCAGGAAATCTGTGCAGTATGTTTCCTAAAGGTGCATAAGCTCTGCATTGTTCAGTGGGTAATTGTGCAAGGTGTGTGTTGCAGCAGGACACAAATATTGCTGTATTTGCATTTGCTGTTCTTTTGAATTGGATAAAGCATTATTTCTCTTGATTGTTTGTATTGCCATTCCAACTCTTTCCCCTTGTCTACTCCCAAAATCTGATGTTAGGAAGCCTCTCACCTGAAACCAGATGTAAATTTGGGTCAAGTGCCAGATATCTGTTGCTTAGAATAACTTCCTCTGGGTGTCTGCTACCTGAATTGGTCTCTTAGCTGTGGGTTTAAGTCTTTGGCTTTGAAGCCAGTTTTTCATATTTCAAATTCAGTTGTGTATGATTTAATATCTTTATTAGGAGTCTTTAGTCAGGGAAGGGAGAAAGGACACACATGTCAACATTAGTAACCATTTTTGGCACTTAAAGATTTTTGATCTCCCCTGTTTGCATAGAGCTATATCTTTTCTTGTTAGCTCCTCATCCTCCTTCAAGTGTATCTGCATCAGGGATGGGACTTGGTGAGAAGAATAAGAATGGAAGAGGAAAAACCTAATTTTTAAATGACCTCCTCACCTGGGTTATTGAAATGGCAGCAGAACAGACACAGGATGATGTTGAACCTTTGTTCTCATTTGTGGAAACTTGTGTAGATTTTTATTTCTGTAACACTATGTACAGATCACCAAATTACAAATTAACCTTTTATGATCCTTGGTTTAATGAGCAGTTTCTTTGGGGCTTTCTCTTTCTTTCCAGGAAGTAGGAGGGAAAGGAGCAAGGTGTCATCCTGCTCTTCATTTGTATTTTGGTCCCAAAATGTAAATACAATTTTCTATGTGGTAACTACCAAGATGAATATTTTAATTAGGTAACTTATATGAAAAGGAAGGAAAATTCCATGTCTAAATAAAAAAACACCCCCTCCCCATTAAGGGACACAAAAAAAATTCACTAATCAAGGTAAATAATGCAATATTTTAAAAAATCAGATCAGCAAACTTTGGCCTGAGGGCTAGCCATCTATTTTTGTAAATAAAGTTTTATTGGGATCCCTGCAATACATTAACTTTAACTTCTCTATAGTTTTTCTGTTTCTTCATATATGAATAGAAGTTTAAAAATTAGCTATGACTAGTCTCAATGGTAAGACAATTAGTTTCTAAGTAATCACCATCTTTATCTTCTTTATGCATTAAAGAGAACAGATATAATTTCATATATGTTAAAAATTTGTTTGCGAATGGAGAGAGGACCACCAAAAGCCAGGTGAAAAAGGGAGGGGAGAACAGAGACACTTCTCTTGTAGAAAATCAGAGAATTCTATAGAAACGGGGTTTTTGGATGCTATACCCCTAAATATGTTTTTGAGAGGACCATGTTTGTATGCTACAAGTGCATATATTAAGATGGCCAAAAAAAGCTATTTTTTCCTTATCTCACCTACTGTGTTGATTTTCTAAGTATATAAACATACTTGCTAAACTACAGTTAGTTACAATAGGCTCTAATTTATTTTACTTTGTAAAATTTTTGTCATTTCTGTGTTTGCTACTTGATTTTTTTATAACATGTTGAAATGAGGTAGTATTTATTGAGTACCTGATACATTTATTTCAATTTTATGTTTTTTAATATCTTTCATACACTTTCAAAGAAAATTTATTTTTTTAAACAAATCTATTTTATTGATATATATTAATAAACATACAATTCATACAAAGTGTACAGTCAGTGGTATTTGGTATAATCACATAGTTGTGCATTCATCACTTCAATCATTGAAAATTTATGTTTTAATGATATTTTATCAGGAACTATTCTAGGTGCCCAGGAGAGAAGTTAATTCATCACATACAGTAATTTCCTAAGATCATTATGGGTAGAGAGGGGTATAAGAATGGAGGGAGATTTGATAGCTTTTGAATTTTCAATGATCTGTATGCATTATCTTTTCAAGAAATAAAGTGATATATTACCTTTACATTTTTTATTTGAAATCCTGACTCAAATATTTAGAAAGAGAAATAAAGGTCAGATCTATCAAGCAATATTTCAAATCACAGCACTAATTTTATGTATTCTTAAATGTCCTAGATTGCCGAAGCAATATTTATATATAAATATTCATATATAATTGAAATGGGGAGTAAACCTGCCTTGTTATAGCAAAGTTTGGGGTAATATCTTACTGGGAAATTCCCCTAGTTTGGTAAAAGGGTCAGAAATCAGAGTCTTCTCTGGAGACTGATGAACAACAACAAAAAAAGATAAAGAATGGTGTGCCCAATGAGCTGCAATTCAAATAGAGGAAATTTAATGGAAATGATATTAGTAGCAGATGGGCTTTACCAGAAAGTCTAGACCAGCTTAAGTTTGTTTCAGATGTGGCTCAATTGATAGGGCTCCCGTTTACCATATGGGAGGCCCCAGGTTCGGGTTCGATCCCAGGGCCTCCTGGTGAAGGCAAGCCAGCCCCTGCGGCGCAGTGAGCTGACGCAGCAGGACGACCTAACAAAGGGAGACAAGCAGACACAGAAAAACGCACAGCAAATGGACACAGCGAGCACAAGCAGCAAGGGGGGATAAATAAATAAATAAATAAAATCTTTAAAAAAAAAAAAAAAGATAAAGTGATTTGTTTATTTGATTGTACTATTGTGATTCTTACTGTCTTTTGGGTATTTCATTTTTACTAGGCTATTTTTATGATTCCCACAAATCCACCACCAACATTCAGGAAGCCAGAACTTTGGTCTGATGATTTTACCGATTTTGTTAAAAAGTGCCTAGTGAAGAATCCTGAACAGAGAGCTACTGCAACACAACTTTTACAGGTCAGTGCTTGTGCCTCTAAAAGGGAAGGACATATTCATCCTACTTGTTTTAATTTTCCAGCTACTAAAATACTATACAGTGGGTCAGCTCAAATAATGGGAATTTATTTCCTCGTGGTTTTGAATCTGGGAGAAGTCCAAAATGAAGACTGCTTTCTTCCTGAAAACTGTGGAATTATAGGACTTGCTGCATGTGATCCTTGGTCCTTGGCTTTTCCATCATATGGCAATGCACATTGTGTTGTGTTCTCTTTTTTCTTCTAATTCTGTTGACTTCCAACTTCTGGCTGCTGCTTGTGACTTCTCCTTCCAGGTCCAGTTTCCTTTGCTTATAAGGATTTCAGTCATATTGGATTAAGGCTCACCTTAGTTTGGGCACACGTTAGCTAACCCTATTTACAAATGGGTTCACACTCACAGGACCAGGGTTGGGACCTGAACATGCCTTTTGTGGGGGGCATGAGTCAGTCCCCAGCACTACCTTTTAGCTTTCTAACATTGACCAGAATTGCTGTGAGTTTCAGAGCTGATTTCTTAGGATGTAAACCTCTCCAGGAAATATTAATTGATAAAGCAGACAGACAGACAGATAAATACATATACCATTCTTCTTCTGTATTTTCATAAAATCCCTAGCAATTTGGTTCTGTTTCTCTGCAGAACCCTGACTAATACATGTATATTCTTTTTGTCTCATTTTCACTTTCCTGTATTCCAGACCCAATCTTCTACTTTTTTCTTATTTGTTGTTTTTGTTAGCTCTTGCCCCTTAAAGTTGTTTTAAAATAAAACTTGCAAAGGTTTCTCATTTCAGAAATGAGTTCTTATTTCCATTGTTACTGTTTCTCATGCTTTTTTTTTTTCCTGATGTATTCCTTGAGCCAGCTTTTCTCCTTTGAGTTTTTGTTCCACTCTAAGACATGGAAATACAAGATCTCTGAACTCCTTGAAAATGTAATATTACGTGAATGAAGAGTTTTGTTAGCCCTGCTACAAGTAGACATTGTATCCAGAGTATCAGGAGGTTTTTTTTTTAATCTTCCTTGAATTTAATGCAAATAGAAATAATTTAATACTTATATAATAAGTATTTATGAGCCTTTAATTTCTCAACAGACCCAACAGCTCAGACTTCTAAGCTAATAATAAGTGTGCCTCACATTAATAAAACTTGGCATATGGAAAATGATTCTTTCAGTTAAGTGACAAAAGGATTCAAAACATGGTTCTTATAAAAAGTGATTTTCCAAGGTGTCATTTTTAAAAGGATTTGTTTGGAGTGTCAACAAACAGGCTCTTAAATAAAAATCCATATATTCTTTGACCCAGCAGTTTGACTTCTAGAAATTTATTCTATAGAAAAATATACACAAGTATGAACTAACATATGTGTAAAAATAAATGTAATATCTGGTAACTGATTTTTGGGCAAATTAACCAGTATTTATTTCTAGTGTTTCTGTTCACAATCTTTTCTATTCTTTCTTTAAGAAAGGAAATTCTGTTATTTTCAACTTAGTTTTTAGGATAGAGATGCATTTTAGAATATTTTTATATATTTCCCTAATTTTGTGGAAAAGGGTACTGAAGCCCAGAAAGGTTAAATGACTTACTGAAGTAATTTATAATGACCACACAGTACTTAAGTGATTGTGCTTATTCTGCCATTTGCCCCTCAGCCCCACTCTTCACCCTTTCTTTTCCCTGCTTTCTGTCCCAGGAGGTCCACCTGTAAGGATTACATTAACAAGTTCTGTTACCCTCTGGCTTCCAGTTGGGTTTGGTTCAGACATTCTTCTCCCTAATAAGGGCAAAGAAGCAACCATTTTTATATAGTGCTTTTCAGCCAATCTTTATTTCCTTGGTTTTTACTATTTCTATTGTACTATTATTAACCATTCAAGGCCCTCTATCACAATATGGTCTTCTTATCTGGTCCCTTATATGACCTCTCACTACCTCGCATTATTATTATTATTATTACTTTTTTTTTTCTCTGTAATACTGAAATGATAGTCTTGTAGTTTCTTGTACAGACCATGCTATGTCAATCCTTAGTACCTTTTCTCACACTAAACCTCCCCATCCCCCCCCTCATCTTATTCAGGTGCCTCCCTCTTACTCACTGTCTGATTGTTTCTAAAATCAAATTAGATACTCCTCCAGGAAGCCTTCCCTTCATCCCTTAGGCTGGTTGTCCTTCCTCTGTCTACCCATAACACCTTGTGCATACCACTTACCATATGGGATAAAATCACTTGTTTCTATGTCTTTGTTCTAGGTTAGAACATGGCCACGTACTGTGCCTTTTTTTTTTTTCCCAAACTGCAGCCATAGCAAACCTTTTATTTTTAAACAATTTATTGAAGTATATCATTCATAGATGAACATATATAAACTTTAAGTGTTCAGTAAACATCGTGATCTTATAAAACAAACATACATAACATCATACAGGGCTCCCACACATCACTCCCCCACAAACACCTTGCATTGTTGTGAAACATTTGTTAACAAATCATGAAAGAGCATCGTCAAAGTATTACTACTAACTATAGTCTGTATCTTCCTCCCCTATACATTTTTTAAAGAATTTATTTATTTGCTTTTATCCACATCCCTCTCCCTTCCCACCCCCCATTTTGGCTGTTTCTGTGTCCTTTCACTGGGCAACTCTGCTACCTCTACCTCTATTCTGCTCTTCCATTAAGGTTTTAATTTTGGTTTTTGTATTCTTGAGTTCTAAAATTTCTTTCTTTTTGATATCTTCTGTTTCTTTGCTGAAACTTTAATTTTTCATTAGTTTGCAAGCAAGTTTGTAATTGCATATTGAAGCATTTTTATGAGGGCTGCTTTAAAATCTTTGTCAGATAATTTTAACATCTGTCATGTTGGTGTCTGTTGATTGTCTTTTCCCATTTAACGGAGGTTTCTCTGGTTCTTGATAGATGATCGATTTTTCAATTTAAACCTGAGCATGAGTGGAATTAAACTATGGGGCCATAGTTTTTCTGAGGTATTTGGCTGGAGTGAAATGGTCATTGTCTAAAAGTTTTCTCTCTTGCTAGGCTGCCCCTTTACTGGTTCTTTGGCTAGAGAGAGCAGGCTTTCTTATGGGTTTTTTTTTGTCTGTGCCCATTGGCGTTCCTGGGTTGCCAGCTTTTCCATTCCCCAGAATGGGATACCTGAGGCAAAAAGAAAACTGATGGAACTCACAACTGTGTTCTTCCTCAAATCCCGTGATCCCTATCAGTCTACCTTCTTTCTGTCTTCCAGAGTCTTCTTATATTTGCTTTATATAATGCCCAGAATTTCAGCTCTACTTAGGGGCAGGTATAGGTATGGTTACATCTGTCTGGAAGCTGAAGTCCCTTCTTCAGTTCACTTTAAGCTCTTGTTTTTTTTTTTTTTTTTTTTTTTTTTTTAAGCTTTATTGCATACACAGTCATTAACTTGAAATCTATTAGTTTAGAAATTGTAAATACAGAATAGGAACAAAATATAATGGGAACTATTTCAGATATTTAAAAAATAAACTAGTCAGCATTAATTTTTAAAA
This sequence comes from Tolypeutes matacus, assembly GCA_026826555.1. Taxonomy (NCBI): domain Eukaryota; kingdom Metazoa; phylum Chordata; class Mammalia; order Cingulata; family Chlamyphoridae; genus Tolypeutes; species Tolypeutes matacus. The sequence goes on along the minus strand of JAKSZT010054487.1, from coordinate 46,071,636 downwards.
TACATGATTATGAATATGATAGACTGATTTGGGGTGCTTTCTGCCTTTTCATTGGATCAGAATGTTTAAGAATCCCCACACTCTTTTTTAGTTTAGTTTTTACTTTAGATGCATTAAAAAACAGTGAAACTTTATTCCCTTTCAGAATTTGATGTGTTCATCCTTTTCTTATTGTTATGTTTTTAAATACCCATTTTTTAATCAGCTTCTTGCTATTCTAATTGTTCTCTCTATTCTTATGCTGCTGCCTCATGCTTTTCTAGACACTTCACAGAGAGATGTGCCTTCTGTTTATTGGGTATAAAGTTTGATTTTTCTATTAAATCCATATGATTATATTATTCAGATCATTTTTCTTTGTTTAATTTTTGCCTCTTTTATTTGTGTGTTTGTAAAAGGAACCTCAAAATCTCCTATGTCTTTTTTTTTTAGATCTACTTCTAATGTCTCAATAGTTTTTATTACATATCATAGTACTATATAAATATGTCAAGTTTATAACTATAATATCTTCATTTTCTTTTGCATCCTTTTAAAATATTAAATGACTTCTCATTTACTGTTTTTTTTTTTTGCTCTTAAGTCTGCTTTTTAAAGATGTTGCTATTTTTAATATCTTTTTATGTTTGACTAATATTTTATTGCCTACATTTAATTTTAACCCAAGTTTTTTGTGTTATGTATGTCTCATATAAACATGAGTTGAATTTATTTTATTTAAGTATATATCATATAGAAAGCATGTAGTTTAATTTATCTTATTTTTGTGAACTAAGGAAACTTGTCTTTTAGTATTTAACTAAAATACTATTTAGTAAATGGGAATTAAGCCCATTAAACCTATTTATTTATAAGTGGGTCTGAGAATTACATATAACATTATTGTAACAATTGTTACACTTTACTTTTGTCAGCTTGTTTTTTTCTGCATTCTTTTTATGCCTTTTGCAGTTTTAATTTTACCATATGCTACTTTCAAAACACCTTTAAAAATATACTTTAAAAACATGGCAGTGTATCTGATAAACTTTGCCTTTTCAGACTATGAAGAATGCTAAAATAATATGGTCTTGTTCTTCAAGTTCCCTTTTAACTTCATATTTCCTTCTTGGTCAGAATCATGTCTATAGCAGTTATATAGAGAATATATGAATACAAATGAAATCAGACATACTGAGATCTTGAGATTAAGAATGTTAAGCTATATAGATCAGTGGTAGCATAACACAGTAGTCATTGCACAATGAACTGCACAAAAGCAAGTTTGCAATAACCTAGATGAACCAAATCTGTACTTTGGCAGTTCTTGCAAATAAACCAGTGACTTGGTGGGGTGGCTCATAGCTATCCCTGAGATGATAAAGTATAATAACAATTAGAGATTTCTTTACCTTTTCAAAGCGTTGTAGTTCTACTGATTCCCCAGTTTTTGCAGTGTTGGTCTTCTCTCTCTTCTGTTACGTATAATCAATCACTAAATCCTTCTTGATACCTCGTCAGATTCACTATTTTCTCCTATTTATTTGGTTCTTTGAAAGCAATCCTAGTATTTCAGTAATATGGTACATTTTTACAGTTTTTCCCAAATGATATGTTCATCATCTTAAAACATCTTTCAAATGTCTATAATTTTTTCTTTAGCACTAAAATTTTTTTGTCTTTAAGAATAGTTTTATGCTCTAGTGAGCCTTATTTTAACTCAGATTACTTTTTACCTGACAGTATCTATTGACCCTTATTTATGAAAGTTACATTTTGAAGCTGGATTGGCTGTCTCAAAATTAGATTATCTATCTTAAATTATACCTTAATTTCTCCCTCTACTTTCTGTCATGCTCCTCTACCAAAAACAAACAAACAAACAAACAAAACCCCAGGTCTATTTTGGTGGTCTCCCTTCTGCTTGTTAGAATTATAAAGAACTCATATATTTTAACTAGATTGGGGTGATATAAACAAAGAAATGAAAAGTTGTTTTATATATAGTTTAGGAATAAGGCAACATTTATTTTCTGAAAATTAGTTTTCTTTCATTGCTGTTTTAAAATGTATTCATTAGAGATGATTCAGTTATTCAAGACATAATAAAATAGAAAATACCTAAAAGAAATAAGAAAATAGTTGCTTTCCTTTTGATCACTGATTTTGACTGTCAGCTTGTTAAGATTAATTAAATTCTATAACTAAATACGAGAGTAAATTTATTTCCATATGTGATATAAACGCCAATCTATTGTTTTCTTACTACCTAATCTACACTTTCTCTGGACAATTACATCTTTAAGGATAATGCAGTTTTGTTTGTTAGTTGCATTTTTGTGTGTGTTCTTTAGTAGTGTTTTTTAAAAAACAAGTAAACGCAAAAGCAAAATCTTTCTTTCCAAAACAGCCAAAATATTTTATTTTCTTAGCGTGTAGTTTTAATTCTAGATGAAAAAGCAGTCTTTGAAGTCTGTGACCCTGATTAACATTGACATGTTGTTTATTTTATTTTTTTATTTTTTAAAAGATACTTAGATTACATAAATGTTACATAAAAAAAATTACCATATGCCCCACTCCCTACCTGTCCCACACTTTCTCACATTAACAACATCCTTCATTAGTGTGGTACATTTGTTACAATTGATGAACACATAGTGAAGCATTGCCACTAAGTGTGGATTATAGCTTATATTATAGTTTAAACTCTCTCCCACACATTTTTGTAACTTATGACAAGATATAGGACTGTATCCATCACTGCAGCATCTTTCAGAACAATTCCAATGTCCCAAAACTGCCACCGTATTACACCTATTTTTTTTTTTTTAAGATACTTAGGTTACATAAATGTTACATAAAAAATATAGGGGATTCCCATATGCCCTGCTCCCCACACCTTCCACATTTTCTCACATTAACAACATCCTTCATTAGTATGGTACATTCATTGCAATTGATGAACACATTTTGGAGCATTGCTGCTAAGCATGGATTAGAGTTTACATTGTAGTTTACCCTTTCCCACATGGACATCACCATCCCAGAATCCTTGGGATTGCGGAATGAACTATGGACTAAAGTAGACTAACTGGTATTCTACTATAGACTTGTTGTGATTCTAGCAATGGAAGAAATTTTATCGTTGATATGGAGGCAGTGGCCACTCGAGTTTCTGAGGGCAGGGAGAGGGAAAAACAGGTGAATGCTGGGTCATTTTTGGGACTTGGGAATTGTCCTGAATGACATTACATGTTGTTTAAACATCTGTTAGATATAGTTTAGAGAAATTTCTTGAATTTGTACCATTGGATTTCTTTTCTAGCATCCTTTTATCAAGAATGCAAAACCTGTATCAATTTTAAGAGACCTGATTACAGAAGCTATGGACATCAAAGTAAAAAGACACGAAGAACAACAGCGAGAACTAGAAGAGGAAGAAGAAAATTCGGTTCGTAATCACCTTCAAATGTTCATTTTTTTCCTTCTGAATCACTTGTTTCTTCTAATATATTAATAGCACTTAGTGTTTTTACCCAAATGGTATATTTGTTCATTAGATCTCAAAATATATTTTTCTTGTAATATATGTCTGCTATCCTTTTCCAATGTTTTAAGAATTTGTGATTAGTAGAATGTATGGTTGGTAAAGTAGACTTGCACAGGGCTCACTATGTGTTTGTTGAATCAGTGTCTTGAATGTGGCCAATTTTGTGTTATATCTTCTGGAAGTTTCTTTTAACTGGGCTCCAACTGTGAGGGATTAAAAAGCATTACAGTAAAGGATAGATACTAGGAAAAGCAGGAAGGACATAAAAGAAGCTAGCATATTAGATCATTACCCCGTTCACTTCTATTTTGATGTATGTGATGGTTTGGAGCTATATACCACAGAAAAACATGTACTTAAATGTGGCACTTTTGAAATTGTATTATGGATCCCAGTAAGAGAAAGAGTATGTTTGTGGGCTGGTCCACTCCTGTGGGTGTGAGACCTTTTTCAGCTGGACTTCCTTAGTGAGGCATGACTCAAGTTGAGTCTCTGCCCTTTTGCTGGGTCTGATAAAAAAACAGAGACACACAGGAAAAGAGAGCTCTGCCACTTTTGATCCTGCCATGTGACAGAAAGGACAAGCTCAAGGAGCTGAGGTCCCAGGGAGAGAGGAGCTATTTTTCAGTTTGTAGCTGAAGTCAGGTAAAAAGCAGAGCAGCTGAGCCTGAGAGAGGAGGCCTGGTAAGAGACAAGTCCTATGCCTGGTTGCCCTCAGCTGAGCTCCAGGAGACAGTACATCCTGGAGGGGAAGGCAGAGACTAGGAGAAAACACCTCTTATGGTGCCTTGAGTTGAACTTTTCATGGTCTTGGCACTGTAAGCTTTTACCCCAGATGAATACCCTTTATAAAAGCCAATACATTTCTGGTACTTTGCAGCAGCACCCTTTGGCAAACTAATAAAATAAACTTAATCCGTTCTTGTGGGTATGTACACATTGTAAATAAGATCTTTTCAAGATGTTACTTCATTTAAGGTGTGGTCCGAATGAATCAGGTTGGGCTTTAATCCATGTCACTAGCTGGAGTCCTATATAAAGAGAGAAAGTCAAGCAGAAGAAAAAAAAAAAAAAAAAAAATAACACAGGCAGAAGCAAGAAATCATCAGAACCCAGAGAAGCCAGGAGAGCCTCCATGTGCATTGCTATGTGACAGAAAAGCCAGGGACCAAGGGGTGCTGGCACCCAGCCTCAGAAAGCCACAGTCTCCTGAGAGAAAGTATTACCTTGAAGACACTTCAGTTTTTGACTTTTCCTAGCCTTAAAACCATGAGCCAATAAGTTCCATTGTTTAAGCCAACCCATTGCATGTTACTTACTTAAGCAATGAGGAAACTAAAACAATGTTTCAGTGCATTTCAATGACAAAATAAAATAGTTGTATTTATAGCCCATTTATAGCTCTTTCCTAATCATTTTTCCCTGTGTTTCAGATTATGTATTTTTTTCTGGATAAAAATAAAGAGATGAACACTTGAGAGAGAGTTATAAAGCCTGAAAACACAGATAATATTTTTTTGCATAATTAAGATATCTTTGATGTCACATATATTTTCCCATAGGAGTTTTTTTATAAATTCTTTTGCCCTTTTCTAAACCTTGTGTCATATGGTAGTCCAGAATAAGGAGAATTGTGCATCCTTGCAGAGATGATTTATAATCATTTTCTTAAGCTGTATAGCTACATTAGTTCTTCAGAGTCATTTAGCAGTCACTGTGAACTACCAGGTGAAACTGATGCTTTTAGTTTGTATTCTAGATGTAAAATTTTCACCAGTGAAATCATTATTCCAAATTTTAAATGGCTTCCTCTTAAAGGCATTCTTTTCATAAGCTTGTGATTGTGCATTAATTTATACAAACATAAATATGTGATACGGGATGATTTAGTTTCTGATATGGGATGATCTTAGTTTCAAAGGGTTTTATAGTTCTCACACTGAGTTATTGTGTGATGATAGATACATTCAGATTCATATCTCTTTCCAACTAATATTTTTATAACATTTTGGCATTTCAAAGCACTTTTTCATGTATTATTTCACTTGATTTTTAAAAAATGTAAGATTGGTCACGTATATTATTATCCATTTTGCAGTTGAGTGAAATCAGGGTGATTTCCCGTAGTTCACAAAGCTAGTGAGGAACCAAGAATAAAACTAGCTTTTTTACTTTTAAATTTCCATGTTTCCTCACTCTAGTACATTGTGCTCTCTTTTCAATCAAATACATATTAGTGGTTCTAAAAATGAGCAACATTGGCTCATCAGAGTTATGCTATTTCTTTTTTTTTTTTTTTTACCGGGAGGTCCCGGGGATCGAACCCGGGTCCCTCCATATGGGAGACAGACGCCCAACCAGTTGAGCCACATCCGACCCCTGCTATTTCTAATACAGTTATATTCTCAGAAAAGTCTGGTCTTCACCCCTCTGTGATGGTACCCATCTACCTTTCTTTTGCCTTTATGGGATTTATTCAACCTTTATAAATTGGAACTAGTAGTCTGCCTTTAGTTCGCTGTACAATGGACAGGTGATTATTTTTGCTTTATTCTTATTTTCCTTTACTTGCAGGCTGGTTTCCATTTTTAGATGGATAGAGACTGCTGACTTAATAGGTTTTACTAGTTTTTACTAGTTTTTAAGACCATGATGCAGTCACTCTGGTTACCCCTTTCTCTACTGTTTTCTTCTCCTTCGTTGTGCTCCAGCCACATTGGTCTATTCTTTCAGATTTTTCGTCTTTTAATATGCCAAAGACCTTTTCCTTCCTCGGCCTTTGCATGTACTATTTCCTTTGCTTAAAATAATCTTCTTCTCCAGACTCTTTGAATGACTAGATTCTTCTCATTTTTTAGATCTCAGCTTTAAATATCTTGTACCCCAATACTTAACAGCTTAAAACAACACACATTTATTTTCTCATGTTATCTGTAGGATCAAAATTTCAGGGGTGGTTTGAGTGGGTGATTCTAACTCAGGCCCTCTCATGAGATTGCAGTCAAAGTGTTGGTTTAAACCTCATTTATTGGAAGGCTTGAAGAGGGATGGAGGATTCAATTCAAGATATTCAATCCAAGATAGTTACTCATATGGCTATTGGCAGGCAGCTCTAGTTCCTTGCCACGTGGGCCTCTCCATAGGTCTGCTTGAGATTCTTCACAACATGACTGCTGGCTTCTCTCCAAGTGAGAGATCCAAAAAGAGAGAAAGAAAAAGGTAGGAGGAAGTCTTAATGATTCTTATAATCTCTTGTCGGTAGTTACACACTGTCACTCACACCACATTCTATTTCTTAAAAGGAATTCACTGGTCATGGAAAATGGTGGAGTAGAGAGCTCCAAGAATTGGTTCCTCCAAGGAAGAAACCAATAAAATGGCAAAAATTTACAAAATCAGTGTTTTTGAAATTCTGGAATGTAATAAAAAATGTATAGCAACCAGAGGAGTGGTTAATGAAGAAAAAGGCAGCTAAATTTTGATGAGAAAATGTGTTATTTTTGCTTGCCTACATACCGTTTCCCATTCCTCAGCTTACCAGCGGCTATGGGTATGGCAGCTCGCATTCTTCATTCAGCTTGTTGGTGCTGAGGTAGGGTTGAGAGGCCAGGGGAAAGGGATATAAATCCTACTCTTAAAAAATTTTGATTGTACATTGTCTGGTGGTTTCCTGAAGGACCGGTGTAGAGGCTGCTTTTTTTTTTTGCCCCACCCCCCAACTTGGACTGAAGTGGCTTCCTAGGGGCATCTGTTCAAAGCATTTAAAGACAGATACCATCTATAGCCAGCTGGGGCAAGGGCAAGCAGAAGACAGACTTTAAAAAAAAAACCTGGTGAAGAGGAGACAGAGGCAGAATATTCTTGGGGAATAAGGGATTTAAAGGGCTACTGTGTATACTGTGGAAATGAAGTGTGCAGCACACATGCGCAAGACCAGAATCATGCTCAAAACAGACCTAAGCGGGACCCAGAGCCAAGTGTGCACCAGTGGAGTGGTGGCAGCAACAGTACGGCCTTGGCACTGGGAGCAGCAACCCAGAGGGAGCTCAAGGCTGGCTGCGTGGACCTGGTGACAACGCAAGAAATACTAGATTTTGACAACAACAACTTCACACCATTTCTGAATATAAGCTAGTCGTTTGTGGCTCAGGAGGTTTGGGAGAGTCTGCTCTGAGTGTGCGTTTGTCCAAAGACTTTTTGTTGAAAAATATGATCCTACGATAGAAGATTTTTATGGAATGCAAGTTGAAGTAGATGCACAACAGTGTATGCTTGAAATCTTGGATATTTCAGGAACAGAACTATTTACAGCAATAAGGGATTTGTACATGTAAATGGACAAGGCTTTGCATTAGTTTATTCCATCACAGTGCAGTCCACATTTAATGATTTACAAGATCTGAGAGAACAGATTCTTCAAGTAAAAGATACTGATGATGTTCGAATGATTCTTGTTGGTAGTAAGTGTGACTTTGAGGATGAAAAAGCTGTAGGAAAGGAGCAAGGTCAAAATCTAGCAAGACACTGAAATAACTGTGCATTCTTAGAATCTTCTGCAAAATCAAATATAAAATGTTAATGAGATCTTTTATGAGCTAGTATGGCAAATTAACAGAAAAACTCAGTGCCTGGGAAGGCCCATAAAAAGACATCCTGTCAACTGCTTTTATTTTATTTTATTTTATTTTATTTTATTTTATTTTATTTTATT
>JAKSZT010054487.1:45941134-46063383 GCA_026826555.1 Tolypeutes matacus | reverse complement strand
TCTATCTATCTATCTATCTATCTATCTATCTATCTATCTATCTATCTATCTATCTATCTATCTATCTATCTACTGGGAGGTCCCAGGGATCGAACCTGGGTCCTTCCATATGGGAGACAGACACCCAACCATTTGAGCCACATCCATCCCCTTGTCAACTGCTTTAATATACTAAATGCATTGTAGCTCCAAACCAGGTTTGAAGAACTGTTGCCCAATTCAACAGTGCCAGCATTCCAACTTTGTTAAACCTACCAATATCTTAAATGGACTTTTCTGTGGTGGTACCCTTTAAGAGGTGGATGAAAGATGTTCCATCTGTTTGCACATTCTAATCACTTTCCAGTATCACAAGAGAGATTTTTACTTGTATAATAGTCCTAGAGTATGCAACTTGTAAAACCAGAGGCTACGTCCAGTATTACTGCTTAAGAGACATTCTTTATCCACCAATATTGTATATGTATGAAAATGGTTTACTGTATACTTTAACATGCTCCATAATCTTTGTATTGTAGAGTAGAATAATGTAAATCCTAAGAGCGCCACTATTTTAGCCTAATAAAAGAAAGCTCAAAGAGCTCCTGTATAGACTACTCCAGATAACTTTGCTTCTTTGATACTTGTAGCTTAATGTTCTTGTTGTTGTTGTTTTAAGAAATTCAAGGTCATGATCATTAAATTGTTCAAACATAAGCACTTTTTGATTAATGCCCCTATATATATATATATTTAATTTTTGGAAAATCGGTGGAGACAGTTACCTTGTCTTTAAAATATGGTAGTCCTTGCAGTAAAATGTCTTAGATTAAAGACATTGCCTTTAATACCTGTTGAGAAAGAAATGTCCAGACTCCTATTATGTTCCCTTTTTTGTTTACATAGAGAACAATATTAATAGTTGTGTGTACAGTGGGGGTCTACAACAAGAAGTGTGTACGTTCAAACAATTTTTTAATGATTGGACAATTTTTGTAACTCATTTTCAGGCTTCTGCAACTGTAGATTTTCACTGTGAATGCCTTGCTTGCTCATGCGTAAGTGTATTTGCAATACCAAATATACAGGTTTAGTATTTTTGCCTGTTAGTGCTTGTTTCACATGTGTAATGTTTTGGTTGAGATGTTAAATGGTGGATGAGTTCTGTGGATGTGGATGTGGGAAGTAATTTTAAACATGTGTAATTGATCCCAAGGCCTAAATTACAGTAACTATTGCTGTTTTAACAATGCCTTGTTGCTTTGTGTGCATTGACATTTGGGTGTGAAGATTGTGTGTCTATCCAACAGGAAGCCACAGTCTTTAAACTGACCAACATAATGTTACAACTACTTTGAGGTGGCCAAATATAAACTAAAAGCCTTAATGAAAGTGGTGTAATTTTGTATAACTTAGCATCAGTAATTCAATAAATTTGGGTTGCCGTGCAAGGGCTTGCATTATAATTACTTGACACTTGAATGTTTTGTGTAATGTTTAACAGTGCCAGTAAATAAATATGGGTTTAACTTCTTTTTAAATATAATAGGTGCATTTTACACAGTGTGGTTTCATAATAACATTTGGGCAAGCCAGAGTAATTCATTAATTATAGGAATGATGAGTGAAAGATATCAGATTTTTCTAGTATTGTTTAAATGTCCACATAAGCACCTTTTGAAATTTTCCTTAGGAAAGAATTTTGTAAATCAAGCAATAGTACTTATGACACATACCTTCTGGGTAATTTTCAGTAGCTTTTGGGGTGAAGAAGGAAGGAATGAAAATACTTTGGATGTTACGCTGACGGGTTTTTGTTGTTTTTTTTTAATGTAAGATGAAGTTACACTTAGAATATTATGGTTATAAAAAATCTTTGAACAACAAAAGACATAAGGGGACCTCAGGCATATACGTCTGGCTGATCTTTGGATTCTACACAAGTAGGAGATGAAAGCTAGTAAGAGCTGTAGAAGGCCTGGCTAAGTGTTGAAGGAATGACCCATTTCAGAGTCAATCTGCTACAACTGAATGAGGTCCTTCTACTCCCCGCTTTTGGCTCCAGGAAACTTCATTGATCACACATAACAAAGAATACAGTCTTTGAAAACTAAACAAACAAAAAGTTTGGAAAAGTCACTAAACAGACTACTGTTGCCCTCAAACACCAGTAGCAATCCTGGAGAGGGGACAGAATCTGATTTCCAGAATTATCCCATAACAATATTCAAAATGTCCAGTTTTCCATAAAAAAATTATAAGGCATACAAAGAAATGGGAAATTATGGCCCTTTCACAAGATAAGAAAGAAACCAACAGAAACTGTCCCTGAGGAAGCCCAGACATTGGACTTATTAGACAATGACTTTAAATCAGCAGTCTCAGATATGCTCAAAGAACTTAAATGAAACAATTGACAAAGAATTTAAAAAAAAACAAAAAGGAAAATTATGTATGAATAAATAGAGAATATCAATAAAGAGATACAAATTATAAAAATGGAACCAAATAGAAATTCTGGAGCTGAAAAGTACAATAGATAAAATGGATAATTAACTAGAGGAATTCAGCAGCAGATTTGAGCAGGCGGAAAAAGAATCAGTGAACTTGAAGATAGAACAATTGAAATTAATCCAGCGTGAGGAGCATAAAAGTAAAAATGAAGAAAACTGAATAGAGCCTAAGGGACCCATGGGACACCATCAAGTGTCCAAGGAGGAAAAGAGAGAGAAAGGGGCAGAAAGATTGCCAACTAGATGTTGGTGAGGGCTGCTGTCATCTGAAAGCTTTGATGGGTCTGGAGGATCTGTTTCCATGATGGCTTGCTCACATGGCTGTTGGTAGGAGACCTCTGTTCCTAGATAGCTATTGGCAGGATGTCTTGCATTTTCTCTTAAAGGGCCTCTATATAGGTCTGCTTTGATTGTCCTCAGGACATGGCAGCTGGCTTCCCCTGGAGAGAGTGATTCAAGGAAGGGAGAATAAATGCTTTATATGACCTTGTCTCAGAAATTATGTAGCCATCACTTCCATCATATTATATTCTTAAAAGCTAATAACTAAATCCTAGTTGGGGGTGGGATAGATTACATTCTTAGCCAATAGCTTCCATTTTGTAAGTTGTTGCCCTGAATATGAAATACACCTATGTTTTTGTTTCCTTGGTGGTGCTCAAGCAAACACCATGCAATGGGTTGGGTTGAACAATGGGAATTTATTAGCTCATGGTTTTGAGGCAAAGAGAAAGTACAAATCAATGCAATGCTTTCTTCCTAAAGACAGGTATTCTGGTGGTCCTTGGTCCTCGGATTCTCTTGTCACATGGCAATGCACATGGCAGCTCTCCTGGCCTCTCCATTCTTGTCATGGTTCCATTGCATTTCAGCTTCTTGCTTTTCATGGCTTTCTCTCTGTCTGTCTGAATTTCATTTTGCTTATAAACTATTCCAGTAATAGGATTAAGACCCATCCTGATTGAGGTGGGCCACACCTTAACTAAAATAAAATAACCTCATGAAAATCTCTTCCTTACAATGGATTCACACCCACAGGAACGGATTAACTTAAGAACATGTTTTTCTGGTCCCTGCAACCCACCACAACATAAATAGGTATATATAGGTATGTGTGTGTGTGTATAATATACATGCAAACATTTATAATAACAATTAGATGCAGAATGGCTCTGAAGTCTTCCTGAAATAAAAGTATATTCCTCCATTGCCATTCATTTCAGCACATTATTTAGTCAGTCATATTTTCTCAGAAATATTTATCCATATTTTCCACATTGAAGTTTCAAAATCTTAACTAAATAGGGACTTTGCCTTTATTTTATTCATTCCTTTGGAATTCCCTTGTAAATTGACTTAAAATTAGATTACAGATATAGTTTCAAAATAAAATAGTTAGTTTCGTGTAGATTATACATTTCTTGATGTATAGTATAAGGCAAATAGAAGTATATTAAAGGGTACTTTTTCATATTATAAAAATAAAATATTTACACAAAATTTATATTCATATTTTGCTCAGTCACTACAAAAATTGATTTAAGTTGTCTGTATAAATTGCTGGCCTATATGATTTCTTATTCTCATTTGGATTATACTGATTTATGTATAGCATTCAAGCAGTAAGCATGAATTTGGTAATTTATCAGTTATATCACAAGCAGTATGCAATCTCATAAAATCCTTGAACAATTAATCATTTTTCAAAGACTAAATAAGACAACAAGGCAGGCGCCCAATACTTGGTACCCCTAGATGGTTATGGGCAGAATGGATGGTGTTAATACATTGAATTTATAAGATAAGGTATAGACTTAATAGACTGCACCAATCACAAGTGATCAATCTTTAAAGTAGATTTAAAGATTGAGAAGGAGTTTACAAGAATTACTTGTCACTGGAGCTCAGGCATATGGGTTACAATATTAACTTAAAAGTTGAGTTAAGGAATGGAAGTGGAATACTTTTGTATTAAATGAAATGTTAAGCAAAAAATAGGATAATTCTTGATGTTAGGCTTCTTTGAGACTTTCACTTTCATGCATGTATCAGGTCCTTTATTTTCACTTTTATTTAAATAAGGGTGTCATTTTACTTCAGATTAATTTAGCAGTTGGTTCAAAGAAAAGTTATGGACTGAAACTATGTCTTACAGCTCCTATCTTTGGAAAAACAATGAGGACTCTCTTGTGACTGCTTTATGGTCCAAATTCTAAGTTTTTCAGGCTGTGGTCCTTGATGTCTGGAGGATATGGCATAGCCCCCCTTTAAATGTGATTCTAATTCTCAGGGTAGATGTGAGAAGAAATACCAGGTGCTCTGACAAATCCACTCCCCTACAGATGGCAATATTGCCTCTATGTGAGTATTTCTCTATCCTGCTCTCTCAATCTCCCACCCCTCTAATAGGGAGCTTCAAATCAGTCCACCTCTCAGGGAACCATTTGAACCAGGTAAAGAACAGAAGAGGACTACAATCAGCCCAAGTCAGTAAAGAGCCCTCTAATGTATCCAGTTGGTTAAATGGGAGGTAGAATTAATCTAAGAGTGAGATAGACTACTTGAACTTGAACTCTAATTCTGTTCCTCAGTAACTGTATATCCTTGGGCAAGTTATTTAACCTCTCACTATATGCTCAATAAAGTTTAGCTATCATTTCTATTAATATTACTACTTATTCCACAACTATTGCTACTATTATAACATTGGTCAGGTTTTTTGTTATTGTTTTATTTTTCGCTTTCTTTGTTGGTGGTTGTTGCTGCCATTTCTACTCTTTTGCTAACCTTAAGAGCTACCAAAATAATGCCACTGATCAGATTTTAACCAATATATATTGAAATTTTCTTCTTAAGGATTTTAAAACAAAGTTTAAATGGCTAAATGTGTTTGTAAGAGTTGGCAGAAGGTTTTTTTTTTTTTAGAATAAGGATTTGTCTGTATTTATAGGTTGAAAATTGGTTCTAAATAGATTTATTTTAAAAATCAATTTTATTGATACATATTAATAAAGCATAAATCCATCTAAAGTGTACAATCAGTAGTATTCATTGTATTCACATATTTGTGCATTCATCACTTCAGTCATTCTTAGAGCACTTTCATTTTTGAAATAATAATAATATCCAATAATGTTTCAATATCCAGGATATATAAAGAGATGTTACAATTCAATAGTAAAAAGACAAATGACCCAATTAAAAAATGGGCAAAAGATTTCAATAGACATCTGTCCAAAGAAGAAATACAGATGGCAAAAATACACATGAAGAAATGCTCAACATCGCTAATGATTAGGGAAATGCAAATCAAAACTACAATGAGATATCATTTCATACCTATCAGAATGGCCACTATTAGAAAGACAGAGAAGTACAAGTGTTGGAGAGGATGTGGAGAGATAGGAACACTTCTTCACCGTTGGTGGGAATGCAGAATAGTACAACCACTGTGGAGGTCTGTTTGACGGTTCCTAAAGAAGTTGAACATAGACTTGCCACATGACCTGGCAATACCACTGCTAGGTATATACCCAGAAGAACTGAGAGCAGTGACACGAACAGACATCTGCACACCAATGTTCATAGCAACATTATTCACTATTGCCAAAAGTTGGAAGCAACCCAGGTGTCCATCAACAGACGAATAGATAAACAAACTGTGGTCTATTCACATGATGGAATATTATGCAGCCATAAGAAGAAATGAAGTCATGAAGCATATGACAACATGGATGAACCTGGAGGACATTATGTTGAGCGAAGCAAGCCAGACACAAAAGGACGAATACTGTATGATTGCGTTACTATGAACCAAATATATTGCATAACATATTGTTTGATTAAAAAAAAATTACATGTAAAAAAAATAATCAATAATAAAAAGCAAACAAACAAAACTCATCACCTCTCAATCTCTCTATGCTTCCCCTGCCGTACATAGCTGCTATTCTTTTTCCTTCACTCTAGTATATTTGTATTTATATTTTGTAAAAACAGTCTAATATATTCAATTTCACCCATAATTGTGTTTTACATGAGGTTTTACTGTATTATACAGTCTCATGTTACAGTTTTTTGCTTTCCTTCTAGTAATATACATGACCTTAGACTTTCCCTTTCAATCACCATCATACTCATATAATAGCTCTGCTAGTTAGAAACACCATGATGTGCTTTCAGCATTTCTATTCATTTCCAAAGATTTACAAACAACCTTTTTACCAATTCTGCACAGTTTAACCCTCAGCTTTCCATTCTCCGTCCTCCTTCTATTTTCTGGTGACCTATATTCTAATTATTAGCTTCATGAGTTCACACAGTATACTTAGTTAATAATAGCACAGTTATACAGTGTTTGTCCTTTTGTGTCTGGCTGCTTCACTCAACCTAATGTCCTCCAGGATCATCCATGTTGTCATATGCTTCATGACCATTTCTTCTTGCTGCTGCATAATATTCCATCATGTGTATACACCACAATTTGTTTATCCATTCATTGGTTGATGGACACCTGGGTTATTTCGAACTTTTGGCTATCATGAATAACGCTACTATAAATATCATGTGCAGATGTCTGTTGGTGTCCCTGCTCTCAGTTCTTCTGGGTACATGCCTTGTAATGGTATTGCCGGGTCCCATGGCAAGTCTATATTCAGATTCCTTAGCAACTGCTAAACAGTCCTCCACAGTGGCTGTACCATTTTATATTTCTACCAACAGCGAATAAGCATTCCTATCTCTTCACATCCTCTCCAACATTTACAGTTCTCCAACTTTTTAATAGCAGCCAGTCTAATAGGTGTGAAATGATATCTCATAATTTTGATTTACATTTCCCTAATCACTAGTGATGTTGAACATTTTTTCATGTGTTTCTTCATCATTTGCATTTCTTGGCAGAAGGTTTTGAGTGGATATTTTGGTATCCCAGTTGGTTTTTTTTTCTTTTTTTAAAGATTATCTATCTATCTATCTTCTATCTATCTATCTATCTATCTATCTATCTATCTATCTATCTATCTATCTATCTATCTATCTATCTATCTATTTATCCCCCTTTGCTGCGTGTGCTCACTTTGTCCATTTGCTGTGCATTTTTCTGCTCTGCTTGTCTCCCTTTGTTGTGTCATCCTGCTGCGCCAGCTTACCGCGTTGCGCGGGCCGGCTTGCCTTCATCAGGAGGCCCCAGAAATTGAACTCAGGGCCTCCCATATGGTAAACGGGAGTCCAACCAATTGAGCCATAGCCGCTTCCCTCCCAGTTGTTTTGAATGAGATTCCCCCCATTCTTTTTCCCTCCTTTTTGATTCTTTAAAAGATGAAAGGTCTTTTCAGCATGATGGAGGATCTGTGTTACAGAGTTTTTCTTTGGCATTCACTTTTAGCACAGAGGAACTGTATTCTCTGGCAGCCTTTTGGCAGCTATTTTTAGGCTTGACCCTGGATTGGTCCTTATCGAGTGGACCAGTGTGAAACAGTTTGACATTTGGACCGTTGACAAATTCCATAAAGCTAAATTTCAGAGACTGTAGATCACATTCTTTCCAGGTCTCAAAATTCGAGAGCTGTGAAATTTCCCATATTGACTTGTTACATTAAAAGAGATATTTTCATTCAATATTCAGTATTAATACTTGGGCCCATTAGGGATCCTGCTTTTTCCATTCTGAGTGAGTGAAATTTAAGAGAATTTATGGGTAATACCAATATTAACTTTATTTTTTTCCAAATTTAATTTACTTTCATATAAGCTTATTACAGGTGGAGAAAAATTAATGGCCTAAAATAAGATTGACATTTCCAGCAACTCTGCATGTGGCTTTTGAAAAGGAAATAGTATATGATAACCATTTCAAGACATGTTGATTTAAAAAATTTTAGTGCTGTACACCTGTGTCCTGGATAGCTTTTACAAACAAATCTTTCTAAATACTTTTTATTCAAAAACGGTATGGAACATGATTGGAAATAGTGCCTTATGAATTTGATTTTTATACCTATTATACAAAAAGCTTTTCTGATGAGAATACATCTTGACAAATTGACATGTTTTGATAGGTGCTGAGGTAATTGTGCAGATTTTTAAAATTAAACAAATTGCAAACAGAGATTTCTGCATCAGGTTAATCCCAATATCAAGGGGTGGTTTTTTTTTGTTAGTTTAAACATTGCTAAACATGACAAAGATCTTCTTTTTGGCATTTCTGAGCATATGATATAAAGTTAATGATGAGATGGGTCGACTGTATTACATAATAAGAAAGAATTTATTTTCTGGATGTGAGTGGAAGATATTCCCAAATTCTTAGTGTGAGTTGACTAAATAAAATACTCTATATTCATTCATATTTAATATAAACATCTAAATTGTCTGTGGAACGTTCACCTTTTAAAGAATGTTTGTTAACAGAGTTACTGTTTTTATTCAATACAATTGTAAAATACATTTTGTTTTTACCAAGAAATTTATTGTAATGTGGCAAACAGTATAAAGCAACTCTGTGTAAATCATCTCTGCCATATAAGAGTTAAAAATATTTTATCAAATAAAGGATGCCATTTTGAACATGCAGTACACTTCTTTGAATTCCATTTTTAAGAAAAATATCCACATATTGAAATTTGCTAAATATTTTCAAAATATCTTTTTCTGAAAAGAGGCTACTTAAATTTTTCAGGTTAAATATTGAAATGCAGAGTTTTTTCAGTTCTTGTCAGTACAGAAAGTTGAATACCTAAGTCACTTAAAGTCTGTTTGCCTTAGTTACCTCTAATGGAAAATTCTTTCTTGGCATTTGTGAGATTTAATTGGTAGAATATTTAGTAAATGGCTAGATCATTCAGTCTCTCAATTTGTATATTTTAACTGCCTCGTGAGCTTTGGGAGAGTTGGGGCAGGGCGGGGGGCTAAGGGGGTGAGGGATAGTTTTGCAGTTTGCTTTTTCACTATTGGAAATTTTTTATTTAATTGGTCTAGTGTAGTACCCAGACATCAGAATTTTTATAAAAGCTTAAGGTGATTCTAATGTGTAGACTGGATAAGAACCACTGACCTGAGGGTTTTAACATTAGGTCTTGTGATGTAACAGATACTCAATAAATATTTGTTCATATTAAAAGATGAAGAGTTTGATTTTTAAAAAATCAACCTTATTTTTAATGGTTTTAGATTTACAGAAAAATTGCAAATAAAAGTACAGAAAATTTTCATATACTCCATATTCACTTTCCCCTGTATTTTACATCTTGTATAGCATGGTACATTTGTGATAATTAATGAAACAATTTTGATGCATACCATTAACCAAACTCCATAGTGTATCGTTTAGCCTTACTTTTTGCCTAATGTCCTTTTTCTTTTTCAGGAGCCATTCATTACATTTAGTTACAATATCTCTTTAAGCTTTTCTTGACTATTCTTGCACTCTTTAAGTCTGTTCCCAGGCTGTCTTTGTTTTTGATGACTTTGAGAATGTTGAGGAATACTGCTTAGGTATTTTGTGGAATGTTAGTCAGTTGGTGTTTGTTTGATGTTCTTCTTATGGTGAGAATGGGCTTATGAGTTTGGGGGAAGAAGGCCACAGAGGTAAAGTACTACTCTTATCACATCATGTCAAGTGTATGTATTATGAAAATGATTTAACGCTGTTGACATTAATCATGATCACACGGCTCTTCACTGTAAAGTTACTCTTTCTCACTTTCTATATTGACTTTTTGGAAAGAAGTTACAATATGCAAGTCACCTTAAGGAGCAGGGAATTAATGCTCCATTTCCTTGAGGACAGAGTAAATTATTTGGAATTCTTCTGAATGGAAAATTAGTCTATTCTCCCCATTTATTTATTCAGTCATTTATGTCAGTATTGACTCATGAGTATTTTACTTTACATTTGGACTATAATCCAACATTAGTTTATTTTCTTGCTCACATTGTCCCAGTTTTAGCCATTGGGGAGCTCTTTCACTTGGCTCCTTTGTCCTTTAGACATACCTCATCATCATTGTGTGTGTGTGTGTGTGTGTGTGTGTTTAACTCTTCCTTACTCACTAGCACAACAAGTTATTTCATGTTCATCTTGTATATTTCCTGCCCCAGTCTTAGAACCAAGAGCCTGATTCCTTTCATTGGAAAATGGTATTGGAAACCAAGATCTTGGCTCTAAGTGTGATTGTTGCTACTGTGGGGTGTCTTTACTTTTAAGTTCTCTCAACTGACAAAACCAGAAGAGATGCATACATATACTAGTCTAATTTGTGTGTTATAAATCCCCTCATATATAGTCCTGCTTATCAGGGTTTTTTTTTTTTTTAATGGATCATGGATCATATAGATTTTTTCCTTATTTTCTTCTAGAAGTTTTATAGTTTTGCATGTTGCCTTTAGGTCTACAATCTCTGTTTTATGTTACTTTTTGTGAAAGCTGTAAAGTCTGTATCTAGGTTCTTTTTTTTTTTTTTTTTTTTGCATATGGACATCCAGTTGTTTGAAAGAATATCCTTGAGTGTGTCTATTTCTTGGCTCTCTGTTCTTTTCCATTAATACATGTTTATTCTTTTGCCAATACTACACTGTCTTATTTACTGTAGCTATAGAGAAGTCTTGATATTGGATAGTGTGAGTCATCCAACTTTATTTTTCTTCTTCATTATTCTGTTGGCTATTCAAGACCTTTTGCTTTCCATATAGTCTTTATTATTTATTTATTTATTTACTTTGTTTATTCCTCTGTGTCTGCTTCCTGCCTTCTCTTCTCATCTTTCTCCTCCAGTCTTCACCGGGATTTGATCCTAGGGACCTCTGCTGTGGGAGAGAGGCACCTCGCCACCTGCAACACCTTAGTTCCTGGGTTTTTGGCGTGTCTCGTCTTGGCTTTCCTCTGTGTCTCTCTCTTGCTGCATCATCATCTTGCTGCATGGCTCAGCGGGGCCTGGCAGCTGGCCTACACACCTTCTATTTTTATTCTACCAGGAGGTCCCGGGAATCGAATCCGGGTCCCTCCATATGGTAGTCGGACGCCCAACCACTTGAGCCACATCTGCCCCCCTCCATATAGTCTTTAGAATAATTTTTGCCTGTATTTATAAATTAGCTTGCTGGGATTTTTATTGGTATTGCTTTTAATGTATAAATCAAGTTTGGAGGAAATTACATCTTTTTAAATTTTTTATATAGTTTTTATTTTTTTAAAAAGATACTTAAATTACATAAATGTTACATTAAAAATGTAGGGGATTCCCATATGCTGTGCTCCCCACACTCCTACATTTTCCCACATTAACAACATCCTTCGTTAGTGTGGTATATTCATTGCAATTGATGAACACATTTTGGAGCATTGCCACAAAGCATAGATTATAGTTTACACTGTAGTTTACACACTTTCCCACACAATTCTGTAGGTTATGGCAAGATATATAATGGCCTGTATCTGTCATTGCAATGTCATACTACCCCAAATAGCATGGCTCCTGAGAGCTCTGGAGACATCCAGGTACTATAGTCAGGACATACAGCTCAGGAGTTTGGTGCCTTGCCAGAGGGCCCTACCTTGGAATTAATTTATGCTCCCCAGTGTGACAGAGTTGGACTCAGTTGTGGTTTCCCTACACATGGCTCTACTGTTCCTTCTGTTTGAACCTATAATTAGTGTGAGAGTTGGTAAGTGTACATCTAAGAGCTTAATTCTTTGGGCTGTCCATGTGCCAGCTGGGCCCTGGATCTCAACTGAGTTGCAACATCCACTCTCCAGCTCATTGGACTCACCCAGGACAACTAACAAGGAGGAGATGATGGACAGCCACCATACCAAGGAACCGAGAGAGTCTACAACTTCAAGCAAGAGAGTCCTAGCCATCAGCCATATGGGATCGAAGACCCCTCTCAATTAGAGGTGGAGTGGGCATCACCATCCCAGAATCCTCAGGATTGGGGAATCCCAATGGACTAAAGTAGACTTACTGGTATTCTGCTATAGACTTATTGTGATTCTAGCAATGGAAGAAATTATATCATTGATATGGAGGCTGTGGCCACTGAAGGTTCTGAGGGAGAGGGAAAAACAGGTATAATACAGGGGCATTTTCAGGACTTGGAAATTACATCTTAACAATATTGAGTCTTCTAATCCATGAACATGGAATGTCTCTTCATTTATTAAGATCTTCTTTGATTTCTTTCATCATTGCATTATTGCACACAGATCCTGTAAATATTTTGTTAGATTCATACCTAAGTATTATGGGCCTTTATTTGTGCTATTATAAATGATTTTGTTGTTGTTAATTCAAATTCCAATTGTTCATTGCTGATATATAGGAAAGCAGTTGACTTTTTATTTATTTATTTATTTGTTTATTTTTTGAGGTACTAGGGCCAGGGATTGAACCCAAAACCTTGTATGTGGTATGCCAGTGCTCAACCACTGAGCTACACCAGCTCCCCTAGCAATTGACTTTTTTTTTTAAAGATTTATTTATTTACTTTATCCATTTTAACCCCCCCCTTCCCCATTTGCTGTTTCGTGTCCATTCGCTGGGCAATTCTCTGTCTGTTTCCTGCCATCTCTTCTCATCCTTCTTCACCAGGATTCGATCCTGGAGACCTCCGATGTAGGAGAGAGGTGTCCTGCCACCTGCGCCACCTCGGTTCCTAGTTTTCAGGGCTTTCGGACATCTCATCTTGTTTCTCCCTTGTTACGTCATCATATTGCTGCATGGCTCCTGGGGCCCGGCGGCTCACCAGCACACACAGCCTGGCAGCGCATGCGCCTTCTATATATATATATATTTTTTTTTTTTTATTTTACCGGGAGGTCCCAGGGATCGAACCCAGGTCCCTCCATATGGCAGACGGACGCCCAACCATCTGAGTCACATCCGCCCTCCGCAATTGACTTTTATATGTTGCCCTTTTATCATGTGAACTTGCTGTACTCACTTATTAAGTTCCAGGTGATTTTTGTTGTCATTTTTTGTTTGTTTTGTTTTGTTTGTTTTTGAAGATTTGTTAGAATTTCCTACATATACAAGTTATCTGTGAATCAAGGCAGTTTTATTTCTTCCTTTCCAATCTGTATACTTTTTAATTCTTTCTTGTCTTATAGCTCTAGTTACAACTCAATTTACTTTTAACTTTAATATGTTTCTATATCCTTACCAAGTTTCTCTTTTTCTCCCTATTTGAGGAGATATCTTTTTTTTCCATTGACAAATGTTGCTATAGAACAAAAATGAGACAATGTTTTTGCCTGCAGTTTAATGGGAGAGACAACAAGTAAACTGAACTGATTATAATGCAGTGTAAATGCAATATGCAATAGTGATATACATAGAAAACAGTAATTATTTCTTATGTTAAATCTCATATTGTCCCTTGATTTTAAACTTCCCACCTCCCTTAAAAGCCCTTTCTCTGCTAACCTCTTCAGTCAGCCACATTATCCCTTTCTTCTGGGTCTGTTCTCTTCAACCTAAACATTTAGTTATATTTTGACCATTTGTTAAAAAGGGAGGGAGTGGGAAGAAATCAGCAACAAATCATTCACAACCTAACTTCTTAATAGAATAGAGCCTTTGCTACTTCATTTCATCTATACTCTCTCCACCTCTTATATGGTGACTCTAATATTCTCCAGAGTACTCTTTCCAAGGTCGCTTTCTGGGTAACAAGAGATCACATTAGGACTTATTTGATTTGAGGTGTCCATGGGTCCAATTTACCCTGAGTTGGATATGCAGGTCTGAACCTGAAGGGAGAAATCAGGCAATTGTTATGGAATCAGCAGACTTATGCAGGTGGTGGTTAAACTATGAGCATAAATGGCATTGCCCAAGAAGCGTTTAAAGAAAAACATAGTCTGTGCCTCTGCTTTCACTACTTTTCATTTGTCCCTCATTAGCCTGATTAACTCCTTCTCTTTTGAGAATTATCTTAGCCATCACTTCCTCCCTGGAAAGGAGGGAGTCTTTCATGATGGTCCTCTAAACTTTAGTTAGGTGAGTGTTCCTGTGTGCTCCCATGATGTCTTGTGTTTAGCTCTGTGAGAATATTTATCTCCCTTTATTTATTTGCCTATTATCTAATTTTCTCAATTAAACCATATAATTTTCAAAGACAACGACTGTATCTCAGCACACCACCTGACACACAGTGAGTACTCACTAAATATTTATTGAATCAACAAATATATTTATAAACCTGCTTTATATAATAGGTTTTATTTAACTTTTGCTCCTTATTGTTTAGCACAATGCCACAAGTTTATCATCAACACAGAATATGTATTTACAGTTAAAAATAAGATAGATACTGGTTGCATACTTCTTTAGCAATGCTTAAACCCAATGTGTGATAAATATTTGGGTTTGTTCTTAACACCCTGTAACTCCTCTGCCCCAGAAGTTCATTTGTATTTGAGCTTCAGTAATGTAAACTATGCTAAAATCAGCATTGTTATTTTAGTGTGCTTCAAGCAATTATCTTCTGAATTATACATTTTGGAAGATAATTTCTTAAAATCATTTCTTAGTTTGTGCAAGTGATACTTCTTGTAAGTATGTATTTTAAAGCTTGTTTGGTTTTTAAATACTATCATTATGGAACAGAAAAGAAATAAAAGAAAATACAGAGAAAGGAAGGGATTCTTTTCAAAGACAAAGTAGCCCTGAGTTATATTTGTTCTTGGAATATAAGATATGCAGGCATACATCTTTTTATATAAAACCAATTTAGAATGTAGTGATAAAGTAATATGTTTGCTATTTCCTAATATCTGTTCCTACCAGTTTTGTGGAATCAGCAACTGTTCATTGAGTTCCTGCTATTATATGCAAGTCATTGTGGAAGTTGCAAATATAGAAGATACCCATTGCCCTTTAGAAACCTAGCTAAGCCTTGCTTATATGAAAATCTAACTTCTGAGGTGATAGTGGTTTTGGTATTTTAAAATATTTCAATTATTTTCAAATAATGTCAGTGGCCACTAGTCTATTCTGAAAGGTATCAACACTATGTTAATAAATGTAATAATCTGTATTTTGTAAATCTCCAATTAATAGAATTTGAGTCTTTTGTCTTTGGTGCCCTCTTGTGGATTTTTTATAAACTGCTTGTAACAACACAACAGTTTTTAAAGATGTTATTCTTATTTTAAAATATTTGATTTTATAAGCTTCTTGATATTTTGTTAATCCTTTGACATGCTCTTGGCTGTGAGAGAAAAAAGAAAAATCATGGTTAAGGTTGCTGTTACTTTTTAATTTATTCTATTGTATCTCATGCACTAGGGACGTAAGATAATCTTTTGTTTGGAAACTTTTAATATAATGCCAAGAACTTGTGCAGTCTTGCATCGTGCAGCCTCTGAAGTACTGCCCACACACCTTCTCACCATTAGACTTGTACTGATGAACAAGTCTTTTATGACTTGGAGATCCTGAAAGCTTTCATGTAACTTTAAAACATGCCTGTGAACATGCAAAACATTAGGATGAATGCAGGCAGAAGTTTCTGTTTGTTAAAGAAAGGTATGGCAAAGACAGCTGCTGTATAAGCTATTGTGCTGTCTTTGCTGTGAAATAGAAGGACTGCCTACTTAACTGCAAATCTTAGTAATTTTTTACTGGTGAAGAGCAATTTATTACTTGCCTGCCAGACAGGGAAGTAATGCTTAAGGGCAGCTATTTGAAGGAGAGTATTTTTATATATTCTCAGTGATTCTTAGCTCTTTGGGGTTGAACATGGTACTAATGAGACCAGGTTAACAGTGAATCCTACTGTTGGCTTCATTTCAACAAAAATGCACAACTGTGCCTTGATAACAGGGACAATGGGATCAGAGCTCAGTGTTCTCCTTTACTGTATTTGGAAGTGCAATTTGAAGGTAATGCTCTTTTGGGGACCATCAGTAGTTTCACCTGGCTCTAGCAAGAGTGCTGCTTTTTAGTTTAGTGGTACATAGGGTGAGTCCATCATGTGACGCATACTCCATGAAGTGAGGCATACAAACAAACAGCAGTACTCTTTGATTTTTGCCCTTTCCCTTACTTTCTCATTCCACCCCTACTAATTCAAGTAATAATTAAAATTTATTTATTGACACAGGTTAGCATGGAGTAATCACCTTCAATTTAGTTATGCATGGAGGGAGAAGTGCCACACTTTTCCCTAACTTTATGCAGTTGCACTGCACGTGCCTTGATATTGTTTTCTTTTTTGACTCTTTCACCACAAATGAATAGTTACATTTCAATTCCTTTATCATGTGCTGAAGTGGCAAAGTCCATTAAGTCACTTTTTGGTTACAAATAACTGGCATTATCTATTTTGTTTGCTATCTTCATTCAAATTAGAGTCACAACTTTCTCTTTAAAGTCAGTTTGGTTTCTTTAGGTTACGGACTTTAGGATTATTTTTGATCTATCATATTTGTCTGTCTAGAAAGTTTCTAGAACATGCTGATGCTTCTTTCATGATTTCTTTCAGATTTGACTTATTTCTGTTTCTATAGGACCCTTTTTTTTTTTTTTTACCAGACTCTAATCCTCAACTCTGGATTTCAGTAACAACCTTCTGTCTTGGTGTCTTTAGTCTTTCCCTTCTTGGAGTCATCCATTAGTTCCCAGGGTTTACTCTGATTCCTCTGTTAAGCAACTGCCAAGCTACCTCCCAGTATTTAAAGTACTCCATAGGCTCTAGGCCATCCCTTAAGACAGTCAAACTCACTCATTGTTGCTTTTCATTCTAGCCAGAATATTCCTACTTTCTTGCTTGTTTTTACAATCTAGAATGCCTCAGTCTACTTTTTTTTTTAATCCTAAGGTCCATCTATCTAAGGAGCCTAACTTAATTCTAAGGAGCAAGAGAGTCTTAATTCTAATTTTGTTTATTATGGCTCATCATAATAAAGACCCTAAGGTCTAATGTCAGATTTAGTTTATCACTCTAGTTCCCAGCTCTGTCTGGTTTGGGCCCTTAGGGTCTTCCTTTACTCTCTTGAAAGCTCAACTATGAATTGGTTGTAAGTTTGTTACATTTATTATTTGGTATTTCAGTGCCATCCCTTCATTAACATCTCTAGGAAGTTTTTAAGATATCTACACTATTATAATATTGCAACCTTTTGTATAATTGGTTCACTTTATCTTACACATTCATTTTTCACCCTGAAGAATAAAATGTTTTTCATGCAGAGTAGCATATGCTTTAGAATTGTTCATTTGAATCAAAGCCTTTAAGATCACTGCTCTATACTTATACAATACTATTATGTCATTGCATTAGCAATAAAGAAGTATTTAATATCTTTTGAAGAAAGAAATAAAGTAATCAGAGTATTTCCAATTCGGACATCTACTTAATAAGGAGTAGTCTTTTAACATGTCATTTTTGCTACTGATGACAAGTACTTTCCAAAATGCTCCTGTAAATATCCTTAAAATCATTCAAATAGTAGCTAAATACTTTGAAAATCCTTTAAGGTGGTAGATAATAGAAATGTAAAGACACCTATTGCAGTCTCAGATTATTTCTCAGACTGTGGGAGAATAAGTCTGTTTTAGTAATGGAGTAGGATTTCCTAATAATGTTTTCAAATATTTGTATTCCTTGTGGATTTTATGATTCATAAACTGGATTATCATCAGTACTCTGTTTTGCATTCCTGGCACATGATGGCCTCTGATTGAAAATGCTATTGTATTCCTTACTGGAATTGGCTGCTTTCTGCAGTGGGGAAGCATCTGCTCTGCAGACCTTTTCTATAAAGTATCAACATGTTCTTCTTTTGCTTTTCTTTTGTGAGGAATAACAATCTTTATAGAAATGAAGTATAACTTTGAAGATACATCATAATGTTTTATTATAAAAATGCATCATGTGAAATTTTAACAATCTAAAATATCAAGAATAATTTCAGAGTTACGATTTTTAAAATGTTGCTGAAAAGTTTCAACACCATCACCAAATTACTAGTGTTTGAGTTTTCTCATTTCATATGAACCAGTTCTCATTCCATCTGTACTTTATTAGTTACTGTTTGGGTGCTATCCTCTCATTAGTGAATTAAGCGTTCACTCTTTTTTTTTTTTTTTGCTTTTTTTAAATTTTTTTATTTTTAGTGTCTATTTGTAATTTAGATTAGCATCCTTTAGCAAAGTGAGTATCTAAGTAAAATAATATGAAGTAAGAATAATCCCTTCCAAACTTGATTCACTGTTTTTACAATTTTACAAATTTTCTGACTGAGTCAAATGTATGAATGCAGAGGTGCAAGCTTCATTATCCCTTTAGAGATTCCACTCCCATTTAGAACTAGGAAGGCTAAAAGTACTATTTCACACTGATCTGATGTTATGTTTCTTGTTAAATTTAATCGTTGCAGCATTGAAACTTACAAGGATAAGAGACAAATGACTCACACATATAAAATTAGATTTAGTGTTTTGGAGATAAATTGGTTGCAATCATGGTAATATAAAATATTAAATAAGCAGTATTTAAAAGCAGTAGATTTTAAAAAGGAACTGATAGAAAATCAACATTTGCCCCTCCCTACTCAAGTGGGGCCTACTGGAAAGAATAAATCCCATTTTTTTATTAGCTTCATAACCAAGGGTAAATCAGTTTATTTATGTGTATGTCAGTATCCTCATCTATTAAGTTAGCAAAATGAAACATATTCTAGCTAATCTGTAATATATAATTACATCTGGGATAACTGTAGATATTTAAAAAGCCTTGTACAATAGGAAATTAGATCTTGGGCTGTTAGAATCCTTGCTTCTCCACTTATTTATTGTAGCACTTTGGACAAATTATTAAACCTATTTGAGTTTCAGGTTTGTCATTGGCACAGTGTGGCTAATAATACCCCACAGGGTTAATAAAAGGGTTACATAAGGATAAGCCTGTAAAAATACCTTAGCATAGTTATGCTTATATTGACAGTAACTACATTTATCATTATTTCATGAATGATTAACAGAATAATTCTAGTTAATAATGTTAGTTTCCCTTCTGAAGTTTCTTTGACAGCCATTCTATGTTTGATAATTAGTTGGTTTAAATAAAGTTGTACATTAGAACCTCACATAGTGTTATCCTTGGTTCTTTGCTTTAGCACTACTTCATAGTAAGGACTTTAGCATTCATTTAAGAGATTATATAATGAGAACACGACTTTGTACTGGATACCAGGAATATATCTGTTAACAAGATCTGATTATATGGTTATATGTTACTTATATAATCTATTCATCCTTAAGACCTAACTAAAGGGCAGCCTCTTCTGTGCAGCCTTCTTCACTTGGTAGAGTCAGCATTAGAGGCCTACTCTTGATATTCTTATTGTACTTTGTCTACGCTCTTCTTGTAGAACTTAACAAATTGTCTTACAATTTATTCTTCATATATCACTCAGTTTCTCCTATACCTCAAGCTCTTTTAATAAAATGGAATGAAAGTTACTCATCTTCATACCTCTGATGCCTGGTGCACTCCTTGACACATTATAAATGTTCAATAAATGCTTTTGAGTGAATTAATAAGTGAAAATATAAATTAATTGATTCAGTGAACAAATATCAAGTAAGTACCTACTATGTTCAAGTATTCTCAACAATGGGAATTCAGCAGTGAAAAAGAAGTCTCCTGCCTTAAGTAAATTTACATTATAGTGGTAGAGATAATCAATCAATAAACAAATATATAGGTAAAATAAGGGTAGGTAATGAAATGTGCTATAAAGAATAATGTTTTATTATAAAAATAATAAAGGATCAATAAAGAAGGATGAAAGAATAGAGTGATGGAGGCTTTGACTTTAGATTGGTCAGCAAAAGGCTCGCTGAGGAGGTGACATGTAAATAGAGACCTGAGTTAAGTAAAAGATCAAACTGTCTTGTGGAAAAGCTTGCAAGCTTGAGGGATCACCCAACTTAAAGGGTCAAGGAGAAATGTGCTTAAAATGTTCAAGAAATACCAGAGGAGGCCAGCAGGACTGGAGCTTGGTGAACAAGAAGGAATGTGATAGGAGATAGGATTGGCAGATATTACTGGGCCAGATCACATTTGGCCATGGGAAAGATTTAGGATTTTATTCTAAGTGTAGTAGGAGGCCAAATGCAGGATTTTGAGCAGAGGAGTAACATGATCTGATTAATCTTTTAAAAATATCTTGCCTTTTTGTGTGGAAAGAGTGGAAACAGTGTAAACAATTGGGAGGCTATTTTAATAGTCCAGGTGAAAGAAGGTAGTGGCTTGGACTAGGAAGAATTCTTTGAGGATAGGAGCTGGTGACATAAGCTGTTACAATTGTAAGCCTACGCCTCTACCTTAAGCATTCAAATAGATCCAAATTTAAATGTAAGTAAGGTACATGTATTTAATAGAATAATTAAGAAAAAAAAAGAATTAGTTTTTAGTCCCAGCTCTACTTTTTAGAAGGTTGGTGACCTGGGGAAGTCTTACTTTTTATGGCATCAGTTTTTTTACAAAATGAGGTTTTGAATTTTTCTAAGTGAAAAAGCCATGATTTTTTCGTGGCGTTGAAAAAAATGAATATGTATTGAATACTTACTGTGTACCGAGTACTGAATGAGACATTTTAGGGGATTCAGAAGTATTATAAGACATTCTTGTCCACAAGGTACTTGCATATATAAAAGATTTTTACAAAACAATTGCCCATAGTATGCATAAATTTAAATGCAAAAGTGTGTGATGTAGGTTGTAGATGCCACAGAAGTTTGGAGAAGAGAGTAATTTATAGACTGAACTAACCAAAGAGGTAATAACACTTGATCTTGGACTAGGTAGGATTTAGTTAAATGGATAGAGGAGGAAGGACATCCTGGGTAGAGAAGAAGACATGAGCAAAAAATGATCATAGCATGATGTGGGTTTTTGGCTGAGGGAGTTTCGGTCAAGATCAACCTGACTGTATTAGAGGATATGTGAACAATGGAAAAATAGGATTGGCCACATGGAAGACGGTAAGAACAAGGAGAATTTTTTTTTTTTTTTTTTTTTTTTTAATATTTATTTATTTACTTTTATCCATTTTTACCCCCACCTCCACCCCCTGTTTTTGCTGTGTAGGTGTCCATTTGCTGGACAACTCTCTGTGTCCGTTTCCTGCTCTCTCTTCTCATCCTTTTCCTCCTATCTTCACCGGGATCCGATCCTGGGAACCTCCAACATGGGAAAGAGGCATCTTACCCCCTGCGCCACCTTAGTTCCTGGTTTTTTGGCGTGTCTTGTCTTGGCTTCCCTTGTGTCGCTCTCCTGTTACGTCATCATCTTGCTGCGCGGCTTGGCAAGGGCCTGATGGTGCACCCCCTCACGGGGCCTGGGGGGCACACCCACTCAAGGGGCCTGGCGGTGCACCCACGTGTGGGGCCTGGCGGCCCGCATGTCTTCTATATTTTTCTTTTTTACTGGGAGGTCCCAGGATTCGACCCAGGTCCCTCCATATGGGAGATGGACCAGAAATGTTTAGATTTAACACAGGCAAGAACAGGGAGATTCTTTCCAGAAGAATATTGTGATACAAATAATGTTCACAATACTGTGTATTTTGTAATGTGTATTTTGAGGCAGCTGGGAAGTGACCTTGTTAAAAGTAGTATGCTGGCATTTTACATAACTTTTCTCAGTTAATCATCATAACACCATTGGAAGAAAATTTACATGGTGCCTACAGATCTTATGTCTAGTAGGTTAGATTAGATTAGAAACAGGATTTGACCTAACATCTGTCTGATTCTAGAAGGTCAGATAGGAGAGAGAATATTCAGTCAGGAAGCATTACTGCAGTAACCCAGGTATGAGGTAAAGAAGGATTTACCTAATAGCAGTGAAAATAGATAAGATAGAGCTGAGAGAATTTTTTGAAGAAGAATATGTTGACTGATTGTATATGGAGAATAAAACAATGAATCTATAAGGCATTGAAGTTTCACTGTTGGATAGCTAGTGAAGATTTCTGAGCTTTGTGGTGGTGCTTGTTGCTGATGGGAGTGGACAGGAAGGCCTAGGGAGATAAATGAAATCAGATCCAATTTGGGGGTGTTGAGTTTTAGAAGTCATTGGACATTTAACAAGTAAGTAAAGATATTGGAAAATTTGGACATTTGGGACCCCATAGCATATCAGAGAGGGTCATGAGAGTAGAGCAAAAGACTTTGAGGGATAATGCCCTGGCTTATCCCTGTGTGTTTAGGAACAGGAGGGGTATCAGACAGCTGTCTAACTACTGTTAAGTCGAACCACTGTAGTTGCTGAGACACAACATTGATGTTCCTTATTTTCCACATTTGCATAATGATCTCTATCTGATCTAGATTTTGGTTAGTTTCTACTAAAAGTGGAATAGATATAAATGAATTTTACTGCATGATCAAGTTATCCAAATAGGCAGATTGTTTGGTCTCTCAAACTGAATTTATTAGTTTATTTTTATGGCTCTATTCCAGCTTATCTTTTGGTGAATGTTCTAAAAAGCATTTTTTGGTTCATATTTACATTAATTTTCAGTTGATTCTTTTGTGAACCATATTTAAAAGCTAATTGCTGTTACACAAGATTACAAACATTATTATACCTGTTGTAATAGAAAGTGCCATTCTAGTCTCTCCTTGATATGCTCTTTTATATGCTTAAATATTTTGTCACCATACTCCTTGTTATGCATTTGTTGATTGATAACTTACCTACCTGAATCCTCATTTTAAAAGCAGCTAGCAGCCTTCTAGTTCATCAAATAGTTTCTGTTGCTTGACCTTTAATTATTTAAAACTTTAGGTTCTTTTGGATAATTTAGTCTTTAGGCTAACATTTATATGTGTGTCCTTATATTAAAAGTAGTAGGGGAAACGTATGTGGCTCAAGAGGTTCGGCGTCCATCTACCATATAGAGGGACTGAGGTTCGATCCCCAGGACCTCCTGGTAAGAAAAAAAAAAAAAAAAGTAGTAGTAGTAGTAGTAGTAAAAGTCATATTTTTATCATTATCGAAAGTATAATATACTCATGCTCTTATTAAGAATTAATAAGTCCAGCTGTCTTAGAAAGATCCTCCTTCATTACCGTATTCTACTTGCAGGATGAAGATGAGCTGGATTCCCACACCATGGTGAAGACTAGTTCAGAAAGTGTGGGCACTATGCGGGCTACAAGCACGATGAGTGAAGGGGCCCAGACCATGATTGAACATAACAGCACAATGCTAGAATCAGACTTGGGGACCATGGTTATAAACAGTGAGGATGAAGAAGAAGATGATGGAACTATGAAAAGTATGTGGCTTTTTTTCCCACTGAATATTGGGTTTCTGTTTTGAAAGTATACTTCTATAGAAACTAGGATGGATGGGTCTGTGTTACTTTTTGTAGCCAGCTATGGAAAATTTTGTTTCTTGGCTTTGTTTAGCAGTAAAAAAAACCAATATGGCACAAATAAACTTTCTTGTATTTTAATACAGCAGAAAACAACAAATCTTTAACTCAGAGTTATAGAACTTTTTTCTGTTGAAGGCCAACCCATAACTTAATTTAATTTGTAAAGAATTTTAGAGAAAAATATAGTGTTCCTCACATTTATTTTTCCAATTAAAAAAAGTGAACCTAAAATTCTTCCAATAAATACAACCTAATATTTTTCATGTTGTCCAAATTATCACTTAAGCCACAATGACAGAGGGGCACAAGCAATGGGAAGAAATAAAGACTGAAATAGGAAAAGAAGAAACACTAAAAAGAAAGATGAAGGAACAGGGTGCTCATACAGAAAATTCAGTTCAGTGCATATTTACTACTGCTTGCCATGTGTAAGGTACAGTGCCAGAGATGCTCCAGGGGTTAAAATGATGATCAAGACATTCTCTCTGACCTTTGTTACTTACAGAGTGATAAAGATAGATTTTCATAAGCTAGCATTTCTTTCTTTTTCTTTTCTTTTCTTTTTTTTCTTCCTTCCTTCCTCCCTCCCTCCCTCCCTCTCTCTTTTTCTGTCTTTCTTTTCTGTCTTTCTATCTGTCTTTCTGTCTTTTTCTTTTAAAGCTTTTTAAGACATTGCACTTAACAGTGTAGGCCATTGTGATTTCACAGTGATAGGCAAAACATGGATTAATTTATCTCTTGATACCTAATGACCTTTCTCTGCCCGCTACCTCTTCAGTCATATGTGGTTAATGTCAATATCTAAGCACCAGGCTGTTTTCTACCATACGGTACTGCTTCTAAATGGCACAAAAGCAGTAATATATGAATTCTACCATTGTAGAGCCTAGAAAGTTAAAAATATTCAAGTGATTTGCTGGTACTGTAAAATGGATATAGGAATTTCCTCTCTGACCTTTCTGTTTCTTTTTACTTACTCTTTTCCTTTTGTTACTCCCCCCTGTGAGGCTGTTTGATAAGCAATGTCCTACCTACTTCATAGCTTCAAGTCATTTGGCTTACTGCTGCTGCTGGTACACATTGTCTAGTATATAGCCCATTATGGTTGTATATTTTTAAAGGGGAGGGTAACAAAGTACAAAATTGTAAACAGATTGCTATATGGTTACTCCTAAGGGTGCGGGGGGCGGGGTATGAATTTTTCTATCTCCCACCAGTAGTGGTCTCCTGAGCCTTTGCCCAGGGAAGTAGCCTAAGCCTTGGATTTCCTGAAATTCATAGCTGGACTTCTGACCAGATTAGACCTTCTACATCCATAGCAGGTTCTACCCAACCTCATAAGGTGGTCTTATGGCCTCCAGAGCCAGCCAGAGTGACGCTCTAAGTCATATGCCCTGTAGATCAAAAAGACCCTATGATAAGACAGGTACAACACATTCCTTTCAGCGTGTAGCATTTGTTTTCTACCAGCTGATAAAATTCTTTCACTCAAACTTCATGATTCTAAGCAGACCTTTTAGAAGATATTGAGTGCTTTTGTTGTAACTCTAATGAGCTACTGAGCTTCTTACAAAGCTATATAAACAACTTTCTCCACGTGGCATGTAGTTGGACATCAGCATGTATGTCCAGTTTTAAAAAATGAGCACATGAAATCACATCATGGTATAATTCTTGTTAGATTATTGTATTTGATGAAAAGATATGTGATGATATTTTATCATACATCATTCTTAAAAAATACAGTGTAGCTTTCCTCACATTTTGTGTAGTGACTTTTGGTTTTGACAGCTAGAAAAGTCATTCCACATATGTTATCATTTTATGCTCTAAGTACAGTTTTTTTTTGTTACAGAGATTTTATTGAAAGCCCATTTTAAGTTGACTAGATAGTGATTTATATAGTTGTACTTGTTTTATATGTTTCAGCAAGTTTTAAATCCATGAGCCAACTTTCCGTTTACTTTAAGTTTCTGCAGTTTAACATCATCCTTTAATATGGTAGTACTTCAGTGTTTAATCAAGCAATGTTAGTATAACCCCCAGGGATTGCCGTACTGTAGTATAGCAATAGTAAAGAATGTGAAGAAGTTATTGAGGCATGACTTAATTTTCCTGAAACCACATAATTATTCTTAGTTTTGTTTTTCCTCATGTTCTAAATCTTTAAAAGTTCTTAGATTAGTTGGTATGAACTCTCAGCTTGTGTCACATCAATCAAAGCCACATTTGCTAATGTGTCTTTAGCATTTTTGCTGCCTAAAAAGATTACATCAAGATATTATTTTTGGTTTTCCAGAATCTCTAGAATGTTATATTGTGTACTAAAGATTCTGATTTCCATCTCCTTTTCCATGGGAGTTTCAAATGGGTTGCCTGATTTAACATTCTTGTCAGTTTTAAATTATGTTTGCACTTTATCTTTTATACCTTTATCTACGAAGCTTGAAATTACAAACCTATTTCCCTTACCTGTGAAAGTGCGGTGATCTGAGTCTAGGAAGCAAAATTGTTTAAAAATTATTTGAAGAGAAGTGGTGAGAAGTGGCAAAAAAATTTTTTTAAATTTGTTTCACAAAGTGGTCCATGGACTCTGATAGCATATCCCAAGAAGGACTTTCAAAACCTGTTGATAGCAGTGGTGGCATTACTTCTGTCCTCCACCCCCGCTCTTCCTACTAGATACCCCTGGGCTCCTTAACCCATGCATTGTCCAGGCTTCAGCTTGGTAGCTAATGCCTTTCATAACCTGGCATCAGCAAATATTTACACATGTATTTCTACTTCTTCCTTACATATTATCTTTACCCAGACTGGTCTATGCCTGTTGGAATTATGGATGGTGGACAGTGGTTGGTTGTCATTAAGGAATTCAACACTTAGGACTTTGTCCTGAAGGAGTAGATTAGGACCATGTCAAGCATCCATTGTAATCAACTTGATGGGGGATACTTTTATTTTATTGTGGGAGACTCTGGGCAAACTTGTTTCAGCAGAGAGAATACTGGGGCCCTTTACCTTATTCAGTTCAGATCTTGTCAGTTAGCTCAGTCTCTATGGTAGAACTTTCCAGTCTTACAGAGCTGGGGCCAGGTTGGTAGCTTTCCCTGCCCTGAGGGAGAACTGTCTCCTTTGGTATCTGAGGAAGAGCCATGCTTCTCCAGCCAGGTTATTTAATTTTTTTATATGTTTGTGTATTATTTCCCCAAATAGATTGTGAGGGTGTCTTGGTAAGAATACTGTATAAATCTCCTGTGCCACATAATAGTAGATGTTCTTGGAATATTGATTTCGTGAATGAATACATGAAATTATTCATGTATAAAAGTCAATTACAGTATTGACTTTTATAGTAGGTTTAAAGAAGAATCTCAGATAAACTTTTTGCCTTTATAAAAGTAAACTATACCTCATGACAAACCACTTTCTTTCCATATATTCTACTTTGCCTTTAATCTAACAGAGAAGACCTTCTGAAAATGTGTTGCTTAAGATACCCATCTAATGTGACTCTCTGTTAAATAAAGATAGAAAGAAAATATACAAAAATCAAAAGTGTTTGGGAAATGCATGTTTATCCTGGAGATAAATTACTGCAGAACTAATGTACAGTATACATTATTAGCATATTAAGTGCTGAGAGTACTGCAGGAAAAAAACCAGTTTAAAAATTACATTACCCAGATTTTCCTTAACTTACTTAACCATGGAAAGCTTTTAATGAGGAGCATATCAGCTATTAGCATCCTTTGTAATTTGTGTCTGGGAATCACATTTTGGCAAAAGTTGTCTAGTCCTTGACCCATTTGCTTTCTTTTTATTAGCAAACCCAATCTCTACTTTCCTATTCAGCTTAGATGCCATGTTTCATTGCTTCAGCCATTCTCATACTAACATCCCGGTCTTAGCTTTGCTAAACTGTGATCACAAATACCACACAATAGGGTTGGCTTAAACAATGGGAATTTATTGTCTCTTGGTTTTGGGGCCTGGAAGCTTGCTTCCTTCCCGGGGTTAGTGTTGTTCTGGCTGGCAGAAAATCCTTGGGGTCCTTGGCTTTCCTACCATGGCCATGTCCTCTCCTTTCTCTCTTCTGGGTTTCTCCTGACTTCCGCTTCTAACAACTCCCTGTGGCTTTCTGTCCATTAAGACCCATCCTGATGCAGTTGGCCACATCTTAACTAAAAATAGCATCTTCAGTCAGTCCATTTATAGTGGGTTCACACACACAAGAGTGTGGGTTAAGGTTAAGAAGATATTTTTTCTCAAGTATGTAACTCAGTCTTCCATAATTCCCAACTCTTTGTCTTTCTCTCCTGTCCCTCCTGGCAAAACTCTAACTATGGACTAGTCTAATTATCCATCTTCTCTGCATCTTCACCCTGACTGCCAAATGCTACTGGAGAAAATCTCATATTTACACAGATGACCACTAGTTCATGGCCTTCAGCCCAATTTGGGCTCTCAGAACTTTCCTGTTAGCTTCTGTTTCTCTAGTCAGATTCTTCTCATTCTGCAAAGCAGCCATTTTAGACCTTCACTAAATCCCTTCTTGCCATCTCCTCTCTCTGTTTCAGTAGATGACCTCACTTCCTACTTGTAGGAAAAAATTAAACATTATTTCACTAGAACCTAGAGCACTGGTGTCTTAAACATGGGCTTTGAAATAAGATTAAAGAATTAGAGTTGTTATTAATTTCTTTCTCTTCCCTCACCCCCTCATTGAATTAACATCAAGTCTCATCAATTTTGCCTCCTCAATCTCTCTGTCCTATTTGCACTTCCCTGGTGCAGGCCTCCGAATTTATCCCCCACCTCCCATCTTGGTCCCCTACCTACCCTACAAATCTTATCTCTCTCCTGCATATGGCCCTCCAGTAACTCCCCTTTAGCTCTTAGGCTAAAGCCTAACATGGGCTAAAAGGCAGTATCAGTATATGAACTAATTCCCACTCACCTTTCTTTTCCCATGTCTCATTGTTTCCTCTTCATCCCTCTTCCAGTTCCTCAACTCATACAGTGTTCTTAACTTTGGGCCTTTGTACTGCTATTCTCTCTGTTTGGGTTTCAGCTTCCTTGGCTAATTCATATCCATACTCTGAGTTAAGAGGTTGTTTCCTCAACTGACCCCAAGTTGGTGATGGATACCCCTCCAAAATGCTCCCCTTATCACCCTTTTAATCATATAGCAGCTGTCATACTATAATGTATGGCCTGTTTGTGTGTGATTGTTTATTTCCCATTGTAATCTCAATGCCTACTTTAGTACGTATAATAGTACATATAATAATAGTTCATTAAATATTTTCTGAACAAATGATGTGATGTAGTGAAAGGAGCATGGAATTTGAAGTCAGACCACTTATTTTTTTTTTTTAACTTTATTTTGTACATTTAATAATTGAAAACATAAGCAATTAAAAACTAAAAAGTAAACACAGATGAATAAATATATACATTTCTCAATTAGATATAATGGATACATGTAAATTTTTTTGTTGTTGTTTTGTTTTTTGTTTGTTTTTTTGTTTTTTTTTTTGTGTGTGTGTGAATCAAACAATATATTACACAATATATTTGGTTCATAGTAATGCATTCATACAGTATTTGTCCTTTTGTGTCTGGCTTGCTTCACTCAACATAATGTCCTCCAGATTCATCCATGTTGCCATATGCTTTATGACTTCATTTCTTCTTACAGCTGCATAATATTCCATCGTGTGAATAGACCACAGTTTGTTTATCCATTCATCTGTTGATGGACACCTGGGTTGTTTCCAACTTTTGGCAATGATGAATAATGTGGCTATGAACATCGGTGTGCAGATGTCTGTTTGTGTCACTGCTCTCAGTTCTTCTGGGTATATACCCAGTAGTGGTATTGCTGGGTCACGTGGCAAGTCTATATTCAACTTCTTTAGGAACTGCCAAACAGTCCTCCATAGTGGTTGTACCATTCTGCATTCCCACCAACAGTGAAGAAGTGTTCCAGTCTCTCCACATCCTCTCCAACACTTGTAGCTCTCTGTCTTTTAATAGTGGCCATTCTGATAGGTGTGAAATGATATCTCATTGTAGTTTTGATTTGCATTTCCCTAATCATGAGTGATGTTGAGCATTTCTTCATGTGTTTTTTTGCCATTTGTATTTCTTCTTCAGAGAAATGTCTATTCAAGTCTTTGGCCCATTTTTTAATTGGGTCATTTGTCTTTTTATTGTTGAGTTGTAACATCTCTTTATAAATCCTGGATATTAAACCCTTATCAGATATGTGATTTCCAAAATTTTTTTCCCATTGAGTTGGTTGCCTTTTCACCCTTCTGACAAAGTCCTGTGAGGTGCAAAAGTGTTTAATTTTGAGGAGGTCCCATTTATCTATTTTTTCTTTTGTTGCATGTGCTTTGGGTGTGAAGTCCAAGAAACCACCACCTACTACAAGGTCTTGAAGATGTTTCCCTACATTTTCTTCTAGTAGTTTTATGGTCCTGGCTTTTATATTTAGATCTTTGATCCATTTTGAGTTGATTCTTGTATAGGGGTGAGATAGGGGTCCTCTTTCATTCTTTTGGTTATAGATATCCAGTTCTCCCAACACCATTTGTTGAAGAGACTGTTTTTTCCCATCAGCGTCAGACCACTTGTTATGTGTTACTTATAGTAGATGTTTCTGAGCTTCAGTGATACCTATTTGTCTTGCTGTTTTTGTGTGTGTCTGTGCCAATATATATGTGTAGATTAATTTATGTAAATGCATAAAGCACCTAGCAGAGCTCTTTAAATATAGTAAATGCTCTATAAAGAATAATCTTCATCTGCCCACCCTATTAGTTTGTCTTTCCAACGACTTTGGAAACTGGAGCATCTGGAGAGGCCTAGGTTTTCCCAGCCCTGCTTCGGTGAGAAATGCCTCATCTACCTAGGACTAGAGATGCTGAACCATTGAGCAACTCTATTCCTTTTCCTTCTCAAGGCAAACTATTGCTCTCACCTTTCCCTGCCTCCTTTAAGACCTTGCTCCACCTCTGTTTGTTCAGTAAGATAGCCAGAAGGGATTCCATAGAGAGCAATCATCTCCAAAATAAACAGAATAGTACTGTGGCAGTTTGATATTATTAATGAATTCCAAAAAGAGATATTGATTATGTATGTAAACTGGTCTGTTCCTCTGGGTGTGATAACCCTTTGATTGTATTAAATACAGATATTTCATTTTTACTTTATTAAATCAAATTAGGGCTTTGATTCAACCACGTTATTAGGGCATGCAGGGCTGAGTCCCCGCCCCCCTTTGTGGGCTGATAAAACAGACTCTTACATGGAAGTAGATACACAGGAGGACACAGAAGAGATACACAGAGGATTCTGCGGCCCTGGGAAGAGAGATAAGCCTGATAGTCTACAACTGACTGTGTGAAAAGAACAGAGCAGCTGAGCCCAGAAAGAAACAAGCCCTGGGGAGAAAGAGGAGTCTTATGCCAGCCTATAGCTGAGCTCAGAAGGAGCTGAGACCATGGACCCTAAGAGGAAGAAGGACGGCTGAACCCTTGCAGGCACTGCCTGCAGTCTTGCTTCAACACATGGCCATTGACTTTGGGTGAGAAAGTACCTCTTATGGTACCTTAAGTTGGACTTTTTAGGGCCTTGAGACTGTAAGCTTCTACCCCAAATGAATACCCTTTATAAAAGCCTACAGAGTTATGGTACTTTGCATCAGCACCTCTTTTGCCTGACCAATACAGAATTTGGTACCAGGAGTGGGGTGGTGCTGTTGCAATTACCAAAATGCTGGAACGGTTTTATAAATGGGTAAGGGGTATTTTTTTGGAGGAACTGTGAGATGCTTGATAGAAAAGGCCTAGATTTCTTTGAAGAGAGTATTGGTAGGAATATGGACACAAAGAGACTTTTTATGAGGCCTTAGATGTAAATGATGAAACTATTATTGGAAACTGGAGGAAAGGCTATCTGTGTTTAAAAGTCTCAAAGAACTTAGCAAGATTAACTATTGATGTTTTATGGAAGGCAGAATGAAACCCTATGTAGGAACTAATACTACTGCCACCATCAGGAAGGTAGTGAATCCATGGGCTGCTCTTGACATTATTGAGTTCAGTAATTCTGATTGAGATCAAGGCCCACTGCTATTCAGGGATTAGGAAGCAACAACTACTGCTACCATGCCTCAACACCTGTGAAGCTGGTTACTAGATGAAGGAATGTTGCTGTATTAAAAAACAAACACACAGACAAAAACAAATACCACCATGTCTCCATGACTAGGCAGAAGGAAATAACTAAAGTATTAGGTTCATGGCCTCTGCCTCATTTCTCCCTTTTGTAACTCTGTTCAACATTTATTATATGTGGGTTTAAGTTATTTTAATAGAATACATATTTTTAGAATTTCTTCTTTGTATATGCCTATAATGCATAATGATTTTCAGAGATATCACAGTTTATTGTTTCATTTTGTACAGCATATGTATGCAGTTTCACTAAACTAGTAAGAGAATGCAAATCAGGTTATGCTTTAGATTTAGAAAGGGTTGGTTAGGAAAGATACCAAGAAGAGAGGACTGACCATTAGGTATCCCCACTCCCTAGTTCATGTAATGTCCCTGGACACAGTGGAAGATATGAGACAGCTTGTTCTGAGCATCCACTTCTGTGTCCTGTCATTTGCTTAGTAACATCTCCTCCTCTTCTGGCTTTGGTTCACATCCATTCCCTCCTATCTCCCAAAACCTATTTCAGAAAAGGATCAGATACTTTTCTTATCAAGGTATAAAATGCCCAATAATGTTTAATGTCCATGAAGTATTTACATATTTTCCAAAATTACAAAGCCTTGAACCAAAGGAAAAAATCCCTAAAGTTAGGATTTCAGAGGCCAAGAAGCACCTAAGAAGGATGTGGGGGGCAGATGTGGCTCAAATGGTTGGGCATACATCTCCCACATGGAGGTACCTAGGTTCGATCCCTGGGACCTCCTGGTAAAAATAAATAAAAATATAGAAGGCACGCGGGACACCAGGCCCCGCGAGCGGGTGAACTCCCCAGGCCCCACGCTTGAGTGTGCCGTCAGGCCCCGCCAAGCCACGCAGCAAGATGATGACGTAACAGGAGAGTGACACAAGGGAGAGCCAAGATGAGACATGCTGAAAAACCAGAAACTGAGGTGGCGCAGGTGGTAGGATGCCTCTCTCCCATATCAGAGGTTCCCAGGATCGAATCCTGGTGAAGATAGGAGGAGATGAATGAGAAGAGAGGGCAGGAAACAGTCACAGAGAATTGCCCAGCGAATGGACACAAAAACAGCAAAAACGGCGGCAGGGTGGGGGGAGGGGTGTAAAAATGGATAAAAGCAAATAAATAAATAAATCTAAAAAAATAAAAGAAGGATAGGAGAGTGTATAGGGGCATCATTTCCCCACTTCTCCAGACATATTGCTATTCTTTCTTGAAAAATTGTAATATGCTTTTTTAACTTGGCAAGGTTAATCTTGCCCACAATATGACAATAAAGGTAGCAACGGTAAACTATAGGTCCCTCTTGCAATTGGATGCAAATACCCATAATAATAATAATAATTTCTGGGCAATTAGGAACTCTTCATATTCCTGTACAGAAGTAACAGGTATCCAGCTAAAGTGTGGCTACAGTGGTTTGGCGTGAACCTGTGGACACTGAGTATGGTGTGCTCTTGGTCTGTGGATGTTTACTGGACTATGATCCAGCTCGTGCCTGTTGGTGTAGTTACTTTGGTAGTAGTATACTTCTTTAACCAGCACAAAGCACAGACCAGCATATGAAAGTTAGTCTTCCCTCCACAAATGGAAATCTGTCTTTCTTGTAAGATCTCTGAAGAAAGAGTTTCCACAGACACACACAGTGGTCATTACAATACTCACAGGAAATCATTCCTTTTATTTGACGAAAATACTCAGGCTTCCCTTTGTCTGTTTCCTTTTATTTTGCCCTCATTGGAGATGGAAAACAGCTGGTCACTATTTTCTATGCAAGATCCTTTCATATATACTTGGGATACTTATTAAACTGTTCCTCAGACTTTTCTTTTCTTGGCTGAACAATTTCAGTCCCTTTAACCTTTGTGCAGGTGTTATTTTCTAAGCTTTTAATCTTTTTTATGAATAGCCTCTGGAACTTCTTCACATTGTTTGTATCCTTCTTTGTTTTAAAATAGAGTCTGATGCAGTTAAGAAAAAGTTGGATGTCAGAAGCTTCTTTATTAACATCCTATTTTGTTTTTCATATATACATTCTCTATCCTCTTGACAACAATTTAAGGAGATTTCCAAGATCATTAATCAGGTGGAACAACTACCTCTTAAAATAGAAGAATAAATTAGATAGTATTTGTAAATCACTTTGATGTTAAATGTGTTATGCTTAAGTTATGAATTATTATTTCATTCTCTACACTTTAATATCTTTGTTATAATTATGCTAAAAATTTCATAATACAAAATTAACATTTTGTTAAAGTAAGCATTTTAAAAATTCCTCTCTATATTTAAATGTCCATGAAGACTTCTCACCTGTTTAGAATTCATATGCAAATTAAGAAAGTTATGAATAATTGTGGATTGACTAGCACATTTTTCATAGGTATTATATTCTACATAATTTAGATTCTTGTATAGTTTTGGGGAATGCATGAAGGAAAGGATGAACAGCCCAGCTATTTTCATTACAATTTTACATGCACAAAGGGAATGAGTGGTTATTTCATTCTTTGTTGGTTATTTCATTCTTTATTGCAAATGGGTTTTTAATTTCAAGCCAGTAGTTGAAAGAATTGGGGGAAAAATTGAGGAGCTAAGTCATTTTGAACATTAAAATTTATTATCAAAATAATTTTTTATAAGCTAGAGTCATAATTCAGCTGCAACTGGAGAAATTGATGTCAATTTTATGTGATTATTCTTTCTGTTTAAAAAAAAGTATTTGCCATAGCAACCACAATCACATATGACAGTGGTTACTATCTTAAGATTTCCTGCATCACTCACTTTCTTGTTGAAGGGCTCAGCATT
The DNA here is from genome assembly GCA_026826555.1 of Tolypeutes matacus. NCBI lineage: Eukaryota > Metazoa > Chordata > Mammalia > Cingulata > Chlamyphoridae > Tolypeutes > Tolypeutes matacus. The sequence goes on along the minus strand of JAKSZT010054487.1, from coordinate 46,028,433 downwards.
TATTTATTGATTTATTGATTTCTCTTTCTTTTTTCCTTCATTCAGTAAATTGTAAGTCAGAAACATCATCCTCTCTGATCCCACTTCTGTGAGCATGCATCTCCCTGGAGACTTGTCTACACTGTAGGCATGTATTTCATATTGTGTAAACATTACTAGACAATCACAGCTGCCCTCTGCCATTAACTTTTTTTAAACAAATCAATTTTATTGATACATATTAGTAAGGCATACAATTCATCCAAAGTATACTATAAGTGGTATTGGTATAATCACATAGTTGTGCATTCATTTCAGTCATTATTAGAGCATTTTCATTATTTCAATAATAATAAACAAAAAAAAAAAAAAAAAAAGAAAGAAAATTCTTCACCTCTCAATCTCTCTATGCTTTCCCTGCCATACATCGCTGCTTTTCTGGCTCTTACCCATTTATTCATTTATTTTTAAGCATTTTTATTGATTTATCCAAAGTGTATTATCAATGCCTTTTAGTATAATCACAATGTTGTGCATTCATCACCACAAAAGATTTTAGAACAATTTTATTACTCCAAAAAAGAAAAACACAACACCCCTTAGCAGTCACCTCTCAATCCCTTTATCCTTCTCCAGCCTTACATAACCACTAATCTAATTTCATCTTTATAAATTGATTTATATTTACATTTTATATAAATGGAATCATATAATATGTAGTACTTTGTGTCTACACAAAGCATAATTTCACTTAGCATAATGTTTTTTTGGTCTGATATTAACTTCTTGTCTTGTAGTATTAACATGTATTAGTTCAGTTTCAAAGAAAAACCATCTTTTATATGCAATTTTACCCATATTTATATTTCACATGTGGTATTACTATGCTATACATTCCCATGTTACATTTTTTAGCTTTCATTTCAGTAATATGCATGACCTTAGACTTTACCTTTAAACCACTTTCATACTCACATAATAGTACTGACAGTTATGAACATTATGTTGGGCTTTCACCTTTTCTATTGATTTCCAAAAATTAACACTCATCCTTCTTACCAATTCTGCACAAGTTAACCCTCAGCTTTCTGTTCTCTAACCTCATTCTATTTTCTGGTGAACCCATATTCAAGTTATTAACTCCCATGAGATTACACAATATATTTAGTTCATGGTAATGCAATCATATAGTATTTCTCCTTAGGAGTTAAACAAAAAAAAATTTTTTTTTAAATTTTTTTTTGTATCTAACAAAGATATGTTCCAGATGTTATGCTAGGTTCAAAATTAAGCAATGAAAATTATTTAGAAATATAAGAACACATATTTGAATTAAAATTATATGTAAAATATCTTGTTATAAAGTCATTTGAAAAGGAAATGATAATGGAATAGACTATGTTTTTTAGGTTGATTTCTGTACTTTTCTGAACTCTCTGTAAGAACATTAATTTCCTACTTAAGGATGGATTATTTTCCAAAATTTTCAACATGGCACTGTAAAGGTGCTAGAGGGTACACAGTCCTCCACAAGACCTCCCTGACCAGTCAACTATCCAACTACAAGTTTGATAATTCACTAGCAGGACTCACGGAATTCACTGAAAGCTATTACACTAATATTTAAAATTTATTACTGGGAAAGGATACAGATTAAAATCAGCCAAAAGAACAAACGTATAGGACAAAGTCCAAGAGAATTATCAAATGTGGAGCTTCCCTTGTATTCTCTGCCTGGAGTCGTGCCATCTTAGTCTTTCACCATCATCGTGTGACAGTATGCATGGAGTATTGTCAGTCAGGGAAGCTCACCTGATCCTTGGTGTTCAGAGTTTTATTGGGTTCCATTACATAGGCATGATTGATTGATTGCCCATGTAGTTGGTCTTGGTTTCCAGGCCTGTTGACTACCACATGACCCAAGCCCCCACTCTAACACTAATATGGAAATGGTGAACCCCTGCCCTAAATTGCATTGTTAGAATATCCAGTATGAGCTAAGGCCCCCAGGCAAACAAAGACACTTATATCAAGTGTAACATACCAGGGATCCGTAGATTACCTCCCAGAAGCCAACAGCAAAGTCCAGACCTTCTCTTTAGCTAAGCCTATTTCTTTACTACACAGTAGGTTTTTAGATAACCCTAAAAAGGCCCTTAAAACTATAATGTGTCTTTTTTTTTTTTTTTTTTTTTTTTAAAGATTTTATTTATTTATTAATTTATCCCCCCCTTGCTGCTTGTGCTCGCTGGGTCAGCTAACCACACCGTGCGGGCGGGCTTGCCTTCACCAGGAGACCCCGGGAACCGAACCCGGGGCCTTCCATATGGTAAACGGGAGCCCTACTGATTGAGCCACAGCCGCTTCCCTATAATGTGTCTTAAATGTAGTGAAAATCAAACCACTCCACATAATAGTGGATTTCAGGTTTCAAACTGGGATGTTCTTTCAGTAAATTTAAAGCTTGCTGCTCTTTCTATCTCTTCCTACATTCTCTACTTGGGAATAGGAGTGTATCAGTTAGGGACTGAATTTGACTCTGTGTACCAGATAATCCAAATAACAACAGTTTGAACAAAATAAGCTCTTTTTTCCCCCTCATTTAATAAGATGTCCAGAAGCAGAGTGCCCTAAACTGGCAGAGTGATTTCTTGATGTCATCAGAGTCTTTCTGTGGTGCCATCTTTAGGGTATTACTCTCATTTCCTTCTTACAGAATGACTACAGGATCTCCAGCCATCAAGTCTGTGTTAAAAGCAAGAGGAAAGAGTGAGAAAGAAGCAGAAGGAGTGGTTGGTGCCTATATTAAGAAAATAGAGCTCTCCTGGAAACCCTCATCTAGTGTGTCTCTTGACCAGAATTGTGTCACATAGCCAATCCTACCTACAAGAGAGGTGCCTTTTTATCCCAAATAAGGAAGGAAGGGCTTTTGGATATTAGGTAGACAGCTTTAATCACTTTGAGTCACTAGGACATTATAGTGGTGGCTCTTATGGCCTGGAATAGAAGTTCCTGAATGGAATGGGGTATAGAGCAGGCATAAGATAGAAGAATAGATTCCTGCAATGGAGTAATACCTCTAAACCAATTTCCTAATGATTTCCTTTAGCCTGTCCCAAGGAGTGGTCTGTTTTTTTCCCTTTTTTCTGCCACTACTTATTTGAGATTGGGATTTTATTTCTTTTTGTTACAGAAAAGAATACTGTTTGCCTTTCACCCTTTCCTTACTCTTCCTATCTCTAAAGGAAGTGCTCTTCCCATCTTACTTTTTGTTGTGAAGGTTTTTATAAATAAAGTTTTCTCCACCTTTTTCACCATAGGGACAAAGCAACTTTAGAGGTTTATTTTTCTAATTCTCCTTCTCAATGCATGCTGCTTCTCCTAATATGTAGGCCACATTAGAGTAGGTGCTCTGTATACTGTTTCTGGTAGGAAAACATTAATCTTCCATTTGCTCCTAGAATGCTTTGGGTGAATTTTCTCACCTACAAAGATCTGAATTAATAGTTAATAGTCATCAATATATCAAAAGGCCCTTTACTGTTTCATTACAGCACCAGAGTATTGGTAAAGATTCTAGTGTGAAGAGTTCTATCCTAGTTCTATACTCTGCCTAGTTGAGGAGAAAACAAAAGAAGACTGTAGCTAGGGTCTGCAGTGAGGCCACTACTGAATGGAAGGAGAAGTAATAGGAGTAATCTGGGCCTGATCTGCTGTGGGGAGAGGAGGAGGGTTTGGGGAGGAGCAGTCATCAGAGATGAGGATCTTTGGGAATGCTGTTTTCTTCAGTGGATTAGTAGTACCTTAAATGTGATTGTTAAAAACCACAGCACCTACATATGCTAAATTTACTTTTTAAAGAATGTTACCTTGAAGTTTGCTTCAGCAAAACATATTTTCTATACATTTGCCAAATGTGGTTGATAAATAATGGTGATCTTTCATGGGTTTCTTACTTTCCAAGAATTAGTTCCCAAAGAAACCATTTTCCCTTTCTTCTTTGATTCTGGCTTTACCACATAAAAATCGATAACCCACTAAATGTTAAAGTTTTTGAATTTTTTTTTGTCTGTGTGACCTTTCTCAAGGCCATCTGATGAAAATTGGAACTTAAAACACAAATAAATATGGAATCTTATTATATAATTGTTCCACTCTGAAAAAAAAGAAAAAATATTGAACAAAGGATTCTTTTAAATAATTATGTCTCATCCCTCTCATTCCCTGCCTTTATGATTTGATTTACTCAAGTATTTTATAGAAAATCTGTGTAAGTTGAACTATACTATAATATTTTATTTATTCTCATAAAAGTAGACAGAGGTGGCAAATGACTGAGGTTAAATTCCTGGACTCTATTTTGAAATAAAAGGTTGCTGTAGGATTCACATTTTAATTCTGAAGATGTCTTGTAATGATAAGGGCCAGAGAAAAATCAAAGGTACTTAAAACCTGTTGAAAATATTAATGGAATGCATGTGTTGAGTCCAAATGTCAGTAATGTAAACTTGCCAAATTAACTAATTTCTTTTTTAACAATAGGAAATTTCAGGGAAGAAACTTGAAGATAAAAACACCATAAACACAAAATCTTTAACATATTTATCGGTCATTGAAATAGTATGCCTTGTCTCCTATATATTTTGTTCATTTTTAACCAGCAAAGAGTGTTCTGACCCAGAAGCTAAAGTTAATATTAGCCATTATCTTGATGAATTGTCCCTTAGGAGTTCCTTTATCATGAGCATTGTATGTGAAATATGAGGGTGCTTTAAGTTCTGAAAGTTTGCTATGAATATTGGTGTTTTATATTACTCTAATTTTAAAAGAATGTTTCAGTATGTTTGGAGTAGGTATCATTTGGGTCCCAGGTGTCTTGTCATACTTATTTTCAAGCTGTGTAAACCCTGAGCAACTCTAATTGGAGGGAGAATCCTTAGATAAACAGTTGTATTGAAAGTCTTCTATTTTTCATCAGTGCATTCATATTCTGAATATCAGATTCCTTTGGACTCTGTGGATTCTTCAAAATCATAGTAGTCATAATTTCTCAAATTTATCATCACCAGTACATAGTTGCTAGTAATAGAAAAATAATAATAGCCTCTACTAATTAATAAATAATAGTGATGGAAAACCTTGTGCTCTCTTCATAGCTCCTCTCCATGGCTATTGATATTTATCATTTGGGTAGGCAATCAGAAGCACTCATTTATGGCCATTGTTATTATCTTATTTGTGAAATTACTTGGGTAAAGGATTTGGGTTCCTGCATTAAGGGAATTTATAGTTTAATGAAAGGTAACAGACAAAAACATATTTAAAAACATAACTCATAGGCGGAAAAAAAATAAAAATATATATTATTTTTATCACATAATCATTTTATTAATGTGTTTACATTGTATAGTAATGATTCATTTCATCTTAAATCATCAAAACCCCCATAAGAAAACCCCCATAAGAAAGTGAAAAACGCATCTGAGTAGGTATTTAAAAAAAATAACAAGGGAGCCAGTGTAGCTCAGTGGTTGAGCACCAGCGTTCTACATATGAGGTCCCTGGTTCAGTCCCTGGCCCTGGTACCTCCAAAAAAAAAACCAAAAACTACTTGCAAAATAAGGACTTGCAGATGTGCAGAGAAAAGCTTGAATAACTTTAAAAATTGGTTAACTTAAGACGTAATCAATATGAAGTCAAAATAAATTTTGTTTTGACAGGGAAAATCATGTCATTTTAAAAAGGCAATGAGGTAATTTTTTTTTTTTTTTAATGAACAGACAGGGCCATTAACACCCCCTTTTGTATCTCCACCAAAACAAACTCACCTAAAAGCCAAAATCCACCAGCTAGTACTCACTGAGTTCTGAAGGCTGGAAAAAGGAAAGAAGAGATAGAATTCTTACCTGACAGCTTCATCTTCCTCATCCGCCCCCCCCCCTTTTTAATTTAGAGAATTCTACACTTGCTGATTCACCACATTGACTAGACATCAACTCAGTTTCATCTCATATTTCTAATGACTAAAAATAAATGTTTTAGCATTTCATTCTTTTAACCAAAATTACTTTAGCTTATCCTGAGCCAACAGTGTTACTTAGTTGCCATAATAATAAATATAGTTTTAAGCTGCATTAATACCATTACTGCATCCAGAACCTCAAATACCAAAATGCATTTTAGATTGGCCAGATCACCATTAGGGAGATTACATCTCATTTTAGAGAAACTTTGAGGGACTGGCATGTCTCCATAGGTAAGTAAACAAAATGATGAGAGTCTTAAAAATGTCTCACATGAAAGGAATCAGAGATGGTCACCTGAAAGACAGCTAGGACAGGAGCCATTATCTCTGTCCTCAAATATTTGAGGGACTAGTATATGAAAGAGGAATTTATTTGGAACACTGAATGTAAATTGCAGACAAGCAGATTTCATGTTCATATTAAAAAAAAAAACAAAAAAAAACACACTTTTTGTAACTTAGAGTTATCCAACAGGCTTTTTGTGGGGAGGAGTACTTCCCATCACAGAAATTTTTTAAGAAGGTTAGTAGCTTACTGTCTGGAGAATTGTATAGGAAATGCCTTCCTGGTGACTGTGGGATATTTATTTGGAACCCTAGGACTTTAAGGAATCTAGTTTGAAAACCACTGATCAAGGCAATACCAGACAGATTAAAAATCTAGTTATTCTGAAAATTTATTTTTACTTTAATCATTCAGTTTTTTTAGAAAGATTTTATTTATTTATTCTTTTATCCCCCCCTTGCTGCTTGTACTCGCTGGGTCAGCTAACCACGCCGTGCGGGCGGGCTTGCCTTCACCAGGAGGCCCCGGGAACTGAACCCGGGGCCTCCCATATGGTAAACGGGAGCCCTACTGATTGAACCACAGCTGCTTCCCATAATCATTCAGTTTTATAATAACTTAAAGAGCAACTTATTTAAAGTGATAAACTGTATAGAATAAATTGTTTAACAAAAGTTAATAACGGGGGGCGGATGTGGCTCAAATGATTGGGCGTCCGTCTGCCATATGGAGGGACCTGGGTTCGATCCCCGGGACCTCCCGGTAAAATAAAAAAAATATATTAAAAAAAAAAAAAGTTAATAACTACCTCTTGCTTATTCAGTGTATTTTCTCATTGTTTCTTACTCTTTGTAAGATACCTTTTAAAGATAAAAGGATGGATAAAAATGGCCCTTCCCTTATGGAATACACAATAGTGGGAGAGAAAGAGAACCTTGAATACCTTGTATACAGTTCAGTGTGATAAATACTAAATGAGAGGCATGTCAGAGGTATTCTATATCCATAGGAGACCTGATTCTGCCTGGAACAATCTGAGGAGGTGGTCAGAGAAGGTAGTACTTGATATGAGTTTGAAGGAAATTCTATATGAAGAAAAGAACATAGGCAAAATCATAAAGAAGTGAATCATTATGGGACCTGCAAGTAAGTCTGTCAAGTTACATGTCTTTGGGCAAGTGGCTGGAGATGAAATTGGAAGCTGGAGCCGGATCATGAAGCACTTTATATCCATGGTTATATGGATTTTTGAGTTTTGTTTTTCCTGGTTTAGATTTGTTTTTCCTTCTATAGAAAATGAGCAGCTATTGAAAGATTATAAGCAGAAGAATGATATGGTCTGATTTGCATTTAGAAAGGTCACTATGTTGGACAGTATGGAAACTACAATCAAAACAAAACTGGAAGTGAGACTAATTTGGAGTGTGCTAGGCCAGAAATGATTAGAAACTAAACTGACAGTAGCAGTGATGGATAGAGAAAAAGAGTTAGGTTTAAATAGCTATATTTAGAAGTACAATTAAAAATACTTAATGAATGAAGTTAGACCCCTACCTTACACCATTTACAAAAATCAACTCAAAATGGATTAAGGACCTAAATATAAGAGCTAAAACTGTAAAACCCTTAGACGATAACATAGGGACAAATCTTTCATGACCTGGGATTCAGCAGTGTCTTAGTTATGACACCAAAAGCACAAACAATAAAAGAAACAGCAGATATTGGATTTCATCAAAATTTAAAACTTTTTTGCATCAGAGGAAATCATCAGGAGAATGAAAAGACCACCGACAGAATGGGAGCGATTGTTGCAAACCATATATCTGATAAGGGCTTAATACCTGGAATGTATAGACAACTTCTACAATGCAAAAAGACAAACACCCCCATTAAAAAATGGGCAAAGAACTTGAATAGACATTTCTCCAAAACAATATACAAATGGCCAGTAAGCACATGGAAAGATGTTCAACTTCGTTAGCCATTAGGGAAATGCAAATCAGAACCACAATGAAATGCCACATGACACCCACAAGGATGGCTATTATTTAAAAAAAAAAAAAAAAGTTTTGGGGAGGATGTAGAGAAATTGGAACTCCAGTGGTAGAAATGTAAAATAGTATAGTCATTGTAGAAAGCAATGTGGTGGTTCCTCAAAAAGTTAAATATTACCATATGACCCAACAATTCCACTTTAAAATATACACCCAAAGAAAGTAAAAACAAGGTCTCAAACAGATACTTGTACATTAGTGTTTATAGCAGCATTATTCACATTAGCCAAAAAGTGGAAACAGCCCAAATGTCCTTCAACAAACGAATGGATAAACAAAATGTGGTGCATATACACAATGGAATATTATTTGGCTGTAAGAAAGAATGAAATTAGGAGACATGCAGCAATATAGAGGAACCTTGAAAACGCTATGCTTAGTGAAATAAGCAAGGCACATAATCACAAATATTGTATGATATCACTTTTAAGAGATGGTTAGAGATAGCAAATTTGCAGAGATAGCAGATTAGAGGTTACTGGGGGATGAGTGCAGAAAGGAAGGAGATCTATTTATTTGTATATATTAAAAAAGACCTAATGATCAATTTGATATGATGGGAAAGGGAGGAGTCTGGGTTAATAATCAAATTTATCACTTTGGAGATTGAGTAAATCAAGCTGACTTTAGCAGAGATAAGGTATGTAAGAAGAGCAGCAGGTTTGAAGGGGAAAATCTTTTATTTAGCTTTAGAACTGGCAAGTTTAAGGTAATTCAAACTCACTTCAGATGGAGTAGTAAGCAGTTGGGAAGTTAGCTATAGAACTTAGGAGCAAGATCTGAGCTGGAAACATAGAGTTGGAAGGCTCTTAAAAGCATGACAGGTGAAGCCATGGGAGTAGAGGAGGAGGTGGAATCAGCTAGAAAGACTATGAGGAAGCAGGCAGGGAGATAGAAGAGGAACCTGAGGAAGTTCTTACAAATAGTGGTACACGACAATAATTATGCAGGTTTGATGTTTAAAAAAAAAAACTTAGTTTTTAAAATTGACTTTGACCAATTTCAAGTGCATCTCAAATGATTTTTAATAAAATTATGATAAAGGTTCTGCCCAAAGTCTGAAATGTTTCTATAATCTAAGGGTATTCTGGATCATTGCCTGTCAAAGACCTTTAAATTTTGTTTGGATGAGAATAGTTTTGTTTTGGTTTTCATTTTTTATTTTATTTTACTTGGTTCTCCATGTAATTAATTATGTTGCCATGAGTCTGACCAGTGCAAATTTATTCTCTTGCTCAATAAAAATCATACTTCTTTAAATGTAAGAGCTTATGCCCTCCTTATGTTTTTTGTTTACCTAAGGAAATGCAACTTCACCACAAGTACAAAGACCGTCTTTCATGGACTACTTTGATAAACAGGACTTCAAGAGCAAGGGTCCTGAAAACTGTAATCAGAATATACATGAACCTTTCCCTATGTCCAAAAATGCTTTTCCCGATAACTGGAAAGTTCCTCAAGATGGAGACTTTGACTTTGTAAGTATATTTTAATTCTTCCATTTCTGTTTTCTCTTTTATTTTATTATCACATTGAAAATATATGTGTGTATATATAAAATTAGGCTGTATATTAATATTTAGTATTTTAGCCACATATGTGGGTATGTGAATGGCAAAAATTGTAGTTTGTAGAAATGTACTTTCAGACTAATGTAAATAATGGCTTATCGTTAACAATAAATCATCATACAAATTTAAGGAAATATTTAGGGCTTTTAAAAACTAAAATGACAACTATTTCCAAGGATATTTTTAATAATGCAAATATAACAGTCGTTAAACTCAGTTACCCCAAAATAAATGAGAAGATATATGACATAGACTTTGAGAAATTTACCTCAACTTTGAAAGGTAACTGAATTAGTTCCTATTTGAGTAAGTGTTAATTCCACTTGGCTTGTCAGAAAAAAATAGTCTTATTCTATATCTAGTTAGTGTATAAATATCAGCATACAACTGTGCCAGATATATAGCCTATTTTGTTACATTTTCTCTTTATTTCTTCTGCCATGCTTCTTCTTAATTCTTTTAAAGAAAACATAGAGTACAGATGAACTATTCTAAAGCAAGTATTTTGCTTTAGAAAAAGTAAACATTTTTATGGAATAAATTTTTGCATTGGCATGTTTTTAATAATAATGTGTTACTTTTGCATATTATCCTTTAAGATTTTCCCACATAAAGCAACTATACTTCTTTATAGCTATACTTATAAATAAAAGAAATTTTAGACATATGTTTGCTTAGACAACATGCCTCTGAATGCTTTGGGATTATAAATATTTTAAGTTTTATTAAATACTTTTCTACTATATATTAAAATTGTATGTGTAAATAATCATAATAAAATTTCAAAATCTGTCCTCAATAGATTTGGCACTAATTGCTACCAAATGTTAGCAATTTAATGCACAGGTTAGCCTGAAAACAATTGCATTATCTGCTTATTGTTTTTCAATTTTAAAGTTAGGAATTAGAATCATAAAATCTCTATTTCTGTAGTACTAGCAGGATTTCATTTTAAGCTATCTACTTTTAAAATATATATAAATTATTTAGACTTCTGACATTCAAGCTTTAAATCATTAATGAACATGATAAATAATGTAGAGTATTTAGCATCGAAGAACTCTGTCTTGTCTCACTTGGAATAAATCTTAATAGCCTCTAGAAAGCAGTCTGAAATGAGTTGCCAGGTAATGAATAAATTATTATAGTTAAGAAATAGCAAATAAAATGATTTAATTCTGTTTCAGTTAGTCCTTGCCACCACCCCAAATCTTAATGACTTAAAATGACTGTTTTGTTTGCTTATAATTTTGTGTCAGCAGTTTGGCTAAGTTCAGCTGTGTGGTTCTTGTGCTAGTCTCACCTAATAGTGGTGACAATCATCTGGCAACTTGCCTGGGACTAGATGGTCTCTTTAAGATGACCGCACTCGTGTCTGGCATTTGTGCTGGTTGTTGGCTGGGCAGTGCGTCCCTAGCAGGCAAGCCCGGGTTTTTATGTGGCAGTAGCAGCCTTCCAAGAGGATGAGAATAAAAGTCTCCAGGCCTCTTGAGACCTAGACTCAGAATCTATATGATGTCACTTCTGCCATATTCTTTTAGTCAAAACAAATCACAAGGCCAATACAGATTCAAGAGATGTGGTCTTACTTCATGATGGGAGGAACAGCACAGTCACATTGCACAGGGCTCAGTGTGCAGGGATGGAAGGAATTACTACAGTCTACAAGAAATTGTGATAATTAAAATTCAACAGAACTTAGAATATTGAATTTAGGAAATTGGAGGTCATTGGTGAGTTTGATTAGGACCGTTTCAGTGCCCTGCTTTCTTAATTTTAACACACACGCATGTACAACCTTTGATATTCAGCCTTCCACTCTCTCTCTTAGGATTTTAGTTTGTGAGTCAGAGTATTAATTTTTTTTATTGGCCTGCTCATATAAAATTAACATTTGTAACATTTTCTGCCCATTATAGATTCTGGAGTCCTCCTGTCTGGGAATTACAAAATTTGTTAGAAAACATTCAACTAAACACGTGTTTATGTATCTGCATTCTTATATGCATTGTGCTAGATAGTATGAGTAAAAGATTATATATATACTAGTTTAGTTAAGAAGACAAGCTATTAATAAAATGTTAAGTTGCAGTTCAAAGCAATAATACAGACATTGTCATGTGTTTTGGGGATAAGAGGGGAGCTCAGTGAAGGCTATAGTATTTTATGAAATCATAATTGAGAAGGGACTTTGTCTAAGAATTGAAAATCGGATAGCAGGAAGAGGGAAGACAGACACGACAAAGAATGATGTGTGTAATAAAAAGCTTAGACTTAGGAAAGCAGAAGATATATTTGTTGACAATGAAGTAGAGACCTTCAAGTGTAGATAGTTCATTTGGAATAATACAGGAACTGAAATGGAAAGGTAGGTCCAGGTCAGATGGTGGATGCCTTAAATTTAAGACTGCAGAGTTTGAACTTTTATTTCATGGACAGTGAAAAGCCACTGAAAGTTGTTACGTTGCAGAATGATATGAAAAGTATTTTAGGAATATTAATCTTGATGGTAGCATGCAGGATTGATTGATAGGGAAAGACTAGAGGTAAGGTATAACAGTTATGTGACACAGGCTTAAACTAATATACTAATTACAATGGATTACAGGTATAGATGTTAGAAACATTAGAAAAGATTAGCCAGCTGAAATAACGGATTTACTCGATTGAAGAATACTATTTTGTGTAAGGTGATAAATGATAGAAGGTGAAAGTTAAAAAATAATAGAAAATGTCCTAGTAAAATGGACTTCAAGGGACCATATGATTTGAGCCAGTTTTTGAAGAATTATTTTTTTCCTAACTTACACAGGGCATGCATCCTTAAAAAGGGATTGAGGGAAGGGACAGAGTGACTAGAACAGGTCCTCCTTCTCCATCATTTACTACACCTGTCAACTGGAATAGTTCAGCCCTTTGATCACATTGAGGAAAGAGGAAAATGTTTCTAATAGCCACATACAGGAATGTAAATGGGAATAAAAAGAGATAAAGGATTGCTAAAAGTGGTGAATGTGGTATAAGACAAGGAAAAAATGTAGAAGAGGGGTAAAAAGAGAGTAGAGAAAGAGGAAACATAGATGGGTAAAGTGTAAATGGTTTGGTTACCAGTACTTTGCTTACCAAGTAGGGAAATGGACTAAAAGTAAAGACAAATTTCCACTTAAGACACCAGCTGGTATTGATAAAGGAAATCCGGTCTTATTCATTCTGTCATACATTAGATACAGAATGTTTAAAAAAATGTGACTCATCGCAGTGTAAAGTATATTAAGGTTTATTTGTTGTTTTCTTCTTTATGCTGTATCTCAAGGCTGTCTTCCAAGAGAACTAAATTTTGTATGGTTTCTGAGTCTATTTAAAATAAGTTGCTTAAAACAAAACCTGTAGTTATTTTGATCTTGTTTTCAGAACATAGAAGCCTATTCCTTCTGCCCTGAAAAAAAACAGCTTTCAAGAAAGATAAATGAAAGAGAACACTTCCATGTCTTTTGTAGTATTCAAAGCAGATTACTGAAGAACAGAACTTATTCAGAGAGGCACCTGCTAAACAGATGTGCAGAGTAGGAAACATTCTTTATCTTAAAGCCTATATGCAATATAATTTATGTATTTTCTTTAAAATCTTTAGCATTTGTGTTTTGTATTTTATGTGAACTGTTGTTTCTTATTATGTTCCTGGATGTAATGAGGTGATAAGAGAACCTAATTTATGATACCACCAATTTTAGGTTAATATAAGGATAGGTGGTAAAATATATTTGAGCAAATTGAACCACTTATTTTAACTTTACTAAAAAAAATCTACTTAGGGTGTGCCTATGAAGATTTCGAAAACAAAATGTAAAAGGCAAATCTGTTTATTATAGCACTAGTCTAATGTTTCAGTTTTTGTTATAATTATTTCCAAACAGACTTAGCAATCCAGATTGTTTAGTGTTAAATAGAGGGCGTGTAGATCATGTTTTGCCGAAATTACAGTATGATATTTAAATAGTTATATTTTTAGGAAACATAAAGATTTTGGAATAAGAACAAAAACTTTAAAAGCCATCTGTTAGCCCACTATGTTGGTTCCATTTTTTAAAATGTATTGACAATAGTTACTAGTATAAGATGTATTAGGTAAATTAACCATTTTTGCTTTTGACTCAAAGTGAATTACAAGTTAACATCTCTTGATTATTATGATTCTTCAATATTAATTCAACTTGTGTTCTTTTGAGCTAAAGGGGCACAAAAGTCCTCCAGGGCAGCATGGGGCGGAAGGTCTCAATAACTGACAGAGGGAAAAAAAAGTCTTCTCCATGTATAAACTTGCCTAGGGCTTTCCTAGGCAAGTTATTATAGTCCTACCTCTAATTCTTGGGCTGGCATGTCATTATGGCTATAGGAAAACGCAGAAAACATGCTGCAAAACACAGAAAACAGTAAACATGGCGAAGGTACCACCCCTGCTGGTAGAGCCACCATGGTCATTTTAGGAATGGTCTCTTGTTCTGGATAAATGTTTCTTTCTCAGAATCTTCTCACCATCCTTGAACAGCCAGCAGTTGTAAAGGAATGATAAAGGAACTGGAGACAGGAGGGCTACCAGTGCCCACGAAAAACAGCAGCAGTGCCAGTCCTTTAGAAAGCCATGAGCAGCACCAGCTCTGTAGGAAGCCTTAAGGTAAAAACCTAGGCTGGCCCTGCATTTACCAGTGCTCATCAGTAGTGCAATATGAGGTCATCTGCTTTATCTATTTAAATACAGATGATCTTTAGCTCTTTAAAGAGATGTTGGCTAAAAATTTTACTTATAGTACACTCTACTCAAAGAACTTCTTGTCTCTTCAGTCCTTAGTTCTGTGGACTGAGGAAAATCTTCGGTTGAGTGAAGTATTTAAGCATATTGTCATAGATTAGCTTTGCATTAATTAAGTGATTATTGTCAAGTATTTCCAGATGTTTGCAAGAGTATTAAAGTATGAAAAGATAACTGTAGATATTTCAGATTTATTTCTTGTAAGTTAAAGAAGAAATAAACACAGAATACCCAAATGTTCCAGTGGATAGCCCTGGATAAGAGTTTATGATTACAGGTGTACATGTGGCATGAACTTGAGTGTATGTGGCACATTGTGCTTTCACTACTCACTCTTTCCTTGTAGAGCCAACAGGAAATTAAAATTAATGAGAAGCCTGCACTTTGAAATACTTGCAGAATTCTTGACTATTTCAGTCCTTTGCCAGCTCACGAAATCTGTGCTGGCAATTGTATCCAACAGATGGTGTGGCGTGTGCACAGTTTATAATGTGATTGTCTAGGTCCATGTAGAATTTTTATAAAATTTTGTCCATTAATCTACTGAGGCATTTAAGACAGTCATAACCTTTATTTTGAAAAGAGAGTGGCCTGCTTCAAAGATAAGTGTTTATATGCAAGTAGAAAAAATAGTGAGTGGGCAACTAAACTGGATTTAGTTGATTCTATATTAGTTAATGATAGCAAAACCTTTAGTGTCTCCAATACTGGTCCACTGGTTTTTTCCTTCAGTAATTTAATCCATTTGGCCCCCGAAGGTAGAATGAGCATTTTGCTTTCTTATTCCTAAATATGCTGTTTTAAGGCCTCAGTAATTTTTGAAATTTTATTTGGTAGTGTATCTAGGCAAGGTCTACTGAAACATTAAGCTAATTCTCCTAATTTAGGTAATTAATAGCTTAAGTTAAAACTCACCATATCATCATTTCCTTTATAAATTAATGTGAACAGGCCTATACTTATTGGATTAATTAGGATAGAAAGCACAGGTGCAGTACTTGGTTTCTTGTCACCGTGTTGGAATTTACTAAGATATTTAAAGCACATGGCAAAAAGAAAAATGACTTGCCAAAAAAAGAGTTCTAAAGAGCACAAACTTTCCTCATTGTAATTTGTTCTCTTTAAGATGTCATTTATTTAGAAGATTGTGTTGAAAAATTGGCTGCTTTACATTTTAAAACAAAAATATTGTACTCCAAGCATATGTTATGGCTAATGTGGATGTCTGAGGAAGTTATTTCGATTCCGTGGGCTTTCTGTTCATAACTTCATTTTGGATGTGTAGTCAACAAGCACTGGGGACTGTTGGTGTGATTATATCAAAAGAGATGTTAAGAACCATTAGTGGAGTTCAGGATCATAAGAGTGAGCAATATAATTTATCACTTTTTAATTTAACACTCATGCCCCACAGTATTTACTTCTGAAATAGATAAAACATTAGATTTCAAAGAAGTTATTAGGATTAATTGAGGTTAGTAGTAATGTATATATCAGGTTGTATTTTGATAATTATATACTTTTTTGCTTTAACTATCATAAATGAAATTTCTTTGTCTGAAATTATTTTTGTATTTCCATATTTAATTCAGGTGTTCAGAATATACATTGTAGTTCAGTATCAGAAACCTTTCCATAACTGACTCCCGTCAGTATGTTTACAGTTAGAAGTTTTTTTATTTTTTAATCTATTAGAATTGTGGGCCTGACTGAACTAATTCTGACTCCTTATTCTACTGTCCTGACGTTAAGTTGGCCACCTATTTCCATGCTATGAGTTAATTAATTAATAATTAATTTCCATTAATTAGTGAGAACTCATTACAATAGAAAACCTTCATTAGATTAGATTCTTCATGTTGAAAGATTGTATAATTTTTCCTGAAATTGCCTTACTTTTTGTTTTTAATATTTAATCATTCTTGCTCTGACTATGAACTTTTAAAGACTTTCTCTCAGCATTATCTATGTAAGGCACAATAAAACAAGGTACAGATAGGTTCCCTCTTGATTTGTAAAATCAGTGAATTGTAGCTGATTTGTTTGAAGACAAATTCTATTTTTCCATTTTCTTTTTTTAAAATAGAATTATGGGTACAGTCTTCCAGAAAAAAAATATTCTTTAAATAACTGAGTTGAGGAAATTGTTAAGTTATTATCTACAACTTAGCAGCCTAGTAGTTGTCATTTAACAGCAAGGCTCTTTAGAGATGCTAGAGATTCACTTTTGTTGTTGTTGTTTTTAAATCACTCGCCAGAATTTAGTCAATCTCTGAGCTCCTATCTGTATTTTCCAATAATTGTTCTCATCGTAATCTATAATCACTTGAACTTTATTTCCTTTATTTCATATTTAAACTATCAGCTTCCATTAATTTGAGCTACTATACTACATTTTGTTGTGACTCACAATAGGAAGCTACTTTAAGTTTGACACTTCAGCCCCAGAAATTGTTTTCCTCACTAGGTTCTTTAAGTTCAAAGTAATATGTGTAGTTTCGTCTACATGTAAAATTTTACTGCTGAGAGTTTTTTCTATTCCTTTTTCCCTCTGTTTATTACTATGTATTAGTAAAAATAATGACTAATACATATTGATATCTTACTATATGTGGGGCACTGTTCAAAGCACTTCCTGAAAATTATCCTTTACAAAAGATAATATTATTATCCCCTTTTTACTCTTGAGGAAACCAAGGCACAGAGAGTTTATGGTCAATGTCCAAAATCACATACACAGTTTATAGCTTATTTGAACCCAGGAAATCTGGCTTTAGAGTTTGGCCTACCTATAGTACTTAACTATTACTATTACTAAGCTCTTAGTAAGGAAGTTAGCTTGAGTCTGCAAATAAAGCTATAAATCAAGAAAGAGAGGAGATGGGTAAATCATAGCACCAAATCCAAACTCTGATAGAACTTTGATAGAAGCAAAACTGAAAACCATTGGAATAAAGCAGGGGTTCAGCCATGGGACAGACAGAAGGTATAGCTCAGCCAGTGACACACAAAGGCTTTCTACACACTCCAGGTGGGCTAGGGAACAGCTCCTAAAGGATATGGTGCCCACTGGACAGGGTAGTATTGGGATATATTGCTGGAGTGACCTATTGTGAAGGCCTTGGTTGCCAAGCTGAGGCTTCCAGCATGTATTTAGCCCTAATCCTGTAAGCAGAATTCTCATCTGAGGAGTATCTATCAAATTTGTTTTTTAGTGTCATATTAAAGCATAGACAAGAATTGGAGAGATTGGAGTCCTAGAAGGACTGTTGAGATTATCAAAGTGGATTAAGACAGAGAGAGTGGAATTAGATGAGGAGTAAAGTGAGGAGACTGGCTTTATCTCTAGCCATGGATGTAAATTAAACTAAGCTTAACAGCTGAAACTTGCCAGTTATAGCTGTTACCTGGGAATTTACCAAGGCTAAGATTTTGGTCTTTTTGGGGGGTTTGGAGTAATGAGTATATGAGTATATTAGCCTCAGCTTGAATTTAAAGAATAGTTTCAGTTATCATGTTTTTTGTTATCAGTTTTTTGAGGAATCATCCAGGTAGTAGTGGGTATAAATAAGTATGAAAGCACTTTTTAAACAGTTAAAACTCTTTGAGTTTATACCTGAAAAGGCTTTTTTTTTTTTTTCCAAACCTGCTTTTTCCATGATCTCTTTAATCTGTTTCTGTCCCTTAATTGTACCTTGGACAAATAGTGCAAATTTCTGGTCACTTTTGGTTAGTAAAATTTGACTAATTTAAAATTTTTATTTCAAATTTCATTTAAAGCTCATGTGATCCTTCCCTACTCTACATCACAGGGCAGGCCAACTGAGTACATCAAGGCAGGTGGTGGTGTGCTTTCTCATCTCTTAGGTCCAGCTCTTGGAGAGGTGGAGGAGAGGGGTGGGTGAAGAAAGGGCAGGAAAAGAAGAGATCATCATCTGAAGGTGGTGGGTTCTGCTCTCATCTAATCTGGTTTTGAGTGTTCTGGAATGTCTGCTAATGTCATTATTTTCATGTGGACATTATGTGTGGTTTTCTTGGGGTGATAGTTTCACCTGGCCCCCCTTTTTTACTGAACCCTCCTTCAGAAATAGGCAGCTGTATATCCTTCTGTGCCATCAGTCCAAACCCCTCCCCTCTATAGGTAGGTGTTTTCATTTGCTAAAAGCAATATACCAGAAATGGATTGTCTTTTACAGTGGGGATTTATTAGGTTGCAAGCTTACAGTTCTGAAGCCATGAAAATGTCCACATCTAGGCATCAGGTGATGCTTTCTCCCGAAAGACCAGCTTTTGGCGATCCTGGACTCCTCTGCCAAATGGGAAGGTACATGCAGCATCTCCCTTCTCCTCCGGGTCTCTGCTTTCAGCTTCCTGGTTTCCGTGCTTCCTTTCTCAGCTTCCTTGGGTTTCTCTGTCTCTGCTGCTCCCTCTCTCCATGTTCATCCCATTTATAAAAGACTCCAGTAAGAAGATTAAGGCCCACCATGGGTCATGCCCTGCTGTAGTAATCAAATCAAAAGGAAGGCCCCACCTGTAATAAGCTTACACCAACAGGAATGGATTAGCTGTAAGGACATGATCTTTTCTAGAGTCCAAAAAAGCCTCAAACTACCACAGTAGAGCATGGATGCATTTGACTAGCACCCTTTGCTTCTTCATCTAATCTCTGTGTTCCCTCATCTGAAGCCATGGGCATTATTGATGTTCTATTTCTAGGGTCACAAGGAATTTGTGAGTGAGTAGGGAGATTGTGGAAGATACTCTGCATTCTCTTCTTCCCAGGGACACTATTTCTGTGACCCATTAGGTCTGATGGTACAGGCTGTTCCACCAAGCCTCCCATCTTCAGAAATCTCTAGGCAAGAAGGAGTTGTGTTTTGGTTGATATGTTTCTCCCCATTTCCCATGCCTTCCAGGAGCATATGTCAGGTCTTTTAAGAACACTTTCACTGGCTAAATTCTATTCCAGTAGCAGTACCAGGGCAAGTTTGCAAGATCCTTATTCAATAATCAGTCCAGCTAGAAAGTGAGTTTCTACTTTCCTCTTCTTGCAGGAACCCACAATGTCTACAACTAAATCGCTTTGGGCTCCCCAGCTTGACCTGGTGAAGAAACCTTATGACAAACACAGCATCCTAATGCTCCTGATTCACCCTTAACCCTCCTTCATCTCCAGGGAGATGATTTGGGAGTGGTGGGGCTCAATCTGCAGTCCTTAGTACTTAGTAAACCCAGGGTCACCAGTTTGCCCCCATTTGGTCAAGCGCTGTCTTCAAAATGTGTGGTGCTGTGTGTCATCTCTGGTCTTTGCCTTTGTTGTGAGCCATAATAGTCTTCAATTCAAGGGCAGTCAAAAAGTTCCCAGACAGCATTCCTTTATAAAAATATACATTACTGACTAGCATTTTATGTTTCTGTCTCTACAGAAATATTTTAGTTTTTTCCTCCATTCATCATTTATCCAGTAAACATTTTTTTTGTGTCCTTGCTACATGGAAATATGCACTAGTAATTTAAACAAATTTCTGCCCTGGAGGAGTCCCCATACTGCTGACAAGGATAGACATATGCACTTTTCATTATTTTACCTTTAGATAAACTGACCAGATTCCACTTATCTGAAAAATCAGATTGTAGTGGAAATGGATAGCCTCAAAAATAATAACATAAGTGTGAAAATATGCATTAAAAAGTAATTGATGTTATTTTTGACTGAACAGCCATGTCTGACCAATATTCAGAATTCATGCTAAGACTATAGAATTTCTGGTGTCCCTGGGTACATAGGATCATACATTAGCAATCATGTAGCCCAAACTAAAAATTCTCATAGATTATTTACTAAAAAATTTAGTTTTAAGTTTCTTCAAGAGAGAAATTTAAATAAGATAATAAGGTAAAGTCTAGTTTTACCAACTTTTTGCTAAGAAATTTTTATCTTCATGCCAATAAAATATTTTATGTAGTGGGTACTGCCAACATGTTGCACATATGACTTATGTATTTAGTTCTGGTTCATGTGGACTAGAATATTATAATGAGATTTCTTTAAAAATTATACTTATACCCTGTGATGGTTAGGCTAATGTGTCAACTCGGCTGGGTAATTGTGTCCAGGTGTTTGTTCCAGCAAGCACTGGGCTAATTGTAATACAAGTGCATTTATGGACTTCAATCACCAGTGACTTTACTGCAAGGATGGCTGATTACATCTGCATCAGTCAGGGAGATTACATCATCAATGGGTGGCGCTTTTATCCAATCAGTTGAATGACTTAAAAGCGGAAGTGATTTCAACATTCAGAGAGAATTTCCCAGCTCATTGTTGCACAGGCAACTTCTCCCAGAAACTCATCAATGACCTTTCATTGGGCTTTCATCGGAGCCACTGGTTTGCAGCCTGCCTGTGGAACCTGGACTTGTGCATCCCCATGGTCGCGTGAGAGACTCTTTTAAAATTTCATATTATTGACAGATATCTCCTGTTGATTCTGTTTCCCGAGAGAACCCTGACTAATACAGCTGGAACAAGGAGTGGTTCTTGAGGAACAGAGTCTTAAACATGGGATGTCTGAGGTGGTTCTGAGGGTTTTGTAATTGGTTCTCTACTCTAATTGGACTCAGGGGTACTAATAACTCCCTTTCCAATAATGAGGTTGCTAACAGTCCATGGCGTGAGCTGGCAATAGAGATACGCAAAATAGCATCATTGGATTCCCCTACTTCCACGCTTATAAGAAGCAAGGATCTGGGTGAGAGTGTTTTCAACACCTTAACAGAATTTTGTGGAGTGAAAAAATATAATGATGTTGGCTGGCTCTTCCTAGATACTCTGGATACAGTTAAAAAAGAAAGAGATGAGCTAAAGTCTTCAAATTTGAAACTTAAATGCCACATGAATGATATGAAAGTTTCTACATGTGCCTTGAAAGAAAATCTTGTCTCTTGTAGCCACAGACTTGAGATATCTGAGAATCAAACCCAGACTCTTATTGTACGAGTAGCAGAATTACAGAGGAAACTAAAATCTCAACCTCGCAGGGTTTCTGCAATTAAAGTGAAGGCATTGATTGGAAAGGAGTGGAACCCCGAGGATTGGGACAGAGACATATGGGATGATGATAATATTTGAACCCTAAATTCTGCTGAGACTTTACCAGATAATCCTGTGATGACCTGCCCTGTAGAGACCAACCTTCTCAACCTTGTATCATCCAGCCTCCAGCCTGCCCCAGGGAGTCTGTACTTCCTTCCAGTCCTGAGGTGGGTGCAAGCCAAATGGAAGCCTGCACTGCCCAGCCTCCAGCCTGCCCCAGGGAGTCTGGACCTCCTCCCAGCCCTGAGGCAGGTACCAGCCTAACTCCAGCCTGCACTGCCCAGCCTCTGGCCTGCCCCAGGGAGTCTGGACCTCCTCCCAGCCCTGAGGCAGGTACCAGCCAATCTCCAGCATGCATGGCCCAACTTCCAGTCTGCCCTGAGGAATCTGTCTTCCAGCCCCTGCCTGAAGAGAATAATCCTGTCTCACCAGAAGAAAATGCAAAGGAATGCCCTCAGGTCAGTAGCCTGCAAGACATCTCTAATCCTTCTCCTTACCCACACTCCCCACCCCTCTTGTCTTCAAGAACCATTACTAGATTAAAATCATAACAAGCCCCCAAAGGTGAAATACAAAGTGTGACCCATGAGGAAGTACGCTATACTCTGAAAGAACTGTATGAGTTTTCCAACTTATATAGACAGAAATCAGGGGAATATGTGTGGGAATGGATACTAAGGGTATGGGATAATGGTGGAAGGAATATAAAGTTGGATCAGGCTGAATTTATTGATATGGGCCCACTAAGCAGAAATTCTGGATTCAGCGCTGTAGCTCGAGGGGTTAGAAAGGGCTCTAACAGTTTGTTTGGGTGGCTGACTGAAACATGGGCCAAACGATGGCCTAGCATGTCTGATGTTGAGATGCCTGATTTGCCATGGTATACAGTAGATGAGAGGATTCAAAGGCTTAGAGAGATTGGAATGCTAGAATGGATTTACCATTTGAGATCCGCCCACCCACCCCAGAAATGTCCAGAGGACACACCTTTAACCAGGACTGTGAGGAATAAATTTGTAAGACTAACTCCATCTTCTGTGAAGAGCTCTCTGTGCTTGCTCTTCTCTGCAGTCCAGATATTACGTAGGGGGAGCTGTAATGGAATTGGAATCCTTAAATATTATGGGGATGATCGGATCAAGGCCTGGTAAAAGTCAAGTATCAACAGTTAATCACCAAAGGCAAGGTGGGCGTGGCTACCACAATGAAAGACAGATTCAAAACAGCACACAGAATAGTCTTGAGTCGCATGGAGTTATGGCATTAGCTAATAGATCATGGGGTACCCAGAAGTGAAATAGATGGGCAGTCTACTAAATTTCTTCTGGATCTGTATAAGCAGAAGAGTTCTAGGTCAAGTGAACAAAATCCTAACTCTAATTACAGACGCAGAGAATCATGGCCCCTTAATCAGTTCCCAGACTTGAGACAGTTTACATACCCAGAGCCCCTTGAATGAGGAGAAGGCCGGGTCCCCTTGGGGAAGGATCCTGTTAAACTGCCAAAAATTTATAGTTAATCTTCCTCCCACTTTTCCCCAGGGAGACCTACGGCCTTTTGCCAGAGTAACTGTGCATTGGGGAAAAGGAAATGATCAGACATTTCGGGGTTTATTAGACACTAGCTCAGAAGTCACATTAATTCCAGGAGACCCAAAACGTCACTGTGGTCCACCAGTCAGAGTAGGGGCTTATGGAGGTCAGGTGATTGATGGAGTTTTAGCTCAGGTCCGTCTCACAGTGGGTCCAGTGGGTCCCCGGACCCATTCTGTGGTTATTTCTCCAGTTCCAGAATGCATAATTGGAATAGACATACTCAGTAACTGGCAAAATCCCCACATTGGATCCCTTACTCGTGGAGTGAGGGCTATTATGGTTGGAAAGGCCAAGTGGAAGCCTCTAGAACTGCCCCTGCCTAGCAAAATAGTAAATCAAAGGCAATACCAGATTCCTGGAGAAGAGATTAGTGCCACCATCAAGGATTTGAAGGATGCAGGGGGTGGTGATTCCCACCACATCCCCATTCAATTCTCCTATTTGGCCTGTGCAGAAAACAGATGGATCTTGGAGGATGACAGTAGATTATCGTAAACTTAACCAGGTGGTGACTCCAATTGCAGCTGCTGTCCCAGATGTGGTATCATTGCTTGAGCAAATCAACACTTCCCCTGGTACCTGGTATGCAGCTGTTGATCTGGCAAATGCTTTTTTCTCAATTGCGATTAGTAAGGACCACCAGAAACAGTTTGCTTTCAGCTTTCTACCGTCATGGCATTTCACACAGCATTGCTTCTGATCAAGGAACCCATTTCACAGCAAATGATTTACAGGAATGGGCACATGCCCATGGAATTCACTGGTCTTACCATGTTCCCCATCACCCTGAAGCAGCTGGATTAATAGAACGGTGGAATGGCCTTTTGAAGACTCAATTGTGGCGCCAACTAGGTGACAATACCTTGCCGGGCTGGGGCAGTGTTCTCCAGGAGGCTGTGTATGCTCTGAATCAGCGTCCTCTCTATGGTGCTGTTTCTCCCATAGCCAGGATTCATGGGTCCAGGAATCAAGGGGTGGAAATGGGAGTGGCACCACTCACTATTACCCCTAGTGACCCACTAGGAAAATTTTTGCTTCCTGTCTCTGCAGCCTTAAGCTCTGCAGGTCTACAGGTTTTAGTCCCAAAAGGAGGAGTGCTGCCACTTGGGAACATAACAGTGATTCCATTGAACTGGAAGTTAAGAATGCCATCTGGCCACTTTGGGCTCCTCTTACCTGTGAATCAACAGGCAAAGAAGGGAATTACTGTACTGGCTGGGGTGATTGATCCTGACTATCAAGGGGAAATAGGACTACATCTACATAATGGGGGTAAAGAAGAGTTTGCCTGGAATGCAGGAGATCCTCTAGGGCGTCTCCTAGTCCTGCCATGCCCTGTGATTAAAGTCAATGGAAAATTGCAACAAACCAATTCAGGCAGGACTAACAATGGCCCAGAATCTTTGGGAAAGAAAGTTTGGGTCACCCCACCAGGCAAAGAACCACGGCCAGCTGAAGTGCTTGCTGAAGGTAACGGGAACATGGAATGGGTAGTGGAAGAAGGTAGTGATAAATATGAACTTCAACCACGTGACCAGTTACAGAAACGAGGACTGTAATAGTCATGAGCCCTTCTTCCATGTTTCGTTATTAGTATGATTGTATATGTACACAAAATGAATTTCTTTGTTTTCTTCCCCAACCTTTTCCCCTGTCATGAAAAGTTGTATTAATTCCACATCATAATATTTAAGGATGTCAAGTTTAAGAGTGACTATTACCTAAGGACTTACGCCCTGTTCTGTGGGGAATTAATACGTTTCCGGTTGTACGCAGGGGAGTTGAACATTGTTAGGCGGAAATATATATGTATGCTTGTCTGTTATTGTTTTTACTTAGAGACTAAGTATGGTTTAGAGTAATGTGTATGATTGCCGAGTTGACAAGGGGTGGACTGTGATGGTTAGGCTAATGTGGCAACTCGGCCAGGTAATTGTGTCCAGGTGTTTGTTCCAGCAAGCACCGGGCTAATTGTAATACAAGTGCATTTATGGACTTCAATCACCAGTGACTTTACTGCAAGGATGGCTGATTACATCTGCATCAGTCAGGGAGATTACATCATCAATGGATGGCGCTTTTATCCAATCAGTTGAATGACTTAAAAGCGGAAGTGATTTCAACATTCAGAGAGAATTTCCCAGCTCGTCATTGCACAGGCAACTTCTCCCAGAAACTCATCAATGACCTTTCATCGGACTTTCATCAGAGCCACTGGTTTGCAGCCTGCCTGCGGAACCTGGACTTGTGCATCCCCACGGTCGCATGAGAGACTCTTAAAATTTCATATTATTGACAGATATCTCCTGTTGATTCTGTTTCCCAAGAGAACCCTGACTAATACATACCCCAAAAGTAAGGTTTTATCATTTTTTTAAA
Source organism: Tolypeutes matacus (assembly GCA_026826555.1). Classification (NCBI taxonomy): domain Eukaryota; kingdom Metazoa; phylum Chordata; class Mammalia; order Cingulata; family Chlamyphoridae; genus Tolypeutes; species Tolypeutes matacus. The sequence goes on along the minus strand of JAKSZT010054487.1, from coordinate 46,002,638 downwards.
TTTATTTATTCTGTAAAAATTGCTAGTAATGGTTTAACTGTGAAAATATAAATAGAATTCATGCAAAGGAACTTAGAAAAATTCAAGGTAGGCTTAGGGAGAATCAAACACCATTATCTCTGTTTATAGTTTTATTACTCTGAAAGTTTAAAAAAAACATGTATCTTAAAAGCCAGAGGCTATTCTTAAATATGATATATATGGGTTTTCCCCCACTGTCTATTTCATAACTAAAACATTTAAAATAGTTTCATATCAATTTGGCTATTAGTATCGATTTAAGGCATATCTACATTAGATAAATGTTGCTCTAAAGTCAGTTTTATTTAATAATTTAGGGAAAATATGCTTTATATTAATATTGAAAACAGGCATTAAGTAATAAAAACTAGCTTTTTAATTGTAACAAATGTATCACACTAATGCAAGATGTTAATATGGTGGTATATGGGAACTCTCTTTTATTCTTGATTTTTCTGTAAACCTACAACTTCTCTAGTTAAAAAACGAATCAAAAAAGGAGCTTCTTACTGTAGGAGAAGTACTTTTAAAACTCTTGATCTTCTCTGTTTTAATGTTCAGGTTGATAAAATGTTTCCAGGGGAAGATGGACGTATTTAGGCAGCCATGTATTTTCCTGAACTAGTTTTAGGGAGTTAGTATTTTAATCATGATAAACTCTAAAAATAAATTTTAACAATATAAGAAAAGGCATTCAAGAAACATAGCACTTCATACACTATCTGGCTTCTTGTATTTAGGGAAGCATCAGTTAACTCTCCTTCAAGGGAAAATATTCTAAAATACTTCAATGTGACTTTGCAATTAAATTTGCTTTTTTATTTTTAAATGAGAAAGACAATTTACTTAATTTTTTTGCATCTTTAGTAAATAAAAATAATCACAGGTATACAAAATATCCAGTAGCTACTTCCTTTTAGTAAACTTTAGTATTTTACATAGTTATATTTAAATTGTATAAAATATACAAAATTGAATTACTAGATACTGCATAACAAATATGAAAAAGCAGTTATCTCATCAGATTTCATTCATTTGTTCAATATGATCTACTTTTGTTTTAATTTATTTTTCCAGAATATGGGGAAACATTAGTAAGTCTAACTTGGAGGTCAGCATGTTATTCTTGATAATTTTGAGACTTACTTGAGATTACTTGATTGAATATAAATTAATAGTTAATGTTCTAGTTTAGCTGGTTGTTTTTTTAGAGTAGCACATCAACAACTAACCCCCCTTTTCAGTTTTTAATATTACATTTATTCAGTCATTTAACCAAAGCACTGTAAGAACCCTGCGTTTGCCTTTTTACCTGCCTTTATAAAGTAATTCAGTCAAGGGAACCACTTATAAAATAACCCTATATTATGATCTGATCTTTTCACCTCACTCAGAATAAAGGATATCCTATTTTTCAATTTATAGCTGTTAGGCTAGAGTCTAACACAGGCATCTAGGTTTGCCACCCAGCCATATCAGATGCTTGCAAAACCAAAGCATATAACATTGCCCCCACCATCCACAGTTACCAGCTCCTTTGTAAAACTTAACAAACAACAAATTGTAAAATGAGTTGTAAATGTGATAAATTTACCTTCAGTCTGTTTGTTTTCTTGTTTGCTGAAATTTGAATTTTGGCTCTGAAAAACTGGATTTAAATATCTTGAATGAATTTTAGCACTTCATAAGGATACTTGGTCATAATATGACAGCAACTATGAATAAGTCTTATAACTAGTTAGGATTTATTTCAGTTAAAAAAAAAAATCCACTGATGTTACAGGGGCTTAAAAAAAAAAAAAAAAAAAAAAAAAAGGAAGGTCTGTGGTTGGGGGTGGGAATGCAGGGAAATTTGGCCTGGTAAAAATTATTTGCAAAACTGATTAAGAAATTGGAAGAGGAGAAAAATAGCATACATAGCTCTCTTCTGACATAGACAAAAATACAACTTGCACATTTCTGGTGTGCCTCTGGGTTAGGCATTAAATTGAATTTGACTCTTAATATAATACTTAATAGCAGCAGAAGAAAATGGCATCTAGTGTTTTTAGTAATCCTTTCTTCTTCATAGAAATTCATTATTAGAAACAAGTATCGAGGTCATTCTTCCATTTTGTCAGTTTCTGCTCTGATTTATATTTGTTTGTAACCTAGACACCAATCTTGATAAGATACATTCTGAAGCCTAGTGCCTTTCTTGTTTAAACCTTTCTTTGTTAATTCTAGGTTACCATTAACAAAAACTTTTAATATTGAACCCTACAAAATTTCAAAGTAGTGAACTTACCTTTATTAAATAAGTGGTTTGAAGAAGTGTTAATGAGCATTAGATATTATATTTCAAGTAAAACCTTAGCAAGTTTTTTAAAAATATTGGATTGTTAATTTTCAAATACAATTTTATTATTGAAGGGTTTTGACAGAATATGCAATACTGGCTAAATTTTTAATATGTAGATGAGTCATTTAATATTGATAAACTTTAGGTTTACTTACTATCTTATTAAAAGACTATCTTTGTTAGTCATCATATTTCTCATTTGGTTATTTGTTTTATTCCCTAGTATGTAGTTTGATTTATGGTAAATTTAAAGATTAAAAGTTTTAATCTATGATAAACTCTAGGCCTAGGTTTATAAGATGATTTATTTTATACCCTTGTTGCTAAAAGACCAATTCAGTTACTAAGTAGGATTCTTTCATATCAAAGTTAAATGTAAATCAGAGTTAATAAGAGAATTCCATTAAGATGTTTTCATTAAATTTACCAACCTATTAATAATCCACATAATAGACATCTAAGTGAAACATCTTTTTGTCTGCAAGGTAGCTTATATAAAACAGAATAAGTGTTTTAATGCTAGGAATCTAGATTTTTAAATAAATATACATTTTTACACACATTTATTTGAAATTATTATTAGGAACATATTAGGAGTATTATTAGGCACATGGATTACATGTGTAATTTTTAAAAGGTTTAAAAGTAAAATAGAGTTTATATTAAAATACCAATCTTAAGAGTTATTAGGGTGAAACAGATGTGGCTCAAGCGATTGAGCTCCCGTCTACCATATAGGATGCCCAGGGTTGAATTCCTGGGGTCTCCTGGTAAAGGCAAGCTGGTCCATGCAGCGAGCTGGCCCACACGGAGTGCTGGCCCATGTGGAGAGCTGGCCCACGCAGAGTGCTGACCCCTGCAGAAAGCTGGCGCAGCAAGATGATGCCACAAAAAGAGACACAGAGGAGAGACAATAAGTGACGCAACAGACCAGGGAGCTAAGGTGGCTCAAGAGATTGAACGCCTCTCTCCCACTCCAGAAGGTCCCAGGATTGGTTCCTGGTGCCGCCTGAAGAGAAGACAAGCAGACACAGAAGAACACACAGCAAAAGGACACAGAGAGCAGACAGTGAGCACAAAAACAATGGGGGGGTGGTAAATAAATAAATCTTTAAAAAAAAGAGTTCTTGGGAAAACCTTAGAGAAACACCTAAGAAATTGTCATTTAATTCTGTCTAAATATATTTTGTCCACATTTAGGAAAGGAATTTTGTTCCTGTGATTATTTTACTTTCTGCAAGCTCCCTTTCCTCATATGTTGAGACTCTAGCAGGTTAGATCATTAAACACACTTCTTAGATTAAAAAAAGTCTAACGTAGATGATTAGGAAAAGACTGGTTACTTGATTGGGCAAATTTGGGATGAGTTTGGTAAGCCACCGTTGGCCTGCCTCCCTCCCTCCTTTCCTTTCTTTATCCTTGAGCTTTTGTTGTTTACTTATTTTATAAGGCACACTTCTACTTTGACCTTTCTGAATTCTTCTGCATTTAAAAAGAGAAAAGGGCTGTAAGTTAAATATGTATTGAAAGCTTTATAAAATATATGTACAGTAATTTTGTTTACATTAAGTTCTGTGAAATTGTGAAGTAGTTGTTTTTTTTTAATTGATTTTCCCATAATATTTTCCAAATTATGATTTGTTTTTATCAATCTAAAACATCAGCCACAACTATTTTTAAGAATTTTATAACAAATTTATTTATATAATTCACATACCATACAATTTACCTATTTAAAGTGTACAATTCAGTGATTTTTTACTACATACACAGAGTTCTACAACCCTCACCACAATCGATTTTAGAACATTTTCATCATCCCAAAAAGAAGCCCTGTATGTGTCCATTTCCCTCTACTCCTCCCCTCCCCCTGCCCCCATCCTAGGCAAACACTAACCTACCTTCTATCTCTATAGATTTGTCTATTTTGGACATTTCATATAAATTGAGTCATATATATGAGCCACAACTATTGTTTTCTACCTTCCTACTAGATAGGTGATTGTAACATGTCTGTTAACATCTCTTTGACTTAGGAATTTGCCAAGTATAAGTTAATAACATCTCTCTATTGATATTTTCTTTGTGTACATCTGTCATTTTCCTGGTTTCCTTTCATTCTTAGTCCATGTTTTCCTTTAGCTCTTTGAGCATATTTAGAACAATTTTTTTTAAGTCTTTGTCTGGAATATCCCAGGTCTGGTTCTTCTTGTTGATAGTTTCTAATGCTTTAATCTTCTTCTCCTTTACTTGGGCCGCAGCTTCCTATTCTTTGTATGTTTTAGAACCTTTTGTTGAAACAGGTGTTTCTGCCAGTTCTTGCTGGTGTTTCAAAGCTTCTACAGGGGATGGAGGCCTGAAGCATCTCACTCTGTCATTGGAGCAGGCCTCTGATCTTACTGGCTTTAAATTTTATATATGTATGTTGTATGCTTCTGTGATTTGATTATTCTGCTCAACAGTGTGAGAATCATCCATATTCGTGTAGGAAGCTGTAGTTCATCCATTTCACTGCTATATATTATTCCATTAAAGGATTGAACATTTTCATACATGTTTCCCAGGGAACAAGTTCAAGAGTTTCTTGAACTCTTGAACTTGTTAATCTCTGACTCATAGGATATTTGCAACTTCAGCTTTACTAGATTATGCGAAATTGTTTTCCATTATGGTCGTATCTATTTACACTGAGTTCCAGTTGCTCAGTATTCACTAATATTTGCTATTGCCAGATTTTTCAATTTTCAGTTGGTGGCTCTCAAATGGTATTTCATTATAGCTATAGTTCATGTTTGCCTGATTCTTAATGGGATTGAACATTGGTTCATGTGGTTTGGGGGGCCATTCTAATTTCCTTTTCTATGAAGTGGCTGTCCAAGTCCTTTAGGTTTATATTGGGGTTGTCTCTTTCTTATTGATTTGTAGGAACTATTTATATATTTAGCTATTGATTTTTTTTCAGCTATATGTTACAATTATCTTCTTCCATTTGTGGCTTATCTTTTCACTGTAGTATTTTTTTTGATGACAGAAGTTTTTAATTTTAATATGATTGAAATAATTTTTATTCTCTCAAGATTTACATTTTGAGTCATATTTAAGAAGGCAAATATATTTTCTTGTGTTGACTTCTAAAATTTTATAGTTTTACCTTTCGCATTAGTTTTTGAGTGAAACAGGGATCCAATGTCATAACCAGTTGTCCCAGCACAACTTATTGAAAAGTCCACCCTTTCTTCACTTTATGAAATTTCACCTCTGACATAGATAAATGTCTGTTTATGAAAGAATCTCTTTTGGGGTTCCCTGTTCTTCTCCATTAGTCTGTTTGTTTAATGCAGTATGAAATACCATACTGTCTTAATTATTATAGCTTCATTAGAAGTCTTGCTATCTGGTAGGGCAAATTCCCCCACCTTTATCATCTCCTTCCAGAGTCTTTTTGGCTATTCTTGTCTGTCACACTTCCATATTTAGAAACAGCATGTCAAGTTCCATGAAAAGTCTTGTGGGGAATATGGTTGGAATCTATTTGGTCTTTAGATCAGTTTGGGAAAAACATACATGTTTAGGATTTTGAATCTTCTACTTCATGCACATGATGTATCAATCCATTGAGAGTTTTTCTCCTTGCTTTTTTAAATAAAAAATTAAATTCATTTTAACTACTTTTTGAATTGAACAAGTTATTAAATAAAGCCTCCATTGTCAAGAAAATGTAAATAGAACATAGGAGATGAAAGTGCAACTCTGTTATTTCTGAAAATAATTTGTCTGTAATGCCTTTTTCTTCATAGTATTTCCAAATACAGGGATGTGGAATTATTTGTATATATTTCTAAACAGTGAAAAGCTTGCATAATGACTGCAATTTTAACATATGTAGCTATTTGGCCATAGTTTTTGTGGGAGAAGGGAGGTGATGGGCTTATGTCATTGTTCAGATGTTCATTCAACAATGTCACAATGATTTTTTTGTGTGTAACTTGATGAGTCTAAAATTTATATGGAACTGCAAAGAGTTAAGAATAGCCAAAAATGTTTAGTATGTACGTATTAGGCACTGTACTAGATATTGTTGATATGTCAGTAAATAAGTCAGACAAAATTTCTGCCCTTATAAAGCTCACATTCTATTGGAAAGACAGTCAATAAACATAATAAATAAGTAAATCATACAGTATGATAGAAGATGATAAATGCCATGGAAAGAAAAGTCAGATAAAGAGAGAAAGAGAATATTAGGGGGAGGAAGGGGTTTGCATTATTGAATAGAGTGGTTGGGGAAAGCCTCACTGAGAAGGTAACATTTGAATAGATTTGAAGGAGGTAAAGGATGAAGCAGTGAGTGAGCCATGTAGATATCTGGGGAAGAACATTCCAAGTAGAGGGACCATTCATTGCAAAGACTCTGAAATGGAAGCTCTCTTTGGTATGTTGAGGAAAGAGCAAAGCAGCACGTTTATTTGGAGACACCAAATGAAATGAAGTCCAAGGAATAAGCTGCAGGCAAAGAGGAGGGAGGGTAGGAGAGATGGGTAATTGGCAGGACCTTGAAAGAATTGTGGGGATTTTTGCATTTGTTTTAAGAGAAATGGGATGCCATTGAAGGAATTGAGTAAAGGAATAATGTGATCTATAACTGACTTTTTATGGATCACTGGCCACATTTGAGGATCGATTTAGTGAGGCAAGGTTGGAAGCAGGGTGACCAGTTAGAAGACTGTTATTTATTATGATAATCCAGGCAAATAGCATTGGAAGTTATAAGAATTGGTCAGATGATTGATCAGTTTGAAGATATAGTCATCAAGATTTTGACTGATTGGATATGAGAGTGAAGAATCAGGATGATTATAAAGTTTTTGTTTGAACAACCAAGATGGAGTTACTTATAACTGAGTTGGGGAAGACTGTGGGTGGAGCTGGTTGCATATTGGGGTGATTAGGAAAGGATCAAGAGTTTGAATTTTGAATTTGAGATACTGCATTGACATCCAGGTGGAGATACTGAGTATGGGATTATATATACAAGTTGGGAGATCAGGAGAGAAGTCATCATCAGTATATAGATGCAATCTAAAGCCATGAGACTGAACAGGATCTTCAAAAGTCTCTACAAAGGAATGAATATATGTAAAGAAGAGTAGGAGTCTCTGTTAGTTTCCTCTGGCTGCTGTAGCAAATTACCATAAACTTAGTGGCCTGAAACAACAGAAATTTATTTTCTTAAGTCTGTGGAGACCATAAATCCAAACTAAGTCTTATGAGGCTAAATCAAGATGCCAGTAGGGCTGTGCACCCACTAGATACTCTAGAGGAGAATCCATTTCCTTACCTTTTTTGGCGTCTAGAGCTGCGTTTCTTGGATTCCTTTGTTCATGGTCCCTTCCTCCATCTTCAAAGCCAGGGATATAACATCTTCTCTCTCTGACTTTGCTCCCATCACCTGGCCTTCTCCTTCTGTATGAAATGTCCTTCTGCCTTTTAAAAGTACACTTGTGCCTTCTTTTAGGGCCCACCTGGATAATCCAAGATAAACTTCCCATCTGAAGATTCTTAGTTTAATCATATCTGCAGTCTTTGCCATATAATGTAACATCCACAAGTTCCATAGGGATTAGGGCACATACATCTTGAGGAACCTTATTTTTTTCAGCCTACCATAGGGCCCCAGGCATTCCAACATTAAGAGATTGAGGAGAAAAGGAAGAACCAGAAAAGGAAGTTAAAAAAATCACTGAGATAGGAAGATAAACAGAAGAGTGTGGTATCCTGAAAGCTGTGTGAGGAAAGTGTTTTTAAAAGGATGGAGTGATCAACTGGGTCAGATGAGATGCTACTAAAGCTCAAGTAAGGTGGAGACTGGTAATTATTTGATTTAGAAATAAGGAACAACAAGGAGCAATTGGTGATCTTGACAACATCAGTTTAGGTTTTATAACTCTTAAGTGCAAAAGATTTTCCCTGATGTTCCACATAATGGAAAAGAAAAAATTTCTCCAGGCTAATAAGCATGTGAAAAGATAGTCAATATCATTAGTCATTAGGGAAATGCAAATCAAAACCACAGTGAGGCTCCACCCAAATCAAGATGGCAGAGTGAGAAGCTTCAGAGCTCCTTCCCCCTAGAGAAGCTTTGAACAACCGGTGAGAACTCCAGTGAGAAAAGCAGTAGGATCTCCTGGTGCCCTGGCTGGCCCCTTCCTCCTTCCTGTCTGTGCACTGAGCTGGCCTGCACTCCCTGTGTGGATCCCTGGTGCAAATACTGGGAGGATGTATGCCTAGCCGAATCTGTCTAGTAGTGGCCTGAGGGACTCATGTGGCTGCTCACTGAACTCTCTTGCAAAACGCTGTGGGAGAAAAGTCAAGTTGCTTGGGGCAAGGGATTGCTGGTGAGGAAACTTTCCTAGGGAAGAGGGAATATTTCTATCCATGTAATGTGGGAAGCACACATGCCCAAGAGGTTTGTGCAGAAAGGATGGGGAGGGTTTTTTTTTTTTTTTTTTTTTTTTTTTTTGTTAGCTCTTGGCATTTAAGGAAAACTTGGTCATAACACTAGCTAGATACAAGTTTAAGGAACAGACACCACAGAGTCTAAATTTCAACAATAACACACTCAAATATCAAAATACCCAGGTTCCAACAGAAGGTTACAAAATATACAAAGAAACAGGAAGCCATGGCCCAGGCCAAGGAGAAAATTGAAGCATTGGAAACCATCAGTAAGGACATACCAGGCAAAGACTTTTAAAATGGTTCTGAATATACCCAAAGAGCTAAAGGGAGACATGGGCAAAGAACTAAAGGAAATTAGGAAAATGATAGATGAACCAACACGAGGCCACCAGACAGATTGGCACGTATATACATGTACCCTTGTATAGGCACAAGGGTTACTCTGCTTTCTCCGGAATTGGGACCAGGGCCTCACACTGGGAGTAAGGGCTGGCTCTGTACCAGGCTCAGGAGGGTTTGACAGACAAGGGCCAGTAAGAGGGCCACATGGTTTTCTTGCCATTATTGTTAACCTTTTTCTTGCTTCATTGCTTGCCCTCTTACTAAAACCCTTTAACTATTTTCTGGAGCTCTGAGAAAGATGGTTCTGTCGGTTTTTACTTGTTATTTAAAGCTTCTGTGAGGAGATGGAACCCCAGAGCACCTCACTCTGACATCTTGGTCTCGTTGTCAGGTTTGTTTTGTTTTGTTTTTTTCCCAAATGTTATTTCAAATTCAAGAAACGAAATAACAGAATAAAGGCAGCTAAACAAGTTATAGAAGCATTACTCCAAAAAAGTTCTGTCCAGGCACTTTTAGCTCCTCTAATCCCAAAAACAAACTCATGAACAAACAGATGAACACAGATTAGTATTCTTTTTCTGTGTGTTTGTTTTCTCTTTGGCATTAATATAGTACCTTCTTGGCTTCTGCTACAAAAATATTACAATATTGTTGTTAACTATAGTCTATAAATTACATTAGTTATATTGTGGTTTTTATTTGCATTTCCCTGTGACTAATGATAATGAGCATTTTTTTTTTTTTTACACATCCTTAAGAGACTATTTGTATATATTCTTTGGAGAAAATTACGATAATTTTCCCATTGTTGAGTAGTAAGAATTCTATATTTTCAAATATTTTCTCCCATTCTGTGAGTTATCTTTTTTATTTTATTATTGTTGTACTTTGAATCACAGTTTTTAATTTTGATGATGTCCACTTTTTCTATTTTTCTTTTTGCTGCTTATGTTTTTGGTGTTATGTCTAAGGAATCATTGCCTATCTAGTCCAAAGTCATGAAAATTTATACCTGTGTGTTCTTTTAAAAGTTGTATAGTTTTGGCTCTTACATTTAGGTCTGTGATCCACTTTTGAGTTAAATTTTGTATATGGTATGAAGTAAGAGTCCAACTGCTTTATTTTGTGTGTGGATGTCCAATTGTCCCAGCACTATTTGGTGAAGGACTATTCTTCCACCCATTCAATTGTCTTGGCACTTTTGTTGAAAGTCTGTTGGCCATAGATGCATGGGTTTATTTCTGGACTCTCAATTCTATGCCATTGGTCTATATACCTGTTCTTTTGTCAGTACCACACTGCCTGGATTACTATAGCTCTGTAGTTGGCTTTGAAATTGGAAAGTCTATGTCCTCCAACTTTATTGTTCTTTTTCAATATTTTTTTTGATATTTTGAATTCCTTGAATTTCCATATGGATTTTAGGATCAGCTTGTCAGTTTCTGCAAACAAGGCAGCTGGGATTTTGATAGAGAATTTTGTATATTGATCTTGTATCCTGCAACCTTGCTGAACTCATTGATTAACTTTAATACTCTTTTATCAGTTTCCTTAGGATTTTATAGTACAAGATCATGTCGTTCCATATAATTTTTAAATAGAGATGAGTTTATAGCATTGTGTTTAAATACATTAATTAAGCAAATATGTATTGAGAACCTGCTCTGTATCAGGCACTGTACTTCATGTTAGGCACTACATAGATGAAAGACAGAATTTCTTCTTTCATAAGGTGTGCAATATAGTTGGGGGCAGATCTTTAAGCCAATCATAATAATTCAGCATCATAAATACTGTGAGAGATCTATAGGGTACTACAGTAGCACAGAGAGATGGGCTACTAGTTCACATTGGGCTTAGGGAAAGTTCCACACATGAGTTTATACAGAGCTCTGGACCATTTTATAAATACGTAACCATGGTTATGATAACTTGTCATTTCAAGGCCAAAATGGCCTTGAATATCTAAAATTGTTGTGTCATATAAGCTTCATCTTTGAAATTTTCTTGCCTATCAAAATTTAAACAGATTTACATTAATAGTGAGATACCACATTGAGTTTTTAAAGTATATGCAGATGTCTTATTATATAGTAAATCTGCTGCTATAAAAGTGTATGATCACATTTGGAAAATTGCTATTTGCATGTCTTGGCAGTTTGTTAAGAACTGAAAACTTTTAAAACTAACTGGTGTTTTGGTAGATTAAGTTCAAGGCCACCTTTTGTTTAAATGATGTTTTGTTTTCTGTAATTAGACCATGTTAGGTGAATTAAGTATGTAATTAAAAACAGAAGGTTTGGCTAATTTAGAGTGAATGAGTACAAAATACAAGGTCATTATCCATCTCTATGAGACTCCAGATGAATGGTGCACATGGAACTATTTATAAAACATTTTGCATGGTCAGAGCTCCTCTAGGTTGCTGTCCATGGCTTTTCAATTAAAGTATTCACAGACTTTCAGAAAATGTACCTGTAATATAGAACTATGAACTTTTAATATGTTACTTGGTGCTCTTGAGTTCATGGTTAGAACTCTGATAACCTTATATATATATATATATATATATATATATATTTTTTTTTTTTTTTGATAGCTTTTGAGAGTCTTAAGTCTCTATTGTTTTTATTTTCACACACCCTGGAAGTGTGCAAGTAAAACACTTCTAATTTAATCTGTTTCCTCAATGCTTAGTAACAGAAAGTGCCATGGGATTTTGTTTCTTCTCCTCCTTCTTCTTCCTTCTTCCTTCTTCCTTCTTCCTTTTTCCTTCCTCCTTCCTCCTCCTCCTCCTCCTCCTTCTTCGAAAACTGGAAAGAATTGCATTTGAAAGATTTTTTTTTCTTTTTATTGTATAGGGATGTAGAGCTTTTAGAAATTAGGTGTTTAATTTAGTGGTTTGATTCATGGAGAAAATTTGAATTGGCTACTAGGATTGTAGAGCTTAAACTTCCCTTAAAAGTCCCTGCACAATTTGGCCACTTGTACCTCTCCAGCTTTTTCTCACAGTTCTCCCCTTTACAATATCTGTGCTCCAGTTTTCCTGAACTTCTCTACCATCAACCACCCTTTATTTCAACCACCTGTCTTCTTGCCTGCCTTCCAGGCATTGTTTAAGCTTGATTTCCTCAGGAAATAAGATAGGTTAGGTCTTCCAGTAAATGTTAGTCTCTTATCAAACTCTTATTATATATTTTTGGAATTACTTTTTAAACTGTCTGTCTTCTCCACATTTTAAATTTCTCTGGGATAGAGATCGTGACTATTTTGTTTAGCACTGTAGCCCAGCATCCAGGGTAGTTTCTGGTTCATAGTCGTTGCTCAAATTGGAATATTGAAATAATGAAATATTTGTTAGGTAAATGGTACAGATCTTTAATGTAAATCAGTGTTAAAATCAATATATTAAAAATCTTTGTACTAGACACTATACTAGGCCATGAGAAGACAAAAATCATGAGTCTCTTATTCTTTAAACTCAAATAGCTTAAAATTAATTAGAAGAGCTTTCTTTTGAGCATACGTTATAGAACTTTTTAAGTAGTTTGATCTGGTATGCAAAATCTATTTTAATTTCCTATTCTGAACCAGTTAAGTAGTTAAGATGCCCATGCAAGCAATTATAATGCAATAAGGTAATTGTTTAATGGAAGAATCTTCAAAACAACAATTGGGAATGCATACAGAACACCTAAATCCACCTGACAGAGACTAGGGATGCTGTTAGAGAAGTTAGCATTTAAATTGAGATTTAGAGATAAATTAAAATGTACCAAGCAGACATGTGGGAAAATGGTGTCACATGAACAGAAGAGTTGGGCAAGGGAATGCATGAAGCATATTTGCTGAAGCGTAAAGTTGAGTTGGGAAGTGGTGGGAGTGAGGCTGGAAAGTAGACAGTTGTATTTATGTCATACAAAGAAGGTAGGCGTTTACTTCGTAGATAATTGAAAACCATTGAAAAATTACAATGAACAGATCTTCTCCAGAAATTGAATTGCAGGGGACTGAGATTAGAGGCAGAGAAATCAGTGAGGAGATTGTTACAATATGCTGTAGTCTAAATGAGAGATGAACGATGGCTGTGGGATAGATAGAAGGGGACAGTGTTGAAAGACTCTGTAGCCCTTAGTGATTGGATCTGGGGAGAAGGGTGAGGGAAGAATTTCTGATGATTCCCAGGTGTTTCACTTGAATAACTGGGTGGGAGATGGCTCCATCCCCTGAGTTAGGGGATGGTGAGTTGTTTTTTTTTTACTTGTATATTCTCTTATATTGTTTTTTGTTTTGTTTTGTTTTTTGTTTTTTATTTTAAAAGATGATTAGATTACGTAAATGTTACGCAAAAATTACAGGGATTTCCATGTTCCCCACTTCCCACACCTCCCATAACATCCCACATAAACTTCTTTCATTAGTGAGGCACATCACCTGCAATGGATATACATATCCTGGGGCTTTGCCACTAAGCATGGACCATAGTTCACATTATAGACCACATTCTCTCCCACACAGTTCTGCATGGTATATGCTAATGTATGAAATGGCCTATATCTGTCATTGTAATGTCACTCAAGATAATTCCCAAGTCCTGAAAAAGCACCTGTATTACAACTGCTTTTCCCTTACCTACCCCAAAAGCGTCCAGTGGCCACTGGCTCCACCTCACTGTTGTCATTTCTTCCATTGCTTGAGTCACATTATGTCTACAACAGAATACCAGTAGGTCCACTCTAGTCCATAGCTCTTCCCCCACTCCTGAGGAGCTTAGGATGGTGATGTCCACTCCACCTCCAAGTGAGAGGGGGCTTATATCCCATGGATACGGTGGATGGGATTATGCTGCCTGCAGCTGCAGGCTCTCTTCAGGAAATGGTGACTTTTTAAAAGGGAACATGATGAATCAGTTTTGGGCATGTATATACTGTTAGACATTGAGAAAGAGCTGTTTCTTAAACATATCTAGAATTTGAGCTCCACAGAGATATCTGGACTAGAGATTCAGAATTGCGGGTTGATGTGGAACTGGTGTGGTTGAAGTGCTGTAGGAGGGAGAGTAATATAGAGTGAGACTGGGAGGAATCCTTCTGGACTATCGGCTGGGGTATCTTAGAATGCAATGTCTTAGACGCTGAAGGAAGTGTTTCAAGAAAGAGGTGTACACTAATGAAGGATGTTGTTTATGTGGGAGGCTGTGGGAGGTGTGGGGAGTGGGGCATATGGGAATCCCTATATATTTTTTTTTTTCAAAGATTTTATTTATTTATTCATTTATCTCCCCCTTGCTGCTTGTGCTCGCTGTGTCCATTTGCTGTGTGTTTTTCTGTGTCTGCTTGTCTCCCCTTGTTGGGTCGTCCTGCTGCATCAGCTCACCGCCGGCTGGCCTTCACCAGGAGGCCCCGGGAACCGAACCCGGGGCCTCCCATATGGTAAACGGGAGCCCTATTGATTGAGCCACATCCACTTCCCTCCCTATATTTTTTTGTGTAACATTAATGAAATCTAAGAATCTTTAAAAGGTTTTTTAAATAAAAAAAAGAGGAGGTGAATGAGTAAAAACCTTCAACAAGATTAAATCATATGGGAGCTAAAAGTTGGAGATTGGATTTGGCACATAGGAGACAATGTTACTTTTACGTGAAGTAGTGTCTGTGAGATGGTAAAGCCTAAAGGCAGATTGCTTCAGGGTGAGGAATGAACCAAAGGGGGGGGGGGAGTAGAAACTCTTTGTTCTTGGAGTTGCTTGTGAAAAGAAGAGAAGAAAAGTAAGATGATAGTTAAAGGAGAATATTATGCTAAGGAAACAATTTTTTGTTTCATTTTGGTTTGGTTTTAGACATGATAAACTTTTTAGTGGGGTTTTTATATGTTAAAAGGAAAAGGCCAATAGCTGGAGCTTGAGGAATGACTAAAGCTAATGGATAGAATGAAGTACCCAAGGAAAGAGGAGGGGATGGGATCCAGAGCATAGAGACCAAGTCTGGATGGGAGGAGGAAGTGTCATTTTGGGTCAGAGGAATTAGAGATTAGAGTGAGAGGAGAGGTAGGGGATGACAAGAGGGGTGTCAGTTGGAGCTGCTACCTAATAATTACCCCCTTCTCCTTTTATCAGTCCTCCTGCCAAATATTCTAGTAACTTCACATCTAAACTGCCATTCTAGATCTCCCTGATTTCCCTACCCACAAAAGCCATTCCATCCTGCCAAAACAATAACAACAAAAAACTATTTTTACAGTCACTTCCTTTAACCACCACACTGAGTATTGTTTCCTTTCTCAATACTATTTCCCTTTTAAAATTATTATTTTCAACATACTTGCATTTGATTTTTAGACCTTTCTCCAAGTTCACACCTCTTCTAGGTTAACTTAGTTTATCACTGTGTTCTTGTCCCCATTCCAACTTCACAGAATTGAATATGCTCTTAACAAACCCCATTTTCTTAAAACTCTCTTTGCTTCCTGTCTTTTCAGAAAGATCCTCATGATGTGAATCAGAAATTGCAACTTAATTTATTTTGATGAGAAGACATCTTCTTTTGCTTAGTTTTACTTCTTTCTCTCATTCTTCTCCCACACTGTCTTCTAATTTTCAGTACTAGAGAATTTTGAAAAATTCATTTGTACTATTTAACAGTCATTAGTAAATTTCATTGAGCTCCTTGGAGAAGCTTTATAGAAATCTAGTAATAACAAATGAGTAATGTTGTGATTTCAGCAAATGCATGACTTAGTCTTTTAGAATGTAACCTTTTTGTCTTAGCCAGTAATTCATGTTCTTTCCTTTTATTAGCAGTTCTATTTTAGAAGATTTTATTTCAGGCATACATTTGATTGCTACCTTTTATGTTAGGTTAAAGCATGTCAAGTAGAGGTCATTTGAACCTTAGTTGTTCTTGTATTTTAAAAATAGCTTTTATCTAAATGATGAGTAATAGCTAATCAAAAGTAACATCTATAATAGGATTTCTTTTTGTAGTTTTTAATTACTTTATCTGTGTAGAAAAGAAAGCCTTATGTGCCACTTTTAGCCTTCCTATATAACACATTCCCATGGTTTTTAAGCTGCTATTTTGATCTATCAACCTATATCCTTTGGTATATTACTCTACTTCTAGTTTTATGACTTCCTAGCTGAGTTTTCCAAATTTGTCCTTATGCTTCCCAAAGATTTTTTTTTTCCTACTCATTGCTATTTTTAAAGTTTATAATAGATGAAAAAACAGATATTTTTTATTTTATTAATAAGTATGCTAAATGGTCCTGAGAAAATTCACTATCATTCATTTGAAATAACATATTTTAAACATACTACCAAATTAGAAAATAATGGATATAGTGTTATTTTGTTTTGGTAAAAGCAAACAAATAAATAGAAAACTACACACATGCACGCCCTTGTGTTTCTTTTGTGTAAGCAAGGAAAAAGGTGTGGAAGTATACTGCTACACAATTATCACTGGTTACTCTAAGGATGTAGAGGTGGGAGAGAGGATTAGCTTTTTCTTTATATATGTTTCTATTTTTTCACTTTTGTATATGAAAATATAAAATACCGAAAATATAAAGGAAAATAAAACTCTGATCCCTTCTCTAGATTATGTTGTTGATTGAATCATGTTGAGGTCCCAACCCCTGGTCCAGTGGGTGTGAACCGATTTGTAAATAGGACCTTTAAAGATGTTCTTAATTGAGGTGTGCTCAAACTGAATGAGGATGGACCTTAACCCAATTTCGCTGAAGTCCTTATGAGCAAAGGAAATTGGACACAGGAAGTAAGAAGCTGGACATTGAAGTAAGAAGCTGGACATCAGTGGAACCCAGAAGAGAAAGAAGATGCCACCATGTGCACTACCATGTGATGGAAAAGCCAAGAACCAAGGTTTGCCATTAGCCATCCCCAGAACACTACAGTCTTCTAGGAAAAAGCATTGCCTTGCTAATGCCTCAGTTTTGGGTTTTTCTAGCTTCAAAAGTGTGAGCCAGTAAATTCATGTTACACCAACCCGTTGTATGATATTTGTTTTAGCAGCCAGGAAACTAATACAACTATCTAAATCAGTGATCTCCAAACCTGCCTCTATCAAAATCATCGCTCTTGATCTTGAGGTCCCAGTTGGGACTCTTTCCTGGACCAAGGGGAGGCCCCGGATATTCTAAACAGGCCTCACCATTGGCCTCCACCATTGGTGGGGTAACAATAACAGCTGGGTCCCCTCACCTTAGCATTAGCAAGGGCAGGAATACTTAATAGCTTAAAGGGTGACCACACAAGCCAAAACTTACTCTCTCTGTCTAGAGGAGCCCACATCAAATCTCGGTGCGTATTTCCAAACTTCTCTCCCATTTCGCAGCAAGCTCTGTTCTTTTCCCCCATGTCTTAATAAATTCTTTTTACTGGCTTAACAAACACACACACACACACACACACACACACAAAACAGTAGCTGTCTCTGAAACAGAATCTCCAGGGATGATGACAATATTACACCAGTGGTTTTGAAACCTGGTTGATTATCAGAATCACCCAAGATGAGCTCGAAACATCTAGATTCCCTTACCCTTGAACAGGGAATCTGTAGTTTGTAAATAGTTTATGAAACCTGGTAATTGGTGTTTTCAAAGCTCTCAAGGGATTGCAAGGATCCATTAGGTTTGAGAACCATCGGTTTAGCAAGTTACCATGCCAGGGTACTACAGGGATTATAAAGTTATCAGAACACAGTGTTGCCTTCAAGGAACTTATTATATAATTGGGCATGGGTGTGGGGATGAATGACGGTGGTAGTGTGAAAAGTGGTGAAAAAGACTGATATATAGCAGCTGTTATACAGAGCAGAACAGAAAAATGCCCAAAGAAGTAAGGTCTGGAAGAAAAGCGAAGTGTGTCAGCTCTTGCCATTGTTATTTCATATTGTTCTGAAAGTTCTATCTAATCCAATAAGATAAGAAAATGAAATGAAGTATAAGTATTGCAAAAGAGGTAGAAATACCATCATTATTTGACACTGAAAATATTTTCTAGCTAGAAAACCCAAGATAATCAACTAACACTTATGAGCATTATTAAAAGTATACCATTAGAATAGTCAATTATAAATTAAATATACAAAAATTAATAGCTTTCCTATATACCAGCAAAAACAAAAAAAATGTGTTTTGAAGATCCTAGAGTTACATAAATACATATGAAGTAAACTATAGAGCTTAATTAAGCAACATAAAAAAAGAATTTAATAAATGGGGAAATATTCCCTGTTCTTAGATGGGAAGAATTGATGTTTTAAAATTATATATTCTTTCCCAATTACTCTCTATCATTTAATACAATTCCAGTGAAAATTCCAGGTTTTTTTCTTTTTGCTGAACTTGATAAAGCATTTCTAGAGTTCAGCTGAAAGAATAAACCTGACTTTTGCAAAAAAAAAAAAAGTTATTCTAATTACTTGCAAGAACAGGTCTTGAAACATTTTATAAAACAACGGTAATTAAAACAATCTGGTATTAATTCCAAGAAATAAAGCTATAATAAAAATGGAATTTTTAATTATTAGGAAAAGATAATATTCAAAAATATCTGTTATTGAGTGTGTTGAATCTGGTATTGGTACAAATCAGTTAAATGTGTGGAAAAATAAATTCCACGTGGAGTAAAGATTAAATAAAAGTAGAAAGGTAATAGAAAAAATAGAGTGAACATGTATATAAGCTTGATGTGGAGAAAGGTTTTTTAATGTATTATAGTAAAGGCAGAAACCATTTTAAAACAATTTGATTTGACTGCATAAAGATCTTAAGCTTCAGCACAACAACAAAATAATCGATTAAATTGAAAGGCAAATAAATTGGGAAGAAGTACTTCTAACATGGTGCCCACACCCTTCATAAAAAAAGCTCTTACCAATTAATGATAAAAAGAGTAACTCCCAATATAAAAATACTTGGCAAATTTAACAAATAAATATTTTATTAAAGAAGTACTACAAAAGGTCATCGTCTTATAAACATATTAAAACAAAAAAAGTGAACTTAATAAGAAAATACTGATTAAACAAACATATTATTGTTCAGCAATAAATTGGCAAAGTGTTGATGACAGTCCAGGGCGTAAGATATATAATATTGGGCTGCAGAGGAGGCAGCACATGTAAATTAAACTCTCAGAAGAGTAGTTTGGCTATATGTGTCAAAAACTTTAGAATGTTTTCATATCCTTTTACCCACTTCCAGGAATGTAATCTAAGGAATAAATGTGTGCAAAAGATAGTTTTAAGGGTATTTTTGATGCCATTGTTTCTAATAAAAATAGGAAACATTTTATATGTTTAGTGACCCATTCCTTCGGGCTCACCACACCATCCTTGGGGTGTTGCTCTCATTATGATCTAATGTGGAGGCATCTGCCTTCCAGGCAACATGATGGAAAGAGGTAACAAAGGCGTGTCCCAGCCACCTTTTGAGGAAGGTGTCCAGAGCTTCCCATACATTACTGGCAGGTACTTAGTCACCTGGCTACACCTAGCTACAAGAGAGAGCGGAAAATGTTGTCTTTATTCTGACTGGCCATATATCCAGCTAAACATGGTATTGCTATGGAAGAAAGGTAGAGTAGATATTAGGGGATGCTGTCAGTTTATGTCCCATTACCCCTCCTTAGCATTTTCTTTTTACTTTTCTTGGTTTTGTCCTTATTTTAAGGACACTAACTCAGTCTATCTCTACTGTCACACACGATGTGTTCAGTCAGTAGATCATCGAGGCAAGCCTTCTCTTGTCTAATTTCTCACACCCCAGAGCAACATATCTACCTTTAGTGTCAGTCACTAAATTCCCTGTCAGTATGTCATTCTTTGAGACATAATACATTTTTCCTACCCAAATACGGGAAATTAGCGGCAGTGCCTAGTAGATGAGGTTATTGCTACTAAACATTACCAGCTGGTTTATAACATTTGGAAGCAGGGGAAAAAATCAACTCTAAATCATCTTTTCTCCCCTCCCACTCCTTCTCCACCCTTCCCAAGTAACTAGAAAAAAGAGTCAGCTTTGTACTGCTTTGTTTTAGGAGAACTTATGAACATAGAGGGAATAGTCCTTGAACCATTTTCTGTCTTAAGGCACTGTTCAAGTTATAAAACTATATCTGAGCTGTAGGGTAGGAGTTGCAGCTCCACCGAGATTCCAACTCATCCTCATCCAAGTCACCTGGCGAGGAGACAACGATGGGCAACGGCTAGCCCTGGGAATGGAGAGGGCCTGCATCTGCAGGCAGGATCATCCCACTTGGAGGTGGAGTAGACATCACCATCCCAGTCCCCTCAAGATTGGGGGAAGAACTATGGACTAGAGTGGACTTGATGGTATTCTGTTGTACACATATGGTGATTCTAGCAATGGAAGAAATTATAACAATGAGGTGGAGCCAGTGGCCACTTGACACTTTTGGGGCAGGGAGGGGACGAGCAGTTGAAATACAGGGGCTTCTTTGGGATTTGGAGGTTGTCCTGAGTACCGTTGTGGCAATGGATGTAGGCCATTTTAAATCAGCACACACCACTCAGAACTGTGTGGGAGAGAGTGTGGTCTACGATGTGAACTGTGGTCTATGGTTGGTGGCAAGGCCCCAGGATGTGTAAGTCCATTGAGGGTGGTGGGCCACATTTGTGGGAAATGTTTGTGTGGGATGTGGTGGGGGGTGTGGGAGGTGGGCAACATGGGAATCCCAGTGGGTTCCATGTAATATTTTAGGTAATCTAAGCACCTCTTAAAATATATTTTTATATATATATATATATATATATATAACATTTTTGTAAGCAAATGCACATATATGCATATATATTTATATATCATTTTACAAATATTGGTATGTATTGTGAAAATTTTGATTTTTACCCACAATAAAAAATAAATTAATAAAAAAAAAAAACAAAAAAAACTATATCTGAATCCCACCCTTGAGAATCTTTCTAATACAAAAAACAAAAACAAAAAAACACATATTTGTGCTGTACATGTTAGGAAGATTTCTTAAATATTTTATCTCAATAAAACTGCTACCCTGTGGGTTGCCGACAGCTTTATCTGCATTGGTCATCAGATGGAATTCAAATCTAGGTCTCTAATTCCAATGCCTATTTTCCCCAGTCATGGTGATACACTGAGTCCCTAATAGAGTGGTGGTATTTCCTGCCTTATGAGAAAATTAGTGGGGATATGAGACTCTCTCCAATATGTGAGGGTTGGTCCTATGGATCCAGGATCAGTTGTGTTCTGTGTAGCTCCATAGGAAACCAGTGATTAAAACAGAAGACAAATTTTACCTAAAGTGTTAGAGGATGCATTTTATTTTATTTATTTATTCTTTTTTCTAACCCTAACCCTAGAGGATGCATTTTACAACAAATTAGACTTAATTCAGAAATTGAACAGATACCTTTTGAAATAATGATTGTCCATCACAAAATATCCAGATTTAAGGGTGTTGGAGGAGACAGTGAAGTAGTAGAAAGTATTGAATGTACAGCCTAGAGATAGCAATTCTCCTTTCACCACTGCCTCAGCCTTGAGTTAGCTGTTTAAGTCTTTAATTTCCTAGTGAATTAAGTAAAGGAGTTGGACTAAATCACCTCAGAGTCTCATTTCATTTAGGCGAGTGCTTTGCATGTTGTATGTGCTCAGTAAATGTTTGTCAAATGAATATAGCACAGCATAGTTCCCTCAGCCTTAATGCCACTTGCACATCCTTTATCTTCCCAACTCGAAGTTAACCTTCCCCTCGTTTATACCGTGTAGCATGTTATTGGTCCTTCTTATCGACTTTATCACTTTCTTCTTTATAGTGAACCAATTTAAGAGACTCTGAACTTTTTGTTGGCAAGTTCTGTGTCATAATCACTCTTGTATCCCTGACTGTCTTACACAGTATAGGCATTCAGTAAATAATTGTTGAATAAATTAGACAAAATAACTTAATGCATGAAAAGATAAAACCTAAACATTTTTGCAGCTATATTTTTCTCTCATTTTCTCAATAGAGGAGTTATTTTGGATCTTTTTGACAGTAGACAAATGCATGCAAACAGTCTAAACAGAAGTCTATATTTGATGCTGTTTTTGTTGCTTGAAATTAAATTATAAAACTTGTTCAGACAGGGCATTGACACTGAGAGTAGCCACCTCAATTCAGCTTCACCTACTGAATAAAATCTGCTAAACAACAATCTGGAACTTATTAGATTCTTTCATTTGAATTTTGTAGCACACTGGGACTATAAATATTATCTGGCTTTCTTCCAGTTATTGTTTCCTAAAAGGGTATTTGCCTAACATTCATTCATATCCTCTAATCTTTCTTCCTTTCCCTTTTCTCCATCTGCCCCGCCTTTCTTCCAGCCACTTTCTCTTGACTTTCCTTTCACCCTCTAAAATTCAAATGGCACACAGGGACCTAGATGTGTTTTGTATTGTAATTTATATGGTGAAGTAGAGAACCAAGTGATAAAGTGGAGAACCTGGTAATTCAAAGTGAAAATGAAACACCTCAAATTGTGAGTATCTTGGCTGAAATGCCATCTCTTTGAGCACTTCCTTGAATCCTTTCGCCACCTTTATACAGTCTTTAGTGTCCTTATACAACCTCTTTCCAGTTTCCTGTGTTTGATCTTACTCCTGGTATAGCACTGATCAAGTTATGTTATTGTCACTTTAGTTGGATAAATCTGTTTTCCCAACCAGATAAGGGCTACATTTTATTCTTTTTTGTATAATTATATATTGTTGAATACATATTGTGTGGGCTTGATTTATGTTTTTTTATTTAGTCTTTTCACATTTGACAAAGTCTTGGGTAATCGTATAACCACAGGAATGTGCATATTCCCTTTATATTCCCTTTTTTTTTTTTTTTTTTTTTTTTTTTTTTAACTCCCCTGGTCTCCCCCATGGCTTCCTCATCTGTCTGCTCATCTTCTTTAGGAGGCACCAGGAACCAAATCCGGGACCTCCCATGTGGGAGGCAAGTGCCCAACCACTTGAGCCACTTCCACTCCCTGCTGGTTGCAGTGTCTGCTGGTTGCAGCGGTTGCAGTGTCTGCTGGTTGTGGTGTCTGTTAGTTGTGGCATCTGCTCATCTTCTTTAGGAAGTACCGGGAACCGAACCTGGGACCTCCCATCTGGGAGGCAGGTACCCAGTTGCTTGAGCCACATCCACTCCTATATTCCCTTTTTATAGATGAGGAACCTATAACTTAAAGGAGTTAAGTTACTTGTCCAAGGACAGAAAACAAGGAGCCAGAATTCAAATCCAGAGCTTCCTGGATCCCAAGTTCTTTTCCCTATACCATTGTGCCTCTAAAAGGTGTCTTTTAGTCAGTTGCCTCCTTCTAATTTCCACTTCTTCTGTCCTTAATCACCTCTTAATTACCTCTTCCTTAGAGCTTTGTCATAGTCACCTATTTTGTCTACCTCTATTGTCATTTTATCTATTTTAGCTCATGACGCTATCCTGATCATGTCATTCCCCATGAGAAACCCTTGATGGCTCCTCACTTTCTGTAGATTAAAGGCTGAACTTCTGGGCATGTAACTAATGTACTCCATAATCTACCCCCATCTCCTGCCTTCTCTCTGCACCCTAAACTCTAGCCTCACTCTGCCTAATTTACTATCCTCTAAATGTACATTGCAATCTCCTGCTTCTTTACCTGTACTATTTTCTGAGATTGGCATGACCTTCATCCCAGTTTTACTAGGTGAAATCCCACCCAACTTAAATTTATCTATTCTATTAAACCTTCCACACTTCCTCCCATTTGGAATTAATCTTTTCCTCTGTGCACTTCTTTTGTATTATAACTATTTGTGACCGCTTGTGTCCTTGATAATACATTGGAAGCCCTTTGAGAGATCGGACTGTATCTTCAGTTGACTATTTTCTAGAGCTTCATATAATACTTTGTCTATAAAATATACTCAGCAAAATTTTGGATGACTTCTAGGACAACAGTATGGTTTTAAATAAAATTCAGATTGACTAGTTGTATATGGGTTGTCTCCTGGCCTGGCACTAAAGCATTGGAATTATAAATAAATTTTTCTAGTTAAATCAAATGACTGTTTACTTTTTTTTTTTTTTTGACTGTTTACTTTTGTCAAGAGTAGCAAAAAGAACCAGATTTATTTTGTTCTGCAACATTTAGTGTGCTATAATATATAGTTTGTGTATGTGGGTCTCTGTATATATACACATTTATTGTACATGTGCATATATAGTGTTTTTTTTATTTTTGTAATTTAAAAAGCAAGTTTATTTTTATATTTCACTATCTCTTTATATATATATATATATATATATATATATATATATATATATATATACATATATTTTAAGAGGTGCTTAGATTACCTATAGTGTTTTAACTAATAAAAATATGGTGTTGAAAATTTAAATCTTACATTTTACATTATGCAAAATATTTTTCTAGACTAATCATTAACTGCACTATTGAAAATCTAGTTCAATGTTATTTAATTTATATTTATTTTGAAGAAAGAAAAGCAAACAGTAAAATATGGTGAAATAGTTTATTCATCTTGAAAGTGCATATATTGGTATAAAAAGTTCATATACTTGCATTATCATATTCTAATTTAATGTGGGCTATTCCCTCACTCCTTTACCTACCTTACACTTATCTGTCCTTCAAGACTGATCATCTTAGGTGTACCTTGTTTAGGAAAACTTCCCTGAACTACCCCCCTTCACACACACATCCATCTATATTCAGATTGCCTGCAGGTTTTTTATATCCAGTCTAGCAGAGTACTTGAAACCTGGTAGACATTCAGTAAAGTTTATGGAATGAATGATGAATGAACAAATGGAAGAAATTGGCAATTACATATATTACAATTATGTATAACTTGATGCACACACACCCATTTGAAGCAAAGGGTTAGATTTATATGTACAGATATGGAAGAATGTCTTGATACACTGTCTAACTGTCTAGTGAAATAAAAGCAAATTGGAGGACAGAAAGATCTCCATTTTTATAAGACAATTCAGGTGTGTATGCACATGTTTGTGAAATAGAGAGAGGGAG
This sequence comes from Tolypeutes matacus, assembly GCA_026826555.1. NCBI lineage: Eukaryota > Metazoa > Chordata > Mammalia > Cingulata > Chlamyphoridae > Tolypeutes > Tolypeutes matacus. Next base: position 45,977,366 of record JAKSZT010054487.1, on the reverse strand, counting down.
AGAGAGAGAGTAAAAGGTCTGGATGTGATAAAACATATCACAATAGGTTTCCATGGTGAATTGGGTGGTCAGGAATGGAGAGTCAGTAAATGTATTAATAAATACATTTTTGTATTGGATTTGTTCTAATTTTTTCATTAAACATATACTACTTTTGTAATTTTTAAGCAAACTATAAAATAGTATAGTTATGGTGCTTCTGCTCAAAATCTTAATGATACTTTGGTATCAAACCAGAACTATTTTTTATGATAAAATGTGGCATCTCCCATTCCCTGCACCACCACCCCCCCCTTTTTGTAGGAATGAAATTGTTTTGTTTTATTTTTTAGTGGTCTCCTGGTCTGGTCATTTTGAAGAATTGTGGGATTTAGACTCAAGTGGAGCTGTCTTAAGTCTTTAAGCCATGGTAGCACATGTTTTCAAAAACTAGATCTTCTCATTCAGAAGTTCAAGTCCAGATCCGTAAAGGCAACTCTTAAAAGCCAGTAAAAAACTAATTTTCACTGAATGGAGGTGGCAATATTAGTTTTTTGGAGACTGTCTTACCCCCTGATTTCAAACACAGCCCCTGGGCTCTGTTGAATAGCTTAAATCCATGCCACCTAGCAGCTGGTCTTAATGACCACGGTAAACCATTTCTTTGGAGCCCAGGCGCAAATGACAGTACCAAATAAGATATCCAAGATAATTCATCACACCCTAAATTAAATTGGTTACCCCACCCCTTACTTCCTTATCTTTTTTGTGACCCAGGAAAATGGTCTTACTAAAATAAGGTTTGTTGAGGCTTCAGAGTGTTGGTTATTTTAAGGTCGTTCTAAAAGTTTTTTCACATGGTCTAGCTGCCAGGCAGATTGTGCATCAATTTCCTGCTGCATTTGGCAAGCCTATGTATTTACTGCCTTAAAACAATTTGAATTTATTGATTTTGAAATTTGTGATTGCTTTCTAAAGTTTTTCCCCCATCTAAATTTACTTTGGAAAAAAAAATAGCCACAACAGAACACGTTGGCCCATTTTTGTGCCAAGACTTTCAGGGAAATGTTTTATATGATTAATATTGTGTGGTTAATCTGGTGTAAAAAATCAATTTTATCCATTTTAACTTATGAGAGCATAACAATCCTGTGTGGACTATTTAAAGAGCCTGTGACTTCACAAATCCAAATTTAAGTATTTATTATTTTATTCATATATATTAATCATGTAAATTAATATTTAGACCACATTTCTTTTATAAGAGTTGAACCATATTTCATCAGCAGATCCCTGTCTTTTCTTACAAGCACAGCATCCTAACATTGCCATGGGCAAGCTGAAGTGGACTCTGGACTTGACTCAGTGAAATACTTAGTTCTCATACTGGACCATTTCTGTAGATCTGGATTCAGTTAGAGAGCTTCCTCCTTATGTGTCTATTCCATTAAACCCATTTGTCCTAAGAGATTGGTGTCCTAGTCCTTATCAATAGAAGAAAATAAGAGAAACAATAGAGAAAAAAAGAAACATTATGAAATCTGCATGATGATTTCCTTCCGTCAGACTTAAACTCTTTTATAAAAACATTGGACCTTTTGTTATCAGGTGAGTACATTATTCTGAAAGCTCTAATGTAAACACTTTGGGGAATTAAGAAATAGCTCTTTGTAATGCCTGCACAATACCCTGTTATCCTTAGAGTTACAGCACCTCACAAATATAACATTCACCCAGGGAATAATTGACTCACCATGGAGGTCTGGCTCCCTTTCTCATTAAATCTTCAAGAATTGCTAGGAGGTAGCTAGCAATTATTCTTCTTTCTGTTTGACACATGTGGAGAGTTAGGCACTAAGTAGTTAGAGGTCAGACACAATCTCTCAGGGAGTACTGTTTGAATATTGGTCATTGAATTGCTGCTAAGCAAATGCTGAGACTTAACTCCTGGGGACTATCTCATTTAGGATGCAGTGATCTAAATGCCAGAAAATGAGTCCTTACCTATTCTAGTCCCTGCCCTCATTTGCCAATTATTATATTTTATATGTATATTTCCTTTTGATTTTTATATAGTTTTGTTACAAGATTCATAAAACCTTTAACTCTTTTATTTCTCATTATTATTTAAAATTTTACCTGACTTTAATTGCGCTTAAGATTCAATTTTCTTGAATATTTTTATTGAAGGAGAAATAATGTTTTTAAAGTATATAACTTACCTGTAAGAATGCTATATTTATTTATTTATTTTATCTGCAAAACCTGCATGTCAAACAAAAATCCATCTGTAGGGTGTTTTCTTCTTGGAAAGGTGAATGCTAGAGTTGAAATGACATTAATATATGTTTACATTTATTTTAAAATGCCAAGATGGGGCAGGCAGGAAAAACCTTGAATTCCTTCATGACTATTTAAATTAATCTTTGGTGCCAGCCCAAGGGATGTGTGAAAAATGTGTGGAACTGTCTTCAGTTGAATAAATGTTACACTTCAATGACTTTAATTTTTTTAGTATGGAAGGTTACTAAGTGATAAGTACAGGAGAAACTTGATTTCATCAAAACTTCATTCTATCATTTAAAAAATTCCAAATGTATTCTGACCAACAATTTTTCTAGAAAATGTTTCCTTCCTTACTCAAGCTGACAATTAAGCCTGAGTAATTGATAAGTGTACACTATTTACGTCCTATCCTTGTGTCTTTTCCTACCTTTGAAGGCAGGCAGGAGGTAGGGGAGTATTTTAAAGAAATTATTTATTTTCCTCTTATGATGGGTTATATTTGGCAACAACCAGTTAGTCTTCCAACTGCTCCCTTGTTCCCAGTGCTTCCATTCTTAATTCCCTACACTCTCTCCTCCATACAGGAGCCAGATTCATTAATTTAAAATGTAAAGCAGTTTCTGCCACTCTTCTGCTCAAAATACATCAGCACCTTTGCATTACAGAATAAAATTAGTGGCCCTTACCATGGTCTATTGATACCATTCTGTTTCTGGTCCCTGATCCTCTCTCTGATCTCATTTCCTACCACTCTTTTGCTCACTTTGCTTCAGCTGCACTGGTCTCCTTGTTGATCTTCAACTGTGCTCCCGAATCTGCCTCCTTTTGTTCACTTTCCAGAGCCTTCACTAGTTGTTTCTTGTACTTTGTTTACAGTTTAAAATTATCCGTGAAAGAGTTTATCTGTTAAGAGCTTACCAAAAGCTAAACTCCTGCTATGCTTCTTTATCCTTTAACTGTTCTCAGTTTCCTACTAAACTATTTGCCTGAATTACCACACAGGAAGAAAGCCCCTCATTTCTTCACCCAGGTGGAGTCAATTAGAAATGCTAGGTCAAAACATTGATACAGATGAAATTGATATCTTCATAACTGGCAGCCTTTTTCCTGCATCCTTCTCGTTGCTACCTCTGACACACATTCTTCTGTCACCACAAATGAAAGGATTTGATGATTTAGCAACAAGTACCACTGCCACCTCATCAAGAACATAGGGAAAGAGGAAAATCCCAGAACAAGATGATGACAGAAACTGGGAAATATATTAGAGCAGGTGGAGGCTGACAGAGATGTGGGCATATATACATGAGCTGAAAGAGAAAGAGGATTTTAAAAGAAGGGGAGTCAGGAGGGCAGTGAGCCAGTTGTGCCCAACTTTGTGCTGGACCCTTTAAAACATGTGGTCTCATGTAATCTTCAGAACAACCCTGTGAAATGAGTTGTAATATTTCCATCATACTTGAGAGGCTCAGAAATTGAAACAAAGAACTCAGGTGATTTGCTCTAACTCACGCAGCTGAATAAATGACCAGGCAGAAAAGAAAATATCCTTTTGCTTTCCTAAGGCTAGTTTTAATCGTGTGAAGTCCTTCTGGAAACACTGAGGAGTAGTGAGAGTCTTTCTAGGTTCTCCCAGCTTCCACAAGAAGAACCCCAGGCATCTGGCCTTGGTAGAGTTGCCTACTCCCTGCTCGCCCCTTCTCCTCCCCAACTCTCCAACCCCTTTGTCCCCCTTTCCTCCCAGCCCCCCAGTCTCAGTTTCTGTCTGCTTCCTGATGGACTTTGTAAGCCAGAGCCTTGTAAAACAAGAGTTTGGGTACTTTGCAGAAGACACATGAGGATCACCTTGTCAGTGAGGGGCAGATTATTTAGGGTTAGAATTCTTCCTATAAAATTCTCTCATCCTCTCTGACCTCTAGTGCTCGTGTCTTTGTGCTCATTTTAGAACTAGCTGTGACCAAAAGCCCCTAGCTTCTTCCACACATAGCTCAGGGGCCTGAATTCACATCCTTTCCTCTGCATAATTTAACTCATATACCTATTTATGCCCAAGACCTCAACAAAGAATTATCAGGTCCAATATGCCAGTAGTGCTGAGGTTGAGAAACCCTGGAGAAAACTCCTAGAGCCTTTTCTCTTTGTACTTTCCCTTCCCTGCACTACCATCCTTTGCCAGGGCTACTCCCCTGTACACATGGATGGGCATTGAGGGCACACTGAGGGCACACGCTGGCTGCTTAGGAGCTGGAGTAAAGACATTTGCCTTTTAAGGGATTTGTATATGTAAAAATTATTAAACCATGCATGATGGTAGGAGAAACTGTCAATGGTGATTCAATTTTTAGATGTTAGAGAATTTGGGGGAAGTTGGGATTTGTATAAAAATAATTTTGGTTATGGCTATTTTTTAAATGAAATTAATTATGCATAATTATCACTTGCTCACTATCTATTATTCATGTCATTAAAAAAATGTCCTGTTGCTTTTGTGGTACTTCTTGTTTTATTGCAACACTAAAATCTATTCATGGTAACACAATTGTCAGTTCTCAACTTAAAAAAAAAAAAAAAATTAGGGGCAATATTGTTCTCATCTGGAATCAACTTTTTTCCCCATTTTCTCTTGGAATGAAAATCCTGGTTACAAGGGGCGCACAGCCAGAACATTTACCCATGGTCATTTAAGACTGCTGATAAATATAAAGTATAAATCTATTACAATGACCTCACGTCACTTCCCTTTGCAATTCTAATTAGTTCCAGTAATTACCTTGGACCTTTCATCACCTAACCAGTATACTCAAAGTCTATCCAATATTAGAGTTTGTAGGGCAATAAAGCTCCCTGCACTGGACTAAGGTGCTCCCAAGTGTTCATGGCTCTTTGAAAATCACTGTGTAAGTCTTGCCTTCCTTCCATACCTCTGGTTTTGACAAATTACCTGAAAAAAAAAAACACAGAGGGCACCATTATGTGAATACACAGGGAACATTAACCTTTTCTCCTCCAGTGGTTTAAATAAAAATTTACGTGTAAGTACTTGTTGGCAGTTGTGAATAATGCCACTATGAACATCCATGTGCAAATATCTGTTCAAGACCCTGCATTCAGTTCTTTGGGGTATATAGAAATGGAATTGCTGGGTCTTATGGTAATTCTATACTTAAGTTTTTGAGGAACTGCCAAACAGTTTTCCACAGCTGCTGCACCATTTTACATTGCCACAGACAATGAATGAGTGTTCCTATTTCTCCACATTCTCTCCATCACTAATTTTCTGTTTTACTTTTAATGGTAGCCATTCAAGTGTGTGTGAAATGATAACACATTGTGGTTTTGATTTGAGTTTCCCTAATGGCTAATGATGTTGAACATTTTTTCATGTGCTTTATTGGCCATTTGTATATCTTTGGAGAAATGTGTGTTCAAGTCTTTTCCCTATTTTTTAATTGGGTTGTTTGTCTCTGTTGTTGAATTGTAGAATTTCTTTATATATTCTGGATATTAAATATTTTGTTTCCAAAAATTTTCTCCCATTCTGTAGGTTGTCTTTTTGCTTTCACGATGAAGTCCTTTGTTGCACACAAATTTTGAATTTTGATGAAGTCCCAATTATCTAGTTTTTCTTTTGTTGCTCATGCTTTTGATACAAAATGTAAGGCACCATTCCCTAACATAAGGTCCTGAAGATGCTTCCCTATGTTTTCTTCTAGGAGTTTTATAGTTCTGGTTCATATAGTAGGTGTTTGATCCATTTTGAGTTGATTTTTTATACGGTGTGAGGTAGGGGGCCACCTTCATTCTTTTGCATATGGACATCCAGTTTTCCCAGCAGCATTTGTTGAAGAGACTGTTCTTTCCCAATTAAGTGGACTTGGCACCCGTGTCAAAAATCAGTTGGCCATCGCAGAGCAGGTGTAGCTCAGTGGTTGACACCTGCTTTGCATGTACAAGGTCCTGGGTTCAATCCCCAGTGCCTCCTAAAAATAAAAACTAAAAAATAAAGGATCCAAATAGTAGGTGGGGGAATCAGTTGGCCATAAATGTGAGGGTTTATTTCTGAGCTCTTAATTTGATTCCATTGAACTGTATGTCTGTCATTGTGCCAATACCATGCTGTTTTGATTAATATGGTTTTGTAATAAATTTTAAGATCAGGAAGTGTGAGACCTCCAACCTCATTCTTTTTCCATATGGCTTTGGCTATTTGAGGCCCTTTATCCTTCCATATAAATTTGATGATTGGCTTTTCCACTTCTGCAAAGAAGGCTATTGGAAATTTGATTGGGAATGTGCTGAATCTGTACATTGCTTTGAAGAGAATGGACATCTTAATGATATTTAGTCTTTCAGTCCATGAACAGGGAATGTCCTTCCATTTATTTAGGTCATCTTTGATTTCTTTTAGCAATGTTTTGTAGTTTTCCATGTGCAAGTCCTTTACATCCTTGGTTAAATTTATTCTTAGATATTTGATTCTTTTAGTTGCTTTTGTAAATGGGATTTTTTTTTTTCCACTTGATTTCCTCTTCAGATTGTTCATTACTAGTATATAGAAACACTACTGCTATTTGCATGTTGGCCACTTTGCTGAATTCATTTATTAGCTCTAGGAGCTTTGTTGTGGATTTTTCAGGATTTTCTATATATAGGATCATCTGCAAATAGGGAACGTTTCACTTCTTCCGTTCTACTTTCAATGCCTTTTACTTCTTTTTCTTGCTTAATTGCACTGACTAGAACTTGCAGTGCATTGTTGAATAATAGTGGTGACAGTGAGCATCCTTATCTTGTTCCTGAATTCAGAGGGAAAACTTTCAGCCTTTCATCATTAATGTGATGGTTAAGTTCATTTGTCAACTTGGCTAGGTTATGGTATCCAATTGTTTGGTCAAGCAAGCACTGGCCTGATTGTTACTGTGAGGGTATTTTGTGGACTTTTAAAGCATTAGTCAATTGATTTGCACATATGGCTGATTACATCTACAGTCAACGAAGGAGATTGCCTGCAGCAATGAGAGATGTGTCATCCAATCAGTTGAAAGCCTTAATTATGATTTCAACAATCAGAAAGAATAATTTCTATCACTACTTCAGCCAGCTTCTCCTGGGGAATTTATCAAAACCTTCATCTGAGTTCCCAACTTGTGGCTTGCCATGTGGAATTTAGACTTGCCAACCCCCATGGGCATGTGAGCCAATTCCTATAATAAATCTCATAATATTTGCATATACATATTAGGTCTAGCTGGTTTGTAGTATTGTTCAAGTCTTCTATTTCCTTATTGATCTTCTGTCTAGATGTTTTATCCATTATTGAATGTGTACTCGAAGTCTACTATTAATGTAGAATCCTCTTTCTCAATTCAGATTTGTCAATATAGGCTTCATATATTTTGGGGCTCTGCCATTAAGTCCATATATATTTATAATTATTATATCTTCTTGTTGAATTGATCCCTTTATCCATATATAAAAATCTTTTTTGTCCTTCATAACAGTTTTACATAAAGTCTGTTTTATCTGATTTTAGTGTAACTTCCCAAGCTCTCTTTTGGTTACTCTTTCCATGGTATGTATTTTTTTCCCATTCTTTCACTTTCACCATACTTTTGTCTTTGAATTTAAGGTAAATCTCTTGTAAACAGCATATATTTGGGACGTACTTTTTTAAAAAAAATCTATTATGCTAATCTCTGACTTTAATGGGAGAGTTTAAGCCATTTACGTTTGAAGTAACTACTGATAATACAAAACTTTCTTATGCCATTTTGCTGTTTGGACTCTGTACAGTCTACACTCTTTTTGTCCCTCAGTTCTTCCATCAATGCCTACTTTCATATTTGTTTGATTTTTTTGGTAGTGTACCATTTTGAGTCCATTCTCATTTCCTTCTGCATATTGTTTCAGATATTTTCTTTGTCGTTAATATGGAGCTTAAATTTAATATCCTCAGTTTAGAACAGTCATGTTGGATTTAATACTAACTTAACTTCAGTAGCATACACAAACACTGTTCCTATACTCCTCCATCCCCCCACCTTTCTGTTGCACTTGTTACCAATTATATCTTTATACATTGTATTCCAAAACCATTGATTTCCCATTATTTCTTATGCAGTTGCATTTTAGAATCAACTTTTTCAAGAAGTAAAAAATAGACTTACATAATTAAAACCTGCAGTGCAGTAGTACTGGCCTTTGTAATTCCCCACGTGGTTACCTTTACCAGAGGTCTTTGCCTCTTCAACCTACTGTCTAGTGTCCTTTTCCTTTCAGTCTGAATAACTCCCTTTAACACTACAACATTACTTGTAGGGCCAGTCTAGTGGTGACATATTCACTTACTTTTTCTTTCTTTCTTTCTTTCTTTTTTAAGTACCAGTGCTGGGAATTGAACCCAGGACCTTGTATGTGGGAAGCCGGTGCTCAACCACTGAGCCACATCAGCTTTCCTGAGTTGGTTTTTTTTGTTTGTTTTGCTTGTTGTTTTTGTTTTTGTTTTTTCAAGAGGCACTGGCAACAGAACCTGGGACCTCCCATGTGGGAGGCGGGTGTGCTGAACTGCTTGAGCCACATTGGCTCCCCCTTACCTTTTGTTTATCTGAGAATGTTTTAATCTTTCCCGGATTTTTGAAAGACAGTATCACCTAATATAAAACTCTCAGTTAGCAGTTGTTTTCTTTGATCACTTTATTTTGCCCCACTACCTTTTTGCCTCTGTGGTTTCTGATGGGAAATTGACACCTAAACTTACTGGGGTTCCCTTGTACATAATTTGTTGCTTTTCTCTTGCAGCTTACAAAACTTTCCTTGCCCTTGGCGCTGGATAGTTTAACTACACTATGTTTGGGCATGGTTCTCTTCAAGTTTATCCTGTTTGGGGTTCATTGGGCTTCTTTGTTGTACATATTCATGTCTTTGCTAAGTTTGGCAAGTTTTCTGCCATTATTTCTTTGAATACTCCTTCTGCCCCTTTCTCTCTTCTCCTGGTACTCCCATAATATGTATATTGATACACATGTTGGTGTCCCACAGTTCTCTTAGGCTCTGTTGACATTTTTTCATTATTTTTAATTTCTGCTCCTCAGCCTGAATCATTTCAATTGTCCTGTCTTAAAGTTCACTGATTCTTTCTTCTGCAAGCTTCAGTCTTCTGTTGAAACCCTTTAGGGAATTTTTCATTTCAGTTATTGTGGTCTTCAACTCCAGAATTTCTTTTTTGGTTCCTTTTAAAATTTTCTCTTTACTGAAATTCTCTTATTGTTCATTTGGCATTTTCTTAATTCCCTGTAGTTCTCTGTGTTTTCCTTTGTCTCCCTGAACGTATTGAAGATCATTTTTTCAAAGTCTTTATCTAGTATGTCCAAAGTCAGGTCTTTTTCATTGATACTTTCTGAGTTTTTATCTTTTCCCTTGAATGAGCCATCATTACCTGTTTCGTTGTCTTGTAATCTTTCATAGCACACTGAACATTTTCATATTTTACTTTGTTAACTCTGGGGTTTAGTCTCTGACATGTCTGTTCCTTAAATTTGTATCCAGTTAGTGACAGGACAGAGATTTCCTTGAGTGCAAGGAATTAACAAAAACAGAGAAACCAAAGCAAAAGATACCTTTCAGAGTCTGCAAAAGAGCTCTGTGTTGGCTGGTAATCTGCTTTAGAGTTTAGGCCTCCTACTAAGACAATTAGCCTGAAGCAAAAGTTGGGGTCCTCTCTGTCTTTTCTGAGCCTGCATCTTGTTCTGGGCATGCATTCCTGGCCTTAGAAATTCCTCCATTTACAAGAATCTGAATGTCCCCTTTATTCCCAATGAAATATACCCTCCTTCCTCTGTATGCCATCATATTTCTTTAAGCGTGTGTTTTGTTTTGTTTTTTAACCCCAGGCCACTTGGATTTAATTATTTCTTATACTGCTTTAGTTGTCTCCAAGCCACATCTGCCTGCAGGGCAAGTTCTGGGCTGGGGGGTAGGGGCAGAGAAGAGTCTCCTAGTTCAGTCTTTGAGGTTGCCATCCAATAGACTGGCTCTGGCATACAGGGATCCCAGTGTGCACATAGGAGCAGAGCCAGAGACCCACAATGGGAGCGCAGGCTGGGGCCACACTATGCCAGGGAAGGGTGAGAAAGGAGCAAGTTTCTCCTTTTAAAGCTTTGTTTTATTGATTCGGCACTCACCCATTTATGGCAACACTTTGACTGCTTTTTGGAGTTTTGAGGAATATGGCTCTGCTATTTTTTTGCTAATTGTTCCAAGATTCTATGGGGAAACAGTATCCTGGATGTCTTATGCTACTGTCCTGGTTTGCTGGAAGTTTCCTCCCTTCTTTATTTGAAAAAAAAAAATTACTATGGCTAATAAAATATGTATCTCTATCTCTATAGTGTAATGCTTAAAAGTGTCAGCTCTAAAATGAGTTTATCTTGGATTCAAATCCTGGCTATACCATTTGTTAGCTAAATGTCTTAGGTAAGTTGTTTAAACTCTCAGTGCCTTGGAAAGTTGGATCTCTGACAAATGGCAGTGTTAATATTTCTAGTTCATGAGATTGCTGCCTTTTAAATGAGATAACACTTAGCATAGTGCCTGACAGTGGTAAGCACTCAATACCTGTTATATATTATGTGTATGATATTTATAGAAATATAAATATATAATCAAAATAGTATTTTCTGTAAATTAAGTGCCTGCAAAGAATTAAGTTTTAAATAGCTAAGTACTGACCAGATTTTTTCACTTAAGTAGCTTCACCCATGGTATTTTAAACACATTCAAAGGATTCCCTCTTGGAATCATTATAATAACTTACTTGTTTGGGTGCCAAATTTAAACCTAATAAGTAGTTTCCTACCTAACCATGGCCCTTGAGTGCTATTGGTGATTTCTTCCTTAACTCCAGAATGTTTTGAAATGTACTGTGTTTAAAAATGGAAAGCAAATCTGTTTTTAAAAGGGAGAAAAATCTGTGGTGCCAAACCTGGCCACCAGAGGGTGCTGGATAGCTGGCTACCTCACCCTCCCTGGAGGTTGAGATCTTGCCCTCATGATTGTTTCCCCGTAGCTCAGTGGCCTCATGTTTTCTTGGTCCCAAATGCCATTGATCTGATAGTGTTTGGTCTTCCTGACTTCTCTGGGACCAGGGATCAAGCTGGAAGCCTGTTCCCATCTTTTACAGACCGTAGACTCCCTGAGCCAATCAGCTGTTCAGCCTTACCCCCACTCTTTACAGAAGAAGCCTCCTGATTCAGAAGCCACTTTGGTTACAATTCAGTTGACTTAGAATGATTTAATTTTATTCTATTCTACTGGTTCCACTTTTGCTGCTATCCAAGTATTCTATAAGTTAATTTTTTAATGGGGTTTAAAAGATTTTACAAAATAGTTACTAATTAGTCAACACTTAGTCACTCTGCAAGGTTAAAAATCCACTGCCTCTAAGAATCAACAAACAGGAGCATAGTACAAGTTACAACAACCAGAGCCATGGCAGGACAGGCATTTAGAAAGTTTCTTCCTCTCTTTGACCGAGTCTTGGTTAAAAGGAGTGCAGCTGAAAATATAACCAAAGGAGGCATTATGCTTCCAGAAAAATCTCAAGGAAAAGTATTGCAGGCAACAGTAGTAGCTGTTGGATCAGGATCTAAAGGAAAAGGTAGAGATATTCAACTAGTTAGTGTGAAAGTTGGAGATAAAGTTCTTGTCCCAGAATATGGAGGCACCAAAGTAGTTCTAGATGATAAGGATTATTTCCTGTTTAGAGATGGTAATATTCTTGGGAAGCATTTAGACTGAAATAGATCACTGTTGAAATGGCATCATGTGAAGCTGCCCATTCCACTGAAGTTCTGAAATCTTCCATCATGTAGATAATTTCCATGTCTCTCTTTTATAATAAACTAATGATAATCCAGTATCTCTTTAAAATTTTTTTTTAAAAAAGAATCAACAAACAATGAATTCTTTTTTATATATACTCAGAGCAGAGATTTTCAGGGGGTAGAGAAATTTCCACTGCTGTTAATCTAGCAGAACTGCTTAGTAGGAATTATGCCTTCTTTAATATTATTTGGTATAATTCTAGATGGTAATGATTAAATGATGGCGAAAAACAGTTTCTGGTAATTGAAAATTATTTAAAAACTGGGTGATGGCTAACAAAATCTACAACTGCCTCAGTATTTAAGAGTACTTTAGGGGAGCGGATGTGGCTCAAGTGGTTGGGCACCCACCTCCCACATGAGAGGTCCCAGGTTTGGTTCCCAGTGCCTCCTAAAGAAGAAGAGCGGCCACAAAAAGCAGACAAATGAGCCAACAGACAAGGGAGCCATCTGGGGGTGGGAAATAAAAAGATCTATTAAAAAAAAAAAAAAAAAAAAAAAAAGTAATTTCTCCCTTCTTTTGGTAGCATGGTCCAGCACAGCTGGCTATTCTGGCAATAAAAGTGGGCTATGAGAGTAAGGGTGGTTGACTTAAAAGGCCTTACCATGAATATTGGTGGGATGAAGCAGTGAACATACCTGTGAGAAGAAAACAACTATCAAGATTATGCTTGTTTCTCATAGCTGGGGGTGATTAAAAGAAATGAATGGGTTGGTGGCACCAGGGCTGAGGAGATGGGCTGTGATAGAGTTACAAGATCATGTGCTTTGTGATCTGGTTAAAAGAACTGTAGCACAAAGAGCTTCATTCAAAAGGATATTCCTAATGAAACTTAGGCTAGAAGAGCTGTGGTAAACTGTAGATATCAAGAAATGGGCCGTATTGTGTGGACCAGCTTACAGTATTTGAATCAGTTTGAAGTTAATTATTTTGTACGTGGTATTTTTCAAAATTAGTTTATCCTTCCTAGTATTGCATCTCCACTCTGAATCTAATAAGGCAAAGGAAATTTCACACAATATTCTCGTTTAAGAATATTTTGGAGAATCATGGTGTCTTTTGTTACCAGATGGTAGGCACTAGATCTTTTGGACCATTTATTCAGAATTGGGAACTGTATGATAATTGTATATTAATACAAAATAATTTCAAAATAATTATCCAGTAGATAAACTACTCTTTGAATAACAGTATACAGTATATGTCAGTCACAGCATTATACAAAAAGTTCCTCAAGAGAACATTGAATTTAACAGCCACATTGCTTTTCTGTTACTTTTTCCACAGGAGGTAAGCCAAAAATATGTCTTTCATTTGGTCAGTAATTAAAGATGCATTTTTCCTTTTGTCCTTATTTAAATGGACTTTTTAAAGACTGAGCTGAAATTTCATCCTGAAAAATTCAATGTAAAGATTTACTAGCAAAACTACTTCATATTAATGTATATTATTCAAACCAGAGCTCAAGTTCTGATCCCTAAGTTTCCACTAATGACCACAATCTCCTAACTTCCCAGTAGATACAAAGTGAAATCAACCACTCTGTGAAGTACCCCAACCTCAGTTCTCTGCTTCTGCTTCCAGGTCCACTTTAGTCATAAGGCCACTCTGAAAACAGGTGTTTGACTCAAAGGAAGATCAAGCCAAAAGCCTTGCTTCCTCTGGGAGAAGTGGCAGCTTGGTTCAGCCACAGCACTGAAAAGAGGTTCTGGGACCTTCGAAAACACATTCACTTTACAAGGTGTTAGAGATTGGTTGAATTGGATTGAATTGGTTGATACCTAAAACAGTTTTTAAAAATTAATTTGATACTGTTCTCAGCTCATTCCCTCCTTTCCCCCAGAAAAGAGCCTTTATGGGACATTCATTTACTATAGTCATCTAAGTGTGAAATTTTACTTTGCATTAAATTTTCACTGTAAGCTATTTGGTTTACAGATGATACTGGCATATTAATTTTTCCATATTTATTTTCAGCAGTTCATACATACTAGCTGCCCAGTCTAAGATGGCATAACGTACAAACACTTTTGTCCCCAACCAGAAAGTTCAGAATTTGAAATGCTTATGTTTGAAAATTGATGCCTCCTCCATAAGATGTATTTAAGTAAAAAATTAGCTAGTTTTATGTTTTTGCTTTTAAGTTTATATAGGACTGATTATTATTAAAGTAGGCATGAATTTTAATTTTTGTTCATTTTCATAGGAGCCCTCCTATCCTTTTTTTTCTTTCCCTGCTATCCTTTTTAGTTCCTGAATCTCTTTGTGGGGTTTTAATTGAATTTGTACATTTGTTCTTTAATAGCTAGGAAACTAAAAATACTGTTTCATCCACAAGCTGTGCTATTCTAAAATTAATGAGAATGTTAAAATGTTTCCTTTTTGGTAATTTTTACTTTTTAAAGCTCATCTGGCAAGTGAGGATAAAGAACTTTGATTAAAATTGATTACTCTCAAGTTTTTTTTTTTTAATTATCATATTTTGAGTTCATATTGTTTTATAAATAGCTATCAGACCATGATTCTATTCTGTGATATTTTAAAAGAAACTACAGATTTAGATGCCTGAAAACTAAAGTATCAGGAATCCTGTTCATTTCTAGGTGCTACTTTACTACTAAAGAAATTGTGTTAAAATCTGAGTTTCATGATTTGTGGTTTTCAGCTGACCTCTATTTTATTTTAAAACTTTTTTGAGGGGGAGCAGATGTGGCTCAAGTGGTTGAGCACCTGTTCCCCACATGGGAGGTCCTAGGTTCAGTTCCCAATGCCTCCTAAAGGCAAAGCAACAAGCAGACAAGTGAGGAGACCAACTCGGGGGAGCCAGTGTGGCTCAGTGGTTGAACACCGGCTTCTTATATTCAAGGTCCCAGGTTCAGTCCCCAGCCTCGGTACCTCAGGGAAAAAAAAAAAAAAAAAAAACACTGTTCTTACAGATTTGACAAAGTAAATTTGGCAAATTAAAATTTTAACACGTTGATGACTGTCATAATTTAAATGGTCTAAGTATTGTGAAGTCACTGCAATCAAAAATTGCATAAATGGGGAGCGGATGTGACTCAAGCAGTTGGGCACCCACCTCCCACATGGGAGGTCCCAGATTCAGTTTCTGGTGCCTCCTGGAAAAACAAAAACAAACAACAAGGAAATCAGACAAAAAAACCAACTCGGGGAGGCCAATGTGGCTCATTTGTTTAGTGCTGGCTTCCCACCTACAAAGTCCCGGGTTCAATCCCCAGCCCCCAGTACCTCAAAAAAAATTGATTAAACGGTTGTACTCAGTGATATTAGTAAGAATTATGCCCTCCCAAGGAGTAGACTGTGGCATTTATTATAATTTTGAAGAATATTTGACAGATACCTTTTTCTTTTTTTAAGAAATGGATGAGATCAAAATAAATGTATTATCAGACATGCAGAATAAACATAATGGAGTATGGGACTATCTTTTAATGAAATATTCTGGAAAATGCCCTGATTTTCTCATATATTCTTTTTTGTTTTACTTCAATTGCAAATGCACCTACTTGATGCCACATACATACACACACATATGTATTGTACTAAGATGTTGAGAGGGATTTTCCTATTGCCGCAGAATTGGCACTAGAGTCCACAGATAAAAACAGCAGGCATTGAGTTCTCCACATTCTAAAGAGAGCCCCCTCCAGGGATTACTAAGGCCCCAACTACTTTTCATTCATTCATTTTCATTCATTCAGTAAATATTTATTAAGTACCTACTATGTATCAGGCACTGGGGATACAGCTATTTACCAAAGTCCCTATCCTTATGGAATTTACAATCTAGTGGAAGAGGAGAAAAGTAGCTCTCTTCTTACCCAGAATAAAGTCAAATAAGGGGTCTTGAAGACACCCATTCACAGAGACTGGTGGAAAGAAGACTGGCATGTGATATCCAGCCAGCTGCTTGCTGAGCTGGTTGAACCTTCAGACTCACTAAAGCTGCCGCTAGAGCAGAGCTCAGTGAATAAATTCCTGGGAGTTTGGAGGATACGCCAACATAGACATTGATGCCTGCTTCTCTCCCAAAGATTTTTGTAGGTAGGAGGAGGCTTCTGTAGGTAGCAGCCAAGGCCAGCAGGGTAAAGACAATGGTGTAGAATGTGCTGGGAAAAAGAAACAGAGGGACCCCTCTCTTGCCTTGGGTCCTGGTGGCCCTTGGGGAGTCTGAAGAAGGACCTCCACAATCTGTACAGCTCTAAAAGAGGAGGTCAGAAGTAGTAATGCTGCCCAGGTGGCTGCCAGGCCAGACAAGACAGTACCTCGCCCAGAGAAGGAGATGCTGGGCTATCCCTCTCCAAGAGAAGTGGGCACCAGGGTAATACTGGCCACCACACCACACCAAAAAATACACACACACACACAGACACACACACACCTTCTGAGCATAAACCACCTGAAAACCAAACCAGAGCGAGACCAGGGAAATCTCTCCCCCACTGAGTTTACCCAGTCGTAATGTAAGATGCCACATTTCCTTCCTAGCTCCCAACACTGGAGGGGTTAGGTCTTAAAAAGAGATGGAAGAAGGCATCCAGAACCAGACGTCCTTCCCCCACTATAAGTCACACAAGCCCGTACTGAGGGGAAGGGCAAGATTTATATTTAATATGAGATTGAAATTTATAATTGGTCTGGACTTCCAATCACTGAAAGTGTCCAGAAATCAGGGTTGTGCAAGAGAAATTTGGCATAGCATGGCTGGAAAAGAGTGAGTAGAGAAAAGTAAAGCTATTTTATGTTTATATAATAACTCCACAGAGGTTTGGCTGCCCAATAAACAGGTAATATTTTAAGGTAGGTTTAAAAAAAAAAATACTTATCTTCCATAACCAATATTAGTCATATAGTTAATATTTTTAAAAATTGGAATATATAAAGAAATTTAATCACTTAATTTGTTAATCCCTCATTAATGACTTTATCAGTGTTGTAAAATACTTAAAGTGTTAATCAGAATTACTGAGATTAAGATATCAGTCAAACTTAATCTGCTTCTTAATATAGATCTTAATATAGTTAATATTACTTGTTAGGTTCAAGTTGTCCAGATTTCATTGTCCTGAGCCTAGAATTTTAGAACTGTTTACAACATTGCAGAGGATTGCATAAATTAATTTTCCTGATATATTTAGTTTACTAGAATACCAAGAAGCAAAAAAGAAATGGATGTTCAACTGCAATTGAGGAATGCAACTAAAATTGCATCATTCCTTTTTTTAAATGGCCAAGAAAATTTTTGGTTTTCATTTAGAATCCAGGATTTATTTAAGGTCACAGAGCTAGTAAGTGGCAGAGTTAAGTCTCAAGTTCAGTCATTTGACTCACAATCCAGTGCTTTTTCCACTAAATTCACAATTTATATTGTTTGCATCATTATGTAATTATTACTAGTGCCATCCTTGCAATCTTTGTGAGTCTAGGCCATATGGCAGATGAACAATGAAAACAACAAGTTCTTTGAACTTTCCATTTAGGCTTGTCAACCAAAGATTCTATAACTACAAACAAAAGCATTCCCTCATGGTGACCTCTTAGAGATGCCTAGAAAATACTCTATAAATCTGAATAATCTTTCAACTGTTTAATAAGGGAATTTCATCTTCTAACAATAAGTTGTTCCCTTCCTTTACAAGTGGAGTTAAATCCTAACAAATTCAAGACTAAGTAGTAATATTATTTTTCTCAAACTTTAATCTAGAAGTTGCTTTTCTTAGCTAAATTCCAGAGGCAAGTCTACATATTTTAAGAATCTTCATTTAGTGTTACATTGACTTTCACCTTTACTTTTTGTGGCTGAAACTTTGAACAGGCCCCATTAAAGGCCAAGAAACTTTTAAGCTCAAATTTCTCCAGGATAAGATAATTGTAGTTATGCTCATCAGCTTGTCACTCATCTGTTAGATCCACATTAACCAGCAAGCACCAAACCAACTATGGGACAGTCTGAACAGACACTGGGAAAAGCTCACTTATATGAAAAGGGGAACATGTCTGTTGGTTTTGTTAGGGGTTATCTTTTTTTATTGATAAAATTATGGCATATATCCCAAAGGAAGATGCAGAAATGTATCTCTTTTACTATAGAGCTGCTTAAATAGAAACAATGCTTAATAAACATATATGCACTTATTTCAGAAGGCCAGTTATGGCTAAAATATATTAATGTCTAGTAATATCCCACCAGGTACAGTCTGGGATTTTTGAAGGAATGTTTCCCTATTCTTAAACTATAAACAGTCTGTTAGCAATTGTTCATGTGATAATTGGACTTTGAGATGCTTTTGTATTTCTTGGGAAACCCCAGAAATGGCTCTCCTTAGGCTCCAATCCAAACTTAAATTAGTGGATTTGATGTTGTCTTTGAGTCCCTGCAAAAGCACCACTAGCTGTGTGACCTAGAGTAGGTCACTTAATCTCTCTGGGTGTCCTCACCTGTAAAACAGACTTGGTAATAGCTGTCTTATACGATGGTTGCTAGGATGCAATGACTTCAAGCCCAGGGCTTAGTGTAGAGCATCTGACACAGAATAAATGATCAGTAAGTGGCCCTTTTCCCTTCTCCTCCATTGAGGTCCATAAGAAATGGGATATTAATCCCTTCTCCTTGGGAGGAATCAAAATGAAATCTAAATGTCTGAAGTTTCCTGTAGGTGCTCTGAGGTTTAAACAACCAGAATATAGAATGCTTTGCCAATTTCCAATTATAATCTCAAAATATTTATAGTCATTTACTCAGTCAGCTGAAAACATGGACCTCTCAGCTCAGAACAGGGTTCCATATAATCCTCCATCCAGATAGTAAAATAATGTGTAATTGGGAAAGAGGACTTTTCCAGTAGATTTGATGTTAATTCAACTTTAAAGAGCACATTTTGTAAGAGATTTACAGTGAGGAATTCAGCTTTACTTCTACAATGTGTCAAGTGCCTGAAATGATCATTTTCTTAATTATTTATGTAAATGTATGTTTTATAAATGTATGTGTAGGGTTTTCTTTGAGCAGATTTCATGGTGGTTTGGATTGGCTTGAAAGCTCTTTAATTTTATTCTTATCAATGCCAAAAATGAAATCTAGAAAATGCCTTAATATTTTGAAAAAAAAATTTTTAATTTAAGTAGTACCTGTTAGTCTTTTTGACAGAAGACCCCTTACCTATTTGTTTGTTTATTTATATCTAAACTAATCAGTGAACTTAGACTGGATTTTTGCTGGTATTTTGGTGTATTTCCTGCTCTCATTGTTAGTAAAATGAGTGTGGCAGCCTCTATGAACAGTGTTTTGTAAAATCAAACCAGATTCTGTTCAACATAGTAAAAGTTAGAGCTAAAATGGAATATTAGGGGAAAAGGGAGTGTGACACCCCCAGGCCACAAACAACTCAAAGACAGTCTGAGGCATGCACTACTGAATCTTAGAAAATGCTATAGGCCATTCAGCATCAAAATTGCCATAGAAAAGTATTGTTGTTAGCCATTCTGTTGAGATAGTTCATATTGTAAGAATTGTTAGCAGATGGAAAAATAGATGAGTCAGGATACAGTATTAGCAATCCATATTTTTTTAATCACAGGCACTAATAAGGTCTGTAGCATCTGTGAGATTTATTTAAACAGTTGCTAGGAAGAGTTTGTTTTCCCAGTAAATACAGCAAACCTTGTACAGGATTTTCATGGTTGACTATTTGACTAAATATGTAACATTAACATATAAGACCATTTGCCTCATTGTGATAGTGTCTCATTTATTTTGTCGGACTGATTATATCAGCAACTTGTAGACACATTAAGTCTGGAAACGGTGTCACATTTACACATTTTAAAACTTCATAAGCCTATCTGCTTCTCCTATTTTTTGAGATTAAAACTTTTTTAAAAATCTCTCCATGAGAGATTATAGAACATACTTAGAACTTGTAAACTTGTATACTTGTAAACTTAAAGAAAGTTCTAACTTTACTGGCAACTCTTCCTTCTCATCAGTAATAATTAGGTTTTCAATACTTTTCATAGAGTTCAGAAATAATTCTAATTATTACAAATTTGAACTGTCAGAATTATCCGTGAAGGGTTGATTTATCTTATTTTCCATCTTACCTTCTCATGTCACTGAGTTATTTGTGCTATTGTTTTGTGTAAGATCTAGCAAATGAGTTATTAAATTACATAGTTCTTTTACTTGGATTTTCTTTTTTTTTTTTTTTTTGGATATTGATGTGTAATCTTCTTACCTCCCACATGAAATGAGATGATAATATGCAACTTTTCTCTTCACTGTGGCCTTGGTAGCGGGACACTTAAAAACCATTTCCCTTTCAGCTTAGATTACACTTGGAGAAGTAAGAGTATATTTGTCCTCTGATAAAAATCAGTTACTATGTTTCCATTCTCTTCTGCCTTTCTTTCCTCTTGTCTCTCCTGCTTTAAAACCACCTGAGAAAATGTTAGGTTCTAATAAAAGAAGTACAAAATTTTGTCAGTTTAAATCAATGAAATCTAATGAGTCAGAAATAGATATTATGAGAATATTGTGAACACCCCCTCACCACTCCACTCCACCATCACCCCCCCCCCAAAAATAAAAAAGATTATACAAGAGTCAGACTGGAAGGTGGGTCTTATTTTCCTCCTGAACCAGAGAGGAGAAGGGTCATATGCCTGAAATGCCACATAAAACTTCCTATATCATGGACTTGGATTCATTGAGGTTCAAATCTAATGCCCCACTTTACATAAGGATGCAGAGCCTTAGCTCTGTACTATAAAGCTTAGAAAGTTGCCGTTTTTCTTGCCCTGACCACTAGTATAGTGTTTTACCAGTAACAAAAGCAGGTTAGGGTGAGACAGGAGAGGGAAAGGAAGAGGTGCACACACATAAACATAAAAAATGGGGATTGAAAAGGTTAAGTGGAGGATTTTTTTCCTCCAAACTTATTAATACAATATGCAATATAGTAATTGAATGCCGATAAAACAATATGGCATAATGAGAGAAAAAAAAGCACTTATCTGAAAGTTATGTCTCTGCCATTAACTAGCAGTGTAACCCTTCAGTAAGCTAACTCATTTCCTCATCTAAAATATGAAAGTTAGGGTAGATTATCTCTAAGGTTCTTTTTTTTTATTCAAGCTTTATTTCAAATTGAAAAAATAAAATAATAGAAAAAAGGCAGCTCAACATTTGGTAGCATTACTCCAAAAAAATTTCTGTCCAGGCACTTTTATCTCATCTAATCCCAAAACCAAACTCAATTGTTCCTCCAGTGTTCAGAACAATATGGAGATGAATACATATTTGTTAAATGACATAATCAAGGACTCCTTGTTAATGAAGAAAATGAAAAAGAGAAAAAAATGCTTAATCATATTCATATCTCACAAAACCAAATCCCATTTATATTTTTTAACCTTTAACATTAATATAATACCTTCTTTGCTTTTGCTACAAAAATTTTATGATATTGTTAACTATAGTCTGTTAAATTAGTTATATTTTTCCCATGTATCACCATATTCTTAACATTTTGTAGTAGAGGAATATTCCTGTATTTATATTAACCACAGTCCTCATCTACCACCAAAATCACTGTTATACATTCCCAATATTATCCTCCAACTATCCTCCAATTAACATTAGTCTCCCTGGACTACTCATTTCAGCCACAATCATATCTTCAAATCACAAATCAACAATGTTTGTTATACTCATTATAATATGCTACCATCAACTCCATCCATTACCACATATTTACAATTGACCTTATTAAACATTTTACATACATCCAGTGTCAGCTCCTCCTCCTCAATCCACATTCCGTCTCCCACCAGCCTGCACTCCATAAGTCTACTCAACATATTTAGTTCATTTCAGTGAGACCATACGTTATTTGTCCTTTCGTGTCTGGCTTATTTCACTCAACAATGTCCTCAAGGTTCCTCCATATTGTCATTTGCTTCCTCAATTGATTTCTTCTTACAGCTGAGTAGTATTCCATCGTATGTATATATCACATTTTGTTTATGCATTCATCGGCTGACAGACACTTAGATTATTTTCAGCTTTTAGCAATTGTACATAATGCCTCTATGAACATGTGTGTACAAATACCTGTTCATGTCCTTGCGTCTGAATATATTCCTAGTAGCAAGATTGTCAGATCATACGGAAATTGTATATTTAGCTTTCTGAGGAACCTTCCACAGAGGCTGCACCATTCTCCATTCCCACCAACAATGAAGGAGTGTTCCTACTTCTTCACATCCTCTCCAGCACCCGTAGTTTTCTGTTATTTTAATAATGGTCATTCTGTATGGTGTGAAATGATATCTCATTGTAGTTTTGATCTGCATCTCCCTAGTAGCTATGATATTGAGCATCTTTTTATATGCCTTTTGGCCATTCATATTTTGTCTTCAAAAAAAAATGTCTCTTCAAGTCTTTTGCCCATTTTTAAATTGGGTTGCTTGTTGTTTTGTCATTAAGTTGTGTGATCTCTTTATATAATGTGGAAATCAAACCCTTGTCAGATATTCTAAGGTTCTTTTTTGAGCTAAGATTCCAGGAAGGCTTGACTTATAACCTGACTTTATAGTTTTTGCTTCTGTTAGACACGTAGCTTAATTTAGTCATACAGAATGTTTTGTTTTGTTTTTTTTAAAACAATTCTAAATTTCAAAATGTGTTTTTTCAAGTCTGTACAATTAATTTCACCTTATCTCAATTTAAATCTTTTATGGAAATTGATTTTATCTTCTGCCTTTATTAATATGTCATGCACACCCTGATGTTTGTAATTTCAAATGTACAGGAAAAGTGAAATTTCTTGTAAATAGGGGGGAAGCCTCAGTTCATACAGCTATACTGTTCTGAAACTCATCTCTTTTACTTTGACTGTATATTTTCGAAGTTGTGTTCCAGTGTCTTTGCATTCACTCTTACTACCCATCAGTTAATTTATTCACTTAATCAAGTATGTGTCCTTAATGTTTGTAAAGATTTTAAAACTACAATCTTCTTTGACATTGTTAAGCTTGAAGATTTTTGAACCATTGTTAGTTGTGCAAGTTATATTTTATCATTACATTCAAAACTAAATTTTACTAAATAGCATTAGCCAAAAGATAGTAGCCATTTCCAGATGAGTTATTAATTTTTCTACATTTGTTTTTAGTGTATGCTTATTCTAAAATTCTGTTTAATGATTTGACTTACCAAACAATAAACTCTGACAAGTGTAGATCAAAGGCATGATACTCCAGCTCTAGTTTACCTCCGCATTACATTTGGAATTAATAACCTGGAACATATACCCATGGTAATACGTCTACTTGGTATTTCATATATAGTAGAAAGATAGTTCATAAGTAACATTTCTTTCCTATTTTAAAAATATATGAATTCAAGTTGATTTACCACAAGCTCGTTGATCCATAAACATAACAATTCTGAAGTGATTTCCTTTCCTTTGTATAGATTTTCAGGAAACCAATATATCTGATTGCAATGAAGGAAACTTTTTTCACTAATTCAGGGAGCTCAGTTTTTCTTTCTGATATTATCCTTATTAGCACAAAGACTGTTTTAATTTAGATTAGCATGTTAAATGGTTGGTAGTAGATTGTATGATATTATAGTGCCCTTTTTCTCACTGTGAGCCTCCATAAAATTTTATCTGGTTTGTGAATCCTTTTTGCTACTAAACCATTGAGCACCAGTACTGTTTTCCAAGAGATTGAGAAGAGCCGCCTCTGCCACATTTCTCTCCCAAAACCATTTTCATGCCTGTGGGAGGTTTGATAGTTACCAGAACACTGAATGCTAAATATATATTATTAGAGCTTTATCAAAAATCAAAACCCAGCCAGAAGTTTATGCTTATAAATCATACTAACTATGTGAAAAATGAAAAATTCCACCAGTTAACCTCACTCTTTTTTTGTTTATACAATACCATAATCTAGAGATATTTAGAAACCTACTGATAATTGCTATTCTATTAACAAAAGGAGCAGGATATTTAGAAACCTACTGATAATTGCTATTTCTATTAACAAATGTAAAGTGTAGGAATTATTTTCAGTTGAATACCATAAATGGATTGTAAGATCAGGAAGAAAACCTCCTTTCCCTGTATGATCTTATCTTCAAAGGCTCCACTTAAAGCCTGAATACTCATGGTTTCCTAAATCTGTATTTTTAGTTTGGTACTCTCCCCTGAGCTCCAGTATCCAAATTTCCATCCATATCTGATATCTTGACCTTGATGTCTTGCTTATATCTTAAACTGAACAAGACTAAAACCAATTTCATTAACTACCTTCCTTTAATGGTATCTACCCATCACCTAAGCCTGAAGTCAGAATAATCCTTAACCCTCTTGTCTTCCTGACCCTTCAAAATTAGTCAACAAAGGAAGCCCTATCAATTCTACTTTCAGAGCTCTTAAATCCCTCCCATCTCCTCAATCTCTACTCCATTGTCCTACTTCAAGCCCCATACTTCTCATTGAGGGGTCTTCCTGCCTCCATTTTTTCCCCAAGACAATCCATTTTCAAACCTGCTTTCAGAGGTGTTTTTCTAAAGCTCACAGCTGATCATGTTACCATTTATATTCAAAATTATCTAGCATTTCTTTCTTGCCAACAGAAAGTTTGTGGGAACACACTCAAGGCCCTTAGCAATCTCACCATGACCTCTCTTTTCTGCCTCATCTCCTGACCCTCCACCCCACTGGATCCTTTGTGCAGCCCAGCAGTCTGCCAGGCATCTCCAAAGATACCATACATTTGTGTGCCTTGGATGTTTCTGCTCTTGCTATTTCCCTCTCCTCTCTCCTACTCCTCTTTTTCTCAGCGTATTCATCCTTCACTGACATAGCTGTGCTTGGACCTTTAAACTCTTTGTGAGGAAGGAAGAGTGTTTTATTCATCTCTGTATTTACAGTGCTTGGTCCATAGATATTTTCAATAAATATTTAATAAATGAGTACATAGTAGTATCCTCTGTAGTTCTCCAGCAGCCCATCTGAAAAAATAGCTATATATGTAGTTTAGGCAGAGGTCCTAATCTCAACCTTACACAGCCACAAATTTGAAATTGGATTTGTATTTTAAAATACAAGCAATAGAAATAGGTGTAACAGGCTTCAGCACTAAAGCCATACACTTAAACATGCTCTTCAAACACCTTAGGCCTTCACTCAGAAAGTATTTATTTTTAACACAGTGCCTTATAATATTAATTGCTTTTGTGGTTCCCAATAGATTAACAAAGCTCTAATAGAGATGGAAGGGTATTTGCCCAATGATAGCCATGAAAAGGTGCTGACAGCTTCCCCTCAAATGGAGATTAAAAAGTCAAAAAGAAGATGGGAAGCGGCTGTGGCTCAATCAGTGGGGCTCCCGTTTACCATATGGGAGGCCCCGGGTTCGGTTCCTGGGGCCTCCTGGTGAGGGCAGGCCCGCCCGCAGGGCGTGGTTGGCTGACCCAGCGAGCACGGGCAGCAAGGGGGGGATAGATGAATAAATAAATAAAATCTTTAAAAAAAAAAAAAAAAGTCAAAAAGAAGAAACAAAATTGATATGCAATACAGATTAGAAATAGATATTAATAATGATGACTCATCACCAAGGAAAGGTTGTTTTAGGTCCTACATCATCTGCTTTAGAAGGCAGCATATTCTGTAAAATATTTTCTAAATATTTTCCATCAAAATGGTTGAAATGGTTTTATCACTTAAAGAACTATGATTTAGATACTTCATGAATTCACTTATGTGGAACACCTAATTCCCTCATGATACCAAATAATGTTTCCTCAACATCATAGACCTTTCACAAATTTTACATTTTGAAAATATAAAGATCTGTCAGAGAAGGAAAATTTTCTTCTAAGTAGCTTCTTTCCCTGAATTTAGTCCATTACTGTAATATAATATTTATAAACTGTTGGCAGTTTGCCGCAGATAAGGTGGGACAAGATATTTACAGGAATATCTTAATGTAAAAATTTTAAAGTAATGATAATTGTTTGCTTTGTCTAATATTATTTCTCCTCTCCTTAGAGTACCCCATTCCTATGAGTCATTTTCTGTATTCCCATCTAAATACCTACCTTCACGCCATGCTATTTAGCTGTATAGTTGAATCATTTTTAGGAATGTATGCATTCTCTAAAGTCTAAATATTTTTGGAGTATCTGGACTGAGAGCATGAAATTCATGCCAAAAAAATCAACTATAAGATAATACATTATTGTATAATCAAGTACTAAATTATATTATTTAAATAATGGCTGTTATATAGAAATTCAGAG
The DNA here is from genome assembly GCA_026826555.1 of Tolypeutes matacus. Classification (NCBI taxonomy): domain Eukaryota; kingdom Metazoa; phylum Chordata; class Mammalia; order Cingulata; family Chlamyphoridae; genus Tolypeutes; species Tolypeutes matacus. The sequence continues at coordinate 45,950,881 of JAKSZT010054487.1, read as the reverse complement.
ATGGGAATGATTAAAGTGGGCTGAAGTAGAGAAGATGTCATGACAATGCAGAAGTGGAATTGGATCCTTGGTTGACAATGGCTGGGCAGGTCTTTTTCAAGGGATAGTGATTGGTGCTCTGTATGGGCTCCATTGGCCCTTCTATTTACCAGCCCCTGTTTATACAGGTCAGAAAATTTTGAGGTTCCCTCTTAGCTTGTACTTTATCCCCACAGTGATCTGAACAGTACTGAGCATATAACAGATGCTTGATTAATACTTGGATTAAAAATTAGTGAAGCAAGACTAATGTGTATAATATGAGCCTATGTATTATATGTAAATGTATATAATAGTATAGTATAATAGGCTATACTTCATTTGATGATATATGACTAAAAAATAGCAGGACAGATTTTATACATACCAGAACTTCTTACACACCAGAGTGAATGATAGAAATCTGTGCACTCTTTCCTGCCATTCCTCAAAATATTTCTGAAATTCTTCTTTTGAATTTCCCTCACAGTCTGTGATTCATTCTTTTCAATATTCTCAGTGGTGACAAATCCTTTTCTGTTGACAGTGGATTTGATTTTGGGGCCAGGTGTGGTGAGTAAAGTGGATGATCAAGCTGAGAAGTGCTATTTTTGGTTAAAATTGAGATGTGACTGTAAAGTGTTAAGAGTGTTTCCTGGCTTGGCTCAAAGTAACTCTAAAGACAGTTACCATCTTAAAACAAGAAATAATATGCAAATTTAATCATTTTAAAACAAACTTCTGGATTACTTGAGTATATAATTTTCCTGCTTTGGAGTTGATTATGGCTCTCTGAAGTCCAGACCCTGCTTTGCCTGGCTTTGGGGGCTCCACCAGGCCTCTCCAGCCTTATTTCCTGCACCCCCACCACAGAGTCCTCCTCTGAGCCTTTAGGTCGGTGTTAGTCCTTCTTCCTTAACATGTAGGGGCCTCTTCCTTGGGGTACCCTGCTCACTGCTCTGAGGTACCCTCCTCTCTGGAAGCACAGCCCTTGCTTCCTGAAGGGAATCTCTTCTTTCCCTGAATCCCCATTGAATTTATATAGAGGCTCCTTTCCTTTTCTTGGGAATCTATTTTAAAAAAACAAATAAAATAAAAACAGCAGACTCTCCCCCCAGGAGAATATGAGCATGTACAGGCAGAATTTTGCATATGAAACGCTTATTCATGAACTTGAGTTAAGAACTTCTCACTATAGGGAAGCAGGTATAGCTCAGTGGTTGAGAGCCTGCTTAGCATGTACAAGGGCCCAGGTTCAATCCCCGGTACCTCTTTTTTAAAAAAAATCTCTCAGTATAATCTGTACCACACAATATAGGGCTTAATTATATAGATTCTTATATCAGTCCCTAAATGTTTATAATTGCTAATGTTACCCTTCCAACTAATTTGTAAATGTAACGGCAGGGAGACAAGTTAGTACTGCTTTGCTTTGCCCTACAGTACCTGCCAAGATGCCGAGTATGTAAAAACATACAGTAGATCATTGTGAATTCGTAATTTTTTAAAAACCAGGTGCATACCACCACCTCTAATTTTATAAAGGAGGCAGAATTTAATATCTTTAATGTAAATAAAATAAAAGCCCAGAGTGTGTGTGTGTGTGTGTATTTATTTATTTCAGGGTATCCCACAAGCCCTCAGATGATATCCCTAAAATGTGTTTCTCATGAGATAATCCATATCTTGCTCTTTTACCAGGCAAATAAATACAGTGCAGCTTAGGGTGCCATAGATCCTGTTATATAGCAGAATACATGACGTGAGGCATCTCTCCTACCGTTACACAGAAAACCAGTAAAGGATATGCTATTATTGTCTGCAGAAGCCAAAATGATCAGTGAGGGTTTGACTCTAATGTATACAATGAAAATTTGACGGGCGCTTCATTTTCGAATTGGCCTAACCCACATTAGACCTCACAAAAGCTTGTTTGTATCAGGTATGGGCGATTTTTGCATCAAATATTAAGAACCCTAATTTATCTAAATGTTTGGGGTAAAATATTCTGGTTAATTAAGTTTTCTGGTTAACTGAGGGCTTAAAATTTAAACATTTGGTAAAATGCAGGGTAGAATGGTTAACCTACATTCAATCTTATCAAATTCTTTTGGATGATGGCTGCACGTGTTCATGATTAACAGAGCTCTCCATAGTGGCAAGGTTGTAAAAGGTCAGAGTGAATGTATCCAGAACATATCCTGAGAGCTGGTTTGTTGTGCTGGGTTTGTCTTTCTGCCTTTTTTTTTTTTTTTTTTTACAGATATGGTTCTTCTGCTTTTTTTTCTCATTTGCTCTTTTCTAAAAGCAAAGTTTCTGATTGTTATGTAGCAAATCACTTGAGGTTCTTGCAAGATCTGGCCGCTGGATTCTTCAATGAAAGAATTCCTGTATAAAACTTTTGAGCCATATTTCAAAGATGATGTAAAGAGTTTGCAGAAATTGTCATGGTAAAACTTACTAGACTTTAAACTATAGTGTAGATAATAATTCCACTATATTAATATTTTATTTTTTTCCCTATCTTCAGTTGAAAAATCTAAGTTTAGAAGAACTACAGATGCGGTTAAAAGCATTGGACCCCATGATGGAACGAGAAATAGAAGAGCTTCGTCAAAGATACACTGCAAAAAGACAACCCATTCTGGATGCAATGGATGCGAAGAAAAGAAGACAGCAAAATTTTTGAGTCTAATTTCTCCTCCTCCTCCTCCTCCTCCTTCTTCTTCCTCTCCTTTTTATTTTATTTTATTTTTTTTTAATATATAGCTTTTCTGGAGACCAAGAAACCACTAAGAATTGAAGGAATATCATGTTTTGTTTTTTTTAATCCCTCAGATTTGGGCTGTACAACTGGGCAAAGGTCAGAAACTGATGGTACATACCCAGGTGAATTCACAAAAGGTAGAATTTACAGCTTTATCCACTGTGTTTTCATTCTTAAAATGAAATGATGAAAACAGCAGAAATGTATTCTTCTCTTTATCTGTCAGCTGCATACCAGCAATAAAACTGGATTATCAAATGAAGGCTATATCCAGAGACCTTGAAAATCCAAAGCTGTGGTTTAATTGTACAGCACTGAAGGCTTTCAGTTACTCTTTATTCCTATTTAGTAGTCTATTTATTTTATCCCCTTCGGTAAACTTATTTATTTATGCTATTTCACTTTGTTTTCTATTTTAAGGACAAGATCAGGGTAGCTTTGGTGAAGGAAGGGGACATTTAATAGCTGACAGTGGACAGCCACTTTATACTTGGAAGAGGGAGCTATGGGGTACAGTCCTTGACTTCCAGGATAGTTTTCCAGTAGAAGCAAAGCAGTAATAGCAATAGCACCCAACTGGGCCAGACAGTTTTTATACTGAAGCAATAATTGCATTTTTACCTTTTGAAATTTTGTCTAATTTTTTTTGGGTGTTTGGTACAAATAGAACTATATATATTTAGGTTAAATAGAACTATAATGTTCAAAGCCAAAGAATTCAGTGGAACCCTTGCACAAAAAAAAAAAGTGTGGTAATTACTTAAAAAGAAATTAAACCTGAAGATAAATGTAACTTATTAATATTGTTTCCTATTTAAATTGTAATAAGCTTCTCAAATTTGGTTCTATGGAAATGTGCTCTATTGTCACAGGACTTTTGTGTTGGTTTTCATTTATTTCTTGGGAATTGGTAAACAACATCATGTGCCTGATGATAACAAAATAGCAAAAACATTTGTACTCAACTGTGCAAGCCTTGGGGACTGAAAAAAAAAAAAAAAAGATTAAAACCATTAAAAAGAAACTCATTTCTAAGCTGAATGAACATTTGTATGATTAAACTGGGACCAGTTATTTCCTAAGCTACATAGCCATCTTGACAGTGTTTGTTCTTTTGTGTGTTTAATTACTCCATGTAAATCATAAAGACAAATAAATCTTACTGTGCCCTCCAGCACATTTCATTTCAGTACCTGGACTCTTTTCCAAGCAAGAAGGTCTGTTAGAGCAAACTTGATGATGCAGCGGTAACAACTCTCACACTTCAGTGACTTAACATAATGCAGGTTATTTCTCACTCTTGCTCTATGTCCATCCCAGGGTGGCAGGATGACTGCTCCTATCAGTGTCACCCAGGGACCCTGCTGATGGAGCCTCTACCATCTGCAACATGGGTGATCACCACAGCAGGGGCCAGGGACACTGGAGAGTCTCATACTAGCTCCAGCCAGAAGTGGCACATGTCAAGACTGCCCACAGCCAGTGTCCAGAGCCAGTCACATAGCCACTCCTAGTTTCTAGGAGGCAGGGAAAAGCAGCCTTGCCATGTGCCTGGAGGGGAGAGAGCTGGAAATGCTGGTGAGTTCACGAATGTATGCCACAGAAGATATATTATCTCTGGAAAGCCTTCATTCCTCTTTAAAAGGGCATTTGTACCCCATGTAATAACTTGATATGGCTTTTGTCTCTGTTCTCTTGAGTCCTTATTAATAATAAATTGTGTAATTAGATACAAATTACAAGAGTGTAAAAATGTGGTAAATATTGAAAAATCTTTAAGATTGAATTTGTAATATCTGCTTCAGCTACAACTTTATTGTGGTCTATTTGGAAGTCAGATGAGTTGATCAACTACAACACCCCGCCTTTTTTTTTTCTTTGTTAATTGTCTTTCACTTCACTAATCAGCTTAGTACCTTGCCTGATCTGATGGAATCAAATGACTGATTTGCTGTTATCCAACCAAAACCACCATGTAAAATGGGCAAGAAACCTCTGAAGATGATTTCTCTCCAGTTTGCTCAATTAGAAAAGTTATGCAAATTGCCAATGAGGCCTATTAACCACTCTTACTAATTCAGTCTCAACAAATGTCCTCCTTATAATAGCTTAATATTGAATGTTTCAATCACATCATAATTTTTGTGTAAATAGACTTTGTAACCTATGGTTATATCTCAACTATTAATATATATATATACACACACGCACATAGATATTTAAGAAAATTAAGAACAATCAGAATTGTTTTATTTTAGAGCTTTAGGAAGCTCTAAAACATTCTATTTTAAAATTTATCCTATCTTCACATTTCTTACCACCACCAATCAAAAATAAAATAAATTTTGAAGAACCAAAAGCCATGAAAGAAACCTTCAAGTATAGTCAATCCTTGATTAATTAAGCTTTAGCTAGGAAATAGAGTTTTGTAGTTTCTAGTTATTTTAACAAGTTTTAAAAGAAACATTTTTTTAAGCTTGATGCTGAAAACTTTCCAAAAATAGATAAATGTACTTTCTGCAATCCTCATCTCTTAATAAATACAGTATTGTAAATGTTATTGAAGCTAATGAGTCAAACCCAGCATCATTGTAAATGGTGCCCTGTAGATGAGTTTTTCTTTGATTTGCTGAGCTTAAATGGCTCATCTCTACTGACTTAGAATACACTTAAGCAGATTATTTCAACATAGTTTTATGTTCAAAATCTGAGCTAATTTGGCCAATATAAATTGGAGAATAAAATCTATTTAAATGAATTTCAAAATAATAACACCTACTATTGGGGGCACTTACTGTGTGTCAGACACTGTGCTAAGCAGCCTTACATCCATTGCTTGCATGCTTATATATTTTTTCCTCTGCTTATTTACTGAATCTCAGCCCTAGGGTTTATTATAATCACTGAAGAATATGTAGATCCTCTAAATGGAAGTTATGTAATACATTAATAAGATGCTTTTAACTTAGTCATAGGAAATCTTTCCAAATTACTGACACGTTATTCAATAGGAATGCTATTTTCGTTTCCTATCCTGTATGTTAAAGATTAACGATTAAAATAAATCCTGAAAATACTAATGATATAACATTCTAAATAGGACATCATTTTTAAAAGTAATTGTAGAGTTACAATGCATTACTTAACTGTTATTAGGCACAGACATTTAAGGAGATATTTCATCAAAATGCTAGTTTGCATTACAAGATATTCTTTTTCAGCAGGAAAGGCTAAGAATCTGGAGTCTAATGAGAGAACCATTTTTCTTTGCTCTTTGAGCAATCTCATGAGACCTGGATCCAAGGAAGTTTTGTATGCCTTAGTTGGGTAGTCTGTTGCCACCGAGTGGTGGCTTTGACTCTAGTGAGTCAAGTCAGCTTCTCCCTGCTCCACATCGACACAAAATACCTTCAGCCTCAGCCAACCACTTCCTTGGATCACATATAAAGACCTCAAGAGAGAACACAGATGAAACAACTCAGTTCTTCCTCCAGTCTTTGAAAAACAACTCCAAAGTTCATGCTTTTCTAACACTGAACTTATCATTAGCCAGATTTAAGTTTCCTAAATTAAAAGTCTGATTTTTTTTGGTCACTCTTCTGCTCACAGAACTTTGCCTACCAAATTAAGAATGAACTCTGCCTCCTGGCATTCAAGACCTGCATTTCTATGGTTCATGTGAGCCCTGTCTCCCACCAAAGCAAACTGTTTCCAAACTCTCTACATTATAAAAAGAAGCAAAGCAGAGACTTGGTGTTTATCCATCTTGTTTCCCCACAGTGCCTACCAGTATAATAGATGAAGTTGGCATTTGAGAATGCAGTCAGCCCAAACATAAAATTTTCATCTTCAGTCATAGAGACTGGCTTTCTCCTTAGATCCAGGTAATCAGGGTAACAACAAAAATAATACCAGCCAGTTTTTGAACATCTACTAGGCCATACACTTCTGATAGGTTATCTCTAACCTTCACAAGATGCATATTCCTTTTCCCAGAAAAGAAAGGCTTGGAGAGATTGAAGGTCACACAGCTAGTCAGCACTTTAAACTCCAGTCTGTCTGACTTCAAAATCTATGCTTTATCCACCAGACCACATTGCCTAATAAACACAGGAGGTCTGGCTTTAGAATGTTGGACACGGTTGCTAATCCTGCCTGCTAATCTGTCTAAGAAAAATTAACTACTCCCTTTTCAATTAAAACTAGGAGAGGATGATTGTTGGCTGGTTTGTACCTTCTCTGCATTTCAATGGAATCTAATTTTTTCTGAAATGGCATCCTTTCTACATGTAAAAAAAAAAATACAGGTTGCATTACTTAATCTTCCAAGATGAGTTGTACAAAAAATATTTTCCTTCATTATTCCAATATATGTGGAGTTCTTGTGCCTTGAAAGCTATGCTTTTTTTGTAAACTAAAATATGTTCTATTTCCTCCATTATCAAAGGCTTTTTCTTTGAGAATAATTTTAAAGAGCCATTAATTAGCATCATGGAAGGAGCATGATCTTGGAAGTTAAGGTATTGCATTCAAATCCCAGCAAGATAACCACTCAACCAATCTGTGTTCTGATTTCCTCATCTGTAATATGGCAGCTGTTGTGAAGATCAAATGACCTAATACAAGTATTTACCCAAGTGCCTGGCACATAGCTCATAGATACTAGTTTTAAAAAGATTTTTAAACCTTTTCAGTTTAGTGCATCATTTGGCTAGAGTGAGGAGGACTCTGTTCTTCAATGGAAGTAAGTTTGATGTAATTTCTAAAGTGCAGTGGAGTCTCCTAGAATCCAGGAGACTCCAGAGGGCTTGACCTACTCTCAGATGGTGATTTGCACTAGCGGAAATCTATCATATTTAATTTTTAATGTATTTCTATATAGAGCAAAGAAAGTTGGTATGTTAAGCTAAACTTTTTTTCCCTCTCTTTAATACTGTCATTTCAATTGTAAGGATATTGTTACAGCCAACATGTATTGTCTCATTTCTGAAGACACATTAGGAAATTGCAAATTTATTTCCCTATTATTTTATTTTACCTACTAAATTTTAGCATTCTTGATGCTTACAAATATGAATTATATAAGTGACTAGATTTCCCAATTTCCTCTGGATATAGGAAGTTCAAAATCAAATTTATATTTTTATATGAGTCTGTGATCTCCATATCTACATTTTCTTGGCCCTATATTTATTAAAAAACTAAACATATATGTTTTTTTAAGTAAAAGGAAGTATCTGTAGGTATGATTCCTCACTCTGCTTAGGAGGATCTAGTTCCCAATAATTTGTAATCTTTATATCTACTCATCGAGCTCTTATGAGTGTCAGATGTGTACGGTAGTGTGTGTGAAGGTGATTTGGGGTATTACCTCTGTGTGAGGGGCTCGAAGGTGTAAGGTTCCTGGAGGCTGAGATAACCCCTCTGGAAGGAGCCAAGGTGGAGAAGACCACAATGCCCTTGGCCCTCAAACCTGACCTCAGTAACCTGTTCAAATCAGGTTAACACAAAAACTGATTTAGGCTGGTTAGTCAAGCAATATACTTGCCAGCCCCAGGTGCCGACATAAGAGGATTCTCCCCCAAAAAACTATTTTTACCTCTTTCTATTTTTCCACTTCATGTTCTCAGTGGAAGAAGGATATGCAGGGGAAAAAAAGAAAGAGGAGAACAGGAGGAAACAGGTTTTGTTTTGTTTTTTTAGCATGATAAAAATGGCATTTTTTTAACCAAAAATTACAAAATAGTGTCATATCCCACATTTCCTCAATAGAAAAGCAAGTCTGTTCCATTTTATGAGAAAACACTAAACACTAATGAGATGTAGAACTTTCCTAGTAGAAATCCAGTGTCTGTCCATGTTTAAACCAAACAACTTGTTGTCTTTTAAATTTTTATAGAATTTTCCAAGGTGAACTGTTAATAGTTGAGTGGAAGCTAAATAAAACCTGATACGAAAGCTCTCAGCTTTTAAATATTCTGTTTCTAATGTTCCAGCGTATACGGAGCATGCTGGATGGGAGCAATCCTGCAGCTGTGTATTTTTCAGCCTTTCCATTTATTCCACGACAGCTTTCTTTCCCATTTAAAAAGAAAATATTCTTGGCAAAAATATTCAAATGAGAAGACTTAATAGCACTTGGAACAGAGGTCTTTGATGTTAAAAAAAAAAAAACAGAGGAATCTGAAATGTAGAACTGTTTCATTATTAATGACTCAATGTGCAAATTCAGGAGTTCATTTCCTTTTGACCTTTTATAAAGTATATAGAAATTTATTTAAAAAGCACACCAGCTGTTGAACATAAATCAGTTTACATGCTTAGCATCTGATCTTTGAACATTATACTTGATATCATGGCCTGATAGTAATGGGTTAATGAATCTGGGCCTTAAAAAGTTTCAGCAGAGCTCTTCAATTTTGAGAATAAATGAGCTGCTTTAACAAGCAAATGATGATTTGGGGGGAGGGGAATGGGTAGGCTTTGAATTTGAATGACAGGCAGTCATAGAAGTCCAAGCAGAATATTTTTCAAGTTCTTAATGCAAAATCATTTTAATTATACACAAACCTAATGCACTGTTAGTTTTCTATTCTCATTCATTGAATGCTGATGTCTTGTGTGATCCCCGACATTTAGTCAAAGCAATGATAGATAAATATATGCAAATATTTGTCTATGGCAATCATTTCTACCTTAACTAAAAGGTAACAACATCTTCTTCTGTCAGAAAAGACCTATTCCTTACTCTGTCCAATTTGAAGCAAATTTATTTCTTTAGTTCTTAAGGTTGTTCTAGAAAGAAAACTGGCTGGTTTTTTTTTTTTTTTTTTTTTTTTTTTTTTAAAGATTTTATTTATTTATTCATTTATCCCCCCTTGCTGCTTGTGCTCGCTGGGTCAGCTAACCACGCCATGCGGGCAGGCTTGCCTTCACCAGGAGGCCCCGGGAACCGAACCCGG
>JAKSZT010054487.1:45379378-45941034 GCA_026826555.1 Tolypeutes matacus | reverse complement strand
TTTATTAAAGATTTTATTTATTTATTCATTTATCCCCCCTTGCTGCTTGTGCTCGCTGGGTCAGCTAACCACGCCATGCGGGCAGGCTTGCCTTCACCAGGAGGCCCCGGGAACCGAACCCGGGGCCTCCCATATGGTAAACGGGAGCCCTACTGATTGAGCCACAGCCGCTTCCCCTGGCTGGTTTTTTAAATAAATAGATGGGAACTCCTCAAATGGTAGGTATTTTCAAGCTGTCACTAACTTTCTGTGTGACCTTGGGCAGATCATTTAACCCTTCTTCTAAGTTTCAGCTTCTTTATTAAACAGAGAAGACAACTTCAGAGGACTGTGAAAAGTATATGAGATATGCATATGAAAATACACATGCTTGGCACAACCATGAGCACTGTCACTTGCCCTTCGTTTATTCATCAACAAACATCTTTTTTAAAAAGTTAGAGTTGGGAAGCGGCTGTGGCTCAATCAGTAGGGCTCCCGTTTACCATATGGGAGGCCCCAGGTTCGGTTCCCAGGGCCTCCTGGTGAAGGCAAGCCCACCCGCACGGCGTGGTTAGCTGACCCAGCGAGCACAAGCAGCAAAGGGGGGATAAATTAATGAATAAATAAAATCTTAAAAAAAAAAAAAAAAAATTAGAGTAGTTATAGGTTTACAGAAAAATCATGCAGAGTCCCTATATATGCCCCCATTTTTTTTTTTTTTTACGGGAAGGTCCCAGGTATCGAACCCGGGTCCCTCCATATAGGAGACAGACGCCCAACCATTTGAGCCACATCCGTCCCCAAGCCCCCATTATTAACATCTTGCATTAGTGTGGTACATTTGTTACAACTAATGAAAGAATATTATAATTGTACTATTAACTATAGACTATACGTTAGTGTTTACTGGTTGGGTTTTACAGTCCTATGATTTCTTTTTTAAATTTTTATTCTAGTAACATATGCAATCTAAAATGTCCCCTTTAAAACACATTCAAACATATAATTTGTTGCTGTTAATTTCTTTCACAATGTTGTGCTACTATCACCACCAACCTTTACCAGCCATCACCCAAAATAGAAACTGTACAATTTAAGCATTAACTCCCCATTCCCTACCCCCACCCTGGCCCTTAGTAACCTGTATTCTAGTTTCTGACTCTATGACTTTGCTTATTCTAATTCTTTCATATCAGTAAGATCATACAGTATTTGTATGATTTGGCTTATTTCACTCAACATTGTGTCTTCAAGGTTCATCCATGTTGTTGCATGTATCAGGACTTCATTCCTTTTTACAGCTGAATGATACTCTGTGTGTATGTACCACCTTTTGTTTATCCATTCATCTGTTTATGAACATGGGTTGCTAGAAACATTGGTGTGCAAAGACCACCACCAACAGGCCAGCGTCTACACTAAGTGTGAAAATACAGAAAGGAAGGCAACCTGTTCCTGCCCAAGAGCTGGTGTTTACAGCCTGGTCCTGGGCATAGATACATGAGTGTGATGCATGCAATAAGAAAGACACAAACAAAGCATTATGGTAGCAGGAATTGAATGCTTCACTGGAGAGAGATTTGAACTGGGTCTTGAGACGTAGGAAGGCAAGAGAGGGAGAAGGGCATTATGGGGATGGGGCACAGCATATGTAAAGGCAGAGAGATGGAAAAGTACATGTGGTATAACTCAGTGTCAAAGAAAGTTCATTACACAGTGAAAGCATTTAGTGAAAATGTATTTAGGGTAATTTGTCTTGCTTTATCCTGCAATTTAGGAGAGGTCATAGAATAATGTGAGTTTTTGTTTTGTTTTTTGTTTGTTTTCTTTTTCAATTTATGGAATGTTTTCTAGATAAATTAATTCCAAGTAATATCTGGTCTGATTCCTGGTGCCTATATCTACCGGTCGCAAGCAGTCATACTCATTACTATTTTTTTTATTTTACTAAGTATCTAGAAATGATGTCTGCAGAGATCAGCTTGCTAAGGTTGAGTGTTGGGGTAAGGGGATCAGAGAGAGAGGTAGGTAGAGGATTGGCAGCAGCATCTAAGAAAATAGGCTTAAATTCAATTCCTCAAATAAGTTCACTAGCTGAATACCCCAAAGAGGAATATTTATCTTTTTTTTTTTTTTTTTTTTTGGCCAGCAGTTTTCTTCTGAATGTCTTCAGCAGAGTTTTCCAACTTTAAAGCAATTTATAAAAAGAAGATGTATAAAGAATAACAAAGTAACATAAATTGAGAAAAAAATGAGGGAAAAAAGAACCAGTGAGAAAGATGAAACAAAAGGCAAAACAAAGTGGGTAGGCAATCGAGCCATGAATGACATTATGGGAAAATCACTTATCATGAATTTGACCTAAGCTTCCTAGAAGCCAAGTGAAGAAGGCAACCAGAAACAGTGCACATTGTCTATAACATGCTGTCAAATATGGTAGCCACTAGCACTTGAAATGTGGCTAGTTCAAATTGAGATGTGCTGTATGTATAAAATACACAGTTTCAAAGACTTAGTACCAAAAAATGTAAAATATCTCAATTTTTACATTGATTACATGTTAAAATGATAATATTTTAGATATATTGGCTTAAGAGTATATTATGAAAATGATTTTCACCCATTTCTTTTTACATTTTAAAAATGTGGCTACTTGAATATTTAAAATTATTTATGTGACTCACGTATTTGTGTTGGACAGTGCAAATCTATGAGATAAAAGCATCCATCAACTGATAAATGGATAAATAAAATCTGATATATCCATACCTGGGAATATTATTTGGCAATAACAGGTAATGAAATAATGATACATGCTACAATATGATGAACCTTTGAAAACATTATGCTTAGTGAAAGAAGCCCATCACAAACAACCTATATTGCATGATTTCATTTATATGAAATATTCAGAACAGACAAATCAATAAAGACACAAAGTAAGTTAGCAGTTGTTCAGGGCTGGGGGCGGCACTGGGAAAAAATATGGAGTGGCTGCTAGTGGGTATGGGGTTTCTCTTTGGGGTAACAAGAATGTTGTAAAATTGATAGTGATAATGGTTGAATATAATCTGTGAATATATTTAAAAGCGAATTGTACGTTTTAAAAAATGAACGCACTGTATTTAGCTATTTTGTAATCATGAAAATAAAAGTGTTTGAACTTTGGGAAAGGAAAAAAAATCAGAAGAAACCTAGCCATCCCTAGTACCTAGAAGTCTATTTATGGAAAGCACACCATAAATATTCAATTATGCAGTTATCAGTATTCTCAGACTTAATACAGGGATGAGTTTTGCAATCTGTCTTTTATAGTATTTTCAATATTCACCAAAGGCATCACACTCAATTCAATGAACAGCCATATGCTAATGACTCCCAAATTTCTATCTTCAGCCCAGACTTCTCAAAACTCCATGTCCAGGCATTCTTAATGTCCCACAAGAACCTCACCATTCTCCCTATTCCAAAACACTCTTCTTGTATTTCCTGTCTAGTTGGCACCACTAACTTCCACCCAGTCACCAATGCTAGAAACCTGGGTGTCCTCCTTGGCTTTTCACTGTCCATCTGCACACCATTCCATCCCTCTGCCCATTCAGCCTTCCAAATAGCCATCAAATCTGTGTCCTCATCTCCATTCCCCTCCACTGTCCTTCTTCAGGCCCTCATCATGGCTGGACAACTGCAGCAGCCCCTTAACTGGTGCCTCTGCTCCAGATGTCACATCCACCCCTCCCCCTTCTGCTTGATCAATCCAAAATGCATTGGATTTCAAGATAAGATTCATCAAAGCAAACATGGCTATCTAGGACATGGGCTCTGATTCCCTCTCTCCTCTCATCTTAGGGCTCTCTTTGTCACTTTCCAGCGACCTATGTCTGCCTGAGCTCTGGCCCGTCCCTCCCGAAATTGAAGTAGCCACCTCCTACTTATTCTGCCGGCTCAGCTCAGGGACACCTCCTATGTATGCCCATAGATCAGGACACTGCATTTCCATATTGGATTATGTTCTCTGCCTTCCCCACCAACTGTGTGCTGCCCAATGGCCAGGACAGTGCCCACATTTTCCTTACCTCTGTAGTACTGGCATGGGCCCAATGTAGCAGTGCTGAATAAATATTTGTTGAATGATGGATAGGTGACAGGTAAAATGTGATTTAACTTCTGGGTCTAGGCAAATAGTTAAGAAGTCAGGGAGGCCCAATTTTTAAGTGCTAACTGCCCTTGTCTCCATGAGGACAAGGATTATGTCTGTTTTGCTCACAATTGTGTCTTTGATGTCACATTTTTTTCTAGGTTTAAAAGCATTTAATGACATAGCATATATTTTACAGATAGGGCATAAGTGGCAGCAGGCTTGAGCGACCACCTCCCTGTTAGGCCCAACCTCTGGAGTTCATTCCTATCAATGCCATTTTGATCGTGCAGTAAGATGAAAATTTGTCATTACAATAGTTGCAGTGACAGAGAAATGCATGCTGTGTATCAAATAGCAAGGTAACAAAGCAAATCATAACACAGTATGGCAACACACAAGCAAGTAACCATTAAAATAACATTACTTTGTCCAGGAAATGCTTCAGTTCCACTTGTACACTTACCGATGATTTAGAGGGTTTATTATACATCTAGTTTTATTATACTTTGTACTGGAATTATCTCAAACATATAATACAATGTATTTCGGCAAAAAAAAAAAAATTGAAATTACGGATTATTTAAAACAGTATCAGTTTTCTACTCCTTATGGTATACTGACATTCTTAACCATCGCAGTTGATGCATAAAAGCTGCATATCATGGAGTAGTGAGTAATGCCAGGTACAAATGATTTGGTCTGTAGAGTTAACATGGAGCTGCACTATGGCTACAACAAAATCGTAATACACAATCTGTTTAAAAAAGGTTTGACCCATTGTGGACGCTTCTAATAGTCAAGACTCAAGGTAACTACTGCACATACATGGTGTCAGGAAATTGGTAATTTTGTCTCTGGTGAACAAATCTGTGTGGAAAGATAAACAAATTAATGAACAAAAACGAAGGCAGCAAACTGGATTGAAAACAAACTGTTTGCTTGGTAATAAGGCCTGACATTCACAAAATTATATCTGTGTCATTTCCCACACCTGAGTGAGATTACTCAGTATCCAAAACCCTGGAACCTTGGGGAACATTTATTTTGGCCTTGAACAAATAATTACCCAGTTGAATGTGAAAACTCAGGTAGCAAACACTGCTGTATCCCCTGGTTCCAACTATATTGTAAAGCCTGAATGCATTCACCTGTTTCTAAAGCAGGAGATATGATCTTTACTGTCATTATGTAGTGAAAATGGTCACATTTCTGGATTTCTTCAAAAATGTCTAGACCCAGGGGGCAGATGTGCTCAAATGGTTGGGTGTCTGTCTCCCATATGGAGGGACCTGGGTTCAATCCCGGGACCTTGCGGTAAAAATAAAAATATAGAAGGTGCGCAGGCTGCCAGGCACTGCAAGCGGGTGCACTGCCAGGCCCCGTAAGCAGGTGAGCCCCCCAGGCCCCGTACGTGGGTGCGCCATCAGGCCCTACGAGCAGGTGCGCTGTCAGGCCCCGCCAAGCCACGCAGCAAATGATGATGTAACAGGAGAGTGACACAAGGGAGAACCAAGATGAGACACACCGAAAAACCAGGAATTAAGGTGACACAGGTGGTAGGACACCTCTCTCCCACATCGGAGATTCCCAGGATCGAATCCCAGTGAAGACAGGAGGAGAAGGATGAGAAGAGAGGGCAGGAAACAGATACAGAGAATTGCCCAATGAATGGACACACACACACACAAAAAAAAAACAGCAAAAAAAAGGGGGGGGGGGTGTAAAAATGGATAAAATTAAGTAAATAAATGTTTTTTTAAAATGTCTAGACATTTTAATTCATAGAAAACACTGATGAATCACATCTGCTTCGCAAAAATAAGAAAAAGAGATTGGAGTTCCTCACCCCCTTTTTTGCTTTAGCTGTTTAACTTTTGTTCCTAGACTTCTGCTGTCATTGGTACAGAAATCTGAACAAAACATAATGGACATCTATGTTTTTCAGAAAAGTCTCAGGGCTTCCTATAATCAGGAGGAACCAATCACAGTACTAAAAAGTGCTTTATAAAGAAACAGTGAGTCGATGTGTTGAGAAATAAAAAAACTTACTTGCATGCAGTGAAGTTACAAAAATAATATATATTTTGCTACCAGTTGAATTTTTTTTATTTTATAAACATGTTATAGGCATGATTAATATGAAAAATCCAAGGGATGATGACAGACCAGCAATCATCACCACATAAAGACAGTGAAAAAGGAGTAATTTAAAGTCTGTTATTTGTAATGTTCCTAAATCACAAAATTGAGGATTGATTTTAACAGATAACTCTTAGTCAGGATAACTACACATTCAGGTGAAGGAGCCAGAGATCCTGCTTTATCCTAATTTCTTTTCTTTCCCCAAAGCCAGGGATATAAAAGCGGAGGACCTTAAGCACAGCTTCTTGGTGGTTTGTGCTAGCATTTCTGGCACAGAGAAATGATGATGCTCAGCAAGCATCATCAGAGTCCTGAGATGAGGGCTAACAGAGGAGAAGGTAAGGTGTTTTGGGAGCTAGGAGAACTGGGATGAGGGAGGGTGTTTGTGCTGTTCCAGGGAAGGGGGTTGTATTAGCCCAAGGGGTGCTGATGCAAAATACCAATAACCAGTTGGTCTTTATAAAGGGTATTTATTTGGGGTAGAAGCTTACAGTCACCAGGCCATAAAGCATAAGTTTCTTCCTTCACCAAAGTCTGTTGCCACGTGTTGGAGCAAGACAGCTGCCGACGTTTGCTAGGGTTCAGGCTTCCTGGGTTCCTCTCCCCCGGGGCTGCGTTTCTCTCCGGGCTCAACACCTCTGTTTCCTCCACAAGGTCAGCTGTAGACTATGAGGCTGTCTAGGCTCTGCCTCTCTCCACAAGGCCAGCTGTGAACTCTTAGGCGAACCGCTCATCTCTTTTCCTGGGGCCTTCTCTCCTTCCTCATGACCAAGCTCCTTTGTGTGCTTACTTCCCGAGGCTCCAGCTCAAGACTCGGCATCAGAACTCCAACTCAAAAAACTCCAACTCTGTCCTTTGCCATGTCTTTTATCTTTGAGGCCCCACCCACCAAGGGACGGAGCTCAACACCCCACCGACATGGCCCAGCCAAAGCCCCAATCACAACCTAATCATGCCCAGATGAACAGACCAGCCCACAAGCACAGTCCAATATTTATTTCTGGAATTCATAACTACATCAAACTGCCAAACTGCTACAGGGGTCGAGGGCCAACATGACAGGGCAGTGGTAGTGGAGAGGAGGGGGCGGATCTAAGAGCTATTTAGGAGATTGAAACAGTGGGTCTGGTTTCCTAAATATATTTAGGGGGTAAATATGAGAGGGAGTCTAGCTTGGGCCACCAGAGGACAGTGATACAGGTCATTGGAATAGGAGTGGGTTTGAGGGCTAGGACAAGGAGTTCAGGTGTGGATGTGTTGAATTTTAGATGCCTTTGAGACAACTGGATGCAGCTGGATACATGAGACTGCAGCTGGATGAGAGTGGTAGATCTGGAAATGAAGACTTCTTTTGTTAGGTAGGGGAATAGATGAAAGGACTATGGAGAGTGTGCCAGGTGATGAGAAAAGGGGGAACAAAGAAAAAAAACCTTGGGGACAGGCAGAGCCACAGGAATAGCCAATAACATTTGACAAGTGGCAAGGAGCTATGAGGGGGAGCTAGAAGCCAAGTGAGGAGAGATTTCGTAACACTGCCTATTATGGGCACATATTAGATGCTCAATAGATGTGGGTAGAACAAATAAATGAGTCAATAACTATTGAGTTTCCACCTGACTTTAAAGCAAACCTTTAGGTTTATATTAATTTACACTATAGAGGTTATGACTGTTGGCTTTGGAGCCAGTTAGAGTAAGGCTGGAGACCAGCTCTGCCACTTTCCAGCTGGCTAGCCTGGGACAAGGTACCCGGCATCTAAATGATAATTTTGCCCACCTCACTAATTAATTGACCATCAGAGGGGGTTGGCTATATAAACTCTAGCACAGAAACACAATGGAACACTAGGATTAGTTAAAAAGAATGAGATTGATCCTCATGAACTGACATGAAAAGAATCTTTTTATTGAGGAGTTTCCAGAATGGAGCAATTTATAAAATTCCTCTTCAATTCTACAGGTACAAAGATCTGTATGTAGGATCATAGAAAGGTCTGGAAGGATATACTCCAATGCAATAAAAAGCAATTACTCTGGGGAGGGAACTGAGATTGGAGTGATGTGACCAGGTGAGTTTTTTAGCTCTCCCTATAAGATCCAATTTTTTATGACAAATGTATTCAACTATTACTTATACAGTTAAAAATTAATATATTTTAAAACAAAGTTATAGGGGGGCCGATGTGGCTCAAATGGTTGGGCGTCCGTCTGCCATATGGAGGGACCTGGGTTCGATCCCCGGGACCTCCCGGTAAAATTAAAAAAATATATATAGAAGGCTCATGGGCTGCCAGGCTCTGTGTGCCGGTGAGCCGCCAGGCCCCGGGACCATGCAGCAAGATGATGATGTAACAGGGGAGAGACAAGATGAGATGCTCCGAAAGCTCTGAAAACCAGGAACCGAGGTGGTGCAGGTGGCAGAACACCTCTGTCCTACATCGGAGGTCTCCAGGATGGGATCCTGGTGAAGACTGGAGGAGGAGGAGGAGGAAATGGCAGAAACAGACACAGAGAATTGCCCAGCGAATGGACACAAAACAGCAAATGGGGAAGGGGGGATTTAAAATGGATTAAATAAATAAATAAATAAATAAATAAATAAATAAATAAATAAAATAAAATAAAAACAAAGTTATAAAAATAATCTACCTTCTGGTGTTCTGATAAAAGCTAAAATGAGGTAATGACAATAAAGCGCATTGCCTCACGCTAAGGAAACTCTTGTTGCATAGACCATATGCATGGTAATTGTAAGGGCTCCTGATCAAGGCAACAGGGACCAACGTCTCTGAGCATTGGCTCTCAATGTCTTGCCCTTTATTTATATGACCCTCTCTGTAAGGTAGATGCTATGTGTGTCTAGTTAGCTAACCTCTCTGTGCTTTAGTTCCCTGCCTACACAGTGGGAGTAATAATAGAACATACTTTACAGGGTTGTTGGGAAAACGAAATGTCTTAAATTCATGTAAAGTTCTTGAAACAGTGCTCAAAGAAGGCTAGCCACTAACATCATCATCATCATCATTACTCTCATATCTCAGCTGAAAGACAATTGTCTAAAAAGATGATGTGACTGGTCCAAGTTCTCACAGCTAGTAAATGTCCCCCCTAGAATTTAAACCCAGCTCTACCTGATTGTCAAGTTTTTTCCACTATACCACTGGTTAAGTCATACACACACACACACACACACACACAAAAGCTGATCATAAACCTGAATATAAAAATTTTGCCTTACGACTACCAGCCCAAGAGCTGGAGTGGTAGCTGGAAGGTCCCTGCCTGTGCTCGGAGCTCTCAGAGCCTCTGGCCATGACCTCCAACACTGGATTCCTGCAGTTCTATTCACCTCTCCACCACCATCCTTCTCTGCCCACCCAGCCCTTGTCCAGGCTGTGTGGCGCCCCAGCAGCAGCCTCCAGCCCCTCCCTCAGCCCCCTCTAGTCCATCTTGGCCTTTTGGAGCTGGTGCTGGTGCCGGCCCCAGCTGCCCCACTGTGATCCTGCCCTCCAGGAATCTCAGCACATGTTCTTCCTTTCACGGGACCTCCTCACCAGTACTTCAAGCTCAGATGTCATCTCTTCTCTGAAGGCCAGAGAGATACCGTGTTGTGCTCAACATCTCACAGCTGGTGCCTGGCTGGTGATGAATTCACCCTGAAAGTCCCTCTTCACCACACTCTTCACTCATGTTCCAGCCAGGGAAACGCAGGTCCAAATCAGTATGCAGATAGCATTTAACTTGGCTAACCACAAAGAAGATACATTTAAATATGAAGAAGGGCTCAGATCTTTCATTGTTTTACCAGAGGCTCAGCAATGGGTCATTAGTTAATGTTAAGCTGAGACCTGCCATCCCAACAGCTGGTGTATCCTAATGCTTAGGAATATGGGCGATCTTTGAACTATTTTAAGTGGCTTCGCCCCTGCCCAGAGGAATTAGGTGCTTATATATTATCCATTTTGCTATCATTCACCTACAGACTGGTTCTGGCATTAGTCATTACCTAATGGGACTGTCTTGGCTGCCCAATTCTGGAACTCATTCAGAAATGGGCAATCAGGGAGATTGTCCCTTCCAATCTTGTTGGTGGTGGCATTGCCTCACCAAGTATGTCAGAGGCCTCCTGCCTGAGAGGCTTTGCCAAGGATGTTGATGCAATAAAACCCTTTATGGAGGCCCCCCGACTCCTGCTTCAGTTACACGACAGGTCAAATCTGCTCCCTAAGGACATGCGACTTACCCAGCATCCAGCATCACAGTGAGAGTGCCTTCATGCCACACTCCATGCTGGCCCTCTGCCCTCGAGTCATTTGTTGTTTGCTAACATTTGCTCAGTTCCTGGTGCTGTGTTGGACACTGGAGATCAATGCCATTGCCCTCATGGAGCTTCCAGGTTAGTGGAAGTGACAGCCATCACCCAGGAGACAAAAATGTCAAGTTACAGTCTGAGCTAAAAAGGAAACAAATAGGATGCTGCAAGACAACATAAGAGGACACTGAGTGGCAGAAAAGCATAGTTGAATTTGGGGGGCAGGGTAGAGAAAGCCTGTCTCTGGAAGTAACATCTAATCAGAATCCCAGAGGAGGGGCTATTTCTACCTCCTCCTTCTCCCAAAGGGTAAGGCTATCTATCCTCTCTTATTTCACTCCCTACACACACAGAGGCACAAACGCACCCACATACATACACACAGACACACAGGCACAAATACAAACATGTGGACACATGCAGATTCACACGCAGATACACAGGCACAAGGACACACATAGACCCCCCACACACACACAGGCAAACACACACTCATGCACACACACATACAACACGCAGGTACGGAGACACAGACACATGCACACACAGCCCTGTGACATCCCAAACCTGCTCCTGAAGTGCCTTCCCAGCCAGGGGCACCCATATAAAAGCACTGGGGGCTGAGTGTGCAGAGAGGAGCCTCCTTCCCACTGCACACAGCCCAGGGCTCTGCCAATGGCTTTGCACCCAGCTAAATGACAGCTCCCAGCTGACTTGGTTCTCTCGCCGGGTTCCTCGCCCGACACTGTTTACGGCGACCAGCACGCCTGCCTCTGCATATGTGACATCTGCACACTCTACTCTCCAGGCATCAAGCCCATCCCTGAAATGCCAGCACAAATGTGTCCCTTAGTGTCAGGACTCAGGCGCTTCCTACTACTTCTAAAGCTTCCACACACATTCATATCTTCCCACTGGGAAGGGGGAAAAAAACCTTCATGGAAACGTCAAGGTCAGTAGGATATTTTGGTTTGACCGGAATTTTTTATTTTTTAACATGAGAGGGCTTTTTAAAAAATGGGGATGCTACTGAATAATTAGTGATTGTATGTTTTAAAATTGGGAAATGACATGTATATTGGGAAATGGCAGTATATTTAAATGCTGTGCATAAAGCATCACCATTCCCTTCTGAACCTCAAGTCATTGGCTCCTAGTTTCCCAGGGCAGAGTGGAAGTGGGTGACTTCACCTGCCATGAGGAAGAGCCCAGAATTGTCCTTGGGGCTCCATTGGTTCCCACCAGCATCTCATTCCCAAAGCAGCCTCAGACCTCACCTCCAGGAGAGGCATGAAGGAGGCAGGCTGGCTTCTCTTTCACAAGTAGTGGGGAAGCCCAGGGACACCCTTGGGTTTGTGCACTGTGGTTTCCCTCTTCTCCTCCCACACTCGCCACAAAAAGAAATTCAGATTATAATCCCATGACAGGGACCTTTGTACTCACTGACCCAGAGCTCAGTGGGTTACCATTCAGCCGCTCCCAGTGGAGTCGGCCTTTCTCAGACCAACAAACTTTGCCAGAAACCTCAATACAAAGCTGACAGAGCAAAAGTGAGTCATGGCAGCTCTCCCATCAGGAAACGGCTAAATGGATGTCTGACTGCTAACACCTCAGTTCTTTTCATAGTAGGTCTGAAAATAGCTCAGAATTCTTTAAATGTCTAGAGATGTAGGCGACAAAAAGAGTTTTAAGTGGAAAAAAACTCCTTGAGAAACCCCAATTCTGAACTTAGCATCCCCCAGTCTGCCTGCCTCATCCACATCGATGGATGCCAGGGACAGCTCAGTGATGGACAGACCCACAGGTCTCTCTGGGAGACCAGTAATCTGTACTGAGGATTGGCCATCCCCAGACAGGTGATGAGCTCAGTCATCCAACATTTGGACTGCCGGGCCCTCCTTGCTGTCAACTGTTCAATGTGTATCTGTTGTTACAAACCTCTTATGTCCCTATCACCTGCCCCTGGTTGCTCCATTCAAAGGCAGCTCTTTCCTGAATGAGCCCTCTTCCCTGTTTTGAGCCTCAATGGACCCAGGTAGGTTTTTCAGTTCCTCAAATGTAGGACATATTTCAGTTCCTCAAATGTAGGACAAAATGACAGGTCATATTTGTGGTTGTATCCAACATAAGCACCAGAAGTGGCCAAAAAAAGTCACCAGAAGATCTAAGAAGAGGGAAAGATGAATCTGGTGGGGTAGTCGCTGAAAAGAACAGTTTGGAGAGGAGAGCCTGGATGTGACTCTGTTGTGAATTAACAAAACCTGAGTCAACAAGGACTGAAGTGGGGGTGAAAGCTTTTAGAATGGATAGCACAGGACTAATGTGCAAGAGACCATAAAAAAAGAATTGGTAAAACCTGGTGTGCTGTTGACTGGGTGTGGGAATGAGGAAGAATGTGCCAACTGCAAGGAGCATCCCTGAGATCCACGAGGGGTCTGAAAGCACTTGTATCAAAATCACTAGGGAGATTTTTTAAATGCAGATTCCTTGGTCTCACCCCCAAGAGTCTGACTGCATAGAAGGATTGGGGCCCAGAAACCTGCATAATTCCACAGTTGCCCAGAAGATCATGATGCCCAATAGTGTGGTTCTAAAGTCTCTCGTGCTTAAGGGCTGTGAGCAATGTCCTTTGAATTTATTTTCCCTTACACCTAGGACGGTACTTGGCAACTAGCCAGCTATCAGGAAATGATTGTTATGATGTGAAAATGAATCAATACATAAATGGGGAGGATTCCAAGAGGACTGCAATTTCAACCTGAGGGGCTGGGGTCACTGCAAACCCATGAACAGAAATGAGGAAACCAGGAGGAATAGCAATTTTGGAGTGAAGGTGATTAGTCCAGTTTGAGACATGCTGACTTCCCAGAGCAGGAGTAACATATGCATGGGCCTCAGGGAAGAGAGGGGTCATGCAAGGAGACAGGGAGCCATGTGCACACTAGTTGAGGCTATGGCCTGGCCAAAGGGCCATGCTGCCGGCTAAGGGCAGAACCCTGAGGGAAATGCATGATGAAGAGGGTCAGAAGGAAGATGAAGAACCAGTAGGGAGACTAAAGGGAGAGGCAGGATGCATGGAAGAACCTACAATGGGTAGTGTCCAGACAGAGAGGAGGGAGTGCAAAGAACTTACAGGGAGTGCAAAGAACTTACAGGTCAACAGAGTCAAAGAATTTAGGGGCACTTGAGAATTGAAAAGCTACAGAATTTAGCTCTTAGGAAAGTAGTGATGACCTTCAAGAGGGCAGTTTCAAAAGGGAGAGAGGAACAGATGCCGATTGCAGAGACAAAATAAGGAGATGGATGGAGAGCAGAACGGAGGCCGCTAGTAGCCATCACACAGCCTATGATTTCTCAGGGAGAAGGAGAGAAATCAGTTGATAGATAATGGGCCAGCAAAGAAAAGCAAGGTCTTGGGCCTCACTCATCCCTGTGCGCCTGAGATGCTAGTCTTCAGCAAGGGGCCACCCTTCCCTTTCTTCTGATTCTCTCTCTGTGCTCTTCCTGGATGATCTTACCAATGGTTTCAACTTCCATCCTTAAGCCGATGACTCCCACCCCAGGCTTCCCTTCTCCCACTGCACACCTCCATCTGTGTGTATCACAGGCTTTCAGAAACCTTGGGAAGGGATCTGAGTAGTTCCTTTCTCTGTTGGTGCTCCACCATCCACCCCGTCTCCAAAGATATGTTGAAGTCCTAACACACAGCTCTTCAGAATGGGACCTTATTTGGAAATAGGACCATTGCAGAGGGACTTAGTTAAGATGAGTTCTTACTGGAATAGGGTGCGCACTTAATTCCAGTATGGTTGGCATCCATATAAGAAGAAGCTAAGGGACCCAGAGCTGCACAGGGGAGAAGGCCATGTGAACGCAGAGGCTTCTACAAGCCAAGGAACACCGAGGAGTATCAGCAAACACCAGAAGCTGCAAACGGAAAGGAAGGATCCTCTCTACGGAGTACAGACTTCTCCCCTGCTGCTAGCTTGATTTTGGACTTCTGGCCTCCTAAACTGTAAGGTAAGACGTTTCTGTTGCTTTAAGCCAGCACTTTTTGTGGGAGTTTGTTACGGCAGCCACAGGAAACTAATACAACACCCAAGCCAGAAAACTGGAAGCCACTCTAACGCTCCTGCTCCCTCATCCCCACATCCAGTTGTTGCCCAAATCCTGTCAAGTCAACCTCCTTAACAAGGTGCTCTGCCCCCTTGCTCTTCCGTTGGCCTGCCAGGCTTTCCTCTGGACTGATTTCACACCAGGCTTCTTTTGAGCCACACCGACTTCTGTGGTTTCTCCATAGGCTGGGCTCCTTCTGCCTCCTGGCCTTGCTGCCCCTTCCCTTCCTTCCATTCCTCCGTCCCTGACTCCCTCTGCATCCTCTGTCTGGCCAGCACCTAGTCCTCACCTTAGTGAGGGGGTGGGGGAATGCAGGGCCAGGAGTTGACTCCAGCAAAAGCTACCTGTCCGGAGGGCACTGTGGGCTAAGAGCCTGCTATGCTGACAGGAAATAAAAAAATTCAACAGAAGGCCTAAGGTAACTAAACAATAAAGTAATAAAATATTTAAATATTGCCTCTCTTATTCTCCCTGATTTTTCTCTGTTCTCCTGCCCTTCTTTCCTCTCTGCCTTTTCCTTTATTCACTTCCTTCTTCTGTACTCTCTTTTCTCTTCGACTCTTACCTGGCTTTTTCCCATCCTTTTTCCCTTCTCCTCCTCCTCTGTTATAAATCTGTCCCCTGTGGCCAGGTCTTTGAGGCCTCTTTTGTGTTCCTCTGAATACATGGGCTTGTCAGCTGCGGGCAGTCACTTTGGGGTATTTAGCCTGGAGGATGATGATATTGATAAGTGAGGTTGCAGAAGGAGGAAAATATTGCAGAGTTTCAGATCTCCAGTATCAACTGACTGTAACACCAATATAGGGTCCTTGGGTAGAAACGCTAGTTAAAAGTTCTCCTAAAAATAAGAGGAAATAATAACCATGTGCGTGCAGTATTTAAGCTCTTCCCTCAAGAGGAGGTGTTTGTGTTTTTTGTTTTTTGTTTTTCATTTTAAGACACAACGCATCCTGGCCCCAAAATATCCCGGCACATCCATTTATACCCCTGCTGGAAGGAGAGCAGTTAGAGGGTGGAGACAAGTTATGCAGCCTTGATGGACGCCAAGCCCTAGGGTACCTCCACATCCTTCCTCAGGCTCTGTGAGCCCAAAGGGCAAGGCACGCAGGCCCGCACCCTTCTGCAGGTCACTCCGAGGAGGACCCCGCAGGTGCCCCCGCTCTTCAGTGGGAGTTAAGTGCAGGTCCGCCTGCCCCAGCACACTTGGGGACCTTAGGACATGGAGAAGGGACAGGGGATCTGCCAAGTTTCACAGAGGCAACGAGCATAAATGGGCCAGGAGTTCATCCTGAAGCCGAATTGAGTCAACGTGATTTTCCTCTCTGTGTAATGATTTTTGTAGCAAGAATTTAGATTAGGTGTAAATAGCTTAAAGCCCAAAGGGGACACTCACGGATGATTTTAAAACTCTGTTCACGGGAAGCGGCTGTGGCTCAATCAGTGGGGCTCCCGTTTACCATATGGGAGGCCCCGGGTTCGGTTCCCGGGGCCTCCTGGTGAAGGCAGGCCCGCCCGCGCGGCGTGGTTGGCTGACCCGGCGAGCGCAAGCAGCAAGGGGGGGATAAATGAATAAATAAATAAAATCTTTTAAAAAAAGGAAAAAAAAAAAAAAAACAAACTCTGTTCACCTGGAATACATCCCAGTCCAAACATTTCTCCCCTGCTATTGTCCCTGAAACTGTTGTCTACTGTGGTTGGCTGTTGAAGAGAGAAATGAAACCAGATAGAAAGTTGTTTGTAAGCAGTCCCTTTGCTTTGCTTAAAATCAAATAAGGATATTGTGTACTGTTCCAATGAGGTCGGAGAGGAGCAGGCGGGGCTTCTGATTTTCCAGTGAACTGAAGAACTGGGCAGGGCCTTAAGGATGATCTAATTCAGACTTCTCATTTTGCACCAGTGGAGACTGAGGCTCAAAGAGGCCAAGGGGCATGCATAAGATCATGTGGTTAGAGGCAAAATTGGGAGCAGAACCCGGTTAGCCCAGCAATCCTACCCCTGACCCCCCACAACCTTCATTTCCCAGGGTTGTTCCAAGTAACCCCCAGCAATATTCATGCCCAAACAAGCCAGGACACTCAGAGTTGTCCAGGACCTAATTTACTGTCAGGGAGGTACTTCTGCAGCAGGGAAAATGGCACCCCAGGGGGGAAGGAGGGAGTGGGAGGTCGCCAGCAGGTCTATGACAGGTGCTGAGCTGAGTGGGTCTCTGGAAGTCAATGCAGAAGAGAAAACACCTGCAAGATGAGTCTGTTTCATGGGGGTTCCAAGAATGAATGACTGTTCCTTCTACAAGCAGGGTGGTGGCTTTAAATGCTAGGGGAAGGAAGGGAGGGAGGGAGGGAGGGAGGGAGGAAGGGGCTTCACCTCCATTCTACCTCCATGTAACTGCAAAAAATTAATATCAGCTTTCCCTTCCCAACAACAGCTCAAACGGCCCAGCCTTTCTCAGAAAGTCTAGTCCCCAACTTCGAACGCTCTTGTGTTTGCCACTCCATTTGTAATTGAAGTGCTTTAAGGAAGCGTAAATAATTTTTTTTTCCTATTTAATCTGCCTACTTTTCAAGGCTGGATTCTCGAGTGTGTGGTGTTACTTATTCCTGAGTCGAGGCACGCAGATTGAAGTGTAGCAATCAGACATAATGGTATAGCTGCGCCAAAGCTTGTGCAGTAGTGTGTTAATGAGTGTTAAAACTGACATCGCAAATACAGCGTTCTCAATTTTTAAATCTAACAAGTCATGCTGTTAAATCATATGAGAAATACCAGTTAAGCCTTCAAGTAGACAACACACATCCTGTACAGATCACTGCTATCCCAAAGTGCATAGCAAATCATTTTCTTTGAAATGAAACAAGATAAGCAGGTAGTTCAATTATCTGAGTAAATAAGCTAAGTAGAAATAACAAATTCAAATATTAAACACCAATTACTACCTTATGAGCTACAAATCAACTCGGCATTACAACATGCCCCTCCCCAGCAGCAAACCCAGGAAATGTAGGGGTTTGGTGGAAAACACAAACCTATTACTGATATCAACCCAAGCAATAAAGACATGATGTCGCTTCCAGACCCAGCACTTTCAAAATGCTCATCACGCATATTGGGAGAGAAACTTAGCCCATATATTTGTTCCAGTGGCATTGAAAAGAGCAACCTTCAAATGTTGGGAGTGAGGATGCCCTCAAACGAACAGCTGGGAATAAGTGATCTCCCGTTTCTGCTGTGTCCCCCTAAAAGAGGTTTAAAGGTCAGTCTGATGGCCTGGGTGGCCAACAATGTCACCTCATACTTACTCTTCACTCCAGACCTTGTGTTAGCTTCAGGGACTGGAGGAAACTGCTACAGAAGATGCTTTCTACAAGGTCAATCGAAGACCCACTTGAGAGTACATGAGAACTTCATACCTTGGCAGTTCATTGGGGGGGAGGCGGGGAGGGAGGAAGATTATTTTTCCCTTGGGTCACAGTTCAGTTTCCATCCTTTGTGGGAATTAATTCCACAGTTCAAGGCAGCTGGGTTGTTCTCTCTCCCTCTTGTCTGAAATCACCACTTGGAGAACTCAAAGCAATTAGGCCATTCTTATGCTCAGAAGTGACTGTGAAGTTCCAGGATGGGCAAAGTAATACTTTATACAAGTATGTGTATGTACAAGAGATGTTTAAAAGGCAGTCTCTAAAGCACTTTGGGATTCTGCCAATGAAAGGCACCAGATAAATGCAAGTCATTACCAAAATGAAATGTCAAGTTTTCCAGCTTTCATATCTGCAAAAGGTGACCACTAGGGAAACCTCTTTTTTTGTGTGTTAAAACCTGCTTGTTTAGAAAACACTCATGAAAGTGACTGCGTTATTCTGCCTCCTTCCTTGTTTCTACTCTTCCCAGGCTTCCTGGTCAGTGACCAGGAATCCCAGGCTCAGTGACCCCAGACCATGAGCCTTGGCAAAGTGGACAGCCCTTGTGAGTGTGTACCACCGCCTGCCTGCAGTGCAGCTGGGGATGGTTTTGTAAACTCTCAGCCCTCCAGTGCTGGAAACAGCAGTCAAAGCCAAGTGTTCTGTGTGCAAATTCTGAAAAATACCCCTGTTCCTCTGACTTGGTGACCTGTTTCCTCTAAGTCATCTCACCTGTCCTGATGTTGCTGAGAAACAGACACAGACTATCAGGCACTAAGAGGTGGCCACCTCCCTGTCCCCCATGAAGCTCTAGCACAATGGAAGCATTTGAACTGAGGACTCGAGGGCATAAGTGGCCAGTGCATTCATCCAACAAATCATTTGCGCAGTAGTAGCCATGGCAACTACATGTAGACCTAGTTTCTAACAAGATCCTTAGCACACCACCAGGAAGCATGTATTATCCTCCACCAATTAAGACACAAAATGGACATCTCAAGGAGAGGCCCGAGCCCTGGATAGAAAGCCTGGCTAGCTCCATATTAGATCCCTGATTCTACACTTTTAAAAAAACTGAACAGTAGTGGAAGCCACCTGGAAAAACACTTGACTACCTAGAAGATGATGGTGAAGAACTGTCTTACAAAGGGATCCAGGTTCCCCTGCGTAATTCTCTGAGTTAGGTAACCGGAGAAGAGGGAGAACACTTTGGGGAAGGAAACAATTCTCTTCCCTCAACAAAGGCCTAGAAGTTTAGAGGTCTTCTAAATAGCATTAAACTTTTTGAGAAGTTTGCGATTATTTATGACATTTTATGAAGCCTTAATTTTTTGTTTGACAATTCTCTTTCCTTTCTCCTGACCTCTACCCCCATCCCACCAACAAAAGGCAGATAAGAACCATAGTGCTTCCATCCTGGACAAACCACTCAGCCTTCATGCGTATCTATACTTTGAGAACATGCCACCAGCTACCCGTGTCACAGCAGGAAATCTAGGGCAATCATAGCAGCATAGCAAACATACTGTAGCCTAGAAGCAAAATTAAGTAAATTCTGCTTGGAAAGAAAAAGACTCCCATTTTACGAGCTTTCAGGGCAGGCAACAAAAGTTTTTAAGCTACTACCCTTGATAGCAATCCAACAACATTCACCCTAGAGAGACAATACAACAGCAAACTTCTTTTTAGTTGAGAAAGACAACACAACCTTATTCCTAAACATCTTAAAAATAAATAATTTTAAAAACATGCTAATATTTAAGACACAGCAAAGTTTGAGCAAATGACCTAGACCAGGAGGCTCGGCCAGAAATAAATGTCTCTACGGTCACTTTCAGGAAAGGGTGCAGCTGGGGCTGACTCTGCCTTAAGCATCCTGGGATTAGGCCTATGGTTAGCTGCACCCCCTGTCTTTAATGCGCCTGTTTTCGGAGAAAAAAAAATTTCAACTTTCACTGCATGTTTAACTTATTAACATTTTCCAAGGAGCCACATTTACAAGATGAACATAAGCGTACTTCATTCTGAAGATGATCAGTGCACCCATGCAAGCCGCAGAGCGACAGATCATTTATAAGAACAGCTCACAGGCTTGCGCTGGTGATGTGTGCTTCACGTCACGCTCGCTTTGTGTTGGGTTAAAACTAAATGAAGGCAATGGATAAAGAGCTGAGATTTTGTTTTCACATGACTGAGCAAAATCTCGTTATATCCATGCTGATCACACAGATGTGTTTCCACTGGACAGACTTACGGAGGCTTTTCGTACAGAATTCACATGACAACCTCAATAACAGGAGCACAAACAACGCACAGACAGCACTGGGCCACGAGCACAAGAAGAGTAAACACAATGAACAGGAAATTAGCATTCTGGGTGGCGGTCACCTGGCAGAAAGGAACATTTTATGCCCATGATCCCAAAACCAGTGAGTGTTGTTTCATTGAAAGGTGCAAAGACATGGTGTCAGACACACCACCCTCTAAAAATAATTCTAAATGTTGTAAAAGCAACCCAGGGCACATATCCCATGCATCTCTCCCCTTTGAGGCTGGGCATACTCCTTACACTAAAACCCTAAGGTGCCTGGGCTGTGCCAGAGACACACGAGGCAGCTTAGCAATGTGGGTTTGAGGATGTTGAGTCCTCCCAGCTAATGTAAGGAATCATTTAAACTTAGTTCGCTTGGTGAGCTCCTGCTCATGTTCGTCAGGCTTGCCATGAGGGATTTAACTTTATGGGCATAATAATCCCTTAAATTGACCGAAGGAACCTCCTTCATTCCATCCCCAAAGTCACAGCTGCGCATGGCACTCTCAAGTTGCTTTTGGCGCCGATAAAAGTGGGAGAACTTATTGAAGATCAAGGTGATGGGCAGCACCACCACTAGGATACCTGCCAGGATGCAGGCAGAAGCAGTCAGCTTCCCTGCTGTGGTCCCTGGAACCACATCCCCATACCCCACAGTGGTCATACTGACGGTGGCCCACCACCAGCAGGCAGGGATGGTGGCCAGGCCCTCATTCTCTTCTTTTTCGATGGTGTAGGCCACCACGGAGAAGATGGAAATCCCCACAGAGAGGTAGAGCAAGAGCAGCCCTACTTCTTTGTAGCTGTACTTCAAGGTGGCCCCCAGGGAGCGGAGGCCAGTGGAGTGTCTGGCCAGCTTTAAGATACGGAAAATCCGCATCAGCCTCAGGACCTGGGCCACCCTGCCCAAGTTGGCTAAGGTAGGTGTGCTCTCCACCACGAGGTTCACCACCAGTGTGATGTAAAAAGGGACAATGGACATGAGGTCGATAAGGTTTAGGGCATTCTTGAAGAACTTGAGGAAGTCAGGGGCCACAGCAAACCTGGCCACCAGCTCAAATGTGAACCATGCAATGCCAAAGTGCTCCACGATTTCAAATCTGGGGTCCTCAGTAGGGTTGCCCTGGCTGTCAGGGATTTGGAAGTCTGGCAGGCTATTGAGGCACATGGTGATGATGGACCCCAACACCACCAGGATGGACAGGATGCTGAAGACCCTGCTCAGGACGGAGTAGCCAGGATTGTCCAGAGCCAGCCACAGCTGTCTGCGGAAGTTGCCCAGGGGCTGCCCATCAAACTTGGAGGCATCATTGTAGAAGGCCAGGATCTCATCGAAGGAGGACGTGGTGCTCTCCTGGTCGCTCTGCTCGTCCCACTTCTCCTGCTCGGGCTCCACTTTGCGGCCGTGGTAGCTGTAGCTGCAGCAGGAATCGATGAAGAACTCGTTGATGCCCCAGTACTCAATTTCCTGGCTGAAGGAGAAGACGCACAGCTCGGCCATGACGTGCAGCTTGCCTGTGTGGTAGAAATGCAGCACGTAGGGGAAGAGCTCGGGGTTGCGGTCGAAGTAGAACTCGCGCTGGACGTCGTCGTAGTCATCGCAGAGCTCCAGAATGGCCTCGCGCGAGTGGCAGAGCAGCAGGCGGCCCAGGCGCGTCTCGGGGAAGCGCAGCAGCGTGTGCGAGCGCAGCCGCCTCTTGAAGCCGCCCACGTTGATGCGGATCTCTCCATCCTCGACGTCGGCCTCCGACAAGTCACACAGGCTCTGACCGGTCATGCTGGCCTCGCCCACCCGCCCGCACCGCGCGGGGAGCTACACCTGGATGCAAAGGGAAATGAGTCTGCTCGAGCGCCCGGTGCTCAGGGCCAGGACGCCGCTCTTTTTCTCCGTACCTGTCTCTGGCAGACCCAGACTTCTCCGGGCGGGTCTCTGGGTGCTGAAGAGCACGGAGGTGGGGGTGGGGGAGGGGAGGGCGGGTCTGTGGGGTTTGCACCTCTCCAGGGACGGGTTTCAATGGGGAGAGTATGTTTCTATTAGAATAGCCGTGCCCGGCACCCACCCCGGGGATCCTGGCAGTCGTTTTACGCTTACCCGGGTCGCTTCCACGTGACTCTGAGTGCCCAGGAGCTGCGGACTAACCTTGCCCGTGGGCGAGCGGAGGAGACGCCCCCGCCCGCTCGCCGCAGACAGGCGGGACCCGAGCTGGGATGCGCGCGGGCAGGACTGGGCCGAGATGGGGGGCGCGTAGCTTTGGGAGGGGGGCGGGGAAATTCACCGCTCGGGTCTGTAAAGCCCCGGCTGGGGGGATGGGGGCCGGCCTGACATCCCCTGCGTCCAGCCACCACAACTGGAGCCCCCTAGCTCCCCGCCCGGAGCCTCCCTGCCTGCCTGGCGCGGTGCCTCCGAGCCGCGTGCGCCGCACCTTATCCAGTGGAGCGGCCAGGGCTCGCCCTGCGCGTTCTGGAAGCGCTTACCTGGGAACGCGGGGGCCCACGGCCGAGACCGGCGGGAAACTTCCCCGACCAGCTGGCGAGCATCGCGGCGGCCGCCGCTGTCGGCTGGCTGTGCGTGTGCGCGCGGGTGCGAGTGTGTGTGCGCCTGTGTGTGCGCCCGGTCGGCCGGCGGGCGGGGTCCGCCGAGCGTCTCCTCTTGTCTCCGGCTGGGGACGCCGCGGCCGCCCGCAGTTGTAGGTGGCTCACAGGTGGCTGCGTGACCCCGAGGCTCGCAGAGCCCCCTCCCACGCCCCCTCTTGCGATCTCTTGCCCCTCAGCCCGGGAGAGGGTCAGGAACCCGCGCCATAGGCGCCTGCGGAATTAAGAGCGCGAGCGGAGCCGAAGCGCCTTGGCTCGGGTCCTACGCGGGGCGCGGCTCTGTGGTGCTGAACGGACAGCTCCGCGAGCCCCACTACGGGCGCGGCCGCAGCTCCAGACTCCGAAGATGCTGCCGCCGCTGCCGCCGCTGCCACTGCCGCCAAGGCGGCCTCTCTGCGCTCCTCCGGCGCGTACACGGAGACCCCCTGGCGCCCCCGGCTAGGCGCGGGGACGACTCCTTTCCCAACCTCTCACGGGTCTCCCGATGACAGCTGCTATTGCTACTACCCCCAGGGTGCAGGCAGGGGCCTGCCTACGGTGACTTTTTCCCACTGGGTTTCTGGCGCCGGAGCCGGGCTGGGGAATGGGGGCTGGCTTGTACAGGTCCGGGGGAAGAGCAGGACGCAAGGAGCTCTCGGTTACCCCTTTTAGGGACCAGATGAAAAGTTTCCTGAAGACTGGGGGTGGGGTTGTTGAGGAAAGGGGGAGGGAGGGGAGGGAGAAGAGGGGGCAAGGGAAGCTTGAGGTCGAGCTCAGCTTAGCTTGCCGGGGTAGGGGGGTGGCGGGAGCGGGAGCGCAGGCCCCACTGGCGTGGAAAAGAGTCACGGAGTTCTGTTGGGAAGCTCTGTGTGGGCGCCGTGTGTGCACAGGCCGGTGTGGTGTGCAGGCTGCATGGAGCGCTGTGTTTGCGTGCGCATGTGTAGTCAGTGCAGTAAGAAATTTCAGTGTTGGTATGTATAAAATGGGACCCCTGTACGGTGGCCAGTTGAGTACAGTATGTCAGTACAGGGGCACAGTGTGGTGTGGGGATACAACTGAAAGCTGCTTGTACAGTGTGCTGTGTACTGTGCAGTACTCGTGACACTGTGTCAGAGTCAGTGTGTGTACAGATAAAGAGAACCATTCACATGGGGTCACAGTGGATCTATGGGGCGCGGGCCTGGCATAGATGTGCTCAGTACCTGTGTCCTCATTATGGCCCAGATCTGGGCTTTTAGTTTCCTAGGACTGTCCTCAAGGCTCTGCTTGCTGGGCTGAGCTGGGAAATGGACCCACATTCCCTGGTGAGTCCCCTCCCTCTTTCTCTCGGCCCCTTCGCCTGGCCCCTATTTGTTAAGACTGGCTGGAACACCATTACATGTGTGCGCTTAGCAGGGAGCTAGTGGGATAATGCCTTGGGCAGAAGTCCCGGGAAAGCCCTGGTGGGGTGGCTTTGGAGTCATAGAGCAGCCCCCACAGGTATAGTGGGAAGCACATCTCTTTTTTACATGGCTATGGCCGTGCCACTCCAGCTGAATGGGCCCTCTGCATGGCTCTAGAGTGCTTTGGACCCCCTTAGAGGGCCTGGGGAGGATCCTTGATCTGGTTTCATGGTTCCTGGACCCAGGCCAGGCTTCCCTTAGAGGAGACCCATCCCTGTGCCAGCTGTCTGCCTCTGGGTATGTGGGTGGGTGGGTGTGCAGGTGTGCTTGCTCAGAAGGCTTCATGCCCATGCCACTGCAGACCATGCAAGATGCAGGGAATTCCAGGGAAACAGGAGAAAAGGTTGGGGGTACATGGGCTTCCTTTCTCTTGTGTTTGATGCTTTTGGAAAGGGGTGTGTGTGTGTGTGTGTGTGTGTGTGTGTGTGTGTGTGTGTGAGAGAGAGAGAGAGAGAGAGAGAGAGAGAGAGAGAGAGAGAGAGAGGAGGCAGGAATCTGGTATTTTATTGTTTTTTATCTCCATCTCCATTTCTTTCAGGGTCTGTGTTCTGGCTGAGTAAGCTCCCCTCAATCCATGTTCAGGGCTGCTGGATTTGAAGTCTGGGGTCCTCCCATACCTGGCTGGCCTGCAGTCCTGAGGCCCCTGGGTCTCCTTTATCCCCATGGGAGTGCTGCCAAGACACTGCCAGCCTTGGCTGTGTGTGTGTGTTTGTGAGTGAGTGTATGCATAATCACTGTGTTGCTGTCTCTTTCACTCTTTTCCAGCATCCTCCCCATCCTTTGGGGGAGGGGGAGGCTGGAGTCTCCCTGCTGCAGGTGCCCTTAGCAGCAGCATCTGTGGGGCAGGCTTCACAGGTCCTGTGGCTCTTCCTTCCCCTTTACTCCATCCTCTCGCTCACAGTCCTCCTCTTGTTTCACTGCCACATATCTGCATGGCTTCTGCTGCATGCCCACCATTCCCAGCCACTCCCCTTCCTTTGGCCTCAGCTCCTGATGCTTCTTCTGGTTTAGCTCAAGGCATCAATCACCTTTTCCTTCTATGTTTGGAGGGACCCCCGACACTGGGCTAGTCCCTCCCCCAAGAAATGCTATGCTTGGATTTGATGACTCTGGGGTTTTCCTCCCTCCCCTGCTTTATTTATCTGCCTGTCTCCTTCTGTTCTTGTCTGTTTTTGTTCTTGCTCATTCCTTCTTCCTTTGTGTTTGTGGGAGATTTCACCCATGGTGACGGAGCCCCCTCTGCCTTCTCTTTCTCTTTGTTTCTCCCACACTCATGGCCACCCACCCAGAGACTGCCAGGGCCCTGCTCAGGCTCCTGGAGCCCTCACCTCTCTCCATCTCTCTAAAATGGGCCACTCCACACTCCTCTCAGCTCTGCCCCCTGTTCCTGCAAACCCCTCTCAACCTTTCCTTTCACTCTCCCTTCCTCTCTCTCTCCCCTGTGCCCTGTTCCAGTTGATAGAGCTGTGCCAACATGCCCCCAGCCATGCTGGGACTGGTGTCTATACCTGCTCTTTGCTAGCTGTTCCCGTGAAGCTGGTGCCAGGGACAAGACCTCATGTCTGCCTCTCCTTGAAGGGAATAGTGAACTTGGAACCCACAGGGAGAAGCCTGATTTGGGGACACATCACTTATTTCTTGGAAAGGCTGAGGCAGAAGTGCTGTAGGTCTAACAGATGCTTTTGCAGAGAGTTAAGTGTATGTGACAGGCTGAGCCACTTGTTTATTTCCCAGTGACTGCACTGAAAAGAAATGGAGCTGTCTCCCTCCTTATGTACTGGGGAAGCTGGCTTTGTTTATGGTCTATTTCGAGGTCTGAGCCCTGATCTTAAAATACATCCACCTGCTTCAGGCACATGTGGAGGTCTGTCCCTGAGCTAGCCTGACATGCTCATGAGATCCTGGGGATCAGAAGGGTGGGGGGTAAGGCACACTGGGAAGGGAGATCAAGGGACTGCAGGTGGCGTCCCAGATCTCTGCACCTGGGCAACTATTATCTCTGCCTTCCCTGCCAACGCTGATCTCTCAGCTGAGCCCACACATCTCAGACTTGGCTTTTTTTCTCCCTGACAGGCGAGGGGGCTGCATCAGCGGCTTGGCTGAGGGAGCCAGGCTGCCTGACCTACATTTCCCATGGCAGGGAAGAGCTGAGTCTTTGTCCTTCCCCTGGAGACGTGGGCACGGGCATGCCCACCCACCCAGTGGCGCGGACTGCTCACCTTGTGTCCAGGCTCCCACCACAGCCAGCCTGCCTTTAAAAACCCCTCACAAATACTGCCTCCCCCCCTCCCCCCGTGGCTTGCCATTGCACTAGGAATTTACCCAGGCCTTCCCCACAAGACCATCCATGATGGGCTCTTGCCTATCTTGCAGATTCCATCCCATTGCTCTCTAGCCATATGCCAACCTTCTCCCTCTGCAGGGCCTTCGTGCTTCCTCTCCTCTCTGCTTGTCATGGCAGCTCCACCTGGCAGGCTCCTTCATTTCACTCAGGTGTCAGTAGAAATGCCACTTCCTCAGAGGTGCCCAGTTTCTATCATTTTCTTCACAGAACTTACATGAGTTATTGCATACATGATTGAAATGAAGGAATGAGGTTCCAGCTGCTATTTTAAGTTATTCCGTGCCAGCCAGGGCCCTGGCCTGACCTCTTCTTCCTCCTGGTAGATCAAGGAGGGAGCTGGAGGAGGGGGCTGTGCCTGGGGGTATTACTTGGAGACTCCCAGGCTCTGGGGTACTATCCCAAATGATTGATTAGCCTAAAGGATCCCATTCCTAACAGCACGCTAGAATCAATGGGAAGCATTTAAAAATGTCAATGCCCTTAGATGCCTCGGGCCTCACTGCAGACCAATTAAATCAGAATATCTGGTGTTGGGTCTGGGAATCGATGTTTTTCTAAAGCTGTCTAACTGATTCCAATGTGGAGCCCAAGTCTGGGGCCTGTTTTGGGGAGTGCGGACATGGAACTGTGCCTCTGGATCGGCAGCCCTGCAGTCAGCACCAAGGACAGGGGCTGAGCCATCCTCTATTTCAGGGCTTCTTAACCTTTTTTTGTTCCACGGACCCCTTTGCCAGTCAGGTAAAAACCACGGACCCCTTATTAAGTCCACACTCTAATGTGTATTAGTTAATAAATATATCACACCCACACCAATACATCCCCACAAGAAGAGTGTTTCTTTGAATTTTCAATTCAAGCTCGCGGGCCCCTGCTCTACTTTGGTTCATGGACCCCTGGTTAAGAACCCCTGCTCTACTTGGTACACTTTCCCTCCCCCCAACCCTTGGCACCTGCCCAGAGCTGGAGCCTCATAAAGACTTGGTGCCTTGGCCATTCACTTCTCCTCAATCCCTGACTTCCTGAAGGGTGCCTTGTACCTGCTCCACTCAAAATCATTTACCTTTGAGACAGATTTCTGTTGAAGAATGTTCCCTTTCTCTCCTTCCTTTGATAGAGGTCAGTTCCTGGGCCTTCATTATGTTGACAGTGGTCATGGAGAATGAAGGTGAGGGAGGTATAGCAGGGCTGTCTGGGTGGATTTATAGTAGAAGGGGCACAGAGAAGCTTCCAGGGATGGAGGCAGGCTTAAGAGATGAGGGAATAGGTCTCCTGAGCCCAGGGAAGCTAGGTCTGAGACTTGGGAAGATAAGGTGTGGGGTTGAGGAGGAACGAGACTCTGGGGAGAGCTTGAGAGAGAAATTGGGAGAAAAGGATTTTAAGAAGTTTTGTTGCACATTATGAATTAAAGTCCTCATTAAATGTTTTCTCAAAAGGCTAAAGTAAACATTTAAATATGTTTTGCATTGTTTCTGGAGATCAGACTGAATTCTTTGTATGTGAGTCCTTGCCTCACCAGCTTCATTGCCCGAGGTCACCCCCTTCTGCTACTACAAGCCCCTCTCCATTTCCAGGTGCCCCCTGGAGGTTGAAAATGGAGAAGATGTTGTTTCTCAAGGGGTCCCTGAGGGTCCATGAAGAACCTCTCTGAGTCCCTTAATAAAAAGAGGACCAAAAGACAAAAAAAAAAAAAAAAAAAAAAAAAAAAAAAAAAAAAAGAAAAAGGGGACCAGACCTTCCCTGTGGGTATGCATAGAGACTGGGAGACCCTTGAAATCTGACCCTTGTGCCTCCTGTTCCAAGTGCCTTCTCCTTGGCAAGCTCCCCCAGCCAGCCCCAGTGGGCACTGCTCCCTTGAGGCACATCACTTAATTCCCTGTAACATCCTGGAATGAAGCTGAAACTATTAAGAGAAACTTGATTAAATTTAGACTTAGGGACCCCACAAGGAAAATAACAAGAGAACGTCATGGCTCATTAAGTAAAGGCAGCCGCTTCCCTCCAGAGGCCACTTCCAGCCTCCCCTCACCGACATCAGGGGTCTGGTTATATTTCCCCTCTACCACAGGCCTTCCTTCAAGCCCAAAGTGTAGGGTGTGAGGCCCAGGAGCTCCCTCTCCATCTGTCTCAGGACTGAACTCTGACTCTGCTGTCTCCAGTCTCCAGACTCCAGACTGTTTCTTGGTGATTGTCAGCAGAACTGAAGGCCCTGGCCCCTCCCACTGGCCCTACTGTCTGGGCCCAGCAGGGCAGGTGGCTGATGAAGATAAAGCTCTCACCTGTGTTTAGGAAGGGCAGTGCCTCCACCAGGGCAGGTGGCTGATGAAGATAAAGATTGAGGAGAGAATGAAGCAGAGTGAAGAGGAAAGCCACTGGCTGGGGTATGTGCCCTGCAGCCAGACCACCTGGGCCTCCATCCAGCTCTCTAGCCATGTAGCCAAAATATTTACTCTCTCCATGCCTTGCTTTCCTCAGCTGTAAAACCTATGGTCGTCTGTAACTCATAAGGTTGTTGTGAGGATTAAAAGAAGCATTAAGGAGCTTATACTGAGGCCTGGCACATGGTAAGTGCTTAAACTGCTAACCATGACTAGTAGCAATTATTGAGCACTTATGATGTGTTCATCCTTGTGCTAAGCTCTCTGCTTGCTTCTTGCTCTCACTCAGGTACTATAATTTATCTCATTTTACTGATGCCCATTAAATGGGGTGTTTAGACTCAAATATGTCTCCGTGGTTCCTCTGCCCTCTTAACTATCTCAAGTAGGTGCAGTACTAATCAGGGTAGCCTAATCCCTGTAACAGACCCCTAAACCCCAATGTCTTAACATAATAAAAGGATTATTTCTCACCCATGTTACAGTCCAATTGGGTGTTTGGGGGCAGCCTTCCACATGGTGATTCCAGGATCCAGGCTCCTTCCAACTAGAGCTCTTCCTGCTTCTAGGACCTCAGAACCTTCCCTTGGGATCCTGTGCATCAAGCTAGGAGATGAGAGAAGAGAAGGAGGGAATGAGATGCTTTTAAGGCCAGGTCTTGTAGTGGCAGACTTCACTTTTACCCACATTCCTTTGGCCAGAACTCAGTCATATGGCCCCATATAACCACTGGGCTATGGGAGCTGGTATAGGAAGAAGAGAAGGATCACAGAAATTGGGAATATCAACATTATCTGCTGTCAATGGTTGAATGAGTAGAGGCTGGTAGACATCCTGCATCCATTTTTCCCAAGATGGGGGAAAAGGAGCAGAGGAAAGTCTCCAGGTGCCATGAGATGACTGAAGGTATCCCAGCTGGAAGGGCTTAACTCTGGAAACACAGACCAGGATGCCCTGGAGCTGGAGCCAAAGGATGGTCTCTCAGCCTTGGAAAGGGCTTTGTTTCCCTTTTTACAGAACAATGTTTTCAGCTCTGAACTTACCCACATTGCTTGTCTGAAGAAGGGTGTCAATCCAGGTTCTAGGTTGCAAGCAGCAGGGAATTTGGCAGAAGAAGAATGTAATAAAGGATATAGGGTAGATCACAGACTCTTGAGACTAGAAACCAGACTTGGAAACTGCAGAGGCAGGACTCTCATACTGCCCACACCAGGGTGCTCCTGTCCCATACAGCGCTGAGCAATATACCCAATGGGCACCAGTGGCCGGTGGGGGGGGCGCCTGGGAGCTGCCATATTCACTGGCAGGACTTGCACTTCATACTTTGACTGTATTTCTGTGACTCCAGGCTGTGTTGGAGTGGGGCCCAAGATAGTGGCTTGGGAAAGCTGGGTTGGTAGTCAGTGGCAGGGAGCGACTAGGTGGAGCATAATGTGCAGAGGTCTAGGTGAGGCAGAATCCACACAGATGTAACATAGAAGCACAGGGACCCTGCTCTAAAAACCTACTCTTTGTGCTTCCCTTATTGACCTTCCCTAGGGTGGCAACTTGAGGGAAATCTCTCAGAGAAAGTCACTTTCTGCCCTAACCCATTTTTCCTTTATCATGCCCAGCTGTCGACCCCAAGACACATTCCCAGCTCCCCAACCCTTAGCTTGGATGCTGATGCCCCCAGGTTCCCACTCTTCTGCTGTGGAAATGACATCCGCCCACCCATCTACCCATCCATTGCCCATCGATCCACCCACCCACCCATCCCACACCCTGGATGCGGCTGTGGGCTCCTGTTTCCATGGTTACTTCCAGGCCTGAGTCTGCTTGGGGTTTGCTGAAAGATTCTCCAGCTCTAGGCTATTTCCTGTGACAGACTTGCTGATGGACTCAAACTCTGGATTGAATCTGGGGTCCCACTCTCTTACAGCTCTCCCCACCCCCAGCACACATTGCTGTGGCTGATCAGCGTGATCAGCTTCCTGGATTTAAAATATAATCCAAAACTCGCCAGTATTTAAGCAGAGGTACTTTAGAAGGAGGATAGCTGGGAGGCTGCTGTGGGAATAAAAGTAGGAGTTCCCAAAGGTAGGGAGATACTTGAGAGGGAGCGACTCTTTGTAATAATAACAAAAGGTAACATTTATTGGGCACTTCCTGTAAATCAGACACTGTTCCAAGGATTTAAAATCTATTAACTAGGCTAATCCCTATGGGGTATATACTAAGATTACCTGAGGGGGAAACAGGCACAGAAAGGTCCAGTAACTTGTTCAATGTTTCAGAGCTAATCAGTGACAGAGCTGGGGTTCCAAGCAAGATGGGCTGACTCCAGAGATCGTGTTCTTAAGCCTTTGTACATGGCCTCTCTACAGCCATTCCTCTACCCAGGGATTCTGGAATGATTCCCTGGCTCATTTTTTTCAAGACAGGAGATTCCTGAACACCTCTTCACCACTCATCTCTGCTCTAGGGTGACACCCCCCCACACACACTAGGGCCCCTCAAGAGCAGCTTTCTTTTCTTTCTTTTTTTTTTAAGATTTATCTTATCTGCCCCCACACACACACGGCCCTTGTTTGCGGTCGCTGTCTGCTCTCTGCGTCCATTTGCTGTGTGCTCTCTGTGTCTGCTCGTCTTCTCTTTAGGAGGCACCTGGAACCAAACCCCGGACCTCCCATGTGGAAGAGAGGCACTCAATCACCCGAGCCACCTCAGCTCCCTGGTTTTTGTGTGTGTGTGTCTCTCATTGTCTTTCTTCTTTGTGTCTCTTTTGTCGTGTCATCCCTTTGTGCCAGCTTGCCGTGCCTGCCCGCTGTGCCAGCTTACCTTCTCCAGGAGGTACTGGGAATCGAACCTGGGACCCGCATGTGGTAGGCGGAAGCCCAATCGCTTGAACCACACCCACTTCCTAGGAGCAGCTTTCAGTTGTTCAGAAGACTGGGTGGGTCACAGCTGTTCTCAGGAGGAGCCCCCAGCCCAGGCCACCCTGAGCTAGTCTGCCTGTGGGCTCTGGAATTTCCCTAGGTCAGAGCCAAATTCCAGCTTGTCCTCAGCCATTCAGGAGGGTGGGAAAAACAATCCCATCAGAGAAACCCTGAGGGAAGACACAAGATGTTCCCCACAAGTGACAGAAAACCAATTCACACTCTTCCCTGCAGCCAAAAAATTAAGCTAATTTTTCATTTCTCTGCTTACGTGCGGCTCAACTAAACATAGGCATCTAGGAATGCAAACAATGACTAGATTTTCTTAATTTAGGGCAGTTTTAATTAAATCTTGCTGAAATGATGGAGGCTCCAGATATTTTTGTCGTGGTAGAAAGCTACATGATTTGGGAAAAGGGGAAGTGGGAACATGATGCCTAGACGCTCCTCCTCCCCTGGCCGTCTCCCACCCCACTGGTCTCCTAGGCCTGCCCCACTGTGCAGGTCTCCTGAGAGAAGGTGCAGCCCTCTTGTGGGATTCTGATTTCCTTTGCTTTTGTTTTTATGAAAGGAAAATGTTTTCCTTAAACTGCAACTTCTTCTAACTAACAGGGGGCTATAAAGGGAAAGTCCAAATGACTTAGTGAAAACATTTTTTTTTTTAATTAAAGGATTATTTTTGAGAAACATTTGGACTTACCAGAAGTTCATGGAATAAATAATAAGCAGCCAAAATCAAAGGTGCCAAAGGTAGAGTCTTTCAGTGGCTTAACCTAAACCCATAGCCAGCTCCTTTCCCGCTGGGCATGTGGAAGAATTACAATTCCCCTCCCTCTCCAAATTTGGAAGGACCATGTAACTTGTTCTGGCCGGTGGGCTATAACTGGAGATGATATGCCACATCTGGGCCAGAACATTTGCTAGTGGGAGAGCCTCCAGCCATCTCTTCCCCAGCTGTGGAAGTAGATGTTAAAATGATAGTGCCACAAGATGGAAGTCATCTGAATTGCTAGGCTGCCATGTGCAGCACAGCTGCCCTGGAGTCCCCTGGATCTGAAACGGAGTTTGTAGGTTTGAGAGAGAGACGTTGCTTGAGTTTTATCACTGAGAGACAGCAGAGTGTCTCCTATCCTGATTAATACTAGTCATCATTGTACAAAAAAGTCACATTATTTTAATTACTTTGTATTAGACTATTTTGGAATTTCAAAAATCATCTGTCAAGTTCAGTCTGGAAAGGGATGAAATTTACTTTTGCTGGTCTAAACAAGATCATGAGAGAATATATTTAACCTATTTAAGCAAAACTTATGTGTCACCTGGAAGGCTTTCAAATTCACCCAAGTTCCAGAGCAGGGAGAAAGGCAGTCCCTCAAAAGAAAAGTGGTCAGAATGAGAGCTAGATTACATCTCTCAAGGGATTGTGAGTGTGGGCAGTTTCATGAGTAGAAAACACAGATTTTTAGAAGAGGAAAGTGGTTGAGTGGTAGGTTAGGAGAAGAGGAAGCTGGTGAGATGTCTGAAAAAGAATTTTTAGAAGTTTTACTGTGTGATGTGTAACTCCATCCAAAAAAAAAACAAAACAAAAAAAAAACCCCCACAAAACCTCATTAAGATATATTAGTTAAGGTAATGCCATCTGCTATAATCAACAAATATATTATGGCTCAAACACGAAGTTTATTTCTTATTCATATATAGTCCAAAATATTTCTCCTAAATTGGTGGGCAGCTCTCCTACAAGGGATGATTCAGAGAATTGGGCTCCTTCCCATCTTCCACACATCCTTCCAGTGTTGTGAAGCTCATCTACATCAAGCCAGGAGCAGGGGAAAGAGGGTGGAGAATGGGCATGGATGTTTTATAGCCTAAGCCTGGAAGTGGTTCAGCAGAGCCATTAGTATTTCACTAGTCAAGATCAGTCACATGGTCATCCAGCAAGGGAGGCTGGGAAATGTTATCCAGCTGGGTGGCCGCAAAGGAGAGGAGTCAGGCTGGTGAACAGCTAGCCAGCTGGCATCTCTAAAGGCATCCATTCTTTAACGCTGGGTTTGATCCTGCTTGTAGAATGTAACTCCTTACAGAAAGCCACGAGCAGACAGACTCAGCTTATGTGGGTTATATTTGGAGGGCCTGAGTGGGATTTTGCCCAAGACACAGTTTCCTGC
This sequence comes from Tolypeutes matacus, assembly GCA_026826555.1. Taxonomy (NCBI): domain Eukaryota; kingdom Metazoa; phylum Chordata; class Mammalia; order Cingulata; family Chlamyphoridae; genus Tolypeutes; species Tolypeutes matacus. The sequence continues at coordinate 45,906,818 of JAKSZT010054487.1, read as the reverse complement.
TTTTTAGGTAGAAATAATAATCACAGGCCTGAGCCACTGCACATCTTCCCAGGTATTGCCAAATTGTTGAAATTATAATACAAACAAGGATCTCAAGGGATAAGCTCTGAATGGTGCTACAAAGCCTGTGAGAAATGGAGGGAACGACTCTGACATAAAAAATGACAATATTAGAGGAAAATGTGGTTTTCAGGACAGGTTGTATCACAGAGAAAATCAAACCAACAAAAGGCCGAGCAAGGTGATTAAACTGAGGATACCTACAAAAACACCTCTTGAGGTTGCAAATTAGGCATTTACATTTAATCCAGCCCTCAGAGAAATCCAACTTTAAGAAATAAGAGCCTTAAATGCATGGAGTGAGGAAGCCAATGATAATCACACATGGACTGGTTTAAAGTGGTTGCCCTGTTCTAGCTGAAAGTTGCTCCCCTGGAACATGACTGCTATTGTGAGACTTACAAGCAAGTTGGCTTTGAAACTGTTTATGCAAGCTGATTGCTTCTAGAAGCCAAAGATATTCAAAGGAAGTTCCTTGCAAGGAAGTGGAGGAAAGAGCTTTGAGTTGGGTTATGCTACCATTGGAGGAGTTCAGGGATGGCAAGCACTAGAGTCAGGGAAAAGGCCTTGTCAGATAAGGTACCAAATGATGATGATTATTTGTCACCCCAGTGCCACCAGAGATCAGATTCAGAGGCTGACCTCCTCATTGCTTTAGGAGGAGTACAGGGCAGGGTGAAGAGTAGCTGGGTTTTTTTTGTTTGTTTGTTTGTTTGTTTGTTTGTTTTTAAAGATACTTAGATTACGTAAATGTTACACAAAAAATATAGGGATTCCCATACGCCCCACCTCCCACACCTCCCACACCCTCCCACATAAACATCCTTCATTAGTGTGGCTCATTCATTGCAAATGATAAACATATCCTGGAGTTTTGCCACTAAGCATGGACCATAGTTTACATTGTAGACCACACTCTCTCCCACACAGTTCTGCATGTTATATGCTGATACAAAATGGCCTGTATCTGTCATTGTAATGTCACTCAGGACAATTCCCAAGTCCCCAAAAAGCCCCTGTATTACAACTGCTTTCCCCTCTCCTTGCCCCCAGAGCCTCCAGTGGCCACTGGCTCCACATCAATGTTGTAATTTCTTCCATTGCTTGAATCATAATATGTCTATAGCAGAATACCATAAGTCTGCTCTAGTCCATAGCTCTTCCCCCAATCCTGAGGAGTCTGGGATGGTGATGTCCACTCCACCTCCAATTGAGAGGGGGTTTATATCCCATGGGCAATATGGGTGGGACTATCCTGCCTGCAGCTGCAGACTCTCTCCATTCCCTGGGATGGCCATTATCCATCATCACCTCCCCGCCAAGTAGCTGGGTTTTGTTTTTTTTTTTGTTTTTTTTTTTTTAAAGATTTTATTTATTTATTCATTTATCCCCCCCTTGCTGCCCATGCTCACTGGGTCAGCTAACCACGCCGTGCGGGCGGGCTTGCCTTCACCAGGAACCGAACCCGGTGCCTCCCATATGGTAAACGGGAGCCCTACTGATTGAGCCACAGCCGCTTCCCAAGTAGCTGGGTTTTGAATATTGATTTCATAGCTCAGATTCCACCACTGAGCACAAATGTTTTCTTATGTTGGGGCAGGAGGAGCAAAGCAACCTGAGGAAGTGATAAAAGCTAGCACAGATAACACGAAACACTTGGATTGATGGTTGCAAGACAAAGATCAACAACTTTTAGCGACGTGGTTGAGCAGTTAGAGATCTAACCTTAAACTGGTGGAGACTCATGAATTCCCTCTGTTGGTGCAGCTAACTAAGCCTAAGGATGAAAAAGAGGCAAGACTGGGTGATGGAGTTCAGACCACGCAGCCAGGGAGATTCTGTGGGCCAACACACCTCAACCTGAGAGGCAAGGCAGATGGAAGTGCAGCTCCCCTAGATCCAGCCTGGGACTCAGGTCGAGGCCTGAGCCCTCTAATTTTCTCCTAGCCAGTGCTGGTCACATGTAAGCATTAAAATGGATTTTTTTTTAAATTAATTTATTTAATTAATTTTTAAAAAAAAAAAAAAAAAAAAAAAACTATTGGAGAGTGGATGTAGCTCAAGTGGTTGAGCTCCTGCTTCCCATGTTTGAGGTCCTGGGTTCATTCCCGTACCTTCTAAAAAAATAACAACAGCGCGTAATTCACTAATATGTAGTCAGAAAACAGAGAGAGTGAGAACTATAAATGGTGTGGGTGTTTTCATCATCCATCTCACTCAATGAGTGACAATTTGATTGTTCATTTATTTATTTATCCAGACATCCATCCATTCAAACATGCATGCTTGAATCTCCAAAAAAGCATTTGAGGTAATTGAAGTGTGTTCTGCCCCAAATCCTCCTTCCTCCACTTATTCATTTATTCAGCAGATTTTCATTAATGCCTTAACTTGTGCTCATGAAAATATAGCTTTGAGCAAGACAGACAGGCAAAAGACAGATAAAGTTCTCTGTGTTAGAGCTATCTAGGGTCCCGAATCCAAAGGGCGACTCCTACCTCTATACCCATGATTTCAGAGGAGATGGAGGAGGGAGGACAGCATTCACATGCTGTCACATGTGTTTTCACAGGGAATGAGGCAGATCCTTCTGTATTTTCAGCTGCTCCGTGGCCTGTGACCTCTCCCGGTTTTGAGTTGTACAATTTGACTCACAGATCACCTTCTAAGATCTTCCAGACCCATTTAGCTGGCTGGTGTTTAATGCAATAACCACCAAGATATTCCATTATCTCTAGATCAGTGGCTTTTTAATTTTTCCCCTTTCTAACATCCCAAATTAGAAATAATGTGGAAAAACTTAGGAAACACAAGTGCAGAGAAAATAAGTAAGACCGATTCAATAGCTTTATATCCTAAACAAAATCTGATTTCTGGGCCTCTGATTTGGGTCAGTTCTTTACTCCTTAATGCATGGATCTCTCTGGCTGAGGAAGGGACTACTGAAGGTGTTTGCAAGATAAAGGCCTTTCTTCCATTATCCAACCAGGCCTGGAAGGCATTTGGCAGAGAAAGTGTGGGAGATTGTCCTGAGCCTAAAGACATCTGAGAATGAGTCAGAAGGGACTTAAGGGCAGTACAAGGCCCCAGAGTCATGTTGACCATATTTTTCAAGTCTTAAAATGGAAACACATGGTATGACATGTGTGTTACAATAAGACAGAAAATCTGGAATTAGAAAATTCACATTGCAGGGTGTTATAGAAGAGTCCAAAGCAGGATTAGGAAGTTTGCTGTGGGTTGAACTGATGTTCAATCTGTGGGACCCTGTATCCCTGTTTCCATGAAGTGATACGCACAGGGCCTTTGTTGGCTGAAGGGCACAGGGGCTTTGGGAGAAGTGGGTGGCGCTGAAGAATAGAAGGAATGGCAGGCAGACAATCCTTCACTGCCCCCACCCCCATACAGACAGAGGTTTAGAAGGAAAGCCAAAGGGGCTGTTCTCATGAAGACGCTGAGGAGACTCTGGGCACCAGCTGGACTGTTTGGGGCTTGTGGGCAAAACATGGGCCAGAGTTAGGAGACGCCATTCTACTCAACACTGCACTTGCACCTCATGGGCTGGTACCTTCAGAAGCCTCAAATCATCAGCCTTCTCTAGGGACATCATCAGCAGTAAATTCCCAAAAAACTTCAGCAGAGTGGATGGGGCATGGGGCTTAGGAGACATTTTAGGGATGAGGGGTCCTATGTGGGAAAATGGGGGTAAAAAAAGAAAGTCTCAGGTAATTGGTGTTTACGAGGCTTGAAAAGGTCAAGCTGTGTCACAAAAATAATAAGACACCATATCGCAGCAGGGGACAGTTTCTTCTAAACTAAAAATTGGGTCATATGGTGGGAGACATGGTCAGATAATAGGATAGATTATCTGAATTCAGGACTGCCCCAGAAAAAAATTGTTAAAGCACTGTGTGGTGGTTTGAAGCTGTTTGTACCCCCTGAAAAACATATTCTTAAAGTTAATCCATTCCTGTGGGTGTGAACCCATTGTAAGCTGGACCTTTTGATGGGTCTTAATCCAATTACTGGAGTACTTTATATTGGAAAGAAAGTCAAACACAGAGAGAAAACCACAGAGGGAGCAGCCAGAAGCTGAATGTTCTAGTCTGCTAGGCTGACAAAAGCAATATACCAGAAATAGGTTGGCTTTTACAATGGAGATTTATTAGCTTACAAGCTTATAGTTCTGAGGCTGTGAAAGTGTTTAAATCAAGGCATCATCAAGATGGTACCTCTTCCTGAAGGTGAATTGCTGGTGATCCTGGGCTCCTCTGTCACATGGCAAAGCACATGGCAGCGTCTGTTGGTCTCTCCCTTCTCTTCTGGGTTTCATTGCTTCCAGCTTCTTGCTTCTGTACTTTCTCTCTTTCTCTGAATTTCATTCTCTTATAAAGGAATCCAGTAAGAGGATTAAGACACACTCTGAATGAGGTGGGTCACATCTTAAGTTAAGATCCTACTCATCAAAAGATCCTACTTACAACAGGTCGACACCTACAGGAATGGATTAACTTTACTGGGGTCCATATAGCTTCAAACCATCACACTGAACATTAGTGGAACCCAGAAGAGAAGGGAGAGACCAGGAGATGCAGCCATGTGCCTTGCTGTGTGACAAGCTAAGGACAAAGGATCACTGGCTGTCAGCTCCAGAGTGTCACAGTCTTCAGGGAGCATTGCCTTGATGATGGCTTGATTTGGACTTCTATCTTAGCTTCAGGACAGTGAGCTAATAAATTTCCATTGTTTACGTCGATGCTGTGTGGTGTATGCTTGAGCAGCCAAGGAAACTAAAACACAGTGTCAGATTAACTTGATTGAAGGTTTCATTTGATTAAGATCCCTAAACCCCAGTTATGTGTGCTTATGTATCCCACCTATTGTTTTAGCAGAATGGGAACCAGAAGGACCATTGCCAGCCAGCCTCTGGCTTTGGGTTTTTCACGACCTAACATTTTAAGGAGGTTGTGTCAGTGAGACTTATTTAGAATACCAATGATTGCTTAAACTCTCTTAAAGTCTTTAAGAATATATTTTAATCATTGAGTCTTCCCCAAAGCTGGGCAGAGTTATTCATGAATAAATTGTGTGCCTTTGAGTCAAGAGGAATTGAGTAGACTTGCTGAATTAATGACTCTTTCTTTTCTTTCGGGCCTCCTCGTGGCTGTGGCAATGTGCATTTCCACTAGTTTTGTGAAATGCAGATGGAGATTATTTTTCCCAAAATAATCTGTTCTACATCATTTAATTTCAGCTATTTGCAGTTTTATGCCAGAATCAAATTTAGATTATTATTACTGTGGTGGAAAATAATTATAATCGATTAACTGTCATGGCATTTGATAATTTTTAAAAGAATCTCCAGGGTTACTTAATTTCATCCTGACTCTAACATTGACACTAAGCAGAGTAGGATAATACAGATGATGGGTAAACTGAGGTTCTTAGAGGTCAGGGGTTTTGCCCATGGTCATGCTGCGAAAGTGTTGCATCCCACTGAACCAGCAACAGGACTCACCCCAAAAGAAGAAATAGGGGGACACCCACCCAGGACTGCCCCAAACTGCCCCACAGTGGGGAGCACTAATTGCCAGGGTGCTCCGTCCTTAAGTATTTATTAGGGGAACTTACTTACGGAGAGCTGCAGTGAACTTCTTGTCGTCTCACTATCCGTGGCCAGGTAGCCTCAGCTCTCTGTAAGTACCAATAAATACTTAAGGACGGACCACCCTGGCGCTGCTTTCTTTGAAATATCAACAGGTCCCGTTGAGGGGTGGTTTAGGGGAGTCCTGACTCAGTCTCCCCCTATTTCTTCTTTCAGTGTGAGCCCTGCTGCTGGTTCAGTGGAACGCAATAGAAAGCAGGATACATGACTCTGCCAGTCCTGAGTTCCTGTCTTCCATGTTTGTAAAGTAGGTTTGATTATTTTTGTCTTGCAGGGTTACTGGGAGTGTGATGTATACATAGGTGCCAGCCCGGTGCTTGACACATGGTAGGTGCTTAGCTGTTCCCTTTTTCCTCGCACCTCCAAATGAGTGTGGGTTCCATTTGAAGGTCTGAATCCCACTGGGGTGGAGATATGAGAGCCTACAGCTCTCTTGCTTCTGTACTTTCTCTCTTTCTCTGAATTTCATTCTCTTATAAAGGAATCCAGTAAGAGGATTAAGACACACTCTGAATGAGGTGGGTCACATCTTAAGTTAAGATCTTAGCCAGCCTGGAGGGCAAGGGGCCAGCAGCCACCACATGCACGTGCACATGCACACACACACACGCACACGCACACACACACTTACCCACCAGCTCCTCTCTGAATTTCACATGTACAGCAGGTTAAAGGGAAGGTGCCAAGATCCCTCCTTCCCATCTGTTATTGTTCTGGTCTCTAACATCAGCTTTAAATGCTCCTCCTACTGCCTTCCCCCATTCATGGCAAACCATCTTCAGACCTAAGCTTTCTAAGCCATCCAAGTGCTTGACTTTCATTTCCAATCGGTTCTCACATGTGCCCATTTAAGCAGTTTTCTGCCTCTTCCATTCCCAAGGACTCTGAAGGGTGTGGGACGAGTGTCACCTCCTGTCCAGTGGCCCTTCTGCTGAAAGTTAGATGGAAGATGCCACAATCGCCTGAGAGAAAGGTAGTAGAGGAACAGGCTGGGGTTCACAGGACTTCTGCCACTCCCTGGTCCAACCCCTCCACTTGCAGAAGGATAATTCCAAACTTAATTCTGGATTTAAGCTACCTGAGACAGATATTTCCATTTATAATGACAAGATAGCTAGCTAAACCATGTCTTATTTGCCCACCCTCAGGCTCCTTAGGAAAGAAGCAAAGGCACCCCATCTTGTTTCCGTGAGCAATTGATTCAGTTGCAAATATCAGAAGACTTAACTGAAGTCATGTTAACAAATAGCTTGGCGGTAGATGTCTGCAGGCACTGGTTTGCGGCTCACAGAAACCAAGGCTGACTTCTCTGTGACTGTTTCAGTGATGCCTCTGTGACTTTCCTCGCGCTCTTACCTCATGGTCTCAAGAGGACTACTGCATCTCCAGGCATTGTTTGTGTATCAGACAGGAAGAAGAAGGAAAAGGGAAACATTGTTAGAAAATGTTTGCTTACATCTCATTTGCCCATACTGTGTCACATGGCCAACCCTAACTGCAGGGGATGCTGAAGGAAAAAGAATATTTTAGTTTTTCTAGCCTCTATAGCAGAAGCAGATAAAAGAGAAAGTGATTAGACTTGGGTGTGAGAAGAATCAGTTCTCTATTAGGCATGTGAGGACTAAAGTCAGATTTAATTACATTTAGAGGGAATAAAGTAGGTTTCTTTCACCTATGTGTAATAAAGTAAATCCATGCCCTTTTGCCCTTTTGTGGGGGGGTGGGGGTGGAGTTGAATGTTTTTTATTTAGATCAATAAATCTAGCAAAGACTAGATTTATACTAGTTTTCTAAAGATGCTTGTATTCCTATTTTACATACCATGTTTTTTAAATTAAAAAAATTTTTTTTTTATTTTTAAAGAAGCTTTAGATTACATAAATGTTACATCAGAAATATGGGAGGATTCCCATATACCCCTCCATGCCCTTTATACATGTAACAAGCCGCCTCTAAGCCCCTACTGTGGGGAAGGCACCATTCTAGACACTAAAATGCATAAGACCCAGGTTAGTGGGGTAGGAAGATAAGTAAGCAAATATCCAATTAGCAAACATTTATTGTCTGTTTACTGTCAGGCACTGGAGGTACAGAGAGTGAAGACAAGTTCTTGGTTGCTCATGGCATACAGTCTATTTTGGAACAAGAATAATATGCAGTCGGAATATGGAGGAAGACCCTGAATTCATATGGAAAAGAAAGCCTCCTGGTGGAGATGACACTGAGCTCAGTCACCCTATTAGCACCATATTTGTGATAAGCATCTGTACTTTCTGACCCACTGCTCATTAGGCTCTGGGGTGTCTAGGTTCAGGGCTATGACTGAGCTCCTATTTTATGCTCATGAAGCTGATAATCAAGAAGGGAAGCACTCATTATCATCATCACCACCACTGCCATCATTCTCCAAGGGCTTACCATATGCCAGATATGTTTTAACTCATTTAATCCTTACAACAACCCTGTAAGATGACATCTCCCTCCCTCATCCAAAATCATCACAGTTTTCCTAGAGGCACCATCAGCAGTGGATTCTCAGAAAGTTTTAGCTGGGTAAGAGAAGTGGGATAAAGTTATGGGGTTAGTAGACTTTCTAGGGATAAGAGTTTGTGTATGAGAAAATTAGGACAAGAAATAAGAACTCTAGGTTAATGATATATATGGGGTTAAGCAGGGAAGGTCACATTACAGAAACAATAAAAGACCTCATAGAAACAGGAGACTTTTTTTTTCCAAACTGAAAATTTAGTCATATGGTTGAACAATGGGATAGGTTATCTGAATTCAGGACTGGTCCTTAACTTGATTGCAGGTTTTAAATTATTAGATCTCTAAATACTGTTATGTGTGCTTATTTATCCAGCTTATTGTCTAAGCAGAATGGGCACCCACAGTCAACTTTAACAACTAGTTGGAGCATTATAAGCAAGTCTATTTACTGTGCTGTTAGGGGTGGCTAGAACTCTGAGAGATAAAAAATTATAGTCTTTCTAGCAAAAAAGATAGTGTTTTAGACAGCTATAATCACTGGAAATAGAGGGGACATCTTTGAAAGAAACAACCAAGAGTGGGTAAGCCCCAAATGCAGCATATAAACCCTGCCCAAATCTCTGGCTGACTCCTGAACCATGCATGTACAGGGATTTGAGCTACCATTTAGAGACATGGTGTGCAGTTTGAGCTCAACCAAGTTAATTGCCTGCTAAAGACTATATTAGAAAACAGAGTCAGTAAATCATAGCATTCACAATATCCAAGATACAGTCCAAAATTATGCAACGTTCAAAGAAACATAAAAAGATGACCCATTCTCAAGACAAAAAGACAATCAACAAAGAAAGAGATTAGCCCTGTGATGACCCATATGTTGGAATTAGCAGGCAAGAATGTTAAAGTAGTATTGTAACTATACTTACTGTCTGCAGTAGGCTGAATAACACACATACTCCACAAAGATGTCTACATCTTAACCCTTGGAATCTGTGAATATGTTACCTTAGAATGTAAAAGAGACTTTGTATATGTAGTTAAGTTAAGGATCTTGAGAAGCAGAGATCATCTGAGATTATCCAAGTGGGTCCAAGTAATCACAAGAGTCCTCACAAGAGGGAGGCATGAGGTCAGAAGGAGAAGAGAAGATGTTACCCAGGTGGCTTTGAAGATGGAGGAAGAAGCACAAGTAGCCTCTAGGAGGTGGTAGACACAAGGAACAGATCTCCCCACAGCCTCTAAAAGGAACTAATCTTATCAACACCCTGATTTTAGACCCCTAATCCTTGTTTAAGACTTCTGACCTCCCAGATCTATAAGAGAATAAATTTGCATTGTTTCAAACCACTAAGTTTATGGTAATTTCTATAACAGCAATATAAAGCTAATACAGTGACATAAGGAAAACATATTCATAATAAACAAAAAGATAGGAAATGTCAGCAGAGAAGTAGAAACTATAAATAAGACCTAACTGGAAATTCTAGAACTGTAAAATATATTATCTGAAAAAAAATTCACTGGATAGACTGGAGATGACAGAGGAAAATGTCATTCAACTTGAAGACTGATCAATAGTAATTATCCATTTTAAATCAGCACACACCACTCAGAACTGTGTGGGAGAGAGTGTGGTCTATGATGTGAACTGTGGTCTATGGTTGGTGGCAAGGCCCCAGGATGTTTAAGTCCATTGAGGGTGGTGGGCCACACTTGTGGGAGATATTTGTGTGGGATGTGGTGGGAGGTGTGAGAGGTGGGCAACATGGGAATCCCAGTGGGTTCCATGTAATATTTTGGGTAATCTAAGCACCTCTTAAAATATATATATATAATTTTTGTAAGCAAATGCACATATATGCATATATATTTATATATCATTTTACAAATATTGGCATGTATTGTGAAAATTTTGATTTTTACCCACAATAAAAATAAATAAATAAATAAATAATAGTAATTATCCAATCTGAAAAACAAAGGGGAAAATTACTGAAAAACAATGAATAGAGCCTCAAGGACTTGTGGTACAATCTCAAAACATCTATTATACATGTAATTGGTGTTCCAGCAGAGAAGAGAAAGCATGGGACAGAGAAATATTTGAAGAAATAAAGGCCCCAAATTCCCAAATTTTATGAAAGACATAAATGATTCATAAAGCTAAGCAAACCCCAAGCTGGATAAGTACCTCTACCTAGACACATTATTGTCACACTGCTGAAACCAAAAATAAAAAGAACTTGAAAGTAACCAGAGAAAAATAACACAATTAATACTGACTTCTCTTTAGAAACAATGGAAATTTGGGGACAGTGGAACAATGTCATTACAGTGCTAAAAAAAAAAAAAAAATCTGTCAACCCAGAATTAGATATACAGGGAAAATATCCCTCAAGAATGAGTGAAATAAAGATATTTTCTAATAAACATAAACCAAGAGAATGCACTGCTAGAAGACCTGCACTATAAGAAATACTAACATTTCCTCAGCCTGAAAAGAAATAACACCAGATAGAAAACTTATATCTTAGGAAGGAAAGAAGGACATCAGAAATGATAAATATCTGGGTAAATATAAAAAGATTAATTTTTCCCCCTCTTACTTTAAAACACAGATGTCTGTTTAAAGCAAAATTTATAACATTTTATGGTAAAGATCATAACATATGTATGTGTAATATATTTGGCAACTATAGCCTAAAGGATGGGGAGGGGGTTGTAAATGGACCCAATGTTTTTACATTTTACATGAGGCAATACAATATTAACTCCAGGTAGACTGTGTAAAGCTAAAGACATATATTGTAATCCCCAGAGCAACCACTAAAAATATAGTGCAAAGAGGTAAAACTAAAAAGGCAATAGATAAATTACAAAGAAATGTTTTAAATATTCAAATAATCCAAAAGAAGATAGGAACAGAGGAACAAACAAATCAGAGAGGATAAACAGAAAACAGATAGTAATATGGTAGATCAAAATCCAGCCATATCAATTATTACTTTAAATGTTAATGGACTAGCCACACTCAAAAGTGATTATCAAAATAATTTAAAACAAGCAAACAAACAAACAAAGGCCAAACCATATGATGCCTACAAGAGACTCTCTTTGAATATAAAGTTTCAAGTGCATGTACAAAATAAGACCATGCAAACAGTAACCATAAGAAGGCTGGAGTGGCCATGTTAATATCGGATCAATGGGCTTTTGAATGAAGAGTATTACTGGAGATAAAGAGGATGGTTCATAATGATAAAAGGGTCAATTCATCAGGAAGACATAACAATCATAAATGAGTGTGTGCACGATAGCAGGGCTAAAAATTACAGATGAAAAAATTGACAGAAAATCCCACAATCATAGTTTGAGGTTTTAACACCCTTTTTTCATCATAATAAAATAACTAGAAAATCTAAATAACATTAACAATGTTATTTAGACCCATCTAATATTTATAATACACACAACTTCAAAATACATATTCTTTTCAAATGTACATGGTATGTTTACTAAGGTAGAGCATTTGCTGGCCCACAAAATAAGTCTCAATGGATTTTAAAAGATTGAAATCATGTGAAGTATGTTTTCTGAGCAAAACTAAATTAAATTAGAAATCCATATCTAGAAAAATCTCAAAATTTGGAAAACAACAGACTTCTAAAACATCCATGGGTCAAAGAGGAAAATCCTAGGTAAATTAGAAAATATTTTGAACTGAATAATCATGAAAATATATCAGAATTTGGAGGATGCAGCTAAAGCAGTGCTCAGAGGGAAATTTATAGCTTTAAATGATTGTATTAGAAAAAGAAAAAAGGTCTAAATTCAATGACCTAAATTCTGTGTTAAGAAACTATAAAAAGAAGACAATGTAAGCCCAAAGTAAGTAGAAAGATAGAAATAATGAAGATAAGAGCAGAAAAGTGCACAGATTCTATGATACAGCAATTTCATGGCCAGGAATTTATCTTAAGAATATGTTCACATGAGTATGCAAAAACATATGTACAAGCATAATTTTTATAGCATTGCTTTTAGTAGCAAGAAATTGGAAACAACAAAAAATTTAGCAATAGGGAGCTAGAATAGTAGGAGTAGTAGCTAAATAGTAGCTAAATGGACTACAAAGTGAGCAAGAGAAGAGAGGAGGTTGATTAGATGGGATGGTAAGATGACTAGCTCTCTGGCCGAAGTTTGAGTTCCTGTGATAAGAGGAGAAGACAGGCACTGATGGCACTGTGGTCTGTGACAAGTCTGGTGAGATTCCAGACATTTAGCTACTTCAGCATCCTTGCTGCACCAAGTGGTAAGGAAGCAATTTTTACCTCATGGAACCTAGTCCTCCCTTACTCCCAGTACTACTCAGTCATTGCCTGCAGCATGGACATTGGGGTTCTTACAAGGAGTGGTCAAAATGGTATTGTTTCTCTGGCAATGACATGTGGGTAAGAGAGGAAGCAGCAGCAAGAGAGGAAGAACATGGCGGCTGCCTTGTGGGGATTGCAGCTGCCAGGTTCAGAGCATTCTCTTGGATAGAGGTCTCACTGTAAAGTGGTTGATTTCTAGTTATTAAGGTGTGAGGCTTGTGGCATAAAAAAGAAGTGTGGTCTTACCTTGATCCTGTCATTTGGTTCAGCCACCGTTTAAAGATGATGGCTACCATCTGCTGAGGACTTACTGTGTGCCTTTTGCTAAGTACCCAACATCTATCTTTGCAACTACTCTGAGCAGTAGGTGTCATTTCCCTCATTTTCGAGGTGGTTGCAGAGGCTGTCAGTGCCCTGCCATATCCCCTTGGCAACTACCATTTCTTGCCTGCCAGGACCTGTGACTCATCCTAAAGCCTTTCTTTGGCTGCTGGCTTAGTCTGTGCATGGGGCAGGCCAGAGAACCACAGAATTACTGTCCCTGACCCCTCCCCAGGAGCAACCCTCAAGCAATGACTGATGAGAACTGGTGAATAAATACCCTAGTTTCCTTCCCCTGGAGTGGTGGCAATAATTCCAGGACATTTGTTTTACACTCTTTCTGAGAGGTCCCGCCAGTGGGATTATGCTTTAACTTTGCCTGCAGGGGAAGCTTGCTTATTAATGCATCTTTCATCGTCTTACTTCCCTTCCTTGTCTTGCTTCTCCACTTCCCTACTGGTTCCTTGGGCTTACCTCCCACTTAAACTATTTGCACTAGAATCCATGGTCTTAGGGTGTGCTTATTGAGGCACAGGAACCAAACCAAAAAGGTGGGGAACCCCACGCTCAGCGAAGTTAAACAAATTGTCCAGGATTGACTAGTTAATAAGTGGGCAGGCAGGATTCGAATCTGGGGCTTACTGATCTGAACACTGGCTTCTTAATATCTACTCTGAACTGAGTCTCTGATGGTCTCTGGAGTCAACAGGGGCCTCCAGCAAGGAAAGGCCTACCTTCAAGTAGGGGGCTGCGTGAGTTTAGAGGAGAGGTAGGATTCGCTGCCCTGGACCTCCTTCAAGTGGCAGCCACTCTGGGGAACAGCTGGGAGACGGATCAACAGTTTTAAATTCTCCTTTACAATTAAGTCCAGGCCCAAGACAGCTGTCAAAGGAAAGGTCAGGCCCTCCCTGGAGGCTGTTCCTCCTGATCTAGAGCCATAGCACACTCAGCATGGGGTCTCCTAGCTCAGCCTCCTCCCAGGTTCCCTGTGGGACAGGACAGAGCAGATGCTCATCTCCCAGGGCTCTGCTCTGAAAATGTGTTCATCAGTAAAGGTTGACAGAGAACACACTGCATGTTCCTCCCCGAGGAAGAGCAAGTCCCACCTGGCAAAGGGAGCAGGCCCATGCTGCCCTCAAGGTATGGGCTCCTTGCCCAGCTGGCCCTGCACAGATGTGGCCCTCACGACTCAAGACAAATGCTCCTGGGGAGGGAGAGGCAAATGACACATGCCTCACTGGACAGGCTCACTGGAGCCTGTCCCCAGATATTAAGGCCAGCAGGGGCCTCTCAACTCAGCAGACACGGAGGGTGTGCAGGCCTCTCAAGCAGCCTGTCTGAGTCCCGCAGGGCTCAGACCTTCTCTTCCTCCCAGAGATTCAGCCCCACTAGGCAAATGAGCCCAAAGTCCTCTGCACCCTCAAAGTGTTCAATCCAATGAGCCTGGGACCAGGAGTGAGCTGGGCTTTGGACTCCCCAGAACCAGTACCAAATCCATTGCCCAAGGAAGGGCAAACTCTCATCAAGATTTCTGGGAATCCTGGGAGGTCATCTTCCCTCTGGGTACAAGCCTCTAAGGACTTTCTATTTTACTTTCCACTGAATCCCGGATGAAAAACCAACTTCACACCCCAAATCCCAACTCTCACAAAGCAGCTCTGAGTTTAGTGGGCATTTCTTAGGACCTGGGATGAAAGCTGGGAAAGGGTTTACATACGGGGCAACAATAACAACTCCCAATGATCATTTTTCTGATCCCTTCACCTCTGGGGACTCTCATTGCTCCTTATCCTCACCAGCTGAGGCCTTCCTCCATCTGACTATTCCTCTATCTTTTAACTCTCTTCTGCCTGCCTTCCTGGAGTGAAACAACAGATTTCTTCCCGTGTTCCATGTAAAGAGCAGCTACCTCCCTCTCCTCTATTCCCCTGTTAGTAGGAACATGCTAACATCAATTCCCACAGGATTATTAAGGCATTATTCCAACAAAAACAAAATTTCTTTCCTAAGAGGAATTACAGCGTCAGCTGTTAGGATAATATATAGATATTTTTGGCATCGTTGCTGTAGCAGACACTAGTGCTTGCCTCCCAATATCCCTCAGTGTCCATCCCCTGCCCCTTCCTCCTTCCCAGCAGAAGCCTTGTTTTGCTAAGGTCTCCACCCTCCACCAACGGGCTGTGAGATCCAGGGAGGGCTGGTGCAGTCCTAGGCCCCAGAGGTAGGACCTAATATGTCCTGGTGAATCACAATGTTTCCTTCCTCTTGCCAGTGATTGCATTAGGCATCAACAAATGATATCATCCAACCTATGAAATATGAGAGAAATTCTGTGGGGGGCTACAGGGAAATTTCCCTCAGTCTTGAAAACATAGGACCTGATTGCTCACTTTGTCTCTGTGGTTGTGTCTAAATGTTATACCCGACACTACTCCAGCCATCTGGGCATGGGGCGGCGGGGGGTGGGGGGGGCGGTTAGGCTGAGTCAGTGCATGGAGGAGGAGCAGAGCCAGGAAAATCTCAGGGAAATGGAACCGGACTCCTAGCTGCACCCTGTCTAGACCTGCCCACCTCTGGACTTCCTGTAACGTGAAATAATAAATTACTGCATTGCAAAGCCAATTAAGTTGGAGTTTTCTGTAACTTGCAACCAAAAGCATTCCAAATGATATAGTTCTTCTTGCATCAGCTGAGGCCCTGACTTCTGAGAGAAATACTCCCTACACATATACACACACACAGACAAATGGAATAGGGAGAGGTTGGCAGAGAGAGTAAGAGTGAGGGTGAGAGAGAGAGAGAGAGAGAGAGAGAGCGCTCACCATGGAGTTCAGGGAGCTCTGAACCTTTGGCCCTCCCAAAAAGGAAACAGGAGTTTGTCAGGTGCAGGATCTGGCTCAAGATGCACAGGGCCAGGTTAGAACCCCTCCAGTGGTATAAGAAGTGGGGTTCCCAGAACAACCTGAGAGGCAGGGTGAGAAAGGAACAAGGTGAGGAAGAAGAACCCAGTTGACAGAAGCTTGTATGGTCAGCAATGTGACCTTCAATTTTCTATGACATCTGCTGCTCCCCACAAGTGCTCAGTATGAGTGATTTTTGTGGTGGAAACTGAAATCAGTGAGGAACTTCATGTAAGAGTTAATGGGGGGTAGGACAGAAGCAGCACGGGAGGACCCACAGTCCTAGAATGGACAATCCATTCTATTCCTCTAGGAATCAGCAGAAATCTTGGGAAGACTTTTGAGTTCTGTGGGGCATAGAATTGCTAGAGCTGGAGCCAAATTGTCCTGGGTACCTATTGCTGCATAACAAAATATCCCAAACTTAGTGGCATAAAACAACAATAATCATTTATAATAATCCCTCGTGGTTCTGGGGGTTGACTGGGCCCAGCTAGGTGGTTCTCATTTGGGGTCCCTCATGCGGTTGTAGTCAGATGGCAGTTGCAGCCGGAGTCCGAGTAAAGCCTCCCCTACTCGCCTGGCTGGGCCCAGGTGGGGCTGCCTGAGAATTTCTCTCTATCTCCACGTGGCCTCTCTACCTGGGGTCCAGCACAGCAGTGCCAGGGTAGTCGGACTTCTTACATGGCATGTGTCCTGAGAGAGAGCCAGTTGGAAGCTCTACCATCTTTGAGGACCCAGCTTTGGGAGTAACACAGATATACTTGCACTAACTATTAGTTAAAGCAGTGAAAGGCTTCAAGGGGAGGCAACATCAACTCCATCTCTCTTTTTTTTCAGGATGTTCAATCAGGAATTGAACCCAGGACCTCATACATGGGAAGCAGGCGCTCAACCACTAAGCTACATCTGCTCCCCCGGCTCCATATCTTTTTTTTTTTTTTTTTTACCGGGAGGTCCTGGGGATCGAACCCCGGTCTCTCCATATGGTAGACGGACGCCGAACTTCTTGAGCCACATCCGTTTCCCAACGGCTCCATATCTTGATGGCAGTGGCCAGGTTCTGGAGAAACTTGTGGGACTGGAAATATTGTTGTGACTATTTTTGGAAAATACAATCTGCCACAAGACATTTCACAGATCTTGAGGGGCAGGATGACTCCCAGCTGATATCTGAGTTATAATCAGGAAAAAAATAATAAAACTATTTTCTTTCTTTCTTTTTTTGGAAAGAAAAAAGTGCAAAGTATTAACAGAAGTAGACTTCAAACCAAATCTAAGAGTATTTAGAACATGGATGATGCACAGGGACTTTAATTATAACAGATTTACTGGAATTGGCTGTGAAAATTCTAATGGAAATGAAGGACCCAGAAAGAAATGTGTTCATTTTCTTGTTCAAAACTCTTTCTGGATGGAGCTAGCAGTGCTGAAAATTGAACAAGAAAAGTCTGGAAGAATGCCCAAGGGTCAGGAGGGTTGACCTTAGCTCTTGGCAGGGAATGCAAGATCAGTGTGGGAGAGATGGCTGAGAGGAGATGGACTGGACAGAGCCCGGGATGGGTGGGGGAGGCAGGAGCTGAGGGAGAAGAGCCTCGGCACAGGCACCTACCCATCTCCACACACCTACCCAGTGGTGGCTCTTGGGTGGCATGGCCTCCAGGGCCCAAGAATCCCCTGCCCAACTCGGGGCCCCAGCAAGTGAGTCAAAGGCTTAGGGGGCTTTGGTGTTGATGAACACCAGCCTCTTTTCATCACTAGAGTCCCTGGTCTCTGACCTTAGTGACCATCTTCTGCAAAGAAGGGCCCTTCACCACTGGGAACTCCCTCCCTCTCATGTTGCTCTAGCATTCTCTGACTCTGTCTTCTGAGTCAGTAGAGTGAGACCTTGAATCCTTCACCCTGGATCTTGGAGGGAGCTTCGGGTCATTCAAGTTGGAAAATAGCTCTCTCTCAGCCGTCAGATCTGATGGGTGGGCAGTGGCTTTCATGATCACGAGGTTGCACTCGGGCTGGAGGGAAAGAGGGCCTCAATCAATAGGCAGTGGGAGACAGAGTGGTGCTATAAGTTCAGAAAATTTCCTGACCCTACTTAGCTCTGGGCAAATGTCTTCAAGCAGCTGGTCATCTAACCTTTCCTCCCAGATTTTTGGGGCTAGCATTCCATAACCTCCTTTTACCCATGCCTGCCTTTAATAAGCCATACTCACATCTTTTAACACCTCTATTCTCCCCTCTTCTCAGTCAGCCAGTTCTTTTTGTTCTGGCTTCTGTGGAGCTGAGGAACAGTGGATCAGCATTTTTCCTCTTGCTTTCTCTTTAAGTAAGTTGTCCACTTGACCTGCCTTCATAGGTGCTTCTGACAAGAAGTCTTGAGAAGGCCTTAGAGATCATCTAATTCTACCCCCTTATTTTACAAATGAGGAAACTGAGGTCTAGAGAGGGGGAACAAGATTTGCCTCCCAATCCCACCAGCATCTCAAATAAAGCTTGAAAAGGGGCCCACTAGGGGCAAAATGCAAACTGCTTTCCCCTCGCCAATCTCCTCCCTCCAGTCCCCTTCTTTGCAGTGGCCAGGCCATGCCGAAGATCGTGCCAAAGGGTGTCAACCAGGAATGTGTCTTCTTTCTTGAAATACATTGTGGATCAGCAGGCAGGCCCCTCAAGACCCCAGCAATGCAGCTTGCTCTGAGCCCAGCACACAGTAACCCAGAAACATATGTGGTGAGCAATAACAGTCATAAATTTTATGAGATTATGTGTTCCTAATGTGAGATTTCAGGCTGATCTGTTTGTTGAGCTATGCCAAGCTTCAGCATGATTCAATCAAGTTGCGCTTAATCTTTACTTATTTACTCTGGGTGAGGGTGAGTCATGGAGCATGTCTCTGATCCAGTCTGCTGAACTAATTTACCCTAAGTATTTTGATGGATTGGTGATTTGTTTTCTCTGAATTTTCAGAGTTTATTTACTTATATCATCAGATGGGGTCTGGATTATATACAATGAAAGTCTGTAGCTGTGTTGAGGATTAAGACCACTTTGGCAAGTCAATTAGGGACAGGAAACACCTTGAAGATGGTCATGGCTTCTTTTTGGTCCAGACCAAATCTGGTGCAGTGTTTTGTTACCTGTAGATTAATTCATGGGATTTGACTCTGCAGTCTTTTTATCACAGAGAAAGGCATTTTGGCCAACTCCCTGCCTCTCTGATACCAGGCCATGTGGATCTGAAATGATGGGGGAATACTGCCATCTCATCCAAAGATGGAAAAGGCTGGAAAATATGCCCGAGGCTGGGAGTGACTCCAGCTGCCAAACATCTACTACTCCCAGTGTGTCCAATTTCTTGCAGCCCCTGGGGAGGTAGGAACATGCAGATGGAATTTGAGCCTGTGTCCTCAATGCCTTGTTTCAACCCTCTGAGGACATGTTAAGTCGCCTTGTACTAAGAGAAGTAAGGACCAGTCTGTAGCCTGATGGTGAGGGTTGGGGGCCTCCTGGCTTCTGTGGAACAGGAGAAATGTTGGGCTTTGTGATTCCAGGCTCAAAGCCAAGGTGGAAAGAGTTTCCCTTGATTTCTAACTTTGGTCAGGGTGACAAACCATCCAGGTTTTCTTGGTACCGAGGGGGCTTCTGGGGTGAGAGACTTTAAGTGCTAAAACAGGGAAAGTCTTAGGCAAACCAGGACAAGTTGGTCACCCTAACTTTGGTGTCCCTTGACTCTGGCAAGTCAGGCCTTAAGGCATAAGCCAGAGCTTGGGGTTGGTATGGGAGTCGAGCTCTTTCTTTCCCAAGCAGCTGCTTCAGAGCCTCAGGCCCTGGGAAGAAAGATTCCCCAGCCTCCAGGGCCATTGGAAGAGAGAAGGTATGGTCAGAAGTCCTGCCGGATGGCAGGAAGAGAAGGAAGCCTTCCGAGGTACACTGTGTCCTTCTCCCTCTGCTAAGGGGGTGGCGACAGCCTTCCTGCCCGTTGGCAGGCTCTTAGTCCACCCTGAGAGGTAGAGCAGCTCTCGTCTGGGGGCCACGGTCTGCGTGTGGAGACAGACTAGGAGCAATAGCAGCTGTCACTGGAAGGCCTGTGAGACTCTTTGGAGTGGGGGTTTCTGAGGCTGGACATCAATACTCCTGATGGTATTTAAGCTAGTTTTAAGCCAGTAGCACGTTTCAGGTTTTTCTCTGGGGAGAAGAAAACTGTTTCTTTTTTTCTTTTTAGGGGTAAAAATTCAGAACACTATAGTGAAGCCTTTGGTTATTTAACCACACCCTGGTTAGGCGTGTGGATTCTGGAGCCAGACCACGGGTTAAGAACCAGGTTGCCATTTAAGTTTACTTTGGTTAGTATTGTAAACTCTCTGGGCCTCAGTTTCTTAATCTGCAAAACGGACATAATGATATGGTGACTGTGGGGATTAAATTAATTAATGCACATAAAGAATTCAGAATAGGGCCTGGCACATAATAAATACTCAAAAAATATTATTGTAATTTTTATGAAGTGGGAATGAAGTGGCTGAGTCAAAAAGATATTAAATTGCTTAGTAAGGGGGTGTCCAAAGTTCTTTATTTTCATCGGAATCTCAAACCATGGGAAGCTCTCCTTTAAAAACTGTGGTTGCTTGTCACCACCTCCCGCTTTTCTCACTTCATCTCACCGCATGTCTCATTCTCTCTTGCTGCCTGGTCACTGCCTCCTAGGCTGGCGTGGACAAGCGCTTCTTGCTTTGAGTGTCAACCTAAGTGGAGGATGTGGAGTTTGACAAAGTTTTATTGAAGGTCTGAGCTGACTGAAGGTCCATGCAGGCAAGAACTGACCACTGGACATCAGACATAAAAATTCCAGGAACTCAATGACAAAGGCCCTTCGACAGGGACCCCTCCTGGTTGGTCTCTTGCCTACTATACTGTAAGGCAGGCTCACCTCCTCCCAGCAGCCTGGCCTTGACCACATCCTCCTAGGCAGAGCCGGCACTCCAACAGCCTGCTAGGGGGCCGGCAGGAGGAAACTCCCACACTTTCACCTAGCTCCCAGGCAATATCACAAGCATCTGCAGGTACACAACTTCATTGGATGTTTCTTAGGGAAATAAATTGAATTTCAGCTTCTATAGTATTTTGGATATAGCATTAATTTTACTTAAGACATCTTGCCAAATTAGTCCCAAGCAAATAAATTCAATGGTGGATGTTTTCAAAAGCTTACTTTTGGCTTGAACCCCGCAATCTAAGTCTTTATTAATACACCAAAAATTTCTAAAAAAGAATCGCATGGAGTCTCTAATTGAGTTTTTAGTTCCATTATGGCATCAACTCAACTTTCCTATCATGCACTTGACAATGTTTCAAATTTATGTTTGGTAAATGTGTTTTTAATACACAACAATGTTTCACTGAAGCTGAAAAGCTGTTGTATAGAAACTGGATGGTATAAAAAAATTCAGTGGTGTCAATAGAGATGTTTGCTACACCATTCACTACCAAGATTAAAAAATCCACAATCAAGGAAGCTAAAAAGGCCCTAGAATGATTTTTTACAATCATCTGTTTTACTCTGTCATGTTTTCCACACATATTTGCAACGTTGTGATATCCGTGGTCCCTGAAAGTATTTTTTTCTAGTTTGTTTTTGTAAGTATTCTACTAACACTGTTTATAATCCTTTTCCAGTTGTGTCATCTACTGGAAAAAGTCCCCCAAAATGTTTACATATAGAAATATTTGCATTTTGGAAATTTACAAATCTAACAGAAACTATCTGTTCCATCTATATCAAATATAAAAACATCGAGTTTTTAGCTCTTCTTACTTTAGTCTGATTTCATTCATTGTATCTGCTGTACTTTTAATTATTTAGTTTTGCATTTCATCCCCTTAATAGATACAAAAATATTTGGTGTTAATATTTATATTATGCTCTGCCATAGTATTATCAAATCGTGCTCTGGGTTCTGCCAAATGGATAAAATTCCCATTATCGTGTTCATGCCCATAAAGTTTCTTGGATGCTCCTCTGAACACTAGACATTGTTTACCAAAAATTAAACCATGTATAATCTGCATTAAACAACAACAATTTTTTCTCATTTTTATAATTTATTTGCAGCATTGATAGTTTTTTTAAAAAAATTAGATTTCAATTTTTCAATACTGTATTAGTCAGAGTAGGCCTGGCAATGCTTCAATAACAAATAATTCCAAGATCTCAGCAGCTTAACACAACAAGAATTGATTTCACATTCATGTAAAATCCACTGCAGGTCTGAGTGATTTCTAGGGCAGCTGCTCTCCACGGGTGACCCAGCAACCCGGGCTGACAGATGCTTCACTATCTCATAGCTTTACCACCTGGAACATGCAGCCTCCTCAGTCAATGTGGCAAGCAAAAATGGTGGAAGGCCTTGTACCAGAAAGTAAATGCTTCAGCTCCAGAATGACATGATCACTTCTTTTCACCACTCATTTAGCCAGAACTAGTCATTTGGTCTCTCCTGACTCCAAGAGGAGCAGAGACATATAATCCTCATGCTTGCCTAGAAAGAGAAGAGAACCAAATATAGGTGAATACTATCTTCTCTGTCACAACAACTGGTATTTGTTATTATGCACTTTTTCTTTTCCATGTTTACAAAGAATATGTCATAAATGCTGCCAGTCTTTGCACCCATTTCTCATTTCTCATTCTTCCCATTCCCAAAGAGTTGACAATACAGATAAAAATATAGACTTGTTTAAGGAATAATAAAATAATCATGATCTAGTGATTTTTTTCACTGTATGTAAGAATTCATGGGTATAAATTTATGAAAATGTCTTCTTCCTAAAGTCTTTTAGAAAGCTAAAATTTTTTATTTGACATAAAAAATTTTAATAAGAGTTTCCTCATATATAATATTCAAATTTATTCTCTCTAGCTCCAACCACATCTACTCTGTAAGACCTCCAGCCCCCTCATATTTCTCAGAAATATTTCTAGGAGGCCTGGGGATAATTTTAAGAGTACTTTTTTGGCTGGTCCCTTAGGCTCCTGCTTATTCCATCCTCTTCCTTCTTTGGCTATTCCTGCTACTGCTGAGTGCAGAAACAACAGCAGTGTCCCAAAGACACAACATTTGTACTTTTGCTAGCCATCACACCCATGCTTTCCTTTCTCTGTTGCCTGACTAGTATCACTAAACCCTTGTCCTCCCAATGTCCCAAGACATTGCAGCCTCTGCATTGGTTAACAGTGCTATATAGTAAATCATTGTATAATTCAGTGCCTTAAAACAGTAAGCATTTATTTTACTCATGAGTCTGCAGGTTGACCATTTAAGCTGGGCTTAGATGGGCAACTCTTCTGGTCTTAGCTGGGCTTCCCCTTGTGTCTACAGTCAAGCTTGTCTAGGCTTTTTCATTTGTCTGTGGCCTTAGTTGGGATAACTGGGTTGGCTAGTTTTGGTCCACATGGTCTCTTATTCTCCAGCGGGCTAGCTCAGGCTTGTTCATGGATGAGGCAGAAGTTTGTAAAACCTCTTAATACCTGGGCTCAGAACTGACAACATTTCTTATATTACAGTCTGTTGGCCAAATAAAGTTACAGGATCAGTCCAGAATCAAGCAGATGGGAAATAGACTCCACCTCTTGATGGGAGCAGCTGCAAAGTCAAATGGAAAGGGTATGGTTATAGGAGGAGTAAAAGATTGTAGCCATTTTGTAACTCTCCACCACTTCTTACAATTGAGGTGGAGTCCATGGGGATTGGGGGTCCCCTGAGAGGTACAGGCTCACTCAGAAACCACCTCTGCCCCCAGTTCTGGTCTGTAGACCTTGAGCCATGTTCAGACATGCCTGAACCATGACAGGGGACACAGCCTAAATTCAAGCTGAGCCCAAGGAATGTGAGGGGGCCTGGATGTGGCTGCTCAAGTTTACCAGGAAATGGGGGAAAAGGCTCTTCAAGAAGCCTCCTGAGCAGCTCTCTCCTTCCTAGTCTCCCGCTGACTGAGGGGACTTCCCCAGGACCGCCCAAAGCAAGCCAGTTGCTCCTGTGTGCACTTTCCCTCAGAGGGAGATGGCTGCACTCTGTGCCTCCTGAGTATGACTGAAAAAGAGAGGGAGAAAGGAAAGCAGGGAGGAAGGGGGTAGGGGAGAGGAACGAATAAGAAAGAGGAGGACACAATGAAGAGGAAAAAGAGGAAGGAGAGAGGAGGAAACAGAAGAAAGAGAAAACAGAAGAGGTCTAAGGTTGTTTACAACTGCCCTTGGAGGGCTCTGCTTGAGCCTGGGCACTGCCCTGCCCTGACTGACCCAGGTGCTGGGTTCATCCTGGCTTTTCTGTGATCAAGGCTCATTCTGCCCCTACATCTAAACTGAAAATGGAGCCCCAGGCTCCTTCAGATCACCTTCCACATATGCAGCTAAGTCACTTTCTGTTCCTCACCTCTTAGAGAAAACCCAAGAGGAGACACTTGGTTTCAGGGACAGGAATAAGGATGGAGAGCCCACCCAGAAGATAGATCGACCCTGTCCAGGAGACGAGTCTTATTCTTAGTCAGATGGAAGGAGTAGAAACTTTTTTTATGTTCCCTCAGATAATATCAAGCCTCTAGTTTCTCTAGGGATCCCTGGATCCCAAGGAGTTAGATAAACCAGTTATGGGGCAGTCTGAGAAAAGAAGGCTTGGAGGGGAAGTCCTAAGCATGAGGTTTAGACACTGAATTTAGTTGATAGGTCTTTTAAGCCTAGGTTCCCTCCCCCTCCCCCTTTCCCCCTTGCAATTTATTTACAGCACCTGGATTTTGCAGGCTTTGTCCCAATAGTGTCATTTAATGTGCTTCTTTCTCTTCTGTATTTACCGGACACTGGTAATTAGATCTTGAGGCTTGATTAGATTCAGGTTCGTTTTTGGAGGAATACTTCAAAAATGATGGTGTGTACTTCTAAACAGGAGAAAAAATGGGAGGCTACCTCAGTTAATATCTCCAGAATTTATCCCAGTTACATCAGTTAGGAGCATGGAACAATGGCCCTGGTGTTATGTGCTGAGAGATGGAATGAGATATTGGCTGAGGGTCTGAGGCTGATGGATGAAGGAGAGAAGGAGAAAGGATTCAAGAATGAGGCTGAAATTTGGAGCTGCCCAGGCTGAAGAATGATAGTGCAAATGCCTGAGATGGGGCCAGCTGGAAGGATGGCATGCTGATTCTGGGAGAAAGATAGTGAGCTTGGCTTTAGATTTGGGTGAGGTGTAGAGGTGACAGTCAAAGTAAAAAAAGTGGCTGAGATCCCTTCTTTCTGGAAGACGATTTGGAGAAAATTGCTGAAGTCTCAGGGCTGAGTCTTGGGATGCTTCCACATGTAGGAGACAGGGAGATAAAGAGGCCAAGTCTTTGCAGAGCCAAGCAACGTGTAAACATGTCCTTTTTTATCTCACCCTGGATGCCTGGGAGGAGGATTACTCTCAGAGCTAATAAATCTACAAGCTTGGTCTATATGTGCCTGTCCCCCTGCTGTCCCAGCCAGCAACACCTGAGCTACGTCATTTGAAGTTGTGCATCTTTAGGGATATCTAAGATTCTACTCCCCCCCAACCCCTCCCATCCCCTGCAGAAACAGCTATCCCTAGAGATAGGGCCGGTTTACTTTCCATTTAATGTAAAAAAGATTTATTGCACATGTCCTATGTTCAGAGTCCTGTGTGTTCCAATTATGTGGTACAGAAGTTGTAAACAACTAGCTCACGTGCTGTAGCTGGCCCAGTGGTTTCTATTACTTAGCCTGCATAGAGTATTTTGTTTTATTCTGCTTTAATTTCAACCAGTTTAAATTTTAAACTAATTTTAGATTAACTAAAATTTTAACTAGTTGCCAAAATTTAAAAATCAGGAAATTTCTCCTAAAAATATGGATTTCAAGCTTTGCTTGAAAACTCTACTTGGCCACCTTGGGCCCGCTTTCCCTCATGGCAAAATCAGCTGCAAAGGTGGAGAGCTTGCTTCCTCAGATGGACATACACCTCTGAATTTATGAGGGACCCCTCCTGCTCCACCTGTCCCGTTTACACTTCTGGTCTGACCCCTGTGGACCTTGGCATCTGAAACTCCTGGCTTGGTGATTCAAGGCACGGATTTTAGAATAAACAGGCGCAGGTCAAATCTTGACTCTGCCACTGACTGGTGATCCTGGGCAAGTTCCTCTCTGGCATTCTGCATGCCCCCATCTGTAGAATGGTGATGGTAATAGTGCCTACTTCCCAAGGTGGGGACCTAATAAGGCAATGCACAGGAATGGCATAGCAAGTGGCAGCTATGACGATTAACGATGAGTGAGACCATTTCCCCGTTGACCAGCAAGTAAGAGCACCAACAATTCTGATCCTGGCAGAATGTACCCTGAAGGAGAGGAGGAATTGTACTGGAGGTCTAGAGCAGGCAGAGCCTGAAGGCTGTGGGCTGGGGCAGGCTCCGTGGGGGAGGAGGAGCCATGGGGACCGATTTCTTTTCGACTTCTCCGGGATGCAGGCAGCCCAGTTGTGGCTCATGTGGACTTTGAAATCCCACCATGCAGGATGGAGCCCAAGCCCTGGGAAGGCTACCCGCCCCCCCTCCGGCCCCCCCTCCAACCCAGCCGGCCACCTCTCTGCTGGGATTCCAAGAACTGGCCCTATCAGTTGGGCCCAGGTTCATGTTTCTCACCATTTCCCCTCACACCTGGGGCTGCTGCAGTGGACAAAGCAGGCAGGAATATGATTAGCTGTCAGGTGGCCTTCCAGGCAGGGGGAGTGGGAGTAAGTCTCAGAGAGGGAGAACTGCAGGACGTGAATGGGGCATGGGGAGTCCTGGGGGAGCCGGGCAGACCCCATCTCAGCCAGCAGCTTGAGTAGCCTCTCAGGACAGAGAAGCTGAGAAGCAGCTTCCCTTTGATTCCGCCCAGCCCCTTCTCCCTCCAGTCTTAGAAATACCTCCCACTCGAGGGAGGCTTGTTTCCGGACTAGAGGAGCAAGGCCTGAAGTCGGAGGCCTTTTTTCCTGCCAGCCTGGGCCTGGAAACACCTCGTCTGACCTCCCCTCCCTCTGAGGAGACTGGGCTGCAAAGGAACTGTGCCTTTTAAACAAAATGAAAAGTATACTTTGATAATTTATAACGCTGCTCATCACCAAATGTTAAAATCGTGTGCTTTTATGTGGAGCATGTTTTTTCTCAGGAACTCTAAGAGCGGGCATACGAGCACCATGTTTATGTTCCAGTCATGCTTTTGAGACAAGGAGAAGCCTATCTGCTGCTGACAGCCCAAGAGGCACAGGAAAGCCAGGCCTGTCACTCACGGCCACACAGAGTCACTGTGGGAGCAGCCCAGGCCTCTAACCCCAGGCTACACTCAATTCACCAACCTCACCACTGTCCAGATCCCCTCACCTTTTTGTAGAAAAGGATGGAGTTCCTTCCCCTTAGGATGAGGGAAGTGAGGCTCTTACTCGTGCACAAAATTTAAGGAGGGCCGAAAAATTCAATAATCAAGATAAATAATATTTTAATGTAATATTTTTAAAAAAATAAAAATTAATGCCAAAAAATCCATGATGAAAACCTTCATGTAAAATTTGGGTTTATGTGAAATCCAGATTTTACATAAAGGCAGGATCTGACCCTGCACCTGCACAACCTGCCTTACTTGCCTGCCCTGCCACAGGGCACTTTCCCCAGATCCCGGGTAGAAGAGTGCAGAAAGCATGGGCTTTGGCTGCAGACAAAGATACCATTCTGCTACTTACCTGCTGGGTGATGTTAGGAAAACCTTTGGTTCTCCATGGACTCATCTGTAAAATGGAGAAAGTAGACAAAACACTTAGCACAGAGTGGGCATGCTGCAGAGATTCACTAAATACTAGTTCTTACCACATGGTTTCTCCTCAGACTCCCAGGAGACACTCTAGCACCCAGACCAGATATGCCGTGTGTGTTTGTGAATGCATGGACAGGACATGGAAAAGGAAACTGATCTGGAACTATTTAGAGATCAGTGAAGCTAATCTACAGGTGAGATTGGAAGAAGTGGTGGGAGCCCAGCCCTGGGATAAAAGAAAGTGGGTCAAAAAAGCTAATAAAATTGAAACACTTATAGCAATCTGAGAGAAGTTTTGCAACTTATATGATAGATACAGGTTTGAATTCCTTATTATATATTGTGCTCTTATAAGTCTATAAGATGAATATCCCATGGAAAAATGGAAAACAGACATAGAAAGTTAATTCAGAAATGAAGAAATGCTAAGGACCAAGAATCACATGAAAGCATATTCATGTGATTTATCAGTAATCAAAGGAATGCAAATTTTTCATGTAACAAACTACATCTTTTTGAAATTACAATTTCTGAAGAAACAGTTAATCTCATTCACTGCTGAAAGGAGAGTAAATAGATTGGAAATTTGTGAAGGTCAACTTGAATAAAAACTTTTGAAAAACACACAAACTCTGACTCAGGAATGACGTTCCTTGAACCTTAGCCTAGGGAAATAATAGATGTGAGCAAAACTGTTAGTTACAACAAGGAATTGTTTATTTTATTTTATTTTATTTTTTATTTATTTTATTTTATTTTTTTACCGGGAGGTCCCAGGGATTGAACCCAGCTCCCTCCATATAGGAGACGGACGCCCAACCATTTGAGCCACATCTATCCCCCAGGAATTGTTTAATTGAACATTGAAAATAACCTGAGTGTCCAACAACAGGAGATTGGTTTTTTGTTTTTGTTTTTGTTTTTAATATATAGAAAGATAGAAGACACCAAAATATGAATGGTGACTTTGGGAGCTGTTGCTTCCAGGTCGCGAGTTCTAGAGCACTTGGAGGAAGGGGGTGGGGGCAGATTCCAGCGGCACCACAGGTCACTGGGGATGCCAACCAAGGAGGCCAGGGTTGGTGGAGGTTTCTGCAGTATTTGGCTGACTTGAAGTAACACTATTAAAGAATAAAATTTTTGCATGGAGTGATTGCATTATCTAATATTACAGAGCCTAAGAGTAATTTTTAAGCTAGTAATTGTTTTAAGCAAACTATTTCTTAAAGGTCAATTAGTGCTGATGTACCATAGTGGCTGCATTTAAAGAAGTTATTAAGACAGATCAGTCCATTGTTGGGGAAATCCCAAAGTGACTTTTGAGTTGAACATATTTTCATGAAGTATATTTTTCTTTGTAGGAGCTTTGCAGCTGCTGAGAACCCAGACCCTCTAATGCTTCTAGAGGCTCCTCAAATGTTCATTCCTGAGCAACGTGGTTTGTCCAAGCCATGCTTTCCCCCAAGCCCCTCCCTGAGCAAGGTGAGGAGGAGACTAGCTGAGAACAACACCCAGTGAACCTGAGACCTGGGCCCTCATTATGCTCCAGCTTCCTCCTTTTCCCACCCCACCCCAACCCAAAATAGTGCAGTGTTCCAGGCCAGCCTCTGTGTTTTGAAAGGATAGCAAAAGGCCAGCAGGGTTAAGGAGGCCAAAGCCCATCTGGTGGAGGGGTGCCCCATCCTGAAGAAAGTTTTTTGTGGAGGGTTGTCATTTGCAGAGTCGTAATAGATATTTGCAGGTGATCCCCAGTCCATGGTTTTCCCAGCCTGGGTCCTCCCAAGGCTAAATAGGCCAGCTAAGGAAGCTGGAGCCTGAAATTCACCATAATAATGATGATGATAATGACAAAGATAGTGACCATTTATTAAGCACATGCACTATGCGTCAGGCAGTAGGCTAAGTGCTTTACACGTATTACCTAATATAATCCTCACAATCCAAGCACTATTCTTCTGCCCATTTTATAGATGAGGAAACTGAGGCATAGGAAATATAAGTAACTTGCCAGAGTCACACAGCTAGTAAGTGGCAGAGTTAAAATATGAATCCAGGCCTGTCAGACTCTGGGACCCAAGCTCTTAACTCTGACACTTACAAAATTGCAAATTAACTTTAGGATACCAAGAGTGGAGTTCTTTGTTCAACCCCTGGCTGCAGAGAAAGTGGACACATTTGCAAGCCAACGGACGGTTCTGGGCAGATGTCTCAGCTTGGGGATGGTTCTGTGCTCTACCCTACCACTTCCCATTCCCCTCTACATATGCAACATTTTCTTTTCTGGAATAACTCCGCTCAGCAAAGGCAGCTCATTCTTGAACCTGTGGCCTCTCTGCTTTTTCTCTGGATCTGGAGGAGCTGTGTGATTTTATGTGGCGCTGTTATGTAAGATTCTTCTTGGGAAGTAAGCTGGCCACTGGCTCCACACTTATACCTGTGAGTCAATGGCTTCCCCCATAAAAGGCAGGACCAAAGTCAGCTGAGTTCCAACCTTATCAGCGGCTAAAGTAACACATTGCCCTCTGAGGCTGCAGGTACACATTTTGCAAAGCCTCAACATGGGTGAGTGGCTGAGGCTGTAAGCACCCTGAGGCCCAGACCTAGTCAATGTTCCTACTGATTACCCATGGTCAAGAAGCTGGAGAAGCTTCCAGCCTGGCAAGGGAAGAAGCTATCTCAGGACAGTAAGATTGAGTGTAGGCTCCTAAACCTCTTGGTCCACAAGAAGGGATGTGCCACAAGGGACTTATAAGTCACCTTTCAGTTCTCATAATGCCTGTTGTTTTAACAGCATACATAAGTTCTGATAAAGTGGGTTTTTTCTTTCTTTTTAAAACGGTTTGACTAATTTTTAAATTTAAATTTTGCATAAGCACAATATTCATATAATGTATATGTATAATGGGTTCCAGTTTTTTGTGGGATGAAGTAAGTATGCTTCCTTTGTCCCATTGAATGCAACTATAAAACCTGAAAAGTAATAGCAGCTGGCAGATTAAGAAAGACACACCAAAATTCAAAGTACTACCGAATTAGTGGTGAGTTCACCATATTTTTTACCTCTGACTTAAACTCAAAGCATCCAGAAACCCAGAAGTGAGCACTGTTGAGCAAAGAGAGAGTTCAGGAGAATCTCTTTAGTTCTGGTTAGAGGACCAGGCACAGGAACTTCTAACACTCCAGGGAGTAAGGAAATGCCCCGTTTTATTTTTTCTTATCTCCATTCTCTCATGTCTTAGCCCCCAGGAAATGGCAGTGGCAGTGGCAGCAGCAGTTAGGGAACACACAAGAGCCAAAACTCTGAGTGAGGAAAACCTTCCTCTCTGCTCGGTGGAGCTTTTGCTCCAAGGTGAGACAAATCCCTATTGCTTTTTCCCTTCTCTCTGTCCTCCCTCCACTTGGGCCAGGATGCAGGCCTAATTGAGGATGTGCATGACAAAGTACCCAGGACAGAGTAACAAGAGCTCCAAAGAACCAAAAAGGAGAGCCCCGGGGAATTGAAAAGTATAAGGGGTATTGTAGAGAAGGAGGATCTCGGGAAGCGACTCAATAAAGATGTTTATGAACTCCAGAGAGCATCCTAGAGCTGCTTATGTGTGGATTTGATCCTAATTAAGATGCCAAAGATGGAGAACTGGACTGATAGGCCAGAGCCTAGGTCCCAGAATGACCCCTGGATGGTGTGTATCTGAGACAGATGTGTAGAACTCTACACAGGCTTTGGAAATTGCACTGGTAGTGGAACCTTAGTCTATAGAAGATGGGTTGTAAGTTGCAGGCAGAAACTAACCAGGTCAATTACCTGCTAAAACAAAAATATCAACATTCCCCATAGAATTTAAATAAGACCCAGAGCCTCATAACACAGTATTCAAAATATCTAGGATATAATCCAAAATTATTTGGTATATGAAGAACAGGAAAATTACAACTTGCAGAGGAAAAGACAATCAATAGACACCAATGCTGAGATGATACAGATCTGATGTAGATTTTAAAGTATCTATGATTAAAATGCTCCAATAAACAATCACCAACACTCTTGCAACAAATGTTAAAATAGGAAGTCTCAGCAAAGAAATAAGACATATAAAGAAGAACCAAATAGGAATGAAAAATATAATAACAAACAAAAATCTCACTGAATGGACTGAATGGCAGAATAGAGATGGCAGATGGAGTCAATGAACCTGAAGATAGGCCAATAGAAATGATCAAGTCTGAACAACATGGAGAATAACATGGAGAATAAAAAAGATTGAAATCAAATGAACAGCACTTCCAGCATCTATGGGACATTACTAAAAGATATAGCCTTCCTGTCATGGAAGTCCCAGAAGATAATATAAAAAAAATAAAAATAAATGAAAACTTCCTAATAAATGAAAGATATAAACCTACAGATTCAAGAAGATGAAAAAAACCCAAATAGGATAAACCTAAAGAATTCCAAACCCAGACACATTGTAATCAAAATACTAATACAAATCTTGAAAGTAGCCAGAGAAACTGAAGCATTACTCATATGGGATCAATTATTTGAATGACTACAAGTTTCTCATAAAAAAACAAACAAACATACAAAAAACAATAGAGGGAACGTGGAGGTGACTCTGAGCCATCGCTTGTCCCTTCTGGTGCAAGGAGGGCTCTGGAGATCCGGGGCTGCCTCCAGCGCAGCGGGATATAGCTGCAGGGCACTTGCCCCCAGCAGAGCCCACCCATCCAGCATGTCTACCATCAGAGGGAGATCTCTGTCCCCTGGGGCTGAGAGACCCCAACCTTTCCCCAAGCTGAAGGTGCAGGGTATTGAGGTATCAGCCAGGTTTCTTTCCACAAAGGATCTGTGGTGACAGGGCAATGGGGCTCCTGCCAGTAACAGGAACCTGACATGGTGGAATTGCCTGAACTGGGACCCCTGCTAGACGATAAGGGCAAACAGGTAATTGCCAACCCAACCAAAAGATGAAGAAGAGTGAACATTCCCAGTGCCCCAGGAAGAAGAGGAAGAGGTGTGGGTACTGACACTTCCCCTGCAAGCCAGTCATGCCATGGAGAAGATGGAGGACTTTGTATATAAGGTCTGGGAGGGACATTGGCCAGTCATCCCATATTATGTGGTCCCTGACTGGCTGAAGGACAATGACTACCTGCCAAATGGCCACAGACCAACCACATTAGTCAGGGTTCTCTAGGGAAACAGAATCAACAGGAGATATCTATAAATAGTGTGAGATTTTATAAAATTCTTTCACATGACCATGGGGATGCACAAGTCCATATTCTGCAGGCAGGTTGCAAACCAGGGGCTTCAATGAAAGTCCAGTGAAAGTCCTTGATGAGCTCCCAGGAGACGTTTGGTGTCCAAAGAAGAGCTAGGAAATTCTCTCTTAATGCTGAAATCACTTCCCCTTTTAAGGCATTCAACTGATTGGATAACCATCACTCATTGCTGACAGCAATCTCCCTGGCTGATTGTAGATGTAATCAGCCATCTATGCAATCAACTCACTGATGACTAAAGTCCATAAATGTTCTTGCATTACGATTAGCCCAGTGCTTGCTTGACCAAACAACTGGGCACAATTACCTGGCCGAGTTGATGCATTAGCCTAACCATCACACCACCCATGACCTCCTTTCAGGCTTGCTTCAAGAGCATCTTCCACATCCGTACTGAAACTGGCAACATCTGGACCCATCTGCTTGGTTTTGTGCTGTTTCTTTTTGGAATCCTGACCATGCTCAGACCAAATATATATTTCATGGCCCCTCTATAGGAGAAGGTGGTTTGCAGGATTCTTTGGGAGATGCAGTGATCTGCCTCAGTTTTTCCTGGCTCTTTCAGACCATCTATTGTCATTCAGAGAAAGTTTCCTGGACTTTTTCCAAACTGGACTATTCAGGGATCACTCTACTGGTTATGGTGAGCTTTGTCCCTTGGCTCTATTGCTGCTTCTACTGCCCCCCACCCAGCCACAGCTCATCTACCTCTCCATTGTCTGTGTCCTGGGATTTCTGCTATCGTTGTGGCACAGTGGACTGGTTTGCCACTCGTAAGCACTAGCAGACAAGAGCAGGAGTGTTCCTGGGACTCGGCTTGAGTGATGCTGTGCCCACCATGCACTTTACTATGGCTGAGGGCTTTGTCAAGGCCACCACAGTGGGCCAGCTGGGCTGGTTCTTCCTCATGGCTGTGATGCACATCACTGGAGCTGGCCTTCATGCTGCTCGGATTCCTGAGCATTCTTTCCTGGAAAATTTGACACTGATGGTTCCGGTCTCATCAGATTTTCCATGCCCTGGTGGTGGTAGCCGCCTTTGTACACTTCTATGGGGTCTCCAATCTTCAGGAATTCCATTATGGCCTAGAAGGTGGCTGTACTGATTGACTCCCTTCTCTGAGCCTTCCCACCAGAGTAGTGGCCAAGGAACTTCCCAAATGCTTCTTTGCTGAAGTGAAAGAGTCTGAGTTGTCTGTTTCTAGAAGAAACCTCTTAGAGAATTCTATACCAAGGAAGTTCCAGCCCACTTTCACACCCAGCGGGCAATAAGCTTTCCATTTGCATTTCCCTAGCTTGGGAGGGAGGGGATGGGCTAGCTTGGCCATCAGCAAGGCAACTATCTTCCTCTCAAAAAGACAGTACTTTGCAATTCATGCTGAGATTTTACCCCCTCTTCAAACCATTTTGGGAAAAAAAAATAATGGTCTGGGATTCTTCAGAAATTGTTTCGGAAAGAAAATGCCCCTCCCATACCCCCATCCTTACTTTGTAACCTGGCTTATAACAGACCACCCATTTTTGTAGCGCACTTTTCAAAACCAGTTATAACCTGGTCCCATCTTTCTAGGGCCTGGACCTACCTACACAGCAGCAAGAATAAAGCCACCAGTGCTTACACAGCCTGGCCAGCCAGGGACGGATGTCTAGGCTTCAAATACTTGGAGTTTTAATTTGCTTTTTATTTTTTATTTTTTAGCAAAGTAAAAATATTTAATAGTTAATACTAAGCTTTAAAAAGAAACCTGCTATCATTGCTATATATCTTTTTTTTTTTTTGAGAAATGTATATATTTATTCATCTGTGTTTACTTTTTAATTTTTTTTTTTTTTGAAATTTATTTTTATTTTTTTTATATATATATACATATATTTTAAGAGGTGCTTAGATTACCCAAAATATTACACGGAACCCACTGGGATTCCCATGCTGCCCACCTCCCACACCTCCCACCACATCCAACACAAACATCTCCCATCTTTATGCAAAGAGTATGATGACAATAAAAGAAAGCACAGAAGACACTTGGCATTAAAACAAAGCAAAGCTCTCTGCCTAGAGGATCCCGCACCAAATGTTGGGGTATATTTCCGTCCTTCTCTCCCATTTCTCAGCAAGCTCTGTTCTTTCCCCCCATTTCCCAATAAATTCTTTTTATTGGCCTAACTAAAAACAACAAAAAAACAACAACAACAAAACAAACAAAACAACCATAAAGACCAAAAGGAATACTTGCAACATTTTTAAATGTTGAAAGAAAAGAAGCGTCAATTTAGAATTCTGTATTTGACAAAAATAATCTTTAGAAATGAAGGTGAAATAAAGGCATTCCCAGATGAAAGAAAACTAGAAATTCACCACCAGTTGACCTGCTCTAAAATAATTGCTAAAGGAAGCTCTTTGGACAGAAGAGAGGTGATACCAGAAGGAAACTTGAAACACCAAGGAATGAAGGAACAACATAAATGTTATTTATCTGGGTAAATATAGTATAATATTCTTCTCCTCTTGAGTTCTTTAAAATATATTTGACAGTTGAAGGCAAAAAACTATAACACTGTCTGATGAGTTTCCGATGGGTGTTGATGTAATATATAAAACATAATAAGCATAAAAGGGCATGGGTAAAAAGATTTATAATGTGTTAAATAAAAGTACATTCTTTGTAATCCCTAGAGATACCGCTAAAAGAATTAAACAAAGAGATATAGTCAAAATCAAATAGATAAATTAAAATGAAATACTAAAAAAAGTTCAAATAATCCAAAAGAAGGCAAACAGAGGAACAAAAAGCAGAGGGAACAAACAGAAAACAAATAATAAAATAGTAGACCTAAAATAAAACATATCAACAATTATATTAAATGCAAGCTGTTTTAACATGCCAATTAAAAGACGAAGATAGTCCGAAAGGATAAAAAGAAATGACCCAACTATATGCTGTTCTGATGATTTGAAACTGTATGTACCCCCAAAAAACATGTTCTTAAATATAATCCATTCCTGTGGGTGTAAACCCATTGTAATTGGGACCTGTGCCAGTTTAGGCCTGAATTTCAGTAGAGTTGCAATACCTACTCTCCAGTTCATTGGACTCACCCAGGACAACTGATGAGGAGATGATGATAGAAAAAACCCATCCCAAGGAACAGAGAATGTCTGCAACTGCAAGCAACATAGTTCCATCCATCTGCCCCATAGGACCTAAGCCTTCTCTCAATCAGAAACAGAGTGGGCATCACCATCCCCAAATCCTCAAGATTGGGGAATGAACAATGAACTAAAGTAGACTTATTATTCTATTATAGACTTATTATTATTCTAGTAATGGAAGAACTTTTATCATTGATATAAAGGCAGTGGCTACCAGCGGTCCTGGGGGTAGGGAGAGTGAAGAATAGGTGTGATATGGGGGCATTTCCAGGACATTGGAATTATCCTACATGACATTGCAATGATAGATACAGGCCATTATATATTTTGTCATAACCTACAAAATTATGCGGGATAGAGTGTAAACTATAACGTAAACTACAGTCCACGGTTAGTAGCAATGCTTCAAAATTTGTTCACCAATTGTAACAAATGTACCACACTAATGAAGGATGTTGTTAATGAGGAAAAGTGTGGAGGGGGAGGGGGTTGTGCATATAG
Organism: Tolypeutes matacus; assembly: GCA_026826555.1. Taxonomy (NCBI): domain Eukaryota; kingdom Metazoa; phylum Chordata; class Mammalia; order Cingulata; family Chlamyphoridae; genus Tolypeutes; species Tolypeutes matacus. Next base: position 45,870,251 of record JAKSZT010054487.1, on the reverse strand, counting down.
AAATCCCTTATATTTTTAATGTAGTATTTATATAATATAAAGCTTTTTTAAAAATGAAAAGTAAAAATTTTAAAAAATAAAAGGATGGAAAAAGATTTACAGGCAAATACAATAGGACCTCATCTTACACAACCAATATGTTCTAAGATCCTTTGCATAAGTTGAAAATTGTGCAAAATAGTAAGCCCCATTATTTAATAAGTATTTCTTATAAAAACCTACCTATCACACATTTCCCCCCTACCCCCTGAGATGGCTCCCTTGTCTATTTGCTCATTGTTTTTGCTTGTTGTTTGCACTCATTGTCTGCTCATTGTCTTTTTGGTCATTGTCTGCTTTGTTGTTTCTTTGGGAGGCACTAGGAACCGAACCTGGGACCTCCAATGTGGGAGGTGGGTACTCAACTGCTTGAGCCATGTCCACTCCCACATTTTTTAATAAACAAGGCAAATGAATGCTCTAGTAACAATAAGTAAACAAAATTAATCATATAAATAATTTTTAGCTATTGGGAAATGCAAAGCAAAACTACAATCAGATATCATCTTACACCTATTAGACTATCCACTATTTTTTAAAAAACACAGAAAGCTACAAATATTGAAGAGGATGTGTAGGAAAGGGAACACTCATTCTCTGCTAGTGGTAATATAAAATGGTGCAGCCATCATGGAGGACGGTTTGGCAGTTCCTAAAGAAGCTAAATATAGAATTGCCATATGATCCAGCAATCCCAATACTAGGAATATACCCAGAAGAATTGAAAGCAGGAACATGAACAGATATATGCACACCAATATTCACCATGACATTATTCATTTGGAAACGACACAAGTGTCCCTCAACAGATGAATGGATAAACAAAATGTGGTGTGTACATACGACGGAATATTACAAAGCTGTAAGAAGGAATGAAGTATTGACACATATGACAACTTGGAAGACCTTATGTTGAGTGAAGTGATCCAGTCACTAATGGACAAGTATTGCATGAACTCACCAATATGAACAAAGGATATTGAGCAGACTCATGAGGTAGACCCTGGAAGATAAGTTACCAGAAAAGAGAAAGGGAGTAGAGTGGCGAGCCAATGCTCAATCTGGGCAGAATCTATGATAAGGTGGATAGGGGTGGTTTGGCAGTGGATGGGGGTGATGCTGGTGCAGCTATGTGAGTGGGGTCGACAATGCTGAAGTGTGAGTGGGAGTGGTGTTGGGGGGGTTGCCTATTCATAGAGCTGGGAGGGCTGGAGGAAGGAACAGGTGAACAGGGGAGGCTGAGGGCTGTGGTTGAGAATATAATTGTGGGAGTGTTCTTTTGGCAACTATGGCAGGGGAGGGTCACTGGTGCAGGGTGTGGGGACGTGTAGTGGGGGGGGGTGGGGAAGGGTGCACCTGGGGTATGCTTACATGGAATATGAATGTGTTCATGTGGCCATAGGGTATTAACTCAGTAGGTGGAGACCCACACAACCAACAAGATATTAAATTCCCATCCTGAGGAGTCTTCTATGTTCTCAAATAGAATGGCAAGAATCTTTAGAGCACATAGACAGTGTCTAATAAAGGAAAACAGACCGATATGCCAAATCCTTGATACTAACACTTCTACTTATGAACCTTATTCTTGTAAAATTGAAACTTAGCCTAATAACTATTGCCTAGGAGTTACCTCCTGAAAACCTCCTTATTACTCAAATGTGGCCTCTCTCTAAGACAAACTCAGCAAATAAACTCACTGTCTTCCCCAGCATGGGATATGACTACAAGGGATGAGCCTCCCTAGCACCAAAGTATTAATACCAAGTGCTAAACTTGACCAAAAAGGGGAGCACATTAAATACAAAAGAGTTTTTATGGCTACGAGATTTCAAAGTGAGTCGGAAGGTCATTCCAGGGGTTATGCTTACACACATCTCAGGTGGATCTCATCGACTGCCACAGTAAACAAAGCCTCAAACAGGGCTGTTCCTGAGGGCTCTAGAGATATCTGAACACTGTAGGCAAGGCACACAACTCAATGAAATCAGCACCCAGTTGGTGGGCCTTACCTTGGAATATATGAAAACCTATTTCCCCAATATAACAGAGATAGACTCATTTATAATTTCCCTACACGTGATTCTTCTACCTCTTTTATTTGAACCTATAATTAGCACTATACCGTTTAAAGATATGTCCCAGAGACTTAAATCTTCAGTCTGTTCATATGCTGTTTGAGCCCTGAATCTCAGCAGAGTTGCGACCAACACATACTCTCCAGTTCATCAGACTTGCCCAGGACAACAAACAAAATGGTGATGATGGGCAACCCCCATTCCAAAAAACAAAAGTATCTACAACTGCAAGCAAAAAAAGTTCCTTCCATCTACCCCATAAGATCTAAGACCCCTCTCAATCTGAAGCAGAGTGGGCATCACTATCCCCAAATCTGCAAGGTCAAGGAATGAACAGACATAAGGAGGGAATGCAACTGTGGATCAAAGTAGACATTATTATAGTAGCAACAGAAGTATTTGTAGCATTGATATAAAGATAGTGGTTACCAGAGGTTCTGGGTGGAGAGGGAAGAAAGAATAGGTGGAACATAGGGCATTTTTAGGGCATTGAAATTGTTCTACATGATATTGCAATGATGGATACAGGCCACTAATACATTTTGTCAAAACCTATAAAATTGTATGGTGCAAAGTGTAAACTATAATGTAAACTATAGACCTTGGTTAGTAACAATGCTTCAATATTTGTTCATCAATTGTAACAAATACATCACACTGATGTAAGATGTAATTATTAGGGGAAAATGTGAGGGGGGAGGGTATAGGGTATATGGGAATCCCTTATGCTTTTGATGTAACTTTTCTGTAATCTAATGTTTCTTTAATAATAAAGTTTATTATATGAAAAAATTTCTTCATTCTCTCTGCCTTTATTTTTTTCAATTGCCAATCACATATGAATGAATTCATGTGTGTTGAGCTCCTGTAAAATGAAATCCTACTGTACTAATCAAAAAGAAAGCTGTAGTTGTTATACTAATATCAGACAAAGTAGATTTCAAAGCAAGGAAAATTAGTAGAGAAAAGAGGGACATTAGATAACGATTAAAGTGTCAATTCACCAAGAAGACGTACAATCCTAAACATGGGTGTTTTAGAATCCCAGCTGCTAAAGCAAATATCATACAAAGGATTGGCTTCAACAAGAATTTATTGGCTCAACATTTCAGAGGTTAGAAGACTAATTTTCTCCTGGGGTTGTTATCTTCTAGCCAGCTGGCAATCTTTGGGTTCCTTGGCTCTTCCGTCACATGGCAGTGCACATAGTGGAGTCTTCTTTCTCCTCCAGGTTCTTTAACTTCCAGCTTCTTGCTGCTTCCTGTGGATTCTCCCTCTGTAGCCCCTCACAATAAGACCTCTAGTAATAGGATTAAGACCCATCTTGATTCAGTTGGACCACAGCTTAACTGCAGTAACCTCACCAAAAGGTTCTGTTTACAGTGGGTTTGTACCCACAGGAGTGGATTAAGATTAAGAACATGTTTTTCTGGGGTACATAACTACAAGCCAACCACAGTAGGAATACCAAGCAACAGAGCTGCATAATATGTGAAGCAAAAACTGATAGAAATGAAAGGAGAAATAATCTACAATTATACTTGGAGACTTAACACTCTTCTTTCAGAAATCAATAAAACAAATAGACAGAAAATAAATCAAAGATATAGAAAAACTGAACAACCAAATGGATCTAAAGGCCATTTATAGAATATTACATCCAACAACAGTATAATATACATTCTTTTCAAGGGCACATAGGACGTTCACCAAGATAGACCATATCCTGTGCCATAAAACAGACTTTAACAAATTAAAGATAGTTGAAATTATACAAAGTATGTTCTCAGAATATAATTAGAATTAAGCTAGAAATTTATAATAAAAGAAAAGATAACAGGAAAATCTCCAAACACTTGGAAATTAAATAGCACACTACTAAATAATCTATCAAAGTGCAACTCTCAAGGGAAATTTAAAAATGTTTTGAACTGAATAAAATAAAAATACAACACCTCAAAATTTGTGGATGCAGATAAATCAATGCTTGGAGGAAATTTTATAGTATTAAATGTTTGTACTCTAAAATAAAAAAAGGTCTCAACTCAATAACCTAAGCATTCATCTTAAGAAACTAGAAAAAGAAGAGAAAATGAGCTCAAATCAAGCAGAAGAAGGAAATAAAGATGAGAGTGGAAATCAATAAGATCAAAAACAGAAAAAACAATAGAGAAAATCAATAAAACCAAAAGGTCCTTTGCAAGGATCATTAAAATTGACAAAAATTCTTGCAATAATGTAGTGAATTAAAATAAAATAGGGACTTTTCATATGCCATGATGCTTCAGCATTTCTGACCCTGTTAATAGTAACATAGCAGCTCTTGCACTGTCATAATGCCCAACATTTAAAACCCTGCTGTTAGGCCCCTCAGTGGCCTCTCCTGATACCTGCTTATACAAAATAAACAGCTTCTCCCTCTCCTCCCTGAGTTCTTCCTGGGTTTATACCCCCAAAGAAGTGAAATACAAACTTCCCATTCTCCACTCTTGCTTGACCAACAGCTCTACCCGTATAACATTATAGAGCTATCATCTCCAGGTCCGCTATAACCTTTGCCCCCCACCTGTTTGGTTGAGCCTATGCTCCTGACATGTTTCCAGCGTGACCCTGTGAGGAATGCCTCTCAGTTTTAGGACCTGTAAACTTTCCTGTCATACTTCTCTGGTGTCACTCATCCTTGCCACACCTGACTATCCATATAAAGATCCTTACAAAGACTGACAAAGAAAAAGAGAAAGAAGACACAAGTTACAAATACCAGAAATGAAAATGGAGATATCACTACAGACAATGCAGACATTAAAAAGATAATAAGGGCGTAGCACATACAACACTGCGCTCATAAATTCTACAACTTAAATGAAATGGACCAATTCCCTGAAAGCACTAACTACTAAAACTTACTGAAGAAGAAAGTGATAATATGAAGTGTCCTATAACAATGAAAGAAATTGAATTTGTTGTTAAAATCTTTCCAAAAAAGAAATCTCCAGGCCCATATGGTTTCATTGGAAAGTTCTGCCAAACATTTAAAGAAATAACACCAATTCTACACATCTTTTCCATAATATAGAAGAAGGAACACTCTCAACTCATTTTATGAGGCCAGCATTACTCTGATACCAAAGTCAGTCAAAAAAGAAAACTACAGACTAATATCTTTCATGAACATAGATGCAAAAATCATCAACAAAAGATTAACAAATTACATCCAGCAGTATATAAAGAGAATAACACACCAAGACCAAGAGGTATTTATCCTTGGAATGCAAGTCTGGCTTGATATTTGAACATCAAACAATGTTATCTACCATATCAACCATCTAAAGAAGCCATATCATCATATCAATAGGTATGGAAAATAAATTGACAAAATACAATATCTATTCATCCAAAATATAACAGAAAGGAACTTCCTCAACCTGATAAAGGGCATCTACAAAAAAAAACCCTCTAGCTAAAGTATACTTAATGGTACAATACTGAATTCTTTCCCCCTAAGGCTGAAGACAGGCAAGAATGTTCACTCTCACTAATCCTATTCAACATCATATTGGAAGTCTTGGCTAATATAAGAAAAATAAGTAAAAATAAAAGTCATATAAAAATAAAATAGAGGGAAAAAAGTCATATAGATTGGAAAGGAAGAAATAAAACTCTCCCTCTTAGCAAATGACATTATTTACCTAGAAAATCCCAAGGAATACACACACACATACACACAATCTAGAACTAATATGTGAGTTTAGCAAGGTTGCAGGGTAGAAAGTCAACATTTAAAGAAGAAAACTGTATATTAATGTATAGTCATGCATTAGCAATATACAACTGGAAACTAAAATTAGGAAAACATTAAAATTTAAAATAGTTCAATTTAAAATCACTCCAATGAATGAAATACTAGGTATAAATTTAACAAAAACATGTGCAGGATCTACATGCCAAAAACTACAAAATGATGATGAAAGAAATCAAAGATCTAAATAAATGGGTAGACATACTATTTTGGAAGACTCAACATAATAATGTCAATTCTACCCAAATTAATCTATAGATTTAATACCATTCCTATAAAAATCCTAGCAGAATTTTTTGTAGATATATACAAGCTGATTCCAAAATTTATATGGAAAGGCAAAGAATCTGGAGAAACTAGAGCAAATTTGAAAAAGAAGAAGAAATTTGGAGGTATTGTACTACTAACTTTAAGACTTACTATACAGTAATCAAGACAATGTGGCACTGGCAAAGGGATAGGTGTGTAGATTAATACAACAGAATAGAAATGGGCCAAATGATTTTTTTTTTTTTTTGCAAAGATGCAAATGTAATTCAATAGTGAAAGGATAGTCTTTTCAACAAATGGTGATGCAATAGTTGGGCAACATGGAAATCCATATGCAAAAAAAAAAAAAAAAAATGAACCTCAAACTAAAGCTTAAACTTTAAACAAAAATAATTCAAAATGTACTGCAGATTTACATTAAAAACATAAAACTAATAAACTCTTAGAAGAAAACCCAGAAAAAAACTATGTGACCTTGGGCTTGGGGATGAGTCCTTAGATATGGTACCAATCCATTAAAAAATAAAGATAAATTGGACGTCATCAAAAATTTTTTTTTAAATTTCCCTGAGAAAAACAGTGAAAAGACAAACTACAGACTAGAGAAAATATTTGCAAATCATATATCTGACAAAAGAGTTGTATCCAAAATATAGAAAGAATTCTCAAAACTCAACCATAATAAAACAAACAACACACTTTAAAAGTGGACAAAAGTCATGAATAGATATTTCACCAAAGTGGACATAAGGATGGCAAGTAAGCAAGTGGAATGATGTTAAAAAACCATTAGTTATTAGGAAAATGCAAATAAAATAAAACCATGATGAGATATCACTACACACCTGTTAAAATAGCTTAAAAATACTACCAATACCAAGTGCTGGGAGGAAATGGAACAATAGAACTCTCATACATTGCTGATGGAAATGCAAAATGGTACAGCCTCAGTGAAAAAAGTTTCAAAGATTTTTATTAAGTTATTAAGTCACGGTGACCAAAAATCCCACCCCTGTTCATCTATCCCATAGAAATGAAAACAAATATCCACACAAAACCTGTACATGATATTTATTACGGCTCTATTTAGAATTGCTGAAAAACCAGAAGCAACTGGCATGTCCTTCAGTGGGTGAATGGTGGGGGTGGGGGATAGGGGGGCAGAATCTGTGTTACAGCTACATATTGGGCTAGCATTCAACAACAACAAAAAAATGAACCTTGATTCACACAACAACTTGGATGAATCCCTAAGACATTGACTAAAAGAAACTAATCTTAAAAGGTTACATACTACGTGATGCCATTTATATGACATTGCCGAAAAGACAAAACTGTAAGGATGGAGAACAACAGATCAGTGGTTGCCCGGATTTGTGAGTGGGAAGAGGCAGTAACTCAGAAAGAGTAGCACATGGGAGTTTTTTGGGTGATGGAACTGTTCAGTATCCTGATTATAGTAATGTTATATGAATCTACACACAAATCAAAGTTTTATAGAACTATACAAAAACCTAAAAAAAGAGTGGATTTTACGTATAATAATTTAAAACCAAAAGATTTTAAAGTATATAATGAAAAGTCTCTCTCCCATCCCATCTCCATCTACCTTGTTCCTACCCTCCCCCTCTTCTAAATATCCACTGTTACCTCTATTAACTAGTTGCTCATGAATTCTTCTGGAGTTTCTTTATGTAAATACAAGCAAATGTGAATATAATTTTCATATTCCCCTCCTTTCTCATAAAAGCAGACCATTTGTACGGTGTTTACTGTACCTAATAATATATCCTGGTGCTTTTCCCATATGAGCACTAGATTTTATCTCCTAGATTCTGGGAAAAGGTTTAGTTGCAGCTTTGGATTCAGTTTAGCTGATGGTTTTCACTTATTACATGCAAAGTCCTTGAGGAGGAAGGATTTGCCCTCCAAACTGACTGCACCCAAGGGACAGGGAGGGTCCATTTGCTGAGATGTTCAGCCAGGTACATGGTACACAAGGCTTAGCTACTGTGCCAAGGTTTAACTACTGCCAGCAATAAATGCTCAGATTCTAACTGCTACTGTCTCAGATTGTCTGGCTTATCCGGAACATATGTGCAGAATAAATGGCTTCATTTTAATGAGAGTTGGAAGGGACCTCAGGCACCCCCATCCAATTCCTGGGCCCTAGCTGTCCATTCTGCGAAGCCACAAGATACCAGAGGCTGGTACCTGGCTTAGACAGACCTACCTATTCCATGGCCAGCACACTCGGCTACTCAGCCCTGACTCCACTGTTGGGCAGAGCAGATGTCCAAGTCTCCTGACACACATCTCCCCAGGATACATTTTAATTTCAATGCTTGGTCTTCATTATCTTCAACCCTCTGCTCTTCTTAAGACTTATAAATTGTTCCCACATTCCAGAAAATCGCCCATGTATTTGAAAAATAATACAAACTTTTGGTTAACATAAACTCTTGAGTGAGCCTAGACACAATTGCTGCTTTTCTCACTACACTCTTCCAATATGGGTGGAGGACCTGGATTCTAGATTCTAGGCTGAGTACTCCACTTTCGATATCATAATTTAGATGCACAGGGAGGAGACAATGGAGTATAGTGGGAAAATGGAAAAAGTACAAATTTTGGAGTCTGTATTAGTCAGCCAAAGGGGTGCTGATGCAAAATACCAGAACTCTGTTGGCTTTTATAAAGGGTATTTATTTGGGGTAGAAGCTTACAGTCACAAGGCCCTAAAGAGTCCAACTCAAGGTACCATAAGAGGTACTTTCTCACCCAAAGTCTGTTGCCACCTGTTGATGCAAGATAGCGGGCAATGTCTGCAAGTGTTCAGCCTTCTTTCCTCTTAAGACTCTGTTGTCCCAACTTCTTCTGATCTCAGCTGTAGGCTGGCATAAGGCTCCTCTTTCTTCCTGGTCTTGTTTCTTTCTGGGCTCAGCTACTCTGTTCTCTTCACAAGGTCAGCTGTAGACTATCAGGCTCATCTTTCTTCCCAGGGCCACAGGATCCTGTCTAATGAGCTGTCTCTCTTCCTTTGTGTTCTCCTTCTCTGTGTGTTTACTTCTGTGTGAATGTCAGTTTTATCCACAAGGGAGTTGGGACTCAATGCTGAGTCGCACTCTAATGATGTGGTTGGATCAGCGCCCTAATCTTAACATAATTTAATTGGATGTCTCAGCTGAATCTAATACAATCAAAAGGTTTTCATGCAAGTTTACAAACACAATCCAATATCTATTTTTGGAATTCATAAACAATACCAAACTGCCACAGGGTCAGACATTAAAAAACCGGTATCAAATCTCAACTGCTGCTTACTAGCTCTGTGACTGTGGCAAGTCACTTTGGCCTCTGAGTCTCAGTTTCCTCATCTCTAAAACCCATAAAACCATTATAGGGATGAAGGGATAAGTACAGCAAGCACACAGCACGGTGCCTAGCACATTGTGGCGGAAGGACTTGCCACCACCTTCTTCAGGCTAGGAGGTGGTACTGTGTGGTGTAGAGCCAAGCATGCCAGACTACCTGGGCTCATAGCTAGTGTGACTTTAAACAAGATACTTAATCTCTCTGGGCCTCAGTTCTCTTATCTATAAGAATTGGGACAAAAATAGTACCTACCTTACAAAGTTGTGAGGATTCAATAGGATAATGCAGGTAAAGAGCTTAAAACAGCATCCAGCACAAATTGTTTGATAGAGATGATCAGGAATGAAAGCCAAGAAGGCAGGCCACAAGCTTTTGTTGCGGTCATGCCTGCTGACATTCCACTGGTCAAAGTCCTATGAAAGCGCATTCTGCCCACAGTGGCAGGAAATGAAACTTAAGTGGGAAAGGATATGTAATCCTATTACAGGGGAGTGAAGGTTGGGAATGATGACCCAACCTACCCCAGGTGCCTATGACTTTGACCCTGGCTGGGGCGAGGAAGGAGCTCTTGAGGGCGTGAATCTGGCTCAGACATGTGACCTCATAAACAACAACAATAAAAAGTAATAATACTTACTGCCATTTACTGAGCAGCAACTGTGGTGGAGGGGCAGTTCTTAGAAAATAGGAGTATGAGCTGGACAGTCAACTCAATCAATTTCCTTCTGCTCATTTCTGACTCTGTCTCTCCCTTCTTGTAGTGCTATAAGTCATGGTATGGGCTATTCCATTTCAGAGAAGCTTATAATAAAAGATGTAATAATAACAATGAGATTAAAATAACAGTAATAATATTTATCAGTCACTTTCTATACATCAGCCAGTTCATGCATTATCTCATGGAATCCTCCTTATAAGTCCATGGTATGGGTATTGGTTATCTCATATTATATATGGTGACATCAAGACTTAGTAATTAAATGGGTTTCTTGAAGTCACACAACTGGTAGGGACCAGAGCCTTTGATTAGGTTATTTGATAAGATTGCTTTGGGCTTTTGATTCAACTACATCAATGGGCATGATTCAGGTTGAGTCCCCATCCCCTTGCTGGGTCTGATTTAAACAGCATTCACACAGACAGACACAGAAGGGAGAGCTCTGTCATTTTTCAGCCTGCCATGTGACAGAAAGAAGAAGGCTCAAACAGCTGAGGCCCTGGGGATGAGCCATTTGCCTGATAGCTTACAGCTGAGACTGGGAAGAGAGTGGAACAGCTGAGACATATAAAAAGCCCGGAAAGAAAAAGCCCTATGCCAGGAGAGAAAGGACTACAGGATCACTTAAGTGCAAAGCCTTAAGAGCCTGGGCCTGTGGAGCTCAAGAGGAAAGAGTGAGCCTGCAGGGGAAGGCAGAGACCAGCCAGACATCGGTGCCCATCTTGCTTCAACACGTGCAACTGACTTCGGTAAGAAAACACCTCTTATGGTGCCTTGAGTTGAGCACAGCCTTGGAACTGGAAGCTTTTATCCCAAATAAACCCCCTTTATAAAAGCCAACAGATTTCTGGTTTTTTGCATCGGCACCCCTTTGGCCGACCAATACACTAGGTAAGTATATAAGCGGTAGCAAAGATATTACATTAACAGAAAATTGTTTGTATTATTTCTCAAATCCATGAGGAATGTTCTGAGCCAAAAGCTGAGGAAGAAAAAGTCTGCAGGAGAGAAGTGCCCCAGTCTCACAGGAATGGGGTGAAGAGGGCCAGGAAGCTGTGGTGTCCTGGCTGATGGGACTTAAAAGCCTACCAGCTGATGACCAAAGTGCCAGGCTCTGGAATGTGGAGGCTGCCCAGAAGATCCCACCATGGCTTAGGGATTGGATAGGGTAAACTTGTTGCCTCAGTGCAGCTGAGACAAGGGTACCACGAGGTGGCCACTGGACAATTAAAAATCATAATCTAGAGAGGTCCGGCTATATAGTTCTGTTCTCCTGCAGGTGGGGGAAGGGCATCCCTTGCTTTGTGACTGAAGATTTGCCAGGACCTAGAAACATCTGGGAAGTGTTTTTGTTGAGGAGAGTTGAAAGTTTGAAAAAAATATCCAAGTGATAGTCCTGCCTGGTCGCTCCTCTCTGGTGCCTGGTCCTTGCACTGCCTCAGAACTCTCTTGTGGTCTGGTAGTGTGGCGAGAACACAGGCTTTCAAGTAAAAGCCCAGCTCCCTCACTCACTAGATGTTTAATGTAAGGACTATTATTTCACCTCATTTCGCCTCAATTTGCCTCATCTATCAAAATGGGACCATCAGTGCTTACCTCAGGTGTTGTGAGAATTAAATGATATAATGTAAAAGGAAGTACACATAATAAGGGTTTAATAAATGTTCATTTCCTTCCTTTCCCTGTCCTTACCTAGGTGGGATCAGAGGGATGGATGTACTAGTTATCACTTCACCAGTTCAACTTAACAAATGTTTACTGAGCACCCAATAGATATCTAGCTTTGTGTGGGGCCCTGGGAATAGAAAAAATTAATAAGATCAATTCCTGTCCTCTAGGAATCCACCACCAAGTGAAAATATAGTAAGTATTAAGTGCCTACTCTATGCAAGGTCCTTTACATGTAACATCTCTAATTCTTACAGCATTCTGTATGGTCTTAGCATCCCCATACAGCAGATAAGGAAACCGAGGCCCAAACATGAAAAAAAAAAAAAAAAACAACCAAAGTCCTGCAGTTGAGATTCAACCCAGCCTGTTTGGATCCAAAGACCTAGTCTCTGATGGTTACCAGTTACAATTTTAAAACTGTGACTCTAAAGGAACAAGGTTAATTTTTACCTGGATCTAAAGCCTCACCCAAAGGGGAGTTGGTTTCAAGAGCAAGAGAGGCAGTGTCAGCATTTCTAGATGGTGTGTGGCTCCTTCGAGGCCTTCTTGGAAGGACATGTTTTAGTTTTCTGGGGCTGCCATGACAAATACCACATAATGGGCTGACTTAAACAACAGAATTTATTGGCTCACAGTTCGGAGGCCAGAAGTCCTAGATCAAGAATGTCAGCACTCTTTCTCCCAGAGTCGGTGATGCTCTGGCAATGTCCTCCCTCACATGGCAATGCCGTTCTCTTTTCCAGCTTCTTCCGACTTCGGGCTTCTTCCTGTGGTTTTCCCTGACTGTGTCTGAATGTCCTTTCTTTATAAGGCCTCCAGTCATACAAATTAAGACCTGCCCTCATTCAATGTGGCCACATCTTAACCAATAATATCTTCAAAAGGTCCTATTCACAGATGGGTTTACACCCACAGGAGCATGGGTTAAGATTTGAACACGTCTTTTGTGGAGAACGTGATTCAATCCCCAACAGATGGCATACATTTGAGTGCACACTCTGGCATGTCCTCTTGGTTTTACTCAGACTCACTCTGGATGATGTGACTTTACGAGTAGCTCTGAGATGGCAGACTTTGCCTTGGAGCTGCCGTCCTGCCCTCTTTGGGCATATTTCAAACCCTCAGGCACAAATTGAGACAGTTCTGATTGATGCCCAGTCATTTCATTATACAAGACTCTGAGCTTGGGGTCAGTGTTAAGGCCAGAATTCTTTAAAGACACACACATACACACTGCAGGCCCGAGGTCTGTGGAGTCAGACAATATCTAGTTCTTAAAAGAATGAAAATTCCTGATCTGCTGGCCTGAGAATGCTAAAGTCTTTTCAGCCCCTTCTGAGTGCTCAAGACCTGTGTGGTACTTTGAAGCTTTTGTGGACCCCAGAAAATCCTGTTCTTAAAGGGAATCCATTCCTGTGTGTGTAAACTTATTAAGTGTGGGAACTTTTGATTAAAGTACTTCAGTCAAGGGCCTTTGATTAGATTGTCACCCAGGATGGATCTTAATCCTCTTACTGGAGTTCTTTATAAACAGAGGAATAAAAAGCCATGGATACAGAAAAAACCTGCAGAGATGGAGGGGAACCCAGGAACTGAAAGAGAAGGCCCCGGGTGCCAGAAGCTGAAATCAATGGAGCTCACGGGGAGCGGATGTGGCTCAAGCAGTTGATTGCCTACTTTCTATATGGGAGGTCCTGGGTTTGGGTCCCTGTGCCTCCTAAGAACAAAAAACAGGCAACAAGCAAACAAGCGAGAAAGCCAACTCAGGGGAGCAGATGTGGCTTAGTGGTTGAGCGCTGACTTCCCCTTACAAGGTTCTGCATTCAATCCCCAGCCTTGGTACCTCCAAAATACATAAATACATAAATACATAAATATGAAATCAATGGAACACAGAAGCTGAGAGGAAGCCCCTTTAGCCAGAAGCTGAAAGCAACAAGGCCTGGAGAAGAAGGCACAGACTGAGACAGGCAGATGCTGCCGTGTGCCTGATCGCCCACACCTGCAGCTCAGGGAGACCGGAGCTCCTGATAATGCCTTGATTTGGACACTTTCATGGCCTCAGAACTGTAGCCTTTTAACCTCATAAATCCCCACTGTAAAAGCCAACCCATTTCTGGTATATTGCTCCCAGCAGCTTTTAGCAAACTAAAACAACCTGGGAGAACCAGGGTTCCAAAGGGCTGGCAGTGTTAGGGAGGGCCTTGATGGGCAGTGGAGACAAATAGGATCTGTGGCTCTGTGCAGCCTGTAACAGAGAGTCTAACCACATTTTTGGTGTTTGCAGACAGCTTTCAAGCCCCACCATTCCTTCTCCACTTCTTTCCCACATCTGGACAAGCTGATTGAAAAAAAGAAAAAAAAAACTGGGTGCTTCTTCCTTTGGAACTGGTGGGAAGTTCAAATTATGCAAGCTTTGGCCTGCTCATGACAATTCTCACCTTAGCTCTATCTCCTCACACCATAAAACCCCAAGCCAGTCTCCTTTCCCTAATCTCTCAACCATTTTTGAGCTGGGTGGGAGCCTTCCCTGCTCCCAGAAATACTCATTATGTAAGTAACAAACTTTTCATACCCTCTTGGTGAATGTGTGGTTATCATCAGTCTCGGTGGCTGAACCAAATTTTGGGTGGGATTCACCTCATTTTTGTGGAGTGGCTACAACACAGCCTCTTGTTTTATTTCCAAGGCCTGTGCTACTGCAACATTCCTGAAATTCCTTCTTCTGGAGCTTCCATTGGGGTCCCTTCTTCTCCCTTCAGGGGTGTTCCTTGTGCAGGGAAGACTCTCAGCAAAATCATGAAGTTTATTTTCTGGAGTCCAAGTCAATCCTTTGGGTTCTTCCCTTTGGGACTTTCCTCGCATTCCTCAGCTACTACATCCCCTAGACTTCTGCCCCATCTCCACCACTCCTTGCCCACCCCCAGCCCCAACTTATTAAAAAGGCCCTGCAAAAAGGATCTGAAAAACCTCTTCTCATCAAGGCCTAAATGACTGCTGAAGCTTAACACATTACTTTTCTTTTTTAATCAAAATTTTTTATTTTGGTATAGACTGAGGTTTTTTTTTAAAACTTTTTTATCATTCATACATGAATATCCATAAACAATAAGTGTATTGTATAAGTTGTGAACTTGCAAAACAAACATGCATATCATCACACAGGACTCCCACACATCACCCCACCAACATCTTGCATTATTGTGAGCCAATTGTTACAAATTATGAAAGAGCATTGTTAAAACATTACTACTAACTATAGCCAATATATTACATTAGGTGTAGTTTTCCCCCAACCCACCTGGTTAATGATACCCTGTATTAGTATTATATACTTGTTAAGTATATGGTGATACATGGGAAAATTACAACGAATGTAACTTATGGACTATAGTTAACAGTAACATAATATTTTTGCAGCAACGGCAAAGAAGATATATCAATTCTAAGGGACAAAAACAGGGGGCGTATGAGAAGGTATGGGATTTTTCCTTTTGGAGTAATGAAAATGTTCTAAAATGGACTGAGGTGATGACAGCACAACTCTGTGATGAAAATGAGAGCCACTGAGTGTACACTTTGAATGGGACTGTATAACACATGAATCCTGTGGTGGAAGATGGACTGTGGTTAAAAGAACAAATACGAAAACATTCTCCTGTGAACTATAACACATTACTTTTGTGAGGAGGAGACCCTTGGTAGTTTTAGCAAAAGGACTCTCTGCAATAGTTTAGCAAAAGGATTCGCTTGCTAATGGTAGAATTTTAGGCACCTTTCCAAACATCTCCCGCTTTGGCTCTCCAGCTAAAATTCTGCAATTAGAGCTTCACCCCTCTGGTGTAAAGGCTCACTCTCCTGTTAAAAGGCAACTTCTCCTCCCCCTTTAGTAATTGGTACCCTAATATGTGAGCAATAATCACATCCTTTCCTGAGGGCAGAATTTTAGGGGGAGGAAGTAGAGACCAGGAGGATGTTTGGTAGTCAAAGGGGTGAGAGAATAATGAGAACTTCCATGGTAGAAGAGTTACTAGGCCCAGTAGGATTGGTCAGAGACCTGGAAATTCTGGTATGTCCTGATTTCCAGACTTCAGGCATGCCCAGTGACGCAGAGTACAAAAGGAGCTTGATCTAGAAAATACTAGCACAGCTGATGCCCTGAGAAGCCACCAGCCCAAGCTCCTGCTTTCACAGAGAAGGAAACCAGGGTTCAGAGAAGTACCCTACCTAACGTCACCAAGCTAGAACCAGGACCAAGACTAGAAATCAGGTCTTCTGCCTCCAAGATGGCACCATTAGCCACAACTGATGCACCACAAGTAATCTGTTACAAACAATCAAGTGTGGCTTTAGTGAGTTCCTTTTCCAATACATCACTGGAACTCACCTATGTTCTGATAGGCTTTCACAAATACAGGAGAAGCAGGTATGGTTGCAGCCGCCACCCCCTGGAATTGCCCTAATCCTGGATGTGTCCATGGAAATGTTTTGTACATATGAATGTCCCCTGCCATGTGTTTGGGGTGTGTGTGTGTGTGTGACAACAGATACTGGGTGGGAAACTGTGCCAACAGGTTATCATGTCAAGGAACAGGGGCTCCTTGGTATTCTTATAATGGACTGCTTCTCCCTCAAAGCTCTGCAATCTTAAAAACAGGTTGACTGTTTCTCTTTCCTCTCCACCACATAAAAAGTAGACTGTAGCCCTTTTGGGTTTCTCTTTTAGTAACCTGATGTTCTAACCTCTTTTAGTATCCAACATATTGCTTCTTGCAAGACTCCGGCATGATTTCCAAGTTAAACAAGGGAGAGAGGACACTGTCCTCCCACTGCTGGTTTTCTCTGTTATCCTGACCTCTGCAGAGTGTCCTGGGACTGCGACCGGAGCTGTCACTGACACAGTGCAGCTGTGAGTGATGGAGTCAAAGAAAGTTGGTAACAAAAGCATGCAGCTCACTGCTTCTGAAATAGAATCAGTATAGAAATGCATACAGACACGTGCATATAAGTGTTTGCTTTGCCTATGAAAACTTCAATTAGCAGGAAAATTGCAAGTGACCATAATCCCCCGGCATTAAAGGCAGCCGCTTGCTGGCGCTGGATATTTCGAGTCAATCAGCTTCCATCGTCAATGTGTTTCCCATTAGCCAGAGAGCTGCCTGAGAAAGGTTGTCACGTTTTGCCTGCCTCTCCTGAGAGAGGCCTACAGTTGCCTTGTTGCCATGGAAGTCACTGAAGGGATAGTGACTCCGGCTGTAGCCTGAGCCTGGGTAGCCCAAATGGTGCAGGATGAGGCCCCCTTTAGCTCTGGGTGCCTGGGGATGTGAAACCTGGGTCACAATGCCCATCTGATAGGCAGGCTTGCTGTGCAAGCCCAGAGCTGGAGTACAGCTGTTGGCCCTCAGCCCTGGGGTTCAGCTGGGAACCAATAGACTTTCTCAGGCCACCTCATCCTGGCCAGCTTCCCTCATCTGGTCTTCCTGTTGCTCCCAGGGGCCTCTAACCCAGGGGCTCCTAACCTTTTTTGTTCCATGGACCCCTTTGCCAGTCAGGTAAAAACCACAGACCCCTTACTAAGTCCACACTCTACTGTGTATTATCTAATAAATACATCACGCCCACACCAACATGTCCTCACAAGATGAATGTTTTTTTGAATTTTCAATTCAAGCTCACAGAATTTTAATTCAAGCTCAGGGGTCCATGGACCCGGGTTAAGAAGCAGAGTTAAGAACTCTGCTTCCGGGAAGCGGCTGTGGCTCAATCAGTGGGGCTCCCGTTTACCATGTGGGAGGCCCCGGGTTCGGTTCCCGGAGCCTCCTGGTGGGGGCAAGCCCGCCCGCATGGCGTGGTTGGCTGACCCGGCGAGCACAAGCAGCAAGGGGGGGATAAATGAATAAATAAATAAAATCTTTAAAAAAAAAAAAAAAAAAAAAAAGAACTCTGCTTCCCAGGCAAGCAGAATGGAAGGGGAAGCCATCCACAAATGATTTCTACCCCTGGAGTCACTTTCTCTCACTCCCTGGGATTTTAAAGCAAGGCTAAGAGGGCTGGGGTAAACTTTGATTTTTTTAAAAAACTTTAGTAACTGCTGCCTTCTTCTTACTCAAATTTACCTGATGTTTATTGAGTACCTACTATGTGCTAGGCTAATGCTTTCACAGATATAATTACATGCAACACTATGACAACTCTCTGAGGTGGGGACTTATGTCTTCATTTTACAGATGGAAGGATTCTGAGATTCAGATGGGGACTGGACTGTGGAGACCGTGAAGGTTAGAAAATAGAATTTGAGTGCCACCAACACTCAGGAGACAGGGTTGTGGTTTAAGGATCTAAATATTAGAAGAGTGTTTTTTATGACTTTGAGATAGGATGGATTTATTTTTATGGCACAAAAATCAGAAATCATAAAGGAAAATGTCAAAATTTAAAACTTTGGAAAATAAAAGTTTAAAGTAAAAGGCCAATTATAGAAGAAGGATTAATATTCAAAAAATATAAAGACATTCTTTAAATCAATTATTTTAAAAAGACAAAAAAGCTGAATAGAAAAATGTGCAAAGGCTGTACACCCACAATTCACAGAAGAACCTTAAATGGCCAAAACACATATGAAACAGGCCTCATCAGTAAGCACAGATATTCAATTACAATAAAGAAATTCAATTTCACATTTTTAACTTTGTAAAAAATGGAGGCATTACAAAGTATTGGAGAAAACATGGGGAACAGGAATTTAGCAGATAGGTAAAAACATTTTGGAGAACAATTTTGGCAAAATCTTTTCTTTCTTTCTTTCTTTTTTTTTTTTTGCAAATGTCATACCCAATGACTGAGCACTCTACTTGTGGGATATATCCCAGAGAAACTCTTGCACATGCTTAATTGCTTATAGAAACAAACAAACAAACAAAAATTGAAAACCACAGAATGCCCACCAGTGAGGATATGAATAAAATGAATAAATTTTGGAGCATCCATATGATGCAATACTCTATAGCAATTAGAATGCAGAGATCCAATCTTTAGGTATCAAAATAGCTAGATATATAAAACACAATTTTAAAGGATAAAATCAAGTTACAGAATATTATGTATAGGATGATACCATTTACTGCATAAATTTTAAAAAAACACAAACCAGTATTATATATTGTTTATCAGTACATATGTGTTGTAAAACTATAAAAACATGGACTGGTTATACGTGGTTATAGTGACTCTGGGAAGGGAAGGAGAGGAATGGGACTGGTGGCATGAACTTGGGGTATTTTAACTCTGTAATGTCTTATTTCCTTATAAAAAGACAAAGTAACATTTTAAAGTAAGCATTTGTACATTAGGGGTGGCAGGCACCTAGATTCTTTCAGGTTTTTTGTGTTTTTTTCCTTAAAAAATCAGCAGACCTGAGGCCACTCTGCCTATTAGACAGAGCTCTTCTCCCAGGGCCTAGCTCTCCCCTCACCCCTTTTCAACAGAGTAAGCACCAGGAGTCTCATCAATCACAGGAGCAACTTCTTGCCGTTTTGGGGGGACCTTTTTATTTTGTCTCCGAGAGAGTGCTTTTTCTTCCCAGGACTCATGGCTTTATCAAGGAATTTAGCCTGTCTAGAGTTCTAGTAGTCATGATATTGAAAACAAAGCATCCAACTCTAGTTATTCTGTTAGGAAAGTTTAAAAATTTTTAAAGTGCAGGTAGTCAAACTCTGAAATAAAAGCTATTGGACTATTGTATTATAGTGACAAGAGGAAACAGAATTCACCCCCAAAAGGCTCTGAGAGGTGAATGAGAAGCACCAGAGCCTGGCAATTGCGGAAAGTCATTGCGACCGCGCCGAGGCTAAAGGGCGGAAAGGAAGGAAGAGCTTTACGGTGGCCCAGTGAAAGCTGAAACTCCGGAGAACCACCAGGTAGGAAGTAGAAGTATGGAGGGCCTCAGCTCAAGCCAGAGTGGTAGAAGGTAAGGGAGAAGAGACATCCTGATTTCTCTCCTTCCAACTGCAGGTCTCTGACGGGTGCTTCCCATTGGTTGAACCCGACCGGAAGCCAGGTACGAGGACTTCTGGGAGATGAGGTCCACAGAGTCAGCCTCCCAGGTCTCAGAACAGATCTGATGGGGAGGAGGTGCAAATGGGGAGTAACCAGCCCCAGAACTGCAAGTCACAGAGTCAAGCGAGTGGTAGCCACACAGTTTAGGAGCACAGAAGGAGAGACTAGGACTTGGTCCATGCTCCACTAGGAGAGAGCTTGCAGTTAAGGTACTGGAAACCAGAGAGGAAAGGAATACACGAGGCTTGAAATTTAAGCCCTTGCTGAGTCCTCTGGGGAGAGAGGCTAGAAGGACTCAGGAGACCTGCACGATAAGGAAAAGGAGGCAGTGAGGGCCTCAAAGTAGTAACAGAGGGAACTGGTAGTTCAGTGGCTGTAAAGTTTCATCTATTTCTTCTGTCTTCCAAGTGGCATCACGTAGGTAGCCATGGTTGTGATTTGGCAGTTGTGGAAGGAAGCAGGCAGCCAATGGAAAGCAGAAGAGTGGGAGGGGAAGGCACCCTGTGAGACCCAGCATCTGCAGGATCTGCCTCCAAGACCATAAACCAGGCTCCAGGTGGACTAGAGGTGCCTCCAGGAACCCTGGGGGCCCTTCTGTGAACAAACTGATACCCACAAACTCATTAAGAAGATTTCTCTCCACCTTGGGCTTCTCTGTTTGGCCTGACTGAGAGCACTAAGGTACAGTCCAGGCCAGGGCCAAATCCTGGTCTTTTTGTAATCCTCTCCTGCCCGCATCAGCACTTTCCCAGTACCTATCGGGGGATGTAGATTTAGAGGCTCCATAGTTTAGCAATGGCCCGTAGTAGAAGGAGAGAAGGAGTCCACAGGCCCTTCTCCGGCTGTGATACTTCTGTGGTGGCATTGCCCTCACTCATCCCAACCCAAGGCTACTCAAGCCAGGGAGGTCTGAGATGAGGTACACAATCTCAGCCTCCTACATGTGGAAAGGGCTCTCATTCAGCCTATTTGGACTCCAAGCCCTAAACATGCAGCACCATGGCTATCCATCCACTAGACTCTGTGCTCCTTGAGAACTGGAGTGCAATTATGGTTCTTTTTTGCATCCCCACAGCACATTCCTTGCACATATCAGGCACTTAGTGATTGTGGGGAATTTAATGTGGTCTAGCCCCTTCCTTTCAGAGATAAGGAAACCAAAGCTAAGCCAAAGTAGGCCTGTTCCCCTGGGGACATAGTGAGGGCAGAACCAGTACTGGGACCTCAGTCCCTTAATTCCTCATCCACTACACCTTCTACTGTGGCAGTGTGACTTTCCTTGTCTCCTCATAGTCCTGCTAAGGGACTTCTAGGGGGAGGCGTTTCCACCAGGTGAAGGACATAACATTTGGCCTCACAGGTTTCCTGACTGCTGGCTTCCCCCAAAACACAGATGGACTCTTCCTGGCATTGAGCTGGATGCCATGGTAAGCTCTGAACTCAATTTTTTATAGGAAAATGTGTGCTGCCAAGTCAAGCTCCCTGGGGGACATTTTAGCAGCATGACTCACTGGGTATTCAGAGATCTTGCTCCATTTAAGGGTGATCTATTTACAAGTTGTGTAGGTTTTTCAATTTTTACAGTGGTTTGTGGGGAGAGTAGGGTATTTATTCAGAATCTATGGGCCTTTCCTGGACTATAAACAAAATTGTGTATGTAAGAGAGACTGATAACGATTGTGTAGAAGCTTTCTAGAAACAGGTAACTAACTCTTGTCAGATCTGAAATCATTTTCTGCAAATAGTAATTTGCCAACCCAAATTAGACCTGCAGAGTATCCTTCTTGGTTGCTGAAGTGTCCAGCTGAGGGAGCAAACAAGGGGAACAGGTGCAGCCAGGGAAGTGAGAAGAGCAGCTTCTCCTGCACAGCCCTGGGCTTAGCCATGATTCTGTGATAGCAATTCAGGCAGAAACACCATTCTTTTGGTCTTTCTTTCCCCAGTTTCTAAAACTCCAATACAGGAAACTCTGTGGGGGGCAGGGGCAGAAGAAACTGATGCTCACCGTCCTGTAAGCAACTTTTTCTCTATATCTGAGGATGGATGGATGTCACCTAGGGAATCAGCTAGATGCACAGAGATTTTGCTGGCTGGATGAAGACTTGACTTCAGAGAAAAGTGCCCCAAAGTGTCTCCTATCACCCAGGATCCTCTAAACTACAGTGGGTCTACCTTGACTTCTGGGCATGAAGGGTGGGGTGGTGTTGGTGAGTAGGATGTTGGGGGAGGGACCAGTAGGGCAGTCACAGCCACCCTAGCTCAGCCTGGAAAGGGGGTGTGCGGACTATAGCACCATCAGTCACTCAGTTGCTTAAAAAAAAAAAAAAAAAAAAATCCTTGAAGTCATCCTTGACCCCCTTCCCACTTCCCTTTCAATTCTAGTCCATTAGAATATCCTATCAGTGCTGCCTCCAAAGAAGATCCCAAACCTGTCCATTTCCCTCCTTCACCCCACTGCCATCCCTGGTCTGAGCTACCTTCCTCCAACCTCATCTCAGTGTTCTCCCAAAGGGATCTGCTGTCTGTTAGAGGGGCTCTGAATTCTCTTCATACTACCTTCTTTTCTCTTCTAAGTACATATCTTCCTGGGTCAACCCCCTTCGAACACACCATGAGGAAGGGACACTTTTACCCAAGCCTATGCAGAGGGACATTCACCACCACCACCCCCAGAATCTAACCTAATTGGCTCCACCAAGGAGCTTGTGCAGTTTACAGAGGACTCAGGCTGGCAGCAAGGACTAAACTGAGGTCACCAAGTCATTGGGACTGGCTTGAGCTCAAAATACTCTATGAACTGACCCTGGAAACAACAGAATTCCCTGTGGCTCTCTTGCTCTAAAGCCACAGGGCCACATTCTGGAGGCCTGGCCCGCAGCTCAGACAAGCAAGACAGCTTCGTTTCTAGGTCCCTTCTAACAGCCAGCATGGAGGGCTCAAACACCCAGTGTCCCAATGGAATATACACCTTTCACACAATGTATGCTGCTTTGTTGTTCATTGTTGTCAAATAGCAGGGGAGCTGGAGATGGCATTTTGAACTCATGACTTTAAGGCAACCCAAACAGATAATAAAATCTGTCCACCCTTCTCATTAAGATCATAACCACATCTCACATTTATTGTGATGCTTACTTTGTGTAACACACTGTTCTAAGTACTTCAAGAACCAATTTAATCCTCTCAATAAAACTGAGAGGTGAGGATTGTTATTATCCTGATTCTACAGATATGGAAACTGAAGAAATGACAGTTTAGATACTTTCCCAAGGTTCACAAAGCTAAGAAGAGGTAGGTGGCCTAGCATCAGAGACTATGCTCTTAACTACACCATAATATATATGTGCCTATTTTAAACAACAAGCATGGCAGCCTTCTCTCAACAGCCACTAACCTTATCACTGTGAGCTAGGTTTGGGCTGCAGAATGTGTGGACCTGGAACATTCCCAGGAAGCTGCTCTTCAGCCTTCAAGGGTCTTGGCCATCTTAGAGCACTCGTTAGAGTCAAACGTATGAACTCTCTGTTACCCAGTCAGATTGAGAATGGGGTGTTCAGGGTAATCCATCCTGCTGGTTGTACACATCCCACAGGTTTCTGATTCTATAGGAGTCAGACAATAGCAGATTATCAGAGTGATGAGATCAAAATGTTGATCTTGGGATTCAGAATCTTGCAGAGCTTGGGACCCTCATGATTGCTCATAGGTGTGGAGAATATAAGAGAGTGAACAGAACATTTGCTTTAGTGACCATCTGACATGCCTGGAAAATGTCCCAGTATTCTCTGATCTCTGTTCACACATCATTTTGCATAAAAGTAGAGTTGAGAACATGTAATCACATAGCCTCAGCTCAACTGACTTTTTAGCAAAGCTTTCTAATTGCTGGAAGGCCCAGTGAAGCACTGCCTTGACTCTGACATTCAGTTAAACAGAGCCCTTATACCCCTCAAAATCGATGCATGATAAAATATTAAAATAGTGGAAGTGCCTGCAAAAGAGAACTAACTCTCAAGGAAGGAGATATATTCATTATAATACAAACAAAGCAGCCAGATGCATCTGTCAATGGATTCACAGGCCAGACTAAGGTATCATTAATAATAGATCCTACTTGGTCAGAAAAATTTAGCCCAAAAAGCCAAGGTAGCTTTTTGAAAGTCTGGAGGAAAGGAATACTTTTCTTCAGAAAATATTATTTGAGCTCCTTTAGTATGACAGACTCGGACTAGGCACAGGAACACAGCAGTGATAAAGGTCCCACTTTAGTGGAGTTCACAGCCTGGAAGTGATGATGGACAGATCAGTAGGTAATTCCCACACAGTGTGCAAGCAGTGCAAAAGGGACAACGACAGGAAGGGAGGCATCGTGCACCCTTCCCAGACTTGGAGGGTCAGGAAGGGCTTCCCTAATGAAATAATATCTAATGCAACATTTGAAGGATAAAACAGGAGAGGGAGGTGTGAAAAGAGTTCCCCAGCATGTACAAAGATCCAGAGGGAGAATAAAAACTATACAGGGGAGCCCCTTCCCAATCCAAATGGTGGCGTGAGAAGCTTCAGATCGCCATCACCCCACAGAAACATTGAACAACCAGCAAGAATTGGCAGAAACATCTTTCTAAAAGTGCCATAAAATAAAGGACTACAGTAACAGGGCAAGCACTGAATCAAGAAAAAGGTCACTTAAAAGCAGTAGGATCTCCTGGTGCCCTAGCTGGCCTTTCCATGACCTCTCACCAACTTGGCATGGAGTTTCCTTGTCCTGGTTCCAGAGCAAGCAGAGCAACCCTCATGTACATATCTGTGGTGGCCTGAGGGACTTGGTATCTCAGAACTTGCACTGCATATAGAAGGCAATTCACCAAGCTCCCCTACAGAACTCTGTGGAGAGCTGTCAAGTGGCTGCCCGTGGCAAAGGATTGCTGCCTGTAGGATAAACAGTGCAGTGCCTGGGACAGTGAGGGAAGAGGGACATTTGTATCCATGTAAGTGGGGGAATTCCTAGGGCCACAGGCAGTTGCCCAAGATAAGACATATGCTCAGAAAGGTTTGACCTGGAGCTATTCTCTAAACTCATTGTACGGATAAACTCTGAAGGAGAGCACTTGCACAGGTCAATCTGCAAAGACTGAAAAGGGTGTTTTCCTTTTTTCCTTCTTTCCTCTTTTTTTTTTTTTTTTTTTTTTTTTTTTGTTAACTCCCCGCATTCAGAGAAAGTTTTGTCATAACACTAGCTGGGTACAAGCTTAAGGAACAGATGTTTCAGAGTCAAAATTCCGTGATAACACTCTAAAACATCAAAATGTCCAGGTTTCAGCAAAAGATTACAAAACATACAAAGAAATAGGAAGTGATGGCCTAGGCAAAGGAAAAGATCAAAGCATTAGAAACCATCAACGAGGAAGATCAAATCTGGGATATTCCAAACAAAGACTTTTAAAAATGGTCCTGGATATGCTAAAAGAGCTAAAGAAAAACATAGACAAAGAACTAAAGGAAATCAGGAAAATGATAGATGAACCCAAACAGAATATCAGTAGAGAAATGGAAATTATGAAAAGAAAACAAACAGAGCCAAAGACCACAGAATTCCCTAGAGGAGTTCAACAGCAGATTGGCGCTTGCGAAAAAAGAATCAGTGAACTTGAAAATAAAACAGTTGAAATCATCCAGTTTGAGGAACAGAAAGAGGAAATAATGAAGAAAAGTGAACAGAGCCTGCAGAACCAATATATGCATTGTGGGAATCCCACAAGGAGAAGAAAGAAAGAAAGGCACAGAGAGAATATTCAAAGAAATAATGGCTGAAAACCTAACTAGTTTAATTAAAGACATGAATATACACATCCAAGATGTTCGATGAATTCCAAACAGGGTAAACCCAAAGAGAACTGTAACCAGATTTTGTCTAGGTTCTTGAATATGCAGCAAAAAATGAATTTCAAGAACATGTCAGGTTAGCTGGGCCAGTAATTTATTAAGGAATGGTGAGAAGAGAAATGGGAGAAAATAACAGATCATAGGTCCCAGGTAGAAAGGAAGGGGCTGACAAGTGATAAAAGAGGGCTGATTTATAGAACACAATTTTTCGTTATAGATTATAAATGCCCAGGTTTTACTTGCGTATTGATCTGGGGTGCTGGGGGTGGGGAGCGGGTAGAAAGCCAGAACGGGTCCAAAGGCAAGAGATGGCAAAAAGACCTACAAAATCTACAAGATTTTTCAGAATGTCTTGAGCAGAGAGGGCTCAAGAAGGGAAAGGGGCAAGAGATGAGATGCAGAGAATATCCTCAGAAATGTATGGAGGGTTTGTAATTTATATCTGAGAGTTGGGCTTTCTCCTGTGGACAAGAGGGAGCCCCTGAAGAATTCTAAGCAGATCAGATTTAGAAAGCTCCTTCTGGTAGCATTATGGAGGCTGAATGGGAGAGGGGCAACAAGACTGGAGGCAGGGAACACATCAGAAGGCTACTGCAGTCGTGCTGGTGGGAGATCAGAGTGGCCTGAAATCTGGTATAAAGCATTCAAGAGAACACTTATTTCTCATTTTCATTACTTTCCCTTGGGTTCCTCTGCCTTTTGGAGCTCCCTGAAGTCAAGAAATTTGCTTTCCAATCAATATTCAGCAGGAATAATGTGACAGTGCCCGGTCCTTGCCCTCTGGAGCTCATCTCTCTGCCTTAGAATATCATGGCTTTGTTCCTCAGCACAGGAAGGAAATACCATTTCCCTGGTTCTTTCTTCAGAAAAGCCATTCTTTGTTTGCTCTTGTGGGATGTCTGTCTCTGGATAGTGTTTGGATTCCGTACGCCTGTGCGTGTGAGCACTGCAGTCCAGCTCATGGGGTGGTTCTGCTTTTCTCGGTTTCCTGGATCCAGGCAAACTTAAAACAGCGCAGTTTCCTCCTGATGCTTATCTCCACAGCCCCTTTCTCAGAGTGTCTTGCCCATTAACTTTCTAACAGCACCGTTTTCGGTGCCAAGCTGCTTGCTTCAAGGTTTGGAGCTACACTGAAGCATTTCTGCCTCCCACCTCCCTCCTCTCCCCCTTAACCATGTCTTCCTTTCCCACAGCCCCTGACAAAACAAAGCTAAACACTTCCGGAGAAATGCCTCTGAGCTTGAACCTACCCCTGGCCCCTAGAAAGTATCTGGATCGTGGGTTATCACTGTAATGCATTTTGAGAGGATCTGAAAATGCAGGGAACATCATTTCTGAATATGGGTTCCCCAGAGGTCAAAGGCATTGGGTGAAAGAGGATGACTCTATGCAACTCCACACAACTCTTGAGAATCCTCTAGTGATTCCACATTGCCTTCAGGATAAAGCACAAAGCCACTGGGTATCTGTGTCCTTTTGGAAAGGGAGGTTTAGCGCGACTCCTCACTCTTCAAGCCCCTTCATGTTTTTATTTTGGAAATGGGTGGGCGACTTGGAGACCTGTGATGGCTGCCTGAACCACGGGCAAGCTCCCCCTGCAGTTCTGCTGAGCCTCAGCCCCAACTGTGGTGTGCTTTGCTTAATGCATGGGTGTGTTGCTGGAAATTTGTGCCTTAAAGTGACTCACGTGGTGAGTGTGTTTCGGGTGTGCACTTCAAAAAGGATATCCATGGCAAATCCTTTTTGTGAGGCGAGAAATCCTTTTGTGATGGAGAATAATCGCTGCCCTCCCCCTTCTCTTCCTTTGTTGATGCTGTTCAGGGGCTTGCTGGAGGTGTCGTTCTGATGCTGGTGTCCCTGCTCAGGGCCCAGAGCATGTTTCTTGGGGAAGGGCCAGGGTAGCTGAAGATGAGCCCCACATTTTTGCACATCTGACACTCCCATGGTTTGCTGAGGCTCCTTTTAACACAAAGCTTGACTCTGTGAAGTGGTTGGTGCTTCTTGAAGCCTGACTAGGGGATGTTGTCAGCAGCTTCAAGGGCCCTCCACTGGCAAAGTCAGCTGGACCAACGCACACATTTGGAAATGGGTCAACTCCTCCTGTGGGTCTTGGCTATAGAGTGATCAGCAGGGAGTGGGAAGGACAGGGCAAAGAGAAACACCCCCTCCACTGCAAGGGTATCAACCATGTTACCCAAAGGGACTGTGCCTCACACAATTAGGGTTGTTTTTCCTCCCTCCAGATGTTGTGTGTTACAGAATCCTTTGTTGGTAAGCACACACATGGCAGCCTTAGGAACTGCCTGTGCCAGCCTCAAGGCTTAAACAATGGAGGCAATTGGGCATGAAGTATGATGTACCATGCATGGGGGTATAAAAGCTGTTCTGTGGTGTTCCTGAGAGCAGAGACCCAGTCTTGCCTTGTAAGCTCTTTGTCACTTGATATAATGAGGCCTCCATAAGAGTCTAGAGACTTGGCTCCAGGGAATGATTAATGGAATTAAGCTTCAAGGCTTAATCTTTTTTTGTGATTTGAATCCTTGCCATGAGACCCCAACTTCCAGGTCCTAGAGGATGGGCCCTGGGTTGTTCCCAGTCTAGACTCCATGGAAGTCAAAGTTTAGAGAGGCCAGTTTGCTTCTCTGTAGTTGGTCGACGTGCTAGAAATCACAAAGGAGATGGTCTTGTAATCCAACCATCTAAGGGAGCAGAAACCACTGGACTTGAAAATTAAGTTCATGGCACCTTGAGTCTGGGGTATGAAGGGAAACCCAGAATAAAAAGCACAAAGTCTCTTTCCTTCTTCAATTGATAGGGCAGGCAGGCTACATGCATTTGAAAGCAGTTATGAACACCAGACCCACCAACTACAATTTAGGAGGTCTTATATGTAATCTGCCCAGTCCCAGATATTTTAATTCTATGTTGCAAGAAAGTAAGTGCCAGCTGGCTGCTGACCGACCACGCTCAGGGTTCAGTTCTAAACAGTACTGTTTGGGAAAGGCTCAATCTAAAACAGACAGCTCTGGATGTGTTTAGGTTTTGCTTTCTTTCCACTTTTAAATATTAAAAATTGTCTCCAGCTGTGGGGTAGAAAGTAACGCCTAACCTATAAAAACATTGACAAATAAATCACAATGCAATTTGCCGCGCATTTTTGTGAGGTCTAAACACCATTCTTGAAAGGAATTTTCCATTATTGCATCTTGGGAAGATAACTTCTTCATGAAAAATTCATTTGACTTTTATATTTCATAAAATCATCACATAGCATTCCCACATTTGGGATTTGCATGTGTTGGAGCACCCACAGCTTTCAGCTCGGCCTTCCAGACTCCCAGGCCTCTCTTCCATGACTTGCAGAAAGGGGGACAGCATCGAGATCCTTCCCTGCTGGTTTGGGGTCATGCTGCACCCCATGCCCTGGGCTCCTTCCTTCTGAAACCCAGGCTGTCTCGACAGGGACAGCCCTTTCTGAGTTTGGATTGCACGCCAAACTCCCCTGACTAAACTCTGTCCACATGTGCACACCCCTGGGCACCACCGTGTCCAAGCGAGAGAAAAACTCCAACTGCATTATTTCTTGGTGGTTTCACATATAAGAAATAACATTTCTGCTTCTTAGGTGGGGATGAAGGATTCATGGGGGCCCCAGAACAGAGGAGGAAAGAGGGATCTGTGAGACAGACCTGGTGCTGTGACTTAGAGTCGTAAGTAGCCTTTTCCAGAACTGGTGCTGATTCCAATTCAGTTTCCATGATATCAGTCATGATGGGGTAGCATGTGGTAACAAACACCCCCAGATCTCAGTGACTTATTTTTGCTTATATTACATGTCCATTGCATGTTTGTTTATATTACATGCCCATCACAGTTCCATTGCATTATACGATGCACTACAGGATCCAGCTGGTGGAGCAACTGCTATTGGGAACATTGTCAGTGATCATGGCAGATGGAAAAGACCATCCTGACAGGCCTTTCACCAGCAATTAAATGCTCTCAGTTCTTTGGCAGAACTGGTTGCATGGTGCCATGCAACCTCAGGGGCCCAGGAAATGAAATCCTACCTGCCCAGAAGACAGACAACTGGGAAGACTTGGCAAGTGGCATTGATGGATATCAATCTATCCATCAAGACTACCTATTTGTGGAAGTCATTTTCTGATATCAGTGCTAGTCAGCAACCCTTCTGGGCCCTAGCCTTAATAAGATCACAGCCCTGGGAGTGTAGCCATGAAGAAGGGGAAGCCAGCCTGGATCAACTGCAGTCAAACTTGTAATAGATATCCTCTTGAAGTGTCTGCCCAATCCATGCACCTCTTCCCTGAGTGTTACACCTAAACCACCTACTCAAAGGGGTAGCCCCAGCAGCTATCATATTTGTAACACACTAGCCTCCCTAGATGCAACTGACTGGATCAGTGGTATGCACCTAACCAAAGCTAAGCCAAGAGGATTCTCTCTCCAGGAATTTAGAATTGTGGTTCAGAAAAAGCTATTCTCTATGTTTATAACTGAGTGCAAGTTAATTGGGGATCTCTGTCAAAGCCATTTTCTGCCACATGCATGAGGAAGCTAAGAAAGTTGAACTGCAGGGAGAGAAGAATGAGCCAGACATGCAGACAGAACACAAATGCATATTTGTGTAGAGAGAAATGGAGAGAGAAAAAAATGCAGAGACAGCAGAAACCATAGAGAGAGACAGAGAGAGAATATGAGAATCCCTGCCTCATCCCAGACCCTTGAAACCAAAACAAATGGGCACTTTATGGGCAAGAGAGAATGAATGTTTCACAGGCAAGTAAGTATGTCCACCACAGAAGATAATTATTTAGGTCGCGGGTGTGGTGAGTGTCTAGAAAATACCTCTTAAAACACTGACACTCCTGGAAAAGCTAACGCCTGTCACCAATACCAACACAGTCACTTTATGGTGGATGCATTTGGCAGGTTAGGAAGCCATCTGGTGATGTCTTTAGGGGAAAGAGCCCAGGATTGGACGATTTGGGTGAATTGGAATTTATGGGGTTATAACAATGAGGAAAACGTTCAATTGCAATTAACAGAAAAACCCCAAATAACAGTTTATTTCTCTCACACAAAAGAAGTCCAGAGGTTGGCAGGTTGTTCGGCAGCAGCTCAATGAAATCATCAATAATGCAGTTTTTCCAAGTTCTCTTCTCTACCTTTCCTGAGAACATCTCATCCTCATGTTCTAAGATGGCTGCAGGAGCTCCGTCATATTCTTGTTCCTGTGGCTGGGTGAGAAAAGGGGATAAGGACATTACTCCTTCTTTTAACACTTTCCAGAAATCTAGATGCAAGCCAGGTGGGAAAAACATCCTCAAAAACTCTCCCTATGTGGAGCTGCCTAGGTTCCAACTAAGTGCATCCAATAAAATTAGCTCTGTTACTTGGCTCGAATTGGACTAGGAATCAAGGCCCAAATTAAGATAACCATAGGTAGGCCAGACATAAGGGAAGCCAGTCTTGAAGGTGAGTTGGTTTGAAATTCTGTCCAGTTGGGGCTCTCCCTAATGAATGGTGACTTACACATCAGATCACATCTTCCCTTGGGCAGTGTGCCACCCACAAGGAAGTGACTGACACAGGCTCAGGCTATGTCCCAAATGCTGCTGAGCTATTGTTCCACATCTCCATGAATTCTGCCTTACATCCCTGACTTGGAAGTTCTGGGATCATCAAGGAGGCCACACACTTCCTATGTTTATTGGATTATAGAGCTTTTATTTATCTATTAAATCTATATTCCCTTTCTTCCACACTGAGAAATCTGGTTCTCAAGGACACAGAGATGATAGAATTAGAATATCCCTCTATTATTCATTGCATACTCAGCAGTCTCAGAATAACAGCTATAAGCCTACCATCATTATAATTTCAAAAACACAAAAATTTTTATATAATTTCTCCATTTCCTCTCCCTCCATTTTAAAAAATAGTTTTACTATGTCTACATTGAGTATAAAACCACTGTTTACTTTACTCTTCCTCTTAGCCCTCATTTAGTCTTAATTTGACATGTAACTACATATTAAATGCTCACCACAAGTGTCTCTCTAGTAATTTTGATTTTCTGAAGTGTATTCTCTTCTTAGGGAAGGCTCATTGGACCAGTTTCCTGAATTGTCACATGTTGATAACTGTATGACTGTGGCCTATTTACTTGAAAGTCAGTTTTCCTAGAAACAAAATCCTTGGCTCACAGTTTCTTTCCTTATTTTAAACATGGCGTTTTCTTCTGGAGTAAAGTGTTTCTATCAAAGAGTCTGATGATCTAATTTTCTTTTTTACATCATGTGCTGGTTTTTTGTTGTTGTGTTTATCCATTTTCTTAGACCTATAATTTTTTTTTTCTTAGTCCTGCAGTTTTACTAGGATGTATCTTGGATTGGTCATTCTGGTCAATATTCTCAGGTACATGGTACACGATATGCTTTCTCCTCCTGATCAATTGACCATTTTTTAAATTATAAAATTATCTTCTTTATCCTGGTGTGACAGTTGGAATTTGGTGAATCCCAAAAAGAAAAAGATTATGTTCTTGAACTAATCCATTCCTGTGGGTGTGAGACTCTTTTGATTAGACTACATCAGTGAGGTATAACTCAAGCTGGGTCTCCACCCTCTTACTGGAGCTTTATATAAACAGAGACAGAGACACAGAGAGAGAGACAGAGAAAGGAAGCTTTCATTTTTGACCCTGCCATGTGAGAGAGGACTCAAGGGTCACTAGCAGCCAAAGCTTAAGCAGAAGCCCCCCCAGAGGCTGGGCCCACGGAGCAGCTCAAGGCTGAAGAGAAGAACCATATGCCTGATAGCCCATAGCTAAACTCAGGAAAAAAGCGGAACAGCAAGACTGAGAGAGGAGGCCCAGAAAGTGACCAGCCCTATGTCTGGTTGCCCATAGCTGGGCTGCGGGAGACAGTGAGCCCAGAGGGGAAGGCAGGGACCTCGACAGAGATCAGCTCCCATTTTGCTTCATCATGTGGCAGGACTCCAGGATTACCAGTAGCTGACTTTGGTGAGAAGCATCTCTGATGGTGCCTTGATTTGGACATTTCATGACCTTGAAACTGTAAGTTTTACCCATTTAAATTTCCTATTATAAAAGCCAACCCATTTCTGGTACTTTGTATCAGCAGCTCTGTGGCAAACTAAGACACCTGAATAATATTATTTGCTCTGAAATCTACTTTATCTAATATTAATATATTTATTCCAGCTCTCTTTTGATTACTATTAATATGATGTATCTTTCCCCATACTTTTATTTTTAACCGATTTGTGTTTTTATAAAGTGTTTACCAGTAGGCAACATGTAGTTGTATTTGGCTTTTTTATCTACTCTGACAACCTCCACCTTTCACTTGAGGTATTTGACCATTTACATTTAAGGTGATTATTGATAAGGTTAGGCTTAAAGCTATCATTTTGTTGTTTTCTATTTATTCCAATTTTCTCTATTTCTGTCTGCTATTGGATTAACTTAGTATTTTTATTGTGCTATTTTATCTCTTGTTATTTAGTAATTGCTTTAGGGTTTATAGTATGTATCTTTAACTCATCACTTTCTGTCATTCAGTGACATTAGAGCATTTCATGTATAGTGTAAGTACCTTGTGGTACACTCACCTTTCTCCCTTTCTGGCCTTCATGTTATTGTCGTCATACATTTTACTTTTACATAAGTTATAAACCCTACAATATATTATTATTTTTCTTTAAACAGACAATTGTATTTTAAAGAGATTAAATAGTAGGAAACATTTATACACACACATACATTTTCCCAGTGCTCTTCATTCCTAAGTGTAGATTCATCTTTCTATCTGGTATCATATTCCTTCTGCCTAAAACTTCCTATAACATTTCTTGTAGTGCAGTTCTGTTAGTGATGAATTACTTCTGTGTTGTTGTTGTTTTCCTTAAAAAGTCTTTATTTCACCTTTGTTTTTGACAGATATTTTTGCTGGATATAGAGTTCTAGGTGGATGTGGTTTTTTTCACTTGCATTTTTCCCAGTGAGAAATCTGCTGTCATCTTTATCTTTGTTCCTTTGTATATCTTTCATCTCTGGCTGATTTTTTTATTTTTTTATTTTTTAAGGAGGTACCGGGGATTGAACCCAGGACCTCATACATCCGGTGCTCAACCACTTGAACTACATCTGCTCCCTTCTGGCTGATTTTGTGATTTTCCTTTTATCAGGGTTTTTGAGCAATTTGATTCTGATGTGCCGTCATGTAGTTTTCTTCCTGTTTCTTGTACTTGGGGTCCATTGAATGTCTTGGATGTGAGTTTATAGTTTTCATCAAATTTAGAACATTTTTAGACATTACTTTTTCAAATATTTTTTCAGAACCCTTCCCTTCTTCTCCTTCAGGGACTCCAATTACATGTCTATTAAGCTGTTGAAATAGTCCCAGAGCTCACTGATGAAAATTATTTTTTCTCTGTTTCATTTTAAAGCATTTCTATAGCTTTATCTTCAAGTTTGCTAATCTTTTTTTCTGCAATGTCTGATCTTCCATTAATCACCTCCAGACATTGTAGTTTTCATCACTAGAAGTTTTATATGAGTTTCTTTTATATTTTCCATATTTCTATTTAACTTTTTGAATATATAGAATACAGTTACAAAAGCTGTTTTAATGTTCTTGTCTGCTAATTCTAACATCTGTTTCAGCTCTGCGTTGGTTTCTACTGATTGATTATTCTCTTCATTATGGGTTGTGCTCCCTGCCTCTTTGCATGATTGGTGGGAACAGGCATTATTCCCAGCCCTATGTAAGCAACAGGTATTGTTCCCTCTAATTATTTTGCATGGTTCTTTCCAAAGCCTATGTATTAATGATCAGTACTCTGCTGAATATTCTAAAGGTACTCTTTTGTCCCGAAAACTCTAGTTCCTTTGGTCTCCATAGACTCATAACTTTTTTCCCTTAACTTGGAAAGTCTGTGAGCTCCACCTGGGTTCCCCCTCCCTGCCACATGACTTGAAAACTCTTACAAAGCAGTGGGTTGGGACAATCATAAGGCTAACCTAATTTTTTCCCTATTTCTCAGGGATCACTGTCCATCATACCTGAGGTCTATTGTCTTGAAAACTATTGTTTCATATATTTTGTCCGTTTTTTGGGGTAATTACATATGGGAGAATAAATCCAATCATTGTTACTCCATCTTTCCCTGAAGCAGAAGCATGATGTACTTCTTCAGTATGTGGTGTAAAATCTTTTTAATTTAAGGGAAATTTCTTGAATTATGTATCTTAGTACTTGTTCTGTTCTCTTGCTTTGATTTTCTTCTTCAGACACTTCTTTTATCTGTAAGTTGGATTTTCTTTGGCTGTCTTCGATATTTATCCTTTTATTCTCACATCCTTTGATCTTATTCTTCACTTTTTTATTTTCAAATTTTTACTCTTTTTTCACTTCTATTTCTCTTTTGGCATTATCTGTTGTGGGTTTTGTTTGTTTGTTTTGCTCTCATTGTTCCCTTGAGTTTAGTCTTCATTTCTAAAATATTTTTTTTTCTGCCAGCTCATTTCTGAGTTTTCTGTTTCTGATTTTTGTTGTTCTCTCAAGTCTTACATTATTGTCTTAATGCTTTTTAGCTTATTTTGAAATAATAGGTTACAATTTTGACCTATTTTGTGGACATGTCTTTCTGGTATGTATTCATTATCTGTAGGGATGTTCTTTTTCTCCTTGTTCTTTCTTTTTTTAAATAATAACTTTTTTTGGGCTTTGACTATGCTTATTTTTATGTGGCATTAGTTTTCCTGAACATTTAGAATAAGGCTGGGTTCAGGAAAGCTTTTCTAACCTCTTAGCTATCCCTCTTCTCTTATTTATGTGTAGTGTTAAGAAATATATCGGCTTGCTTTTGGTGGTTTCCTGGACGTCTTTTCCTCCACTTGGGACTGGACTTCTCTTTTGTAAATTCTTTTTCATCAACTAAGGCCTGGTCAATTTTTATTCTATTCCCAGCAATTGCTCTTCACTGTGTGGCCCTGCCCTTGAAGGAAGCCCTGGGTTAGTTTGTAAGGTTCAAGAGCATAAACTGATCCCATCTCTTCAGTTCTCCTTACCACTGGCCCCTTTTGCTCATGTGGTATTGGAAAGGGCAACACACTCACAGTTATAGTTTCTGTTCTCAAATTGGCCTGCTGTGTTTTCCAGTGTGTACCTACTGGCTCTTTGGGGGTTTCTCTATTCTCAAGTCCATAAGAGCCTGTCCTGTTGCTCCCTTCTTCTTCCTATTGTACAGATCCTGATAGTATGCAAGTTTTGTGGCTGTTGGTTTGACTATAAGTAAATAGTTTGTCTCCATCTGCTTGTAATTTGGGGTCATTAAATATTGCCTTTGTGTTTATGGTTTTGATATCTAGTTGTGCTGTCTGTTTTCATGTGGGAATTCAGAGAGATTGAAAACTATGCTTCCACTACCACTATTTTCCCAGAATACTGTATCTGGTGTCCAATATTTTGAAATGGCCTCTTCCTCTTTGGCAAAGCCTTAGACACACCAAAACCAGGAAAGAGAAGTGAGAGGTATGACTCCTACTAAGGTGAAATACAGAAACGCATTAGATGGACCTGATGTTTTCAGTGTGGCTGCTGAGTGTAGAGAAGAGGTATTAATATTTGGGGAAGACAGGGAGGCTCTTTTTTCATTATGAGAGTCAAGAGGACCTGAAGTAGTTTGGACATGTATTATTAGATGCAGCATACACAGGACTTAAACTACTTCAGGCTCAGTAACTTGCAATCTTTTATTTTGTTTTGTTTTGTTTTGTTTTAAACTATTTCCACATTCTCAGTGACACATAGGACTCTTCAGTTCTAATATTCTGTTCTTCTGAGAATCTCAAAATACTTAATAGATCTTTTATTTTATGCCTTCTTTATATCCTTGGAGATGGGAGACAAGATTTCAATGACCTTGGAACACTGAGATAGGTGATGGTGTTAGCATCACATGCTAAGAAATTAGTGAGAGTCCCAGACTTCCTACTCATCCTCTTATGCAGTCATGTTGCTTTTTCCAACTGAGTTTGTCTAGCCTACTCTTGGAAACAAACCCATACCATTTGCCAAGGGGATTAAGGCATTGGGCAGGGAGTATGCCTTAGCTATGCTGAGTACTTTGTCCCTTCTTTTTCCTTCCTGGATTGTTGAGCTTTCCTGACAATCTGATTCTGTGGGTATACTCAGAGTGTTTGCTACAGGTAAATGACTGTGTTTCTTTTGAACTAGAGATATAGAAAGTAAAGAAAGGAAGTGGGATATCCCAGATGAGGACCATGGCATTGAAAAACATGGAGGAATTAGGGTAAACTTTATCTCCAGATATAAACAGTGCCTCCTAAGAACTTGTCAGATGATTGGCAGAACAATTGTGTTTTCTTCAGTAAAATGGGACAATGTACAAATAGAGTTATTAGGATTCTAAGGTCCCACATAGTCCAGTGTTCAGAACCACACTCAAAGAAAATCCTGTTTGGAAGCTAAATGTAATTTAAAAGTACACCAATTTTTACTTGTATCTCTTGGGATCCAATTTATAATTCTAGGCAACATAGTTTACAATCAATTTTTCACTCCTTCCCAATTCCCTCATACTCCACAGATACTCCATAGTATCAGCACTCTTAATCTTCTTCAAAACTTTCTCTGACATCCATCCTGGGGGCAAGAATGTCTTACCTCATGCCTGATTCTCTCTACTATCATTATTCTCTTCCCTGACCCCCCACCAGGAATTGCCCACAAGGCTTACCACACCTACCAGCTGGAAGACTTATGGATCCATGCTCCCCACAAAAGGAAGGTAGCAGGACTCCTGGGAATTGTAGTTCTTCTCTTGCTCTGAATGCTTTTCTGACAGGTGAGTCTGTAGGAGAATTATTAATGCATAAAGTTCTCTTCCTTTATATATTTGATCAATAATGGAAAATGCATTTGCTAAAGCTTCTAAATGAGTCCCTGGGATCAGTGAGAGTGAAGAGAAGGGGCCTAAGAGGCTGGGCAAGATCTTTTTTTTTTTTTTTTTTTTCCGGGAGGTCCCGGGGATCGAACCCGGGTCCCTCCATATGGGAGACAGACGCCCAACCAGTTGAGCCACATCCGACCCCATGGGCAAGATCTTTAATTGCCAACTTACTGGGTGGGCAGACCATTCAAAAGGCAGACCTTATGAAAGGCTGGGAAATGGGCCTGGTTATGGCAGAAGCAGAATTGGGTGGTCCTGGCTCTGTGACACCCCTTTAGGAAACTTCAGGCTTGTTTGTAGGCCTCTGGCAAATGCTTCAGTGCCACCTGGTATGATTTAAGCCTAGGGGACAGATGGGAAAAATTATTGAGGCTGTACCCAGTGGCTGGGGGTGGTCAGGAGCTTACAGGTAGGCCTAAGATATAGGAGAATATGGAGGTCAGAAAGAGGCAGTGACCTGAGCAAGCAGGTGGTTAGGAACAGGATGGTTCCTCAGGGGCAACAAGAAAGTGGCAATTGTCTATAAGTCTAGAAGAAGGTACTGGGGAACCCACTTAGTAGCTGGGATTCATGGGCAGTACTGGAAAGATCAAGGCAAAATTTTTGTCCTAGAGAAAAGAGATCTTGGACAGGATGGGCACTTGATGCAGAAGAATAAAATAAGGGTGCAGTTACCAGAAGTGGAACCTAAAGCGAGGAGACTGGTCAGAGGGAACAAGACAGAGAGCCTAGTTTTTTTAGGTTCAAGGGACAAGATCAGAGCTGGACCATAGGAATACTAAGTGAGGTTAAGCCCCCAAAGCACTGACTGAGGTGCCTTATAGAGTCTGCACACCACCTGGTAAGAGCATGGGCTGAGTTAGAATCTGAGTGATCTTGGGAAAGTTACATAATCTCTCCCAGTCTGTGACAGTTCGAATTTGGTGAATACCAAAAAGAGATTATGTTTTTGAACTAAGCCATTCCTGTGGATGTGGGCCCTTTTGATTGGACTATGTCAGTAAAGCATGACTCATATTGGTTTTCCACCCTCTTACTGGAGCTTATATAAATGGAGACACACACAAAGAGAGGAAGACTCCTGCCATGTGAGAGAGAGGACTTCAGGAAAACAGAGAAGCCCTGAGAAGCCAAGAGAGGTCTCAGAGTCTGGAATCAGCAGAACACAGAGGCACAGAAAGAGGACCTGGAGGGGCTGGGCCGACAGAGCAGCTCAAGGCTGAGGAGCCAAGCCGAGCCACATGCCTGATTGCCCACAGCTGAATCAGGAAGAAAGTAGAGCAGCTGAGATTGAGAGAGGAAGCCTGGAAAATGACAAGCCCTCTGCCTGGTCACCCATAGCTGGGATCTGGGAGATGGTGAGCTTGGTGGGGAAAGCAGGGACCTTGAGAGAGATCAGCTGCCATCTTGCTTTGCCATGTGGCAGGAAAACAGGATCACCAGTAGCTGACTTCAGTGAGAAAGCATCTCTGATAGTGCCTTGATTTGTCCATTACATGGCCTGGGAACTGTAAGCTTTTACCCCAAGTAAATGCCCCTTATAAAAGCCAACTCATTTCTGGTACTTTGCATCGGCAGCCCTTTGGCAAATGAAAACAGACCTCTTTCAAGTTAACTTAATCTCTTTCAAATAAATGCTTGGATATCCAAAATTTCTTTCTCCCCCTTCTACATTCCAAGATGGCTCCCAGTGTATGGGCATGCAATCCCTCAGCCTACATCTCCTGGATTCTTGTTAGCTTCAGTTAAAGTGTCTAGGTCTGCTTGTCTCTGTGTATGAGCCTCTGTCCTCACGCAATCCTCTGCCCATATCACTGAGCCTACCTGGCTTTGGGTCACATGTGGCAGAACCCCCGACTCACCAATCTGACTTTGGAGAGAAAGCATCGCTGCTGATGCCTTGATTTGGACATTTCATGGTCTCAGAACTGTAAGCTTTTACCCATTTAAATTTCCCAGTATAAAGCTAACCCATTTCTGGTACTTTGTACTGCCAGTCCTATGGCAAACTAAGACACAGTCCCAGCTTCCTTATCTCCAAAAGGGGGCATTAGGGGACTAAAGCATATACCCCACAAAACACATGTTCAAATCTTGGTCGTGTTGCTGTGGGTGGGAACCCGTTTGTAAATAGAAGCTTTTGAAGATGTTATTATTAGTTAAGATGTGGCCTCTGTATGACTGGAGACATTATTAAGAGAGAAAATTCAGACTCAGTCAGTCAGTAGATGCCCCAAGTTAGTAGGAACCTGAAATCAGTGGAAGCCCGAAGTCAGCAGAAACCAGAGGAGAGAGAGATCACCATGTGAGAGATGCCCATCACCAGAATGCTGCAGAATTCAGGAGAAAGTGTGGCCTTGCCAACATTTTGATTTGGACTTCTGGCCTTCAAAACCATGAGCTGATAAATTCCTGTTGTTTAAACCAACCCATTGTGTGATATTTGTCATAACAGCTCTGGCAAACTGAGACAGGGGTTAATAATTCCTCCTTCATGGAATAGTTATAGCCATTAAACATAATGATATTTTAAAAGTACTTAGTACAACATAGTACAGTTGTAAAACATGTTAGTTCTCCTCTTCTTCCCACCGCCACCACCACCATCATCACCACATCTCATCTACCCATTCAAACAGGATTGGTCCCAGAGTCTGGGTCCCTGATTCTGCAGATGAGTGTTGGGGAGATTCGGCACAAAATACAATACACATACATGTACAAACAAGACGGCCCCAACTCGTTTAAGTCCGCTGTTTAGCACTTGGAACCCCTGTCCATAAAACCTGTATAATAAACAATGGTTTGGTTGCCAGGCAAGTCCACCCACACCTTTTTGTTCAGAAGGAGGTAAAGCACAGTTCTGGCATAAGGTGGGAGTACCTTCTTCACTCCTGCTTACAACAGCTGGCAAACGGCAGAAGCACACGCTCCCACTCATTCACTCCTGGTCTTAGGGGTGGCCTGCAAAGGAGAGGACTCGAGAGACGGGATGGTGGGAATCCGTGGGAACCAGATATGAGCTCTTAAAGGCCATACGAGGATACCTCCAGACCCACACCTCTCTTGTTGCCGTGCTACAGCCCAGCTTCTGGCAAGTTGCAACAAGTCTTCCATAGGGGAAGCCCAGATGCTCCAGGGTTGAGAGCTGGAGCACAGGGGGTGACTGGACCTTCCTTGCTGTTATCTATTATCCTCGCTCTTCTCTGTTGCTCCTGCTGAAGCCACTCCAATGACTGGGAGCGTCTGTTCCTGCCATTTGCCAGCTGTTGTAAGAGAAGTAAAAGTCCCATCTGAACTTTATTATTATTTTTATTGCCATAGAGGTAGTAAAGTTTCTAAATAAAAGCTTTTTGAGAGCCTCCGAAAAAAAAATTCCCATTGAGGCCGTAATGATCAGTTTAATTATGAGGCTGTGAATTAGGGCATGAGAGCAGAATTGCCACTTCATTTTCGGTCTTCCATTAGTGGAGTTGACTTGATCCTGCCTGACCACGAATGGGCCATGCAGTGCAGCTCTGCCAAGGAGCAGGAGAGGTTCTCCAGGAGGGGAGGGCCGGAAGACAAGCAACAACTGCTCAGGTGATACTGCACCAGTGGAGAGGCAGCAGGAAGTCTGGGGCTCAGAGTAAATGGGCACTGCAGGGATGTCTAACTTGTCCTGAGTTGCTAGAGAGTGGGAGATTCTAAATTAAAGCATTTTTATACAACTGAAAGCATTTCTTTTCTCTAAAATTGGAAACTTCTAAAAGAGCACTCAGCATTGTTCCATTCTGTAACAGTGTTGTGTCCCGAGGAGCTTTTGAGACATGTAGGGCTATTTGCCCTGGCACTAAATGACCCCCAACTAATGTGGTTTTCTATTTGGAGACTCTCGTCTCTTTTTTTGCTGCCAGCTCCATTTCTCAGTGTGTCATCTCTCAACATCTCCCACTCTGCTTCTTTGTCTTTTTAACTCTGGAAGAACTGAAAATTACCAGGGAAAACCAGAAAATCAAACTTCTGGAGAATTTCATTTAGTTCTGAGGCAATAGGGTTGGATTAAGGGTGGCTCTTCCTCTTCACCCTTTAATTGTCATCATGCTACCCACTTCCCCAAAACACAGGCACACAGACACACACTCACGGAAGGCTAAGATCCTAATGCACAGTTTTCTTCTCCCTGACAGTATTGCCCTTAGACTCAAGAAACCAGGGTTTCTACCCTGGGCTCCATCCTTTAGAGCATTCTGCTCCAGTTATCCTATAGCCATGCCCCTTCCCAACATGCAAGGAGTCCAAGGGGTCAGGGAAACAATCCCACAGAGAGTCCATGCCCCCTCTTTCAAGGCCATCTTCTTCTAGGTACCTGGGACCGTGGAGTCTCTACCCACTTGGCCCTGAGTCCACCTCCGGGGCCTCTTTCATGGGTCTATCCTCCACAGAGTGTACAGTGCCACCAGTGTGTGCACTGCTGGTTAGAAGAATATGGATGGAGCTTGGATGTGCAGATTGGGGTCACACAGGCACAGGAACAAGAATCACCCCCAGAATGGAACAGAGCCAGGGGTTGGAGGAGAAGGAGGGCACCTCAATTTGTACTCTTGCCTAAGCCCCACAAATCTTAGGAATGGGCCTAATTCCTGCTTTCTTCTGGGACATTTCAATGGCTTTGTGGATGGCCCATCCAACACACTACTAGCCTTATAAGTACTTGACCTCCTTAACGACAAATACCTTCACTTGCACTCAAGATTTTAGCATTGCCCTAAACCTCTGGTGTATTCGTGAACTAGCTGGTACCAAGCACATCAAATACAATTTGCAGACTCAGGGCATTCCCCCTCCCAGCCTCTGCCATCTGAGAGGCACTGGGCCTAGAAAACCCAGGCTTCTTTTCCTTTCTCTGGATCCCCTTTTCCATCCCATCCCTACAGCTCCACCTTTTGGGCAAACCAGATGCTTCCTCTTTGATATCCAACTTTATTTCTTTGATAAACCTAGAGAAGTTTAAAAACACAAAGACCTCTCTAAGGAATCTCTGCAAAATAGCTTCCCTACTAAAAATGCATGCACATGTCTGCACACACACACACAGATCCAAGGAGGCCCAGCATGGTGGAGAGGTGGGGAGAAGTACTTCTCATATCTCCATAGGACAGGCCAGATACATCTCACAAAGTCCACTCCACAACCCATGGGCTCTCCCTTGCTCATGGGGTCACCACTTGTGGTCCAGTCTTCTCTGGGACATCTGTTACCATTCCTTGACTCTGTTCCTTCCCTTCTCCTATTATCTAGTGCATGTCCTAACACTTCTTCCCTTGAATGTTGTGCCAGTATCTTATCGGGCCCTTTGTTTATGATTCTCAAGCAGGTGATTTGATTTGGCAATGTCTAGAGACATTTTTGGTTCTCACAAGTTGGGAGGGGATGTGCTACTAGTACCTCTAGTGGACCAAGGCCAGGGCTGCTGCCAAACACCCTACAATGCACAAGAAAGTCCCCACAGCAAAGAATTACCTGTCCCAGAATGTCAATGGTGCCACGGTTGAGAAAACCTGTACTTTTAGGGCATAGGATTGACACTGGCTGCATCCCAAAATCCCACAAAAACAACTGAACACAATAATTCTTGGTAGTCACAAGCTTGACCCCTGGGTCTCTCTGACTCATGCAAAAGGACCAAGCTGGGAATTTGACAGAGGCCGAAACAGAGCTCTTGGATAATTTTAGGCTATAATTAACTTTTAAATACTTTCTTCTTCTTCTCCCTTCCCCACCCCAGCTGCTATTTTTTTTTTTTTTAAAAAAGGAAATTAAAAAAAAAAAAAAACACCAAAAAAAAAAAAAAAAAAAAAAAAACACAAAAACACATAACACCAAAAACAAACCTTTTGTTTATGTCGTTGGCTTTTTTTCTTTTTTCTTTGCTGATGAAGTAAAACAAAATATAATGGAGAAAGAATATCATAAAAGGCTGCTTCTCAGGATTAGTGGTAGCTCATAGAGCACAGCAAAACCT
The DNA here is from genome assembly GCA_026826555.1 of Tolypeutes matacus. NCBI lineage: Eukaryota > Metazoa > Chordata > Mammalia > Cingulata > Chlamyphoridae > Tolypeutes > Tolypeutes matacus. Next base: position 45,826,335 of record JAKSZT010054487.1, on the reverse strand, counting down.
TGCTTATATGAACCACTCAGAGGGTCAAACACCTCAAACAAAGATGAAATGCATAGATGGAATGTGATTGTCCTAATTTGTTAAGTGTGCTTTCCCTGCTGTAGATATTTCTGGGTTATTTATTTATTTAAACCGCGAAGTATATGTTTGAAGTAAGAATATCCCAATCCATATTGTTCTATTTCCCCAGCAAGGGTCATGTTTCTTCTGTCAATAACACAAGCTCAGTTCTCCTTGAGCCCCAAATTGCACTTCCTCATAAAAGAAGAAATGCCACATTTTCCTTGAGATCTTTATTCCACATGACTCTGCTAATGACTAAAGTAAAATTGAGAAGTTCAGGAAAAGGAAATCTCTCCTTCCATCAGAGTGAGTAAACAAACTGAAGGAAAAACAAGACGCCAGAAGCTAAAATGTGTAGAGGGTTTAAAATATGTTCCATGAATCTGGGGGATATCCTAAATCTACAGTTGGACCTCCGTGCCTGTGCACCCAAACATCCTTACAGTCTACAGCCTTGCCATCGTGCCCAATGCTGACAAACCCCTTTCACCATTTTGTTATGGATTTTTCTCTTGACATTGAAAAGATATAAATGTTTATTGAATCTCTCCAATCTCGTCTTGTACCATCTCCTCCTCCCTTCAGGCACTATCTGTACTAAGCTACTTCTGATTCCCCACATGAGCCCAGTAGTTCACCTCTTCAAGCCTTTGTGCATGCTATCACCTTGATCTAAAACACATCCCCTACTTAGCCACCCAGAGAACTCCTCACTTCAAAACCTTATGAAGACGTTCCTGACCTACAATGCCCTCCCATACACACACATATTTCTGTGTCCATGTTGCAAACACTGTCAGTGCCTCACTCATATCCCCTTGACCTGCCCCAGAAGCCACCTGGAGCTTCAGTGAACAATTCCTGTCCATGTCTATGGCTTCCTCTGTCAAGCATCTGTGTCTTGTGGCTGGAGGACTTTCTTTGGTCACAGGAGCATGCTCATCCCCATGGAGGGTAGGCCCAAAATGCCAGGGAGTTAATGTCCCAGAAGCAACTCAACTAATAAGGAACAGGAATTCACTGATAAGCACCCCAGCTTTTTTACTCCACAATGAGACAATTCTGAATGATGCTTTATATGATGTCTCAGAGAATTCCAAGCAGGACTGAGCCCCATTTGTTCACAACCTTTTTTGGTTGTTTTTTCCTCCTTTCTTGTTTCACTCTCTCACCACCTCATTGAGCTTCCTTGGATCACTTCCCAAATGAAAGAGTGATACCCAAATCCTTATCACAGGCTCCCCCTTGGGGGAGAATCCAAACTAAGACAGTCTTGTACAAACTTCCCTTATCATGTATTTGCTCTATGTTGCATGTATTTGTTTCTGTGTATATAGGATAGCTCCTGAGGGCAGGCACTACTTGTTATTTATCTTTTATCTTGTCCCCGGTGCCTGACACTTGGTGGACCCTCTGTAAATGCTTATTAAAGTGAACTGAGGGGGAAATGGACTGAGGGGCTTCAGAGGCTATATACAGATGACATAGAGGAGTGAAACTGTGAGGGCATAGGAATGAAGAGTAGTAGGAAATGATTTAGAGAAACTGAGTTGTGAGGAAAAAACAGTTAAATTAATGAGAATTGAAGAACTTCCAGGAACATCAGAAAATGTGTCTACAGAGGGGAATTTATCTCAGCAGACAGAGATAAATGATGGAAGGTGGATCCTGGCATGGGATAGACTCCATGTTGGTATTTGAATGGCCAAGGAGAAGGAATTTCCATCTGGACAGAAAGTTTGGTCTGGGACTGAACCCAGAGTGAAAGTGGATGGGTAACTTGGATGTTTTGAAGGAAAGCTCCTCGAGATGGTTAAGCCCCAGAGTGATGTGTCAAATGACATCAAGGACTATCCCTCTGAGTACCTGCCACCTGCTTATAAGGTTTCTGCCCAGCAACGGATGCTGACCCATCGTGGTGGAGTCAGTGGAGAGGAGGTAAAGGTACCACAGGTTCCCAGATAGAGGGATCAGAAAGCCCCAGGAACAGATCACTTGGTGTTTTGTGTTTTGTTTTGAGGGGAAGGGATGTTCAGCACTGTTTCTTCACAATGTTTCATCCTTCCCTATTTTTTTCTCTTTGTATCCTCCATTTTCTTTCATTTGTGATGATGTAGTCTGTCCTGGTTTGTCTTTTGTGGCCCCAGAAAGTTATGTGCTTAATCCTGTGCCTGTAAACTCAGTGTAGAAGGGGCCTTTTGATTAGATTCAGCTAAGGGATCTTGATTAATCACTTGATTAGATCTATTTTGATTGGACTTCATCAGTGAGGTATGACACAGATTGGTTCTTATATAAACTGAGAACACACAGAGACACACAGAAAAAGGAAGTCACCATTTTGACCTTGCTATGTGAGAGAGGACTTGAAGATCACTAGCAGCCAAAGTTGAAGCACGAAGCCCCCAAGAGTCTGGGCCCACGGAACAGCTCAAGGTTAAAGAGATGAGCCATATGCCTGATTGCCCACAGCTGAGCTCTAGGAGATGGTGAGCCTTGGGGGGAAGGCAGGGTCATAGGCAGAGATCAGATGTCACCTTGCCTTGCCACATGGCACATTGCAGGATGCCAGGATCATCAATAGCTGACTTTGGTGAGAAAGAGTCTCGAATGTTGTTTGATTTGGACATTTTTCACAACTTTGGAACTGTAATCTTTTACCCTAATAAATTTCCCACTATAAAAGCCAGCCTATTTCTGATACTTTGCATTGGATGCTCTATGGCAAACCAAGACAAAATCCTAATAAAAAGTCTCTAAAGTGACATGAATGGAGAAATACAGGAATCAATACAACAAATGTTTATTGACCATCTACTAAGTAGCAGGCCACGCACCAGGGACTGAGCTTGAAGTGGAAAAAGATATAATCTTTACCCTCGGGGAGCTTACAATTTAGCAGGGCTATACTTGTAGAGAAGGGCACTGTTAATTCTACAGAGAGGACAGGGCAGGGACAGCTTTAGAGGAGAGCTGAAGATGGAGCCAAATTTTAAAGCAAAGCAGGGATTTCATCAAGAAATGAAGACAGGACCGACATTCCTGTTATTCAATCACTTGTTCGTTTGTTCTTTTTAGTTGAATATTTACTGGATTTCTATTATGTGACAGGCATTGGGTTAACAATAGTGAATAAGATAACAATCCTGCCCTTAGGGAATTCCCAGTCCAGTGCCAGAAGCTGACAAGAACCAGGCAGTGACCCTAGAGTGAGGAAAGGGCCAAAGCAAGTAAGTTATCACAGGGTGTGGTGGCACTAAGTGGGCCTAGTAGATGCTGTTCAGGGGCAAGTGTCAGGATAGTGTCCTGGGGAGCTGGTATCCCAGCTGAGCCCTGGCAGTGGAGTAGGCCTTGGTGGTGAGGAGTGGGGCACCACATTCTGGGCAAAGGCACCTATCTGTGCAAAGGCCTGGGTGAAAGAGCCCTATTTATAGGAGGGTAGTGAGCAATGAGCCTGGAGGGCTAAGCAAGGGCAGAGTCATGAAAGGTCCTTTTAAGGAGTTTGGACTTTATTTTGCTGGCAATAGAAAGTTATTAAGAGGTCTTAAGCATGTGTATAAATGATCAGCTTTGCATTTTAGAAAGATTTCTCTGGCAGCTTGAATAGAGAATGGATTGGAAGGGAGAAAGAGTAGAAGTCAGAAGACCAGTTAGAATGTGGCTGCGGTAATTCAGGTGAAATCGATGGGGACCTAAGAAAGAGTAGTATGGCTGGTAGTAATGGAGAGAAGTAACACAAGTAGTACATGCAAAAGCCTGCAGGCACCAGAGTGTGGTGGAGCTGAAAGATGCCACAGAAAGCAGTTGCAGCCCAGAGAGGGTGGTGGAAATTGAGAGGAGTCAGGGCTGGAGCCAAATGTTGGTGGACCTCCAGTGCCATACTAAAAAGTTCGGAATTCACTCCCAGGGCAATAGTAGGCCATTCAAGATTTGAAGGAAAAAGTGATCAAAACTCTAATATCTCTGAAGGATGGATTGGCAAGAGAAGAAACTGTAATCAGTTTTTGAGCTACATTTTGGAGCTCAAATTTTGCATTTTGTGCAGATGCAAAACTTGGGCCAATTTGTTTAATCTTTGTGAGTCTGTCAGCTTGTATTTACTTCAACTGTAAATGAATATAAAATCTGTAAAATGGGTAAAATTTTACCTTATAAGATTATTATGAGGATTAAATAAATTAATATCTGTAAAGCGATTAATGTCTGGCACATAATAAGCACTCAGTGTCATCCTTGATTTATTTTTCTTACTGTTGTGAGGATTAAATTAAATAAAGTATCAAAAATTCTCAGCACATTGATGGTCCATACAAATTAATCAATAGATAATAACTATTAGTGTTAGTTCTACTATTTTATAATGAATGTTGAGTTTAATGACTAGTGCTATGACAGTGGAGAATCAGGCAAGGGAACTGTGTCATGATTGTTATTCCGAATACCAACTTTGATTAAAACACTTTCCAGAAATAGAGAGAGAGAGCGCGCGCGCCTCTCTTTTCATTGTATCAAAACAGTTGGAGATAAGAAAGCTGGTCAATTTACTTTGAAATATTATCATACAATTAAGAAAAATAGCCATATGGTAAGAATTATTTGATAGGTTTCAAACTCCTCAAACGTCTATGTCCGTGTTGCCTAAAGATTAAAAAAAAAAAAAAAAAAAATCGCAAATTCTAGTGTGTGAATCTTTGCAAAAGTCAGCCATTTCTTTCCAGTCTAGATGTTCTGTTGCATGGAGGTTTCAGAGATTGCCCTTTTTAGGTCAATGCAACATCAATTGGTTATTCTTTCCTTTACCTACACACAGAAATGTATTTGCTCTAAAAAGAAAACACAGCAGAAAATGCACCATATTTGAAATTTCTGGCTCTTCAGGATACACTCTGACAGCAGCTACAGGTCTAGGGAAGCCTAGACTCTCCAAATTTAGGCAAAACTGTGGCCTGGACACATAGAGGGTGAAGCAGAGTAAACCCTCTTTTCCTGCACAGTATATGCAAACACAAAATGAGGAGAGCTTCCCTTTCCATTGCAGCAGAGCAGCTGGAATTTTTATGAGACTACTTTTAAGGTTATGGCTGTGAAGCGTTGACTTCACCCCACAGGGCCATTGGAGGGTGAGAACTGCGACCAAAATGGGTCTTAAACTCCGTGAACTTCCCCAGTGGATAACAGAGAAATAAGCAATAATTGTGCAATCCTGTGAACTCATTTTTCTTTCCAACTCCCAGGTTACACATGTTGGTCGCACCCAAGAACAAAATGGTGGCACTTGGGCCATGTTTACTCAGCAAGTGCTGGTGTCCATAGGAGTCTCACCAGCTAAATACTCTGTGATCTTTTGAGGGCTGGCTCCAAACTGGTCCCAGAAAGGATCTTACTACTTTTCCAAAACACTGGGGATCATCATTTAGACACAAGAGCAGAAACTGCCTCAGTCCTTCAGTTAAAAACAAACAGAACTATCAGGGTAGGAAAGAGACTTATTTCCTATTGTTTCCACTGAACTGTGGTATGTTTAAGTCTATTGAGGTTGTATAATGTATAAACAAGTCTGAATTTGAAAATATATCAATTTTTTTTGCCCTAGACTTGTTAATGTAGTATCAGCCTCATATAACTTGATAACATTTTCAGGGTATATGCACTCTTTTTTTCTTTTTTCTCTTTCTCTTCTGTTTTGGAAAGTATGATTTTGAATAAGAGATGAGAAATGGGAGAAAGTTGAGCTACAGAATGAGAACAGGGCATTTAGAGTTCAGCTCTGATGAGAGAGTTCTGAGTCCTTGCTCCCTCTTCATGCCCCAAACTAATTCATGAGCACACGGAAGCCTGTCGGCCACATCCATGGTACATATCTGTGGTTAAAACCACGTTTGTTTGATATTCTTTGCTGGGGTTTCTTTGCATTTTATTTCCTCTGTGATTTATATACTGATCTTCTCAGAGTGGTTTACAGGTTTCAAGAGAAAGCAAAATTGTAATTTAGTTAAGATGTTGAGTCTGTGGAATAAATCAGGACTAGCAATAAAAGAGAAAAAAATTAGAATGTTGTTAGTGAGTAAGAGTTGTACTGTTGGACTTTATTGTGAGGATTCTGTTCAAACATAATCCACTAGATTGGCACTAAATTTTGTGTCTAATTCCATCATCCCTCATCATGTAATTTTGGATAAGTAACTTAAATGGAAAATTTTGGACTGGACAGAGCCTAGATTCTGGAGTCAGAAAGAGCCGTGTTTAAATCCTGGATCAGCTACTTAAATAGATCGCGGCCTCGGGCACATTAATTAGCCTCTCTGAGCCAGATTCCTCATTGGCCAAATGGAGAGGGTAATCCTTACCTTATAAGGTTTTGTGAAGAATAAGGAGATGGTGTGTTTTAAATGCCTTCCACTTCTCCTGTTTTCTTTTTCCAGCTTTAAAAGATTAATAACTGTCATCTACTTGTCTCCTGGGCTGTTAATGCCTAAAAACCAGTTTTAGTGAGTAAAATTAATTTATTCACAATAAAACTATTATTATTAAGAATTAAGCAGGGGGCGGATGTGGCTCAAATGCTTGGGCGTCCATCTGCCATATGGAGGGACCTGGGTTCGATCCCTGGGCCCTCCTGGTTAAAAAAAAAAAAGAATTAAGCAGTGAAAATGCCCACCGACTGAATATTAGTGGAGTGAGTAGGAGTCAAAGGCCACTTCTAACCTTTGAGTCCCTGAGCAGGTTACTCCTTGCCTGAGTCTCCATGTCCCCCAAAGCAAATCAGGGTGGGCCGAGCACTGACTTGTACTATCCCTATGTGAGTACTAAAGCCCTTCATAGCTGTCACAATCTCTGATTCAATCCATGATCAAGTCTATAGTGTCTGAAATGTATTTTTATAGGGAAACATTTAAGGACAAGTAAGAGTTGTCTAAGATTGACTTTTGAAGATTCTTCTTTCAGTTACTGGGTATAGTTTTCTGATTTCTAAGTCTTTATAATGATGTACCAGTGCAAATATTCAAATACAATGCCTTTGGGGGTCTGGTTTGTGAAATGTATACATTGCCAAGTTAAAATTCCCTATTTGACATTTTCCTATAAGGAATCTTTAAATATTTGGCTCAGCAATATAACTCTCCAAAGAAATAATAACGTGTGCCTGTGCATGTGCATTTGGGATTCAGGGGGCGAGCTCTGTTTGTAGTGAATCTCACAAACATTTTAAAGTCAGATAAACTTGGAAAAAAATTCAAAGTTACGTTTTCACAAACACAATTCCAGGTGTATAAATGTTTTTGCATGTAGAGGGCAAGGAATTCTGCAGGGCTTTTCTTTCTCCGTCATAAAGAACCAAGACTATGACAAATTTTCTCCTACCAAAGATGAATCTTTCAAAGGACTTCTCTTCAAGGGTAAACCCTACAGCAATATAAAATCTAGAATAAAGGAGGAACCCTTTATTCTTAAGATAAAATGTACATTCTTTATTATGCAACAGGAAGCCTGGAGTTGCCTTACAATGCTAGCCCCAGAGACCGTGCCCTGGACCACCCCCACAATGTGAAGTTCCAACAGGAAACTTGTTTATACCAAATTTATTATTTTTTTTTCTGAAAACATAGTAAAGTACCAGGGGATCTGAACAATTCTAGAATTTATAGACCAAAATGCACATATATTTCACAATTAAAGGCATATTGTTAAATAACACTTTAAATCTTGGCTTTACTGTTTCTTAAAACACTTCCCAGATTTATCCTTTTGAAAAATGAATCTGTTATTTTTAACAATAACCTAAAAATGCAAAAATTATGCCTACTTTACAAAGACCCTTAATTTTTTTGACCACATCATTTTCATTAACTGAAATGAAAATTCTAGACGATTTTGAGAACCTAGGGCTACAAAGCAAGTTTAAATCCTTCATGTTGTCAAAAAGAGGCTCACAGTAAGCTTGCAGGGCATTTTTAACTTTTTTTCTTTCTCAACGTCCTACTGTTTCCATGAGAACACAGGTACAGGTGCCAGCATATATCCAGGTATTCAGTAAAAGTTAGTTACCGTTTCTATTCAAACTCCTTTGGTTTATACACCAAATGCCAAAAGACATCTCATTAATGGAAAAGTAAGGTCAGTAGGCTTGGCAAATCACAGAAGTCGAGGTCTCGAGCCGGGCTGGCTGAAGCTGTACTCAGGTTTGTGTTCTTCGGCATGCTGTTTCAGATCCACAACCACACAGCACTTTCCCAACACAGGATTTCTGCTTTCGAGAACCTCAGAGCTGTGATTTATTGGCAAGTTGGGAGTTTGCATCTAAACTGAGGGGCCTCTACCATAACATAACAAATGTTGAGGAATAGGATTTATGATCCTTTAGAGAGCCTTAATTATTTGACCACTACATCATTTTCATTAACTGGAATGAAAACTCTGGAAGATTTTCAGGATTCAGTAGTAATCATACAGGATATGCTGACATCTGGTGGCATTGATTAAGTAAATACTTACAAATTAATAAATAATATTGTAATTAAAATTATTGACTTGGTTTTTAAATATTCAGAACTCCTTTGGAGCTTTTCTAACCTCTTTTTAAAAAGGCGTTGCTTTTGCCCCTATGCTGTTTATCATCTTGCCTACTCCATTCATTCAATCCTTCAGTAAAATGTTATTATTTTAACTCAGGGTTAGTAATGATCGGTGTGAGCTGTTCACTAATTTAGAGCTCTCATTTCAATAAAAAGTCTAAACGATAATCAATTTTCAAGGATTGGTTTTTTGTTTTTGTTTTTTTTTGGTTTTTGTTTTAAGGAACACTTTAACAAAAAATAAATGTGATTCTTCTAGTTTCCTTGCTCAGCAGCCAAGAGCAGAGAGCTGCCCACAATAAAAACGGTGTATGGTGTATACAATTTCATGCTACTAAATCATTTGACCTTTCAAAAATACATCTAATCAAATCTAAGAGAGAATTACCACTGTCTCCTTATTAACATGTCTTCTCTCCAGAGAAGTTGTCCATCAAGAGAAGTAAAACAATAGTTTCCATCCGGCTTTTCAGAGTGAAAAACAAAGACAGGTTTTGACTTATCCAAAGTCAGTGTTGAGTCCATGAATAGAATCCGGGAGTTGCTAAATCTTGATTCTTGCCACCTTTTGATGTGTTTCCATTTAAAATGAGTGACGTGTAGTCAATTGTCATGGTTTGAATAGATCTCTGGAAGGTCTGGCTTTTGCATCAAATTCTGGATGAAAATCATGTTTAAATTTTGTTTCCTCTCATCTTTTCCTGGTTTTGATTATTTTTTAAGAGTAGTTGATGGTCTCATGACACGAGCCTTGTATTTTGTATTTTGTGCCCTGTGTTTTGAATTTTATGTGAAATTGTGGGTTTGATCTTTGACCTCTGTTTACTATAATACTGATTTGCCACTAATTTGATAGCAGGCCATAGGGATCTACTGTAAACACGCTGCTCACTTTACATAGCTCTGTTTTACTCTTAAGTGAAGAAATATGTGTGTAGAATATAATTCAGAGGCTCTTGCAGAAGTAATAAAAACCACATAAGTTTTCGACTTCCCAGGTAGCTTTCAGATTAATATAATCACTCACTGTGGCACGAAGACCTAGTAAATTGAGAGGAAGTCACCAATGTAAATAGTATACCCAGGCATTTTGTTTTTGCTTGGTCAATATACTCATCCATAAACACGGGTATATGGCATGGACCACACAACCCTGCCTAGCCGGCTGGGGCTCTGAACCCAGGGGCGGCTGATCACAGGTGTGGGCAATGCAGGAGGTGAAAGCAGCCCTGAATCATTTCCCTCACTGATGCCGAGAGGGTCAGTGACCTGGGAAGGACATGGAGGAGAAGCGGTCCTGTGAGGGAGTGTGGCAGGAAGCGGGCATCGTGCAGGTTAGGTGAGCCTGTTGCAGGGGCACCAAACTCGTCAGGTGATCCTTCTGTGAAGTATATTTCCCATCCGTCAGACTTCCCAAAGGCAAGGTGTTTTGTTCTTTATCCTACAGCCAAAGAAAGATGAGAAGACCTTGGGGAAGCTTCAAGAAGGGGTTTGCCTCGTCACAGCTGCACCCTCCGTGCCAGGCCCTGAAAGCCCGGAGCAGCCCTGACCTCAGGAAAGTGGGGATATGGCAGGGCCAGTGCTTTGGGAGGAACGCGCTGCCTTTGTCTTTTGCTTTCTCCCTGTTAAGCCAACTGCCTGTGAGTCGCTGACCTGAAAAAGTAAAAGGTACAAAAGAGTTATTTCATCAGTGTATCTTCCGAGTCTTAATTTCTTATGGGCTGGTTTGTGCTATGCGCAGTGTGGGATCTGTCAGCCCTTATGACTCTGGCCTCCAGCTAAACATGGAGCACCAGTTGTTGCCCTTGAAAATCTTGGATTTAATAGAAAATAATTTGCTACTGAAACACATTTCTGATATTCAACCTGGTTTCTCTTTTTTCAGTTTCATCTCATTTCTCTTAAACATATTCAAAGATTGCATGAGAATGAAATCATTTGTTTGTCCAGCAAATATTTATTGAGTCCCTGCTTTCCTTATGCGCTGTGCAGAGCATCATGGAGGAGAAAAAAAATACATGCTTCGTAGACGTGCCCTCAAAGAGCAGGCGGTCCTGTCGGGGATATGGGACATACACACATGCAGAGCTAAAGAGCTATTCAAACCCAACATAAATAGCCAGCAAAGTGAGAGATGGCGTGAAGCATTGTAGGAATCTGAGGAAAAGGAGTGGTGTTAACAAAAAGTGCCTGAGTGGAAGCAGATGTGGCTCAAACAATTGGGCTCCACCTACCACATGGGAGGTCCATGGTTTGGTTCCTGGTGCCTCCTAAAGACGACAGTGAGCTGGCACGTTGGGCAGGCATGGCAAGCTGATATAAGATGATGCAACAAGAGACACAAGAAGAAAGACATAATGAGAGACATAACAAAAGCAGGGAGCGCAGGTTCCCGGTGCCTCTTAAAGAGAGGACGAGCAGGACGGTAAGCTGGCCTGACAGGCAGGCCTGACAAGTTGAAGCAACAAGATGATGCAACGAGAGACATGAGAAAAAAATATAACGAGAGACAGAGCAAAGCGGGGAGTGGAGATGGCTTAAGTAATTAGGTGCCTCTCTCCAACATCGGAGGTCCCGGGTTTGGTTCCCGGTGCCTCCTAAAAAAACAAAGAAGATGAACAGACACAGCAAGTGCAAAAAACGAGGGGATGGGAAGAGATAAATAAATCTTTAAAAAAAAAAAAAAAAAGTACCTGAGTTCCAAGGAGGAGAAAGAGAGCGCCAAGGCCTGGAATGCTCGGGAAAGGTTTCCTAACACAGATAGCAATTGAACTGGTACTGGAAAGATGGCATTCCATGTGGACAAAGGGGAGGCACTCCATGGGGCAAGAGCAAAGAAGATGCAGGTAGGCAGCTGGCATGTTTGGGGAACAAGTCTAATTCAGAGAGAAAGATTTTTGAGCAAGGTTTATGGTGCAGAGACACAAGTTCCAGGCCTGACTCAGCCACTCTGCTGTGTGGTCTTTAGCCTGTCAGTTAAGCCAGCTATACCTGAGCTTATCTATCTGTAAAATGGGGGTACTAACTCCCCTTCTGACTTGCGTAAACATCAAGTGAGGTAAGAAAGTGCTTTGTGATACCAGCATAAGGGGCAGAAGAGAGAAAGCCTGAAATGCCAGCCTGGGTTTGACTTTAATCCTTTAAGTAATAAGAAGTCATTGACGATCTCTGAAGGAGGGAGTGAATGACATGACGAGCAAGGTGTCAAGGAACCTAATTCCTTTCTCCAACTTCCTCCTGCGCCCTATAATCAGTCTCTCTTCTGTGCTGACAATTCCCTGTGATGTCAGTTCAGCATCTTGGGAGAGACTGTGCATGCCTTGAAAAACCATGCTGTGTAAATCAATGGCTTTGTTCTCCCATTCACTTGAGCATATCTATTGGAATTTCTTCCAGTTTATTCACATTTCAAGATGCTTCAAGCTGTATACAAAGCATTCTTGAGCAGCGTCACCAGAAAGCATCCTTGTTTTATGATGTGCTGTCTTTGGCTAGGCAGTCCTAAAGATCATTAGCCCTTTTCCCAATTTCCCTGCCTTGCTGAATTCAAACACACTTTTAAGCCACTGTAATCTTTTTAATATCACCCACTTTTTGAAGTGAATCTGTTTCTGAATGTTTACTTTTTCTTTTTATTTGAATTTCTCTTTATTCACTGAGCTACTAAACTTATACTACAGAGTTTAACTTAGTGATGAGTCATTTTACTGTAACAAGTTGGAAAATCATTGTCTCCAAAACCCACATTAAATACAGTTAATTTTTAAAAGCATATTATCCAGCTTAGGTTTTCTGTTCTTTGTTTGAAACAATTGAAAAGTTTGAAGAAATTGAAAGGAAACATCATCTAAAGTCTTTTGCAACTCCATGATCATTTCTATGATTTTTAGTTAAGTGCCTAGGTGAATGAATAAATGAAGGAAGAAATTGAAATAAGTGGATCTAGAAAAATATATTTCTTTTTATACCATCCATCTAGTTCAGGAGTCATCGAATTTTTCCTGTAAAGGGCCAGATACTAAATATTTTCAGGTTCACAAGCCATACAGTCTTGGTCACAACTACTCAACTCCACCATTGGGGCGTGAAAGCAGTCACAGACAATGTTCAAGTAAATTGGTATGGCTGTATTCTAATAAAATTTTATTTATAAAAAGATACAGTAGGCAGATTCAGCCTGTGGGCTGTAGTTTACCCATCCCTGGTCTAGTATACCTGTTCTCAGTCTTTGATGTGCATCAGAATTTCCTGAGCAACTTGTGACAAATAAAGATGCCCAGACCCCAGATTCTGATTCCATAGATTGAGGCTGGGGCTGGGGCTGGGGCTGGGCCTAGGGCCCCTGGGTTATTCCGATGCACCAAAGTGTGAGAACTCCTGCTCTTTTTCCTTTAAAAATTAAGTTTTTAATAAAGTCCTATATTAAATATCAACATTTTGATAAGACACACATAAAAGGAAGGTTTAGACAAGAGATTCAAAGCTTGACCAATGAAGATTAGCATATTTAAGTAGAAAAAATAATTTCTGCTTTTTAAGAAATTTTAGGGCCCAATAATATTGCTCCATAATTCTAGCTGGCATCAATTTCTAGAAATCATCTGGTTAGATGACATTTAAATAAATCAAGGAGCTTTAGTTATGGCCAGATAATATTTTGGATTTAGTCTAAGGTGTAAATTGAATTTCAGTAATACCAACAGATTTTTAAAGGTTTATCAGCCTTCCAGCCTCTAAAATAGTTTACTACTATTCATTAAAATTATCACAACCAAAAAATTACTTAATAATAAGAGCTTTACAGCCCATAAAATATCCCATTTTTTAAAGCATAACATCAGTTAATAGTTTTATAAATCTGGTTCCAGACTCTTTCCAAAAGCTTGTTGAAAGCTACTCTGAAAAATAATGAAAAGATAGAAAATATTTTTTCCATATAGAAATTGAGAGAAGCATGGGTCCCACCCTGCACAAAAGCATTTCTCAAACAAAGGAAAAAACACTCAAATTGTAAACAGATGGGCAATCACATGGCAGTCAATTAAAATATATCAGGTGAGGTCTGGTTCCAAATTTGAATTCCATTTTTGTTGGCTAACCACACAGTTTCCTTAACATGAGACGAGCTGCTACGTGGAACTGTAAGCTTCAGCCCATTCTCTGTCCTCCCCTCCCTGGATGGCAAGGACGAAGCCTGCTGCATACGCATAGAACTTGGCACCTACAGAGGCTTACATTATTCTTGAGCCCATCCACCGGTCCGTGGTGATGGATGGAGGAGAGAGCTACAGCCCTTCTTGGCTAGTGGATGAGTTTCCATTTAATGTTCCTTTGTTATTCAGCTCAAAGCTAATAATTTTTTCTTTCATTATTTTCCTTCTTTTCTCTTAACAGCATGCTGCCTGCCTGGCATACTGTACAAATACAGCCTGGGTAAAATCAGAGTTCAATACTTGAGTTTTAACACTAGATATATGCACATATTTCCTCACTTCAATTTTTGATAAATGAGAGAATAACACTTTTAATTTATTTAATTACAAGACAATAAGCAAGTTAATTTTAACTGTAAGGTCGTTAGACATTAGAACAGAAGAAATTCAATAATCTGATATTTTAGGTTGTTTTTGTGTTTTAAATATGTGGTTAATGGTGCAAGACTTTAATGCCTTTAAATGATTTTATGTTTTCATTTGGCAGATATAAACTGACTTATAAATGCTTAATAACATAGTAATAATCCCAGTGTGTGTCCAAATCCTCTTAAAACCCAAGGCACCCCCTCCCAATGATGACACGTTGAGTATTCCCTGGTTTTAATTTTGAAAAGCTGCTAATCCTCAGCTTGTCCTCACTCATGTGAGTACTGGTGATCGAACTGGTTTTGTTCAAAGTAAGGGGACCTGCACCGAGAATGTGTCTTTAGCCTCTGTGATCCCTGACAAACCCTTCTCAAAAGTAAACTAGTGTCCGCCACAGCCCAAAGCAGCTGATCCTGCTCCAGTACCTGGTAAGTAAAGTCCATAGTACTCTGGAACTGATTCTTGGAGGTCAAACTTGTAACTGGATTTCCCCTAAAGACAGTGGAATAAAATTCCTTCATGTTTGCTTGATTTAATTTTTTCCCAAAAGAGCCAACATCATGGCCCAAGAATGTTGGTTTTCTACCAAACTGATATTTTCTCTTTAAAGTCATGATACTCTTAACCAATTATATTCCTCTAGATTATATTCCTCTGTGTCTGTCCTCAGTTTGAAACTAACCCCTGTACTTCAATCATACTGTAAAACCCAGAAGAAGCACATTCATATCACATCTAACATATACATTTCCAAGACTTCCATTGTGTGACTTTCAATTTTGATCCCTAGGTTTAACAATGAATTGCTTATTTGTATCTCCTGCTCATGACATGGGGGAGGGGAGAGATTTTTAAGTGGTTGCTTAACTTTCTACGTAAAGTTCTACTAAACTCCTAAGAATAAAACAAGGAGCATCTTGCTGAAATCTTTTGGGGTTCATTTCTAAAGTGAAAGTGAATAAAGTAAAATAAAGAACAATCTGTTCATCCTAAAAGACCATTCATATAAATATATACTTTTTCCTTTCTTTTTCTTCTTCCACTGTATAGCAACATCTCAAATACACAAGGTCCTCAGTTCTGAAACAAGGAAAAAGGAAACACAAAAATTGTCTTCTGGTGGGGGGGCGGGGGTGGAGATGTATGCATTCACTTCTCTCTTCTCCAGATGAGGAACCATCATTTTTTAAATTATGCATTCTTCCTCCACTGTTCTACCTGCCTAACTCCTACTCACCCTTCAACACCCTATTCAAGTTCTACATGATCAGTAGTGTTCTCTAATTCCTCAAACCGGGCAGCTACACTTTTTCTGATTAGCCTTCAGTTGTTCTCTAATGGTCTCATTTGTGTATTTTGTGGCTTGTCCAAGATTACATAACTAGCAAGGACCTACAAGGAGATGAAACTCCATGGCTGCTGCTCCAAATTCTAGGATCTTTCTCTGTACACCATATATTTCCTTGAGCATTGCTCTCTGTCACCCTTTGCTCAAAAGAAGATAGAGGTCGTCTTTTCCCCTAAAGAACTTACGTAGTTCGTGTGCTGTCACCTCGAAGTTTTCTTTTCCTTCTCCTACTTTCTCACTTGAATTGCTAGACAAATATTATGGATCTGTCCCCTCTTTTTCATTCCTAATGACATCTCACAACTTCTTCGTCTATCCTCTGAACAACTGCAATAAATATCTAACTATTTTTCTCACTCCCAACTGTCTCTGTCCCAATTCTTCCTACATATATCCCTTGAAGCCAGGGAAGTAAGTGATGATGCCAAAGCAGAGGAGGCAGGGCTAAACAAGTACCTTGACCTTAAACAGAAGGAAAACCAACATTTAAGGATCAAGACAGAATAGACTTTAAAAAAAAAAAAAAAAGGTGGGAGGAGAGAGAGAAGAAATATCCTGAAATGATATCCTGAAAGCCAAAAGAGCAGAAGCAGGGAGGGGCCAAATAATGAAGAGGTCAAAGAGGCTATTTCTTTATCTCTGATTCATTCTACTTTCTTACCATCTATCTTCTTATCTCCAACAAGAAATATACTTAACTTGAAAGCAAGAAAAAAAAAAATAGCCATTCATTTTGTTTTTAATATTTAGTTGTACCTGCCACAGTAATGATTCTCAAAGGATTGAGAGAGTTGGAGGCCAGAGAAATACTAATTGGGATGTAAACCTAGATCCCAGGAATGTACTAAAGGGTTATTTTTATGTGAGCAAAAATTATTACTGCACTAGTCTCAGCACATGCTTTATAAGATTTATCCAACAGTGCAGAAGAATAAGTGATGGACATTAACCCCATGTAGACATTTAGACTTTCTCTGAAGTCAAACAGGTATTTCATCTTATAATATACATCCTTAAAACAACGTATTTCTCATTTAACTGTACTTTAAACGGAATCAAGAAATGACGGAATAAGTGACCATCAAGAACTCCTGGGTATGGGAAGCGGCTGTGGCTCAGTCAGTAGGGCTCCCGTTTACCATATGGGAGGCCCCGGGTTCGGTTCCCGGGGCCTCCTGGTGAGGGCGGGCCCGCCCGCACGGCGTGGTTGGCTGACCCAGCGAGCGCAAGCAGCAGGGGGGGGATAAATGAATAAATAAATAAAATCTTTAAAAAAAAAAAAAAAAAAAAGAACTCCTGGGTACATTTAATCTCGAACCAAAGGTAATCAGCCTCTAAGAGGTTTATACATTATAACATGAAAGCAGTGTTTTGCAAACTGGTTTGCAATCCGATAATAAATTGTGAAATCAATTTAGAGGATAATGACACCTAAAAATGAAATAGAATAAAATAAAAAGGGCTAGTGCATCACAAATTATAAAAGAATTATTTCATGAAACTTTGGTTTCAGTGAATATATCTGCATGTCTGTGTGTACTGTGTTACAATGTAAAATATATTTTTTGTGTGAGGCAGTCAAAAAAGTTTGAAAAATTGATTCAAGGCAGTGTAAAATGCTTCCTGTTGACTGAAAAAAAAAAAATAGCAGCAGCCAATTCCATCAGATTAGACAGCCTTACATTGTCTTACCTATAGCTGAAATGATTACTTTAAAAAGATACCCTGCCTCTCTCCTCTGCCCTGCCCCCAATGCATTTCTTATAATGATTCTTGAAGAGCTGCCTGTGGACCCCTGGAGGTCACTGAGACCCTTTTAGAGAATCTATAAGATCAAAGTTATTTTTATAATAAGACTAGGACATTGTCTACCATTTGAACTGTGCATTGGTGTAGCAAAAGCAAGGGTGGTTAAAACTGCTGGGATCCTGGCACCAATCAAGGCAGTAGCACCAAAGTCATTGTATATGTCACTGCCATGCACTAGCAGGTTGTTGAAAGCCAGTTTCATTTAACAATGATCTCCATAGGCAGTAAATAGTATTCGTTTTTTCAGATGTTGACCCTTGATTACATACTATTTTAATATTCTGTCTGAAGAAAGGAGACATTCTCATAATGATTTTTTTTTTTTTTTTTTTAAACTGGTTTCTCTTTTACTTTTTTTAAATTTATTTTTATTTTTTTTAAGATTTTATTTATTTATTCATTTATCCCCCCCCCGCTGCTCGTGCTCACTGGGTCAGCCAACCACGCCGTGCGGGCGGGCCTGCCCTCACCAGGAGGCCCCGGGAACCAAACCCGGGGCCTCCCATATGGTAAACGGGAGCCCCACTGATTGAGCCACAGCCGCCTCCATCTCATAATGATTTTAATGAATACCAGTTATGATGGGTTTTTTCCCAGAAAGCTTACTTGGGCAAATAATCATCATACCCAATAATTGTGGTGAATTAAGCTAGCTGCTTTTTAATGGAATACCATTTTTACTTAAAGACAAACTATGGTTATTCAGATATGGCTATTTGGCAGACATTTTCTCTAACGTGAACAAAGTTAGGATATCACTTTAAGGAAAACAACTGAAAGTATTTATTGCCAGTAACAAAATTCCAGCTTTCAAGAGAAAATGAGAATTTTAGAACACCTGATAGCACGCCAACACTTAAAGAATTTTATGATGAGATCAGTGGTGAAATTAACAGAAGTGATTTTTTAATATTATATAATAAAATATGTCAACATTTGGAAGAACTGCATATCTCAGTGAACCAACATTTTCCAAATGACCAATACATGATTCAAGATAGACCAATGCATTTTCATGCAATGGGATACAAAAAGTCATTGATATGATTTTTAGATTCCACATTTCAAACAGCATTTAAGAAACTACCAGTTGTGGACTTTTGGTGTCAAATCAAAGAAGAAGATCTGTAATTATCTGAAAAGGCTATCAAAATTCCCCTTTCTTTTCCAATTTCCGATTTCTATGAAGCCAAATTTTCTTCATCTACTACAACCAAAACAATGTATCTCATCAGATCGAATGCAGAAGCAGATATGGAACTATAGCTATTAAGCCAAACATTAAAGAGATTTATAAAAATGTAAAACAATGCCAATCTTCTCACTAATATTTTCATTAAAGTTATCTCATATGTTAATATGTAACAGGCTTATTAATTTAACAAATAATTTTTTTTTAATTGGAGCTTTAAATTCTAATTAAATAAGGGAGTGGAGGTGGCGCAAGTGATTGGGTGTCTCCCTCCCACATGGGAGGTCCCAGGTTTGGTTCCTGGTGCCTCTTAAAAAAAAAAAAAAACTTCTAATAAAATAAACATTGATAGATTTAACCCATGTAAACAAAAGCTCTTCAGGTCCTCAATCATTTTTAAGGATATAAAGAGAACATTTTGAAACCCAAACGTTTGAAAACTAGTGTCTAGACTTTATCTGAACCTCTCTTAAAAATCATCAAATATAAAAATACAAATTACATACTTGAGTCAACAATCAATTATGCTGCTTGAGAAATGTTTACTAACAGGCATGGACTGGGGGATATTTCAATCCATTTCTGGGTTTTAAAAAAATGAATTTTTAACTGAAGTATAATGTCCATGTCATATGGTAGGCAAGAATGACTAAGAGATCAAAATAAGACCCTTAAAGTTTTCTTCCCTGCTGGTTTTGATTTTAAAGTGTTCACTTTTAATTACTGTTCTGTCAAGCTGGGTATCATGTACAAACAGAACCTTTCTTAGGGATTCTCTGTTATCAGTAGAAGCCACAATTCTAACCTGACACTTTCAAATATCTTATCCTGCCTGAGATGTGTATCACACATAATGCAAAATGCCTGCTACAGTGCTCCCAATATCAAGTGTTCTTCTTGACAAAATGCCAATGAGAGAACCCATGTGTACATATCCCCAGAACACTCTAGAATAGACATTATCCTGCATAAAAGTTCATATGAAATCAACATGACTTAATTACATTCATTATATCGAAAATCAAATCCAATGCCAATGATCCATGGCACTTGGAGCTTATTTTACAAACATTAACTAATTAATATGCACAATATCCCCAAGAGGTAAGACATAATGATGTGTGAGCTGGCAACCTAATTATGTCTATTCATAAGATTTCCCCCTTGCCAGTTCAAAGAAGTGGGCCTGCTACATTCTTAAATCAGATAAGGGAATTAGCTATCACTTATTCCACCCAGAATTCTCTTGCTCCAAAGCGCCCACATTTTCTTTGGAACAGATCAACTTGTACCATTTTTCACTGGAACAGCTCATAGAAAGTCTAAAGCTCTCAAATCTTAATCTGGTGCTGAACTCACAGTTCTACCTCTTTAAACTATGTTGCTGGTTACTCTTTTTTTTTTTTTTTTTTTTTACCTTCAAGCAATTTTTAATATTACCCAAATTGCTTTGACCAATTTTGCTCCTAATGCCTTCTTTTCTTTCCGTGCTATCTTTCCACTGTAAAAAATACTCACAAGCACAGGTTATGCATCTATGCAGTTTTGTTCCCTCCACTGCATCCCCAAATTTTGTAATAACAAGACCAAAGTTGCCTTCTCTATGTTTTCATTTTTGTTGCCTTCTTCTCTTAAGCCTTTCTTGGGTTTTCTCAAGCTCATTTCTCATTCTAGGCAATTTCATTCTATCTAATAATTCTACTTTGGCTTCTACATTTCCTCTTCAGCCACAAGCTGGGCCTTGAAAGAGAATGCCATATGTTTAAAAAACATTGCTAGAAGACATATTGTTTGATGGGATGTTCCCATTTGTGTAAAAGAAAAAAAGGTATTATACAATTATGCTTTAGAAATGCTTAGACTATCTCAGGGTTGTGAATTAACAATTCTGATGAGGGCCAATTTTGTTTGACTGGGAGTCTGTATTTCTCATCTTTGTAATCCTAGCAGCTAGCAAAATACCTCATATACTAGGTATTCACTAACTATTTATTGAGTGATCAATTTAATGAGTGTTAGACTTTTTTTTTTTTTTTTTTTTTTAAGATTTTTATTTATTTATTCATTTATCCCCCCCTTGCTGCTTGTGCTCCCTGGGTCAGCCAACCACGCCGTGCGGGCGGGCCTGCCCCCACCAGGAGGCCCCAGGAACCGAACCCGGGGCCTCCCATATGGCAAACGGGAGCCCCACTGATTGAGCCACAGCCGCTTCCCAGTGTTAGACTTTTATACCCAGTAAAATTGAAAGTTTGGTGGACATATATTTCTCTTGTATCTCCTGTAACTATGCAACCATATATCCCAAATTTGCCAGGGTCATATTGATTTCAAATGCCCTGTTCCATTGTTACACCATGTGTCCTAATTTTTAATTTAGAAAACGTGATCACCCTGTCTCTAGAATGTAGCTTCATGCTGGATATAGTCAGTAAATCTCAACAAATATTTGTTGTTTGAAATGGAATTTCCAGAGTCTATGGACATTTTGCTTATAATATGACAAAAAAAACTGGGGGAAATTATTATTTCTCTTCTCATTTATTCCTGAGACACAAATGCAGTCTGGGTTTAGTGTTTTAAATTTTCCATGTCTAGTGTTCAGGGTGTGGTTATAATGAATTGCTGAGTCAATATGAAGTAAGATACTTGGTAATCAAGGGCAAGTTTAAACAGTGTTGAACATTTTTTCAGGGTGTCTAAACATGCAGGTAGTTTATCCAGGAAAGGGCTTATACAGAAAGGAAGGGACACAAATAAACCAACAAAAAAAAAACCCTGTTTATAGTCTTTATGCAGTAATAAACCTAATGACTTCAGGAGGAAGATTGATGAATTTTTTAATATATAAGAAGACAGTCAAATCAAAGAATAAATAAAACACTAAGAATTGTCCTTTTCCAATAAAAATTACTTGGGGCTTTTCTGGACTGCTGTAACTATTTTCCTACTTTATAATCTGATGTGATTTTTAAAACTGCTGGTTTGTTCCAGAATGATATATCAAAGGAATACAAATTATACCACTTGGAATTTAGATAGCCTTGGTGAAAATTTAAAGCTATTATAGAAAAAAACAAGTGACGAATTGTCTTCAGGCAAGCCAAAAAGTGCCTGAATCAAAAACCTTCAGATAGTCATTTAGAGAATCAGCAAGATTTAAGGACAGTTTGGATACAGAGGGTGAAGCCATGTGAGCAGTGAAAGATGTCTTAGCTGTGGTAGGAAGCTGGAATTATGCTGATCTCATTACTAGAGACAGAGAAAGTAGGACAGAGAACCAGTTTAGAATATTTAGTAGAGAAGTGAAGGTGATGAGTGATTCCAAGCCTGTTGAATTTAAGTGAAACATGCAGATACCCTGTAAACATCTGGAAATACAGAATAAGAATGCAGGTGAGAAATCAGAACCAGAGCTGAAGTTCCCATAATGAAGTAATATTTTATTATAAAATATAGATTAAGTCCAAACTATTGACACCCCCATGCTTACCCCACGCCACAAGCTTACTCTCCATGGGCTCCAGCTGCATGGAGTGATTTGCCCCCCTCCTCTTCCCTGTCTGCATCTAGTAGGTGTGCGTGCTCTCTTCTCACCTGAAATGCTCTTCTCCTCTCCCCATTCCCATACCTCAACAACCCTACACCCCAACTTCTTTTCAGCCTTCAGGTCTTACTTTATGTTGCTTGTCTGACTACCTCCCTACAGACACACACACAAACACAAACACATGCATAGGTGTGTGCACTCACATATGCTTGGGTGCACACATATGCACACCTACACTCTCCTATGATAGCTCAGTTATCCTCCTGTGAGTTTCCAGAGTGTTATTTTTCCCATGATACTATGTTGTAAGATCCTGCTTACTTGTCTGCCTACCCACCCCCCAAATCGAATTCGAATTTGAGGTTCCCGAGGGCAGGGATTGCATCTGTACTGGTCACTATTATATCTCTAACTCTGTTACATGCAGTAGGCACTCAACTGAGTGAACAAATGAAATGTCAGAGAGGAGTAGAGAGAGGCCAGGTCAGAGTGGATGAAACTCTCCAAAGGCATGTCTGGAAATGAGATGGGTACTTGCCTACTTCAAATAATGAGATTGAAAATAGCTTGGAAAATTAATTCCCTGTTGTATGTGTGTATCTTGTTGTGTTGTATTCTGATGTAGTTTTTTCTAGTGAAACATATAAGGTGTCATGTGGGTGGCGGGCATGTCTTCCAAGAAGTCCCAAGCCATTTTCCATGCCAGCCACTGGGAAAAGATGTGGGTCCTCAGACAGGAAGCAGAACTGAGAGAGCAGGCTTGAGGGCGGCCTGAGGGAGAGGCTTGGTCTTGAGCTCTTGCTCTAGAGCTGTATTTTCCAACATAGTAGCCACTAGATGCATGTGGCTATTGAGCACTTGGTAGGTGCTGATCTGAATTGAGTTGTGCTGTTAAATGTAAAATACATAACAGATTTCAAACTCTTGGTACTAAGCATTTTTTTCACTAATACTTTTTATGTTGAATTGTGTGTTGAAATTATAATCGATTTCACCTGTTACTTTGTACCTTTTTAATGCAGCTACTGAAAAATTTTAAATTCCATATGTGGCTCACATTGTATTTCTGTTGGACAACAGTGGTCTAGACTTAAGAGGAAGTCTAGGCGTCTCTGAGGGTCCTTCTGGGTGGAGCCTGAAAGCCTGAAAACTAAGCCATACCTTGTAGAAACAGCATGATTTCTGAGCATCGCTGTCTTGTTCCTGCCATTAGCAAAGGCTTTCTTTTGGGTGCCTGCTATGAGCTGGGCACTGTGCTAGGAATTGGACCTACGTGATAAACTAGGTAGCAGTGGACTTGCCCCCAGAAAGCTGGCTAACTAGCTCTATGATTTAGTCCCTCTCCCCCATCAAGAGATTTTCCTTCCATTACTGTCATCCTTGGAGGAAAGGGGACAGGGGCAGGGAGTCCAGCATTTGTTGTTGTTGTTTTATATCATGATTAGATTTACTGAATGTTTACTCCATGTCAACAGCTGGCAATTCTAATACCTTGTCTCGCTGGATCCTCGTTTACAACCTTACAGAGCAGGGACTATTATTATTCCCATGAAGATGAGGAAATGGAGACTTGAAGATGGAAGATCACTTGCCCAAGGCTACATTGCTTGTCAGGGACAGAGCCAGGACTGAAAACCTAAATCTGTCCAAACCCAGTGCCCAGAGCTAACCACGACACTACACAGCCTGCCCTTACAAACCCACAGGTGGCAGTCACACTGCTGGCTCCAACTTGTTGAATATTTACTAAAGAATTTATATTTATGTATTTAATTCTCACAATAACACTAAGGGGTGTTTTCATTATTATTATTATTATCCCTATCTTACAAATGAGCAAACTAGATCCCAGAAAAGTAAAGTAACTTACCAAGATCACACAGCTACTAAACTGTGGCACCAGCATTTGTATCTTAGTCCTACATTTCTTATAGTTCTCTAATTAAAACGTGAACACTAGGTAAAAGTCCAACTTCTTTGATTCAAGACTAGTGGATCTCCCAAGATGTTTCAGGAAGACGGATTGGTACTTTCTGGAGGCTCTCTATTTTCCTCTAAGTACCCGGGGAGAAAAACAAACAAACAAACAAAAAACCCTGATGTAATTGAAGAAGGTAAAAGTTTGCTTTGCCTGCACTCATATGTCAGAGGTGGAAACACGCTAAAAGATCATCTAGTCCAAACCTATCATTTCACAGATAAGAAAATGAGGCCGAGCAAGGTGAAGTGACTAGCCCAATGTCTTGCAGCTGGGGAGAGGCAACGCCAGAACGGTAGTTTCTCACAACCTAGGACTCCATAACCCACATGCCGCCAACCCAAAGGAGGGTCTTGGGACAAGTGAGGGGAAGTGTGTGTTGGGGGCAGGGTGTGTGGCCACCTGTACAGGAGGGAGGGCTCACACTGCCTCAGGACACACTCTTTCCATCGTGTCCCCGGAGCACTCGTGAAGTACCCGAATTGTGCACAGCACCGAGCAGGGCCCTGCAGAGAGAGCTACCAGGCCTGCCCCTACTCTCCTTATACTCTAAGACAAGCCACTGCTGCGGACCCAGACAAGGAGGGCGGACAGTATAAAAACATTAACTGAGCACATGGAAACAAGTAGAGGGTGTTTCTTTCTTTTCTTTCTCTTTCTTTTAATCACATGCAGATCCAGGATAAGTGCTTGTCAGAGGAAATGTGGTGCTTCAGAGTCTTGACCAGCTAGACAGGTTTAGGAAGCAGTGTTTGGGAGGAGAAGCCTAAAGGAGATGCAGATGACATACCATGCTGATCCTGGAAAATTTCTCACGCAGCAGAAAAATTTTAATTAGCATTATAGGACTAAAGCTATTCGGATGCTGCTCTCCTCGCTGTCCCTACACACACGTTTCTGCGCTCAGCCTTCATCCGGGATCTTTTGTGTTCCTGGCATGCTCCCTCCCCACCTCCAAACTTGATTTGGTCACACTCTTCCCTCAGGCTCTGCCCAAGGACCACAATCTCTTTGAAACTTTCCCAGACCATTTTCAATCCTGCTAATCACTCCTTTTCCTGGGACCCTGGAATCTGTCCTCCTGCAGTTTGCACTTAGTTTTCTAGTTCATACTTAGTTATACTTAGTTATCTCTTTATGGATGAGTTCTGGCTCCTAGACTGGAATTAAGCCGCTCGAGGCTTATTTTCCCAGGGAGCTCCAAGGTCCTTGCTGGTGCAGAGCCTTGTGAGCTGCAAGCACTCAATACGCTTGGACGTTAGTGATGCTGGCGACAATGATGATGCTAATGATGACGGAGGGGAGGGAAAAGCAGGAGAAAGAAAGTAAATTCTATTCAGCTAGAATGGTCATGCAAACTTAAATGACAACTTGGATTATTATAGAGCTCACACTCCAGGCCAGAGAAAAGAGGTAGAAATGGTAGGCACAAATCCATGTCTGTGAAATTTCAGCTGCCGCATTTGTCACTGCTGGTTTCAAAGCCATTTTGTTGATATTAAGTGCACAACAGGATTGTCTCCTTCAGTCCCTTCCTTGAGAAGCCCACCCACCCCGACTGTCTCAATTAAGCAGCAGAAGTCCTGACTCTACCACGAACACAAACCAGAAATGAATATTAGATAAATTTAGCATCTTTGAGATGAATTTTTTGCTTTTGCTTTTTTAAAAATGCAAAGGCTCTGCCTACTTCACAGAGCTTTCGTAAGGACCGAGTGGAATAACTGATCCGCTTTGTAAACTGTCAACTGCAAGGGAAAGGTGACACCATGATGTGGGAAACTCCCTCTTGGCCATTTGTCTAGTCCTATATTTCTCACTTCAGGGCATTTTCATTTAACGATTGTATCTAAAAGCTGTTGTGTTGTCACCTAAAATTCAGTATTTTATTTCTAAGATGAATGTTCTTATCTCATTTCCTTCAATGCTTTGTCCAATTCAGGACCAGCTTTATCAATAAGAAACTTATTACATCGAAGAGTCGAGGGGCAACTTTTCATTCCCCACCTCCATGTGCCCAAATTCTTACCATAATAGAAATAGTCCTTGGTTTACCATGTTGTGGTACCAGGAGAGTACATGTAGAAATCAAATAATCCCAGAGGAAGAAGTTCTATTCCATTGGCACAGATTCATTCTTTCTCAGACACCTCTTTGAAAGTAGAGGGCAAAGGAATGAGATGCAAGATAGTTCGATTTATAACAAGGCAGGGGCAGAGATGGTGGATAACTGGCCTGAGTGGGATACAGCCTTGGGAAATCCTATGAAGTCAGAAGTCAGTAAAGACAGGTGGGACAGGGCACAGAAGGAAGGCAAGGGTTGAGAAATGAAAGAGGTCTTGAAAGACGTCAAGAAAAGGTCAGAGTCCTCACAGGGTGGGCCTATTGAATACTTTTGCCTATTGAATACTTTTGTTTAAGGTTGGCTCTGTCCTTATTTCTCTAGGCCTGAGACCAGACACTCTTATCAACTCTCTCCTCCCTTGGCCTTACTCAACCTCCCTTGTGATCTCTCACTAAACCCTGCTGTTGTAAATTCCATGTTTCTTGGACCCCTCCTTCACGCCTGGTTCCCAAAGACAAAATTCCGCCGTGGGTCCTGAGGGTCACACCAGGACTGTGCTGGGCGTCTCAGCCCTTGTTCCACCCTCAAGGGATCTCCCCAACTCTGAGAATCATCTCCCATAGGTGGGAACTGATCCTGACACTCCCTTTCTCGGAAGTCTCCCAGGGCTTCAAAGTGATGTGCACATAAATAAAACTTCTGGCTCTCCCCTAACCCACTCCTAACCTGCTCCTTATCTAAACTCCTTTTTAGTAAGAACTAACATTCCAATAGTGAATTACAGTTTTTGAAATATTACAGTTAGCTATATTCTGGCCATTACCCCAACATTCAACTTAAACTGTCCTGGCAAAGGTCACCAGTGACCACCTGTTATTGCCAAAGCCAGTAAACACATTTCATTTATTGTCTCAGTGATCCTCTTTGCAGCCAACAGGATTATTCAACATACCCGCCCTTTTGTAACTCTCTCCACGGCACTACTCTATGCTGATTCTCCACAGTACTGGCTATCACTTTTGTCTGTGCAGCATCCGTTCTCTCCACCTTGGTATCAGCCCCACTGAACAAGGCGAGCACACGACCCAGGCTGGGCCAATGATAATATCAAATCTCTCAGTACTCAGTGATCAGTCCACATATCCCAAACAAGGCCAATCAGAGTTTTCCTCCAGGATATTTCTAACTGGAACTGGTTGGGAAAACCCTCTTCCTTAGTCAGTTTTTGCTGTATACCAATCTCAAAATCTTAGTGGTTTACAACAACCAATATGTATTTTCTTGCCAATGAGCCTGCAAGTCAGATGTGGCTTCACTGGAGTCAGCAGGGATTGGCTTCAGGTCTGCTCCAAAGGTGGCTTCATTCTCCTTGGACCAGCAGCTGCTTGCAGCATACTCTTTTCATGGAGGACTACAGAAGCACAGAGCAAGCAGAAGCTTGTGATGCCCCTTAAGGTCTTGACCCAGAACTGTCACAGTGTTACTCTGCTCACATTTCCATTGGCCAAAGCAAGTCACATGTTCAAGGCCAACATCACTGGGGAGAGGAGTGTACTCTGCCACTAGTGGGAGAAATTTCAAGGTCACTCTGCAATCAGTGGGAATGTAAAATCCAAATATCCTTGTATGTGTATGTGGTGGCATAAAGAAATGGAAACAATAATCCAATCTACCATGCTCCCTTTTCATTTCTGATCCCAGGCTCTAAGATGGACACCGGGAGCTGCTGTGTCCATGCCCCTACCATGTGAAACTGATCTGAAGATGAAGCCCATACCCAAAAATCACGCTCCTAGATCCAGTGGTTCAGCTCCACCCCATCCTTCCCACATTTTATTGATGAGCTATGAAATTCTCCTTTGAACTGGGATCCTATCACAAGCCAAGAGGCCTAGCTAATACATTCTCTTACCTCTTGAGTGGTCCTTGTTGGTCTTTTGTTCCAAACTCAGCTCTTCTCTTTCTAGAACATTGGTCAGTAAACTATGGCTTTTGGGCCAAATCTGGTTAGCCACCTGTTTTTGTAAATAAAGTTTTATTGGAACACAGTCATGCTCATTTGTATATATATTGTCAAGGGATGCTTTCACACGGCAAAGGCAGGGTTGAATAGTTGCAACTGAGACTAAATGGCCCACAAAACCTAAAATATTTACTATCTGACTCTCTACAGAAAAATTTTGCTTAAGATAAAGGCCATATGCTCTCCCTGGCCAGTCTTGTCCACCTGCATGCTGGTGGCTCCCAAATCTATTTCTCTAGCCCTGCACTTTAGAATAATTCTGCACATCCTTTTCTGCTTGGAAGCTCTACAAGCTCCTTAAATTCAGCGAGTCTCAAACTCAAGCCAAACTCATCAGTTTCCACCTAAACTTGCTCCTCTTTCTTATTCCCCATGTCAATAATTGGTGCTGCCTTTGCAGCTGGTAGCCTAAGCCAGACCACATCTTAGACTCTTCCTTCTCCCTCCCTCCCCTGCCCTATCAACAGGTTATGCCAGTTTTACTTCTAAACATTTCTTTAATCTTGCCCCTTCTTCCCAGCCCTTCTCATATAGCGTCGAACTCTTGCAGTCTCCTAACTTGTCTCCCTATCTCTGGTGTTTCTCCGTTCCCATCCAGCAGGGGAGTTTTCACAAATACACCTGTCTGGTCATGCTACACCCTTACCTAAAGTTACTCAATGGCTCCCTGTTAAGACTCAAATCCAACCTTGTAAACACAACAACATACAAAACCCTAAATTTCCTGGCCCTGACTGCCCCTCTGTCCACATTTCTGGCCACATTTCATTTCACCCAAGATGAATGTGGAATTGCTTGTGGATATATACATGCCATGCTGTTTCTTGCTCTCTGCCTTGGCTTAGTCTTTGCCCTCTGCCAGTCCTGTTCACCCTCCATCTAACTCCCTTCTCCACTTGGTAACTCATCCTTTGGGATACACAGTGGTCATCACCCCTTTCTAGGCAGCCCTCCCAGACTGCACTGGTTGAGTGCATCTTCATGGTTCTCTCCCAGCTCATGTACTCATAACACTAAATCTACCTGTTTCCAATCTGTCTGTTCCATGTTTGTAATCTCCCAGGGGGTAGGTTCATGCCTCGTTCATCTCCATGTCCCTGGTTCCTGGCACAAAGTAATTGTTTAGGGAGCTGAACTGAACCACAAGGTGTTTTTCACTCACATTACCATTATTTAATGTGCACAACAGAGTTCTGATGTAAATATTATTCCCACTTTATGAATTAGGAAACTGAATCTCACAGAATTTGCTCAAAGTCAAGCAACTAATAAGGAGCAGAGGAAGCACTCAAATCCAACCTTGGACTTTTGGGATCTTTGTGAATGTTGTGCCTTTTGTGGATTAATCATTTTTATTAATTATGAAATATATCATAGTCACACAAGAGTATATTACATTAATATTTAGTTTTAAGAAGAAGAAGAACAAAATTAATACCCACGCAACCCACCACCAAGATTAAGAAATATAGCATTGACAATACCTTTGAAGTCCTCCAGAGGTAGCCACTATCTTGCATTTTGTTTTTAATCATGCCTATGACAGTTTGAAACTATTTTATGAATCCCAAAAAGAAAAAGATGATATTCTTTTTTTTTTTTTTTTTTCATCTATTCCTGTGGATATGGTACCATTTGATAGCATTAAATTCAGTTGAGGGACCTTTATTAGATTATTTGATAAGATCAATTGGTTGAGTCTCTGCCCTCAAGCTGGGTCTTATAGAGACACAGAGGAAAAGGGAGCCGCCATATCTGATTCTGCAATGTGAGAGAAAGGACTCCAGTTTTGCTCACAGCTGAACTGCAAGGAGAGAAGCACCTGAGAGACTCAAAGAGGTGAGGCCCAGGGAGAGATGAACCATATGCCTGATAGCTTGCTGCAGAACTTGGGAAGAAAGCATAGCAGCCAAGATGAATAGAGGAGGTCCAGAAAGAGACAAGCCCTATGGCTTTTTGCGCACAGCTGAGCTCAAGTAGATGGTAGATTCTGGAGGGGAAGGCAGGAACCTTGGCAGAGATCAGTGGCCATCTTGCTTTGCCACGTGGAAGGACAACAGGATGGACAGTAATTGATTTTGGTGAGAAAGTACCTCTGATGGTCCCTCGATTTGGACATTTTGTGGCCTTGGAACTATAAGCTTTTACGCCAAAATAAATCCTCTTTATAAAAGCCAACATATTTCTGGTACTTTGCATAACCAGCCCTTTGGCAAACTAAAACAATCCTCTTGCTTTAATATAGGATTTTCTAAACAATGTACCATCACATTTTTGCGTGCTTTTTAATCATATTGCATGTAATCTTGTGTGGACTTGCTTTTTTCACCCTATATTATGTGAGATTCATCCATGTTGATTTGGTTACTGGGTCACCATAGTTGAGGACATTTCATTGCTATATAGTAGTCTGTTGAATAAATGTATCATAGTTCATTTGCCCAATACTCCTGGTGGTGGACACTGGGGAAGTTTCAAGTTTTTGGTATTACAATTAGTGCTGCTTTCCTCGTAAACCTCTTCTGCTGTCCACGTACAAAAGTTTCTCTAGGGTATATAACTATGAGTTAAATTGCTGGCTCGAATCTCATAAGTACATTTTCATCTTCACGGAATAATGCCAAGCTATTTCCAATTTCAATAGCAGCAGGAATAAGAGTTTCTGTTGCTCCACATCCTTAACAACACTTGATATGTAAATTTTTTAAAAAATTTGGCCAACCTGTCAGGTATAAAATAATTCTCACTGGGGTTTTAATTAGCATTTTTCTGATTACTGGTGAGACAGATGTATTTTTGTGTGTTTATTAACCATTCATATTTTCTCTTATGCAAAACTGCCTGCTTATGGGGTTTTTTTGCCCATTTTTCCACATGGTTGTCTGACTATTCCTTATTGACCTGTAAGTGTTATTTATATATTCTGGATGTGAATCCTCTGTTGGTTAGATATATGACAAATAAATGTTCTCAGTTTGTGGCTTGTCTTTTCACATTCTTTGTGGTGTCTGTTGATGTACTGAAGTTCTTAGTTTTGATGCAACTGCATTTATCAAGCTTTTCCTCTGTGGTTCTTACTTTTAGTATTTGCTTAAGAAATCCTTCCTTATCTAAAGTCATACATAGTAATAGGCAACATTTATTGAGTACTTTCCATGTTTCGGGTACTGTTCAAATTGTTCTAAGTGGTTTTTTTGTTTGTTTTTTTTCCCAGGAGGTACTGGGGATTGAACCTGGGATCTCATACTTAGAGTGAGAGGCAGGTGCTCAACCACTGAGCTACATCCTCTCCTCTAAGTGCCTTTTTTTTTTTTAAAGATTTATTTATTTTACTTTATCCATTTTAAATCCCCCCTTCCCCATTTGCTATTCTGTGTCCATTCGCAAGGCAATTCTCTGCGTCTGTTTCCTGTCATCTCTTCTCATCCTCCTCCTCCAGTCTTCACCAGGATTCAATCCTGGAGACCTCCGATGTAGGAGAGAGGTGTTCTGCCACCTGCGCCATCTCGGTTCCTGGTTTTCAGAGCTTTCGGAGCATCTCGTCTTGTCTCTCCTCTGTGTCTCCTTTTACGGCATCATCTTGCTGCATGGCTCCCGGGGCCTGGTGGCTCACCGGCACACAGAGCCTGGCAGCCCATGCGCCTTCTATATATATATATTTTTTTCATTTTACTGGGAGGTCCCGGGGATCGAACCCAGGTCCCTCCATATGGCAGACGGACACCCAGCCATTTGAGCCACATCCGACCCCACTAAGTGCTTTTTATATCTTAAACTTTTTTGCTGCTTGAAAAAGACCTATGAAGTGGGATCTATCATTACCCCTCTTACAAATAATGAATGCAAGGCACTGAGAAGTCACACAGTAAATAAGCAGTGGAGTCAGGCTTTGAACCCAGGCCTTCAGCATCTGCAGTTTAAAAACTGTTTGACCTGTGTCTGTAGCGATTCTTGCGCATGTTTTTGTAAACGATTCACAGGTTTGCCTATTTCAATTAAGTCTTTAATCTGGAGTTGGCTTTTGTATGTGATGTGACATATCTGCTTGCCCTAATAACCACTGTAGACCCTCAGACATTCATCATTAAAGAAATGCTTATTATAACCCAGCTAATATAGACTGGTTCATGCTAAAGGTGAATAAAGAGGGCGGAAAAAAAACTGCTTTGTGGTTGCTTCAAGCAGGTGATGCAAATTGGGCAAAATGTAACTCTGCTCTGTATGTTCCCGGTGAGGCCGAGCTTCAAATGATGAGGCACTGGAATAGATTTCTTTAAATTAATGGAGGAAGACAGACCTCCACCATGTCAGCACTGAGGCCAGGAGGAGGGTTATTTTGATCAAAGACTCTTGGCATCCTATTAAGTGAACAGGATATCCCCTGGAGAGGAAGAGGCCATCACAAAGTACAGAACAGCCTCCGCAGCTCCACCCACAAAACTGGGATCAAAATAGCTCATATGGTGTTCCCGCTGCCTTCTTGTGAACTGTGTGGGGAGGAATACTGGTCACGAATTCTTTGTTGCAACCACCCCCATATACTAGGACAACTGCAGCAGAGGCATCTTAGAATCTGGAGAACAGCACATCACAGGCTGTATAGCATACCTATTCAATACCAAATGCTGACTTTCTCCAAAATTAGAGTTCTTAAGCAAATATAAAGAAACTGCAAATGATTTTTTTTTAATTGAAAAAATAAAATGGGAATGAGTTAAGTGTAGCAGAGCATGGGGACCAGCTCATAAAGGGTTTTACATGCCAATTTACAAGTGTGAACTTTATTATGTCAGTGGGGAGGTATCCAAGCCTTTTAAACAGGAAAGTAACACTATCGGTTTATTATTTTGCCTGTTAGAGACCATATGACTAGTTACAATATGCTTTACGGAATATACTAAAGGATGATTGTGTCAGGTTCCATTATTTTTTATCCAAAAGCTTTTGCCCGTAGCAGCCTCCTTTCTTCCTTGTTGGCAGGACCTGCCTCCCACTCTAAAACCTGGAAATGCCCAAGAATCATGTTCCCAGCCTCCCCTGCAAGTTAAGATATGGGCATGTGACCTGTTCCTGGCCAGCGGAACCTGAGGGGGCAAGGAAACCTGCTAGGGGCTTCTGGAAAAGGTTTTTCTTTCTTATCGAAAGATACATAAAAAATGCCCCTCTTCTTTGCTAAATACAGCAATGTGTGCAAATGATGCCTGACTGTTCCAGCCATTTTTCCTCCACGAAAAGGGACAAGGCCAATACTTCAGGGATGGCAGAGCAGAAAGATGGAAGTGACAATATCATAGAGCCACAATGCCTCTGGAGGTAACAGATGCTTAGCATTTAAGCCACTATTATCTTCTGTTACTTGCAGCTTAAAGCATCTCAAATGAAAGAAGCATTAATAAAGTCACCAATACATAATAATGTGATGTTATACAAAGTATTAAGAATAGGCATATTTTCTTTAGATATTTATTTGAAATCCATGAGCTTCTTAAGCTGGGAATAGTTAGCTACCATATTAACTGTTCAATGAAACGTTTGGCTGCTCAATCAAGAAACTATAAAACTTCTGAGATAACATGTCTTCTTTTTTCTGTATCTGAAATGACCTTTTCTTATGTTCATTTCTCCTTTGCACTCTTTTCCTAAGAATCACTGAAAAATTCCCTGTTCCCTGCTAGGCTGCAATATGCTTTTCTTGAAGGTCTGTCTTTGGGAAGTAAAGGAACTCAAAGCATATTGTATAAGAAGCATCTCACCATTGTGTGAACAAAAGAATTCAAAGTTCCAATTCTTGAGGCAGCAATACAGAATCATAGAATTCTCAAGGTGAGACATACCTTAGAGATCATTTGTAGTGACAACATAGAATTTGAATACAGGTGAAGTCCGAGCATCTGGTTAGTGTTCATTAGGACCATTAACGACAGTCATCTCTCTCCCTAAATTCTTACATCTAATAGCTGGCAAGTCTTCAGCAATTCTTTCTGGTCCCATCCGGAAAGGAACCCCATCCAGTCAACAAATACACCTAGAATTCCTGCAGTCATCACAGGGGATTCCTCCCTTCTTTCCAGGAATATTTACTAAGCATCTAGCAAGTGCTGGCACTCAGATTTAGTCAGTTCTATCTTTATTCTCACGACGCTTATAGTATTTTCGGGAAATCATGACTTTTCCACATGAAAAACAATTTTAAAAATATAAGTGAGAAACACTAGATATGTGATAGCTGTAATTGCCAGAAATAGGCGGGCGAAGGCTGTTAGTCAGTGTCTTTCTCTCCCATTCATTTCAACCAACGTTTACTAGGCTGGAGGGAAACCAGGGCGCATGCTGGCGTGGTGGTTTCCCCCGCGAGCCTCTGACTCTTGAGGGCGTTGTGCATAGAGGACTGGCGGGCAGTAGGATGCGGTGCCAGGCGGGCCGCCCGGGAGGCCGCACATCGCCGGGCTCCCCGCAGGCACCTCGCGGCGGCGGCGGGAGGCCGCACTGGGCTCGCAGACGCGGCACCTGCCGCCGCGCGGGGGCGGGTGCCAGTTGGCCAGGGCGCGCCGGCCTCGCCCGGACACCGAGCAGGAAGTGGCTGCGGCGCGGGCCTGGCGCGGCCTCCTCAGGAGCGGCTCCTCCAGGGCGCCTTGTGGTGCAGCCCGGCCGGGAGGCTGAGCCCGAGCCCGGGAGCGGGACCTAATGGCGGCGCCAGCGGCCGTGGGCTCCGGGGACGCCACCTCGGCCGCCCTGGACGAGCTGTCCCGGAATTTCACGTACGGGGCGCCGGGCGCCGGCAATGGCTCCCTGTCGGGCGCGTGGTACCGCAGGAACCAGGTAAGGGCCGGCCGTCCTGCGCCCCCGCCGCCGGGTGGGGAGAAGGGCGGGTCCGCGGCGCCCGCCATCCCCGCGCAGCAGGGGAGGCTCCGGGCACCTCCTGCTCCTCCGCCGCCGTCCTGCCACCTCGCA
Source organism: Tolypeutes matacus (assembly GCA_026826555.1). Classification (NCBI taxonomy): domain Eukaryota; kingdom Metazoa; phylum Chordata; class Mammalia; order Cingulata; family Chlamyphoridae; genus Tolypeutes; species Tolypeutes matacus. The sequence goes on along the minus strand of JAKSZT010054487.1, from coordinate 45,791,204 downwards.
GAAAGACACCAGGCTGTACAACTGGGGAGAGCTGATGTTCGATGTTTACACAAATTGACTATCCCCCATTTTGGAGAGCGAGGGTATCCCCAGTCTTCTCAGTTGCGCCTCTGTCACTGGGAGTGGGTCCCCAGGTCTGCGGCCCTGACCTCTGTGGGGTCTCTCTGATTATGCCCACTTCCCCGGAAGCATTCTAGACTGTGAGGTGAATCTCCAGTCATATTCACCCCAGAGTCGTGTTACAATTAAAAAAAAAAAAAAAAAAAAAAGTGACACCCTGTTCTCAAAAGCAGGGAACTCATTAAGGGCAACCGAATGTCAACGCGGCGCAGATGCTCTTGCACTTCCGTGCAAGGAACACTGATATTCTCTGGTTGCAGTCGCATGACTCTCATTATGGCTCACCGGCCCTTTGGGAAAACATTGTCAGCCTTAACAACGCCTGTTTAGCCGGTTTACGCTGGAAGTATACATTGAACAAGATCAAAGGAGATTGGAGCTGCCCATTTATTTTTGACTTTTTAAGATCAGAAAAAGTTCTGGCGAACACTTCCTCTAGCTGCATTTATATTCTTTCAGGTCGGGCAGTAAGCTTGATATGGTGGACTCCAGGTTTCCTCCTGTTTTCATAAGTGTACCACTTTGTACTTGCTATTTAACAAATCCATGAATTTTTTTTTTTTTTAACAACACAGTAATCATAAAATAACCGTTGCTCTTGGTGTAGAACGAGGTTTTTAACCAATAACATTAAAGACACTTTTTAAAAAGTGTTACCTTCCGAAATGCCAAAAATTTGCTTTCAAATTTTTAATGCAAAAGATTATTTATATTAAGAAAAAACATGCCCATTGCCTTATTAGTTTTCAACAGAGGGGGGAATATTGCTTTAAGTCTGTTTTCTCACAAAAGATACTGAAATGGGAACAATGGGGAACTCAGAGCCTCTTGAACACTATGTAACCTATCCCATTTTTCCTTCCACACACAGGCAGTTGAAAGAAAAGAATCGCTTTTTATGGGAAGTTCTTTGAGTATATGTTAGATTACACTTATGCTAGAAGCATTCCTGGCCTGCCATGGCATCCTCCCAAACGGGAAAAACATTGTTTTCACAGCGGAAACCTCTGTAGTCATTAGTTCTCTTTAACAGTTCCTGGCATTGACTGTCCTGGTTCTCTGCACTAGAACACAAATTGTTGTGACATAAATGTGAGGCTAACAAATAATGTTTGCAAGGTCTTTGACAGTGCAGTGTGTATTTGTGCACGTCAGAAAGGTTGTGTCCAGAATATGCTAATTGAGGTTACTCATCTGGCATCTAAACTATTGCTGGTTTGAGATAAGATTATCAACTTTCCCATTATTCTGTGAATTTAGGTCACCTTGAAGACTATGGTGTTCAGTAATTGTTCTGTGATTACATTTGTGTTAAGCAAAATGGATTCTTATATTCATTCAGCAAACATTTATTTCATGCTTCTTGTGCTGGCCAGGTCAGTAAAAATAAAATGGAGTCTGAGTTTTCTTTTTCCTTTTCTTTTCTTTTCCTTCTTTTCCTTTTCCTTTTTGACTTTAACTGAATATAAATGGCTGAAAATGAGGATGGTGCCAGAAAAACAATGTGAGACATAAGTTTGCAACTCCTGTCACTCATCCTTGCTTGCTGGATAGCCAAGGTTTAATGATGCTCACTCCCATCAATTCTATCACAACTGAAATCCTTTGCAGTGTCTGTTCACTGATAGTCCAGGTCTCTGTGCCTTTCACAGTGATAACCATCAGATCTGATAAATTAGCCTTACTCAGAAAAAGGCTGAATTCTCCTGGAATGCCTCCATGGAACAGGTGAGTATTTAACAGTGGTCTCTTAGAACCAGGGTTCTAAGGCAAAGATGTGAACGTTTCTGGAGGAGGAAGTCTCAAAGGAAGTAGAAAGTAGCACATCAGTGGTGAAGAGGTTGGGGGAAGCCAGAGAAGTGAGACCAACCATTTTTCTGTCACCCACATGTCTGCCTTCTAGGAGTAAAGCCTTGCCTATCCTAGTATAGATGCAATAGAGTAGCGCAAAGGTAATATATATATATATATATATATATATATATAAATAAAATTATTTTTATATATTTTTAAATATATATATTATTAAAATAAATAAATATATATATAAATATATATATATATATTTGATCCATAAGTTTTTAGTGCAAAAGGATAATGTTCCTAAGATGTTTGTGTGCCCTGCTCTGTACAATGCATTGTGGGGATATTCAATACAGTCTAAGACCCCAAACCCTTCCAGGAATGTTAAGTGCTTGGGAAAATGAACTACGTAGGTAATTACCAAACAAGGCAGCATGTGTAAGTGCCGTGTGAGTGATATAAAGTCCTATGATGATTCAGAGCAAGGTTGCTTCCAGCCAGGGCCATCAGGGATGCTGTGGAGAGGTGATATTTGATCTGGACACTAAAGGATGGACAGGGTTTCACTGATAAGAGAGTGCAGGTGGAGGGCATTCCAGGAAAGGGAAGAGCACAGAGACTGAAGGACCAAGGAAGGACCAAGTTGGCCTGGGCAAGTGACCCTCTGAACATTTTAGTACCTGGAGAGTTGAATTGACTGGCCATTCTAGTTGCAGTGGGAAAAGGAGACTGATTGTAAGGTGAAAATATAGCTTGGGGCCAGATCATGGATTGCCTTGAAGGACTGGTTAAGAAGTGTGGACTTTATGTTATAGACAGTGGGGAGGCATTGAAGTTTTTCGAGTAGGGAGTGAGAATAAAAGCGAATGAAATAAAATGAATTTAAATTAAGATTAGTAGGATGCAGAGACCTCAAACAGACCAGCTGTGGACTAAAGCCAGCCCACAGATGTGTCTTGTTTGACCTGCAGAGAGGTTAAAAGAATTTTTAATACATTGCCAGCATTTTCAAATGAATACGTAATACTAAACTTTTGAGTTTCCATCATGTCCTTTAAAAAATTAAAAGTTCTAGCAACACTGGCCCTCTTTCCCACATAACTGTGAATCTAGGCCAGGCATGTGCTCCCCACTTTGTCCCTCCCTTTGCTCTCATCTCTTTTACCTACTGGGCCCTGTTGTCTTGTCTGTGCTATTGCCTGAGTATACTTGGACAAGTCACGTAATTTCTCTGGACTTCAGTTTCCTCATTGATAAAATTAGGGTGGGAATAGAGAGTGTCCAGGCCTTCTCGTGCTATGTGGTTGAACAAATAAGGGCCAAACCAGGAAATTTGTAGAGGGAATGGATAGGAGGGGATGAATGTGAGAAACATTGTGAAGGAGGGTTTTTGTTGTTGGTTCCTTAAGTTTATGCTTATTGCTAAATACCTAAATTCACAAGGACAATATCAAAAAGGCTTAATCTGCATAAGGTAAGATAAAGATTCAGAATTGTTTATGTCCCTTATTTGAACATTTAATTGTCAATGGCTTGAATTTTTAAAGTCAACATATTTAAAGGAAAATTGGTACAACTTGGCAGGGAAGAGTCTAAGAGCCCGACATTTGCTCTGCATTTACTAGATGACACTTTATAGCTATCATCTCATTGGGCTCCCCAACAACCTCGTAAGGTATCTGTTATCCTCACAGTACATGTAAGAAAACTTGTGTTAAATAGCTTGCCCTAAGATTTTACAGCTAGTAGGCTTGACTGCAAAAATATTTTCAGAAGCTAGGACTTGAAAAGAATATGGTGTTAAGAAGAAATGTGGGGAGCAGATGTGGTTCAGGCAGTTGAGCACCTGCTTCCCACATGGGAGGTCCCAGGTTTTGTCCCTGGTGCCTCCTGAAAACAAAAACAAACAACAAGCAAAACAAACGAAAAAACTAACTCGGGAGCCGATGTGGCTCAATGGTTGAGCGCCAGCTTCCCACATACGCGGTCCTGGGTTCTATCCCTGGCCCCAGTACCTCAAAAAATGAAAAAGTAAATGTGAGGGAGAAAGTATGTCTCAAAAAGAACTGTACTGAGCTTTTTATTACTCTTTTATCGATTTACTTTGCAACTATCCATCTCTTTTCTGCTGGTAGCAGAAACATGCCAAACTTTCAAATAGCCAAAGGACTGTGTAGAGGTCTCTCGTCTTTTCCATTTCCTTTTTTAATCACTTCAAGAAAAATGCTTTTGTTTTGTTTAGTTTTATTGATTCTCTTGCCATCCTTATATATCCAACTTGGCATTTTCCCTTTACCACATATTCTAGGAAATGTATGTATAAGTCAGCAAGAAGGAAGGAATAAACAGGTTCTTTCAAAACAACTGTAGCAAAGCTTCTGTTTAAAAAAAAAAAAAAAAAAAAAAAATCCCATAGTCCTTGTTAGAAGAACTTAATGCTCTTGTGAATTTGGCAGATTACAACCAGGTGTTTATATTTAAATCTTCCTGAAGCCCTGTTTGTGGTTTGATTCCTGCTAACTAGTTATAATATTTGCATTGATGCAATCAGCAAAATCCAGGCTGTGGGAAAGTTTGCCAGTTTACAGGTTTGCATGGCCTGGCTTCTTCAAACATCACTTTTATAAGAAAAAAGAGGAAAGAATGAATGGAGAACCTGTAGAGTTAAAACAGACTTAAAAGTCATATCAGAGAATAAGGCAACATGCAACTAGAGTGTTTAGGGTTGCACACTGGGGAATAAATCCCAAAGAAAAGCAAGGAAGCAATTGCCCTAACATCAGGCCATTGTTTCCTTGGGGGATTGGAGGGGGTATGATGGAATGAGGGGAAACAGAGGGCTTTTGGTGGTACCAAATTTCTGTTTCTTGATCTGGATGGTGGTTATGTTGTAAATATATATTATAAATAATAATTCATTATTGTAATTCATTCATCTTGACAATTATCATGCAATTTTCTCTATCTGTACTCTATAATTTTAAAAAGTTCTTAAAATAGTAGCATTGCTAGGACTGTTCAACTTGCATGTTTTGCCTAAGTTGTATGGGAAATGACATTCCATATTCATATTGTTTGCTTTTGAGAATTACCTAAAGAATTTCTTTTAAAAATGTTGATAATTGTTCAAGTCGGCATTTCAGAGCCTACTATGGAAAGGATGATGTTCCGCAAAGCTATCCTCTTTGCTCTAGTTAGTGCAGTTCTTCTGGCTCAGCCTCTTTACTAGATGTATGGGCGAATTCCTTAATTTTTCTAAGACTTGGCTTTCTCTATTGAGATGGAAATAATAATTATAGTTCCTTAAACAATTGTTGCAGGAATAAAATGAGATAGTGCATGTCAAATGTTTAGCAAAGTGCCAAACACATAGAAAGTACTCAATAAATACTATCACTAGTGGTATTACAATCAACCTACATTCTGGAAAATGTCATAAATATATATTTCTAATAATTAGTGATTATTGGACTTAGCTCATTACAAATGGAAATAAGAAGAGTCATGTTTATTTGATATCACCTTACTTTCTTCTCATTTTTAACTGCTGATTCCTCTATTTCTGGTGCCTTCCTCTTTCTCTTTGATGCCTGTCTCCCTTCACTCTCCAAAGGCATTCACATTCCAGAAAACTTCCTACTTGGAGTAATTTCCTAATTGGAACAGTTGGTATCTTGAAGTGCTAAGGCAAGGATTCTCCTCCATGTTCTTCTGCCACTTTGCAGACTTCTAAGTTGGGGAGATGGGGTGTGCAGCACTGGGAACAGCTGATAGAGGCACCAGGTCGCAGTCTGGTGATGACATCTCCAGAAGGCTGACGTGGTTTAATCAACCAACGGGACCAGCACCCCAGCCTGGGAGTGCTCATTCAGTGTTAACCGAAGACTTTGGGGCCATTTATTTTAGCTTCCCCACCCCCTTTTCCTGCAGGACCTCTATTCCTCTATTCAGTTTACACCTTTTATAACCCACCCTGCTGTGTTCCAACAGACTTACATTTTATATAAAGTCCCAGCTCTCTACCCCACTCAGTCTGTCAGGATCCATCAGTGCGCCCTAATTGCCTGGGAGCCGGCAGGTAACACTCCACTTCCCTCCATGTAGCTCTCAACGTTCACACACCTGCACATGTGCCTCACCTTCTCATTTGCCCCACCCTTGGTCACTCTCGTCATAGTCATCTGAGTGGCACATGTCAGGGGGTGCTAACTATCCCTAATGTAATATGAATATAGGTTAACATAGGTTAGTCATGAGTTCCAAGCCTCACTGAAACCTGTGTTTGCCCTGGTGTGACTCCTTCAAAGCCTCACCCTGAGTTTTGCAGGACATACCAAGGTCTACCTGTGACCTCAGTACTGCTTTCCTCAGTCATTCGACCTCACCTTCTTTGCCCCCTGCTTTTAGGTCTTCAGACCACTGGCTAACCTTCTTTAGCTTCCAGTAGGAGTCAGTCTCTCTTCTGACTTTTGAGCTTGACTTCCCTCCCAAGAATGCTTTGTTAGTTAAGAGGCTTTAGATTGCAAGTTACAGAAAACCTAACTTTGACTGGCTTTGATAATAAGAGAAATTAATCATTTTAAGTGATGTAAAAGGCAGAAGAGATTTGGGCTCAGGGATGCCTCGATCCATGGGGCTCTTACAATATATTAAAAGACTCAGTTTCTCATGTTCATTTTCAATTCTTGGTCTTCAGGGTTGTTGGTTCCACTTTAGGTGGCTCGTCCCTCTAGGTGACATACTTCTTTTCACTTCCAGGAAAGAAGAGCTTGGATTTCTCAACCGCTAGAAGAAATTCATGGACTTTTGCCTGATTGAACCAGGTTAGGCTCATGACCTTTCCCAAACTGGTCACTGAGGCCAGGGTTACTTGGCTTGTTGTTCCTGAAACACGTGGGCCTCCTGGGAAGGGCTGGATGCCCATGACAAATAGGGGCTCTGTAACCAAGAGAGGGAGACATGGACACTGTGTGGCTCAAGCAGAAAGGCCCACCAGGTGGGTTCGAGTACCATTCCTGTAGCTTATTGTCTTTATAGGCAACCCTCAGGCTAACCCCTCTCCCAGTTCATCTAGAACTTTCTCTATATATACCCTGGCTCACAGGATTAGCACTCCCAAAGAGCCCCCATTTAGCCTGCCTTGTCATCATGGGTGGGAACTGAACAGTAATTTCCTTAAAAGATTAGATTACGCCTCCAAAATTACAGCATAGACGTTTTCATTACCATCATCTCTAAGCAGTTGCCTATTTCCAAATACTAGATTTACTCCCCCACCAAAAATTCCAGAAAGACCTCTTGTCCTTCCTATTTGTGGAAAAATCAAAGGGAGTCAGCTGGCAAAGGTACTTTCCCTTGCTTACTCTCTGTCTTGCCTCTACTTCCTTGGCAATTTCTTTACCATCAACAACCACCTCTTCAGTAGACAGGAAACTCCTGAAAGTTTAGTGGATTTAGGTGAAAGAGGTATGGTTTGTGAGTGCAGTTCTATTTAGAGTCCTAGAACTCATGCCAGCATCGTGACTGTGTCAGTCAATTTTGAGTCAACTGTAAACTCTGGGGCTCTTTATTTCTTCTTCAGCTCCTAGACTTGCAGGGCTCAAATTATGCGCAGGTGTTTGTGAGAGAGCTGCACTGTGTTCCCTCTTTTTTTTTTTTTTTTTTTAAAGATTTTATTTATTTATTCATTTATCCCCCCCTTGCTGCTTGTGCTCGCTGGGTCAGCTAACCACACCGCACGGGCGGGCTTGCCTTCACCAGGAGGCCCCGGGAATCGAACCCGGGGCCTCCCATATGGTAAACGGGAGCCCTACTGATTGAGCCACAGCCGCTTCCCTCTGTGTTCCCTCTTGTAATAGCCACCGATAAGCTTGATCAGCTAATCAACAGCAAGGGCCCAAAATGCAGCCGATGTTCCATCAGGACAAATCATGAGCAGAGAGCCCTTCTCAGCAAGGCAGTGTTGGCAGATATATCAAAGAAATCACAAAATACACATTGTGCCCTAAGAAGTAGCTATATATTTGTGATACACATAAGTATATGTGTGTGACAGAGAGAATGAGAGGAGGGGAAGGCAAGGGAGAAAGGAGAATGGAGGAAAGGAGGGAGGTGGGTGAGAATGAGAATACGGTTTAGAAATACTAGAAAAACAACATCTGTGGGAATGGGCTGTAGCCATCCTTGCTGATGCTATCCAATGAACTATACATGATAAGCTCCCAGGGTTAATATAGTAGAGTTATGTGGTTGTAAATAAGAGAGCCAAAATGGAAGAGGAAATTGTGTAATGTGCCTTTGGATATGGCTTCCTGAGTCATAGCAGTTAAGACATGGGTGGTCTTTTAAGAGCAAGGTCCAGGAAGACCTCATGTTACAAACAGCTGCCACAACTATAAAGTAGAGGATAATAGTGAGTTACATGTGGAGACCCTTTTTGGTCTTTTGAACCACCCTTGCAGACCCAGATAACAATCACCATGGATGAGTTCTCTGTGTGGGTTGACCCTGAGGTGTGTTAGGACCTGGATGCTGAACCTCTGGGATGTGAGAATTTTGCTAGAAATGGGGACTTGGGGATAGGAGAGATTAGCTTGAATGTGAGGACCTGTCCTTTAGAGACAGTGAAGAGTCGAAATCACAATGTCCCAGAAGTGTAGCAAACTTGAATTTGATTCCTTCCTCGATTTCAGAAAGGTCTGGTGGGTGACAAGGGCTGCAGGAGTTTCTGGCAGAGGTCAGTCAGTGAGTGGTAATGTCATGATCCCTCCCCCATACTGAGGCAGAAACTCACCCAGGGGCTGGGGCCCAACATAGACAACAGAGTTCAGTTTCCAGAGGGAAGGATCTGGCAAAATACAGTCAGAATTAAGGCAGGTGTGGGGGGAAAGGGTTGCAGCGTAGTAAGCTCGTGAGCATCCAGCTTCCAATTCGTGGGCTGGGGCTGCAAAAGCAACCTACAACCCAGCTTCTCTGAAAACAAAGGATTATAGGATTTTATTATTAATTATTTGAGTATGTTCTTGCAAAATATGAAAGTTATGGGACTTTATATTAATCTGGATACAAACAATAGCATTGTTTGTGTTCGGTGTGTCTGTCCTTGTTTCAGAAATTTCTTTTCCAATTGTTATATGGGGTTAATTTGTTTTGTAGTGGATCAAGTTTAAGACTTCCTTATCTGGAATCTTGCCCTTTTTTTTTTTTTCACTATTGTTACTCTCCTTTTAACAAAGTGTTAAAAGTCCCCAACGGATACGTTATTAAATGTATTACTTTTCCCATAAATTTGTTCTGCTGAAACTTAACGTTTCTCAAAAGCAAAAAAAACCACAAAAACAAAAACAAAAAAACGCATGGTGGCTTCTTAGTAAAACTAAGGCTTATCCTTAAAGGATTTTGTTTTTTAAAAAATAATGAATGGCTGTGGCTCAACTGGTTGGGCTCCCGTTTACCATATGGGAGGCCCCAGGTTCAATTCCTAGGGCCTTCTGGTGAAGGCAAGCTGGCCCCTGTGGCTTGGTGAGCCGACACAGCAAGATGACTCAACAAAGGGAGACAAGCAGACACAGAAAAACGGAAGAGCACATTGAAGCAGCTGGGGGGGGGGGGGGATAAATAAATAAACAAAAATAAATCTTTAAAAATAGTAATAATAATGAAGGGGAGCGGGTATAGTACAGTGGTTAAGCACCTGCTTCCTACATACGAGGTCCCGGGTTCAATCCCTGGTACCTCCTAAAAAAAAAAAGAATGTGCAATTTATTTATTAATGAATGTACAATCATGTAAGTAAATGTGTTCCCTAGTAAAAGACAAAATGTAATAGTTCTTAATCATATGGGAAGGAAACATGTTGGACTTTTCTGACTAGGTTTTAAGTTTGATTAAAAGTTGGCAATGGGGAAGCGGCTGTGGCTCAATCAGTAGGGCTCCCGTTTACCATATGGGAGGCCCCGGGTTCGGTTCCCAGGGCCTCCTGGTGAAGGCAAGCCCGCCCGCACGGCGTGGTTGGCTGACCCGGCGAGCACAAGCAGCAAGGGGGGGATAAATGAATAAATGAATAAAATCTTAAAAAAAAAAAAAAAAAGTTGGCAATGAACTGCTTGTTCATTAGCCATGCTAACCATCCGTTTATCTACAATTATCTACAAGAGTGAAGGAGATTGATAGTAAGAACAACTCACCCAGTAATCTAAAAAGCATTCCTGTATTTCAGGTTGTCTCCAATGTTTGTCACTATGAATATTGTTTCTTTACAATCCTATTTTAATTAACTATCCCAGTGCCCCTATTTCTTGTCGGAATTCCTGAAGTAGTCTCCTTATGGTCTCCCTGTTCCTGGTCTCCCTCTCTGCCAGTCCATCCCCCACGGTGCGGCCGAGATGCGCCTTCTCCAACTTAGAGTCCTTCGTGTCCCGGCACACCAGGGCTCCTGCCCTCCTCTCCCATCCAGCTCTGCCGCAGTTCCCTGCCTCAAGGCCTCTCAGAGCACTCTTTTCACTGCACCTCTCTGCCACTGCACTTGCTCGTCCCTTTGCCAGAATGTCTTGCCCTGGTGAACTTTGACTGTGTGAAGTTTCCTTGACTGCCTGTCGTTGGATAAATAATGGCCCCACAAAAGACATCCATGTCCTAATCCCCAGAATCTGTGAACGTTCCCTTATATGGCAAAAAAAAAAAAAAAAGGACTTGCAGATATGATTAAATTAAGGATCTTGAGATAGAGATGATGGGTGGTCCTAAATACAATCATATGTATCCTTATAAGAGGAAGACAGAGGGAGAGGTCACACAGAAGTAGAGAAGACAGTGTGACCAGAGGCAGAGATGGAAGTGACGTAGCCACAAGCCAAGGAGTGCCAGCAGCCTCCAGAAGCTGGATGAGGCAGGGAGCAGATGTCCTCCCCTAGAGGACACCTTGATTTCAGCCAAGGGTGGCTACCTTTGGACTTCTAGCCTCCTGAACTGAGAGAGAATACATTTCTGTTGTTTTAAGCCACCTCGTTTGTGGTTATTTGTTACAGCACCCTGAGGGAACAAATATACTCCCAACCCAGGCAGATTTGCACTCTCTGTCCTCTCTGTTCCCATGGGTTCTGTGGTGCATACCTGTCGCAGGTTTAACTACCTTGTGGTCTGTTAGATACTGATGGCCTTCTCTACTTCTTTTCCTCCACATTATGTTTTTCTCAGTCAGTGACAATATGTGGTTTTATGTTCTGAAATGTTTTATTTTTTTCTTGATATCTTTACTTGGCTTGGCCAGCTTCCTTTTTCTTGCTTGCTTCTCTTTCTTTCTTTTTTATTATTTCTTTTACCTCTATTTTTAAGTGAATCTATTTTCTCTTTAATTTCACTGAGTCAACAAAGGAGTTGTTTTTATCTTATTTTGAAAAATTGCAAACCTATATAAAGTAGAAAGAGTAGCCAGTAAACACCCATATGTCCTTCACATGGAGATTCAGCAATTAGCATCTTGAAATATTTTTTACATTCTCTCCATATATCTTAACATATATATATTGATTTTATTATTAATAACTAATATATTAAAATTATATTAAATACATATTTATACAGTAGATTATATTTAGTATATTAAATATATATTAATGTGATATAAATCACATTTTTAATGGGCCCCATTTGAAGTTGCAGACATTATGACTCTTCACCCCTAAATAATTAAGGATGTATCTCCAAGAACTTGAATATTCTCCTGGCCCCTCTTAACTGTTCTGGAGGTGGGCTATGTGCCTGCCTGTTTATTAGGTACAAATACAAAACAATGCCAGCATGTTTCTTAAGAGTTTACTGGGAGATGGGGCAAGCTGCACACCCATTTCGCAGGCATATCATCCCCTCACGGGTTCAGGCGCTTGAAATCATTTTTGCAGTGATTAGTTGCCCAAAATCATTCAACCTGTGGTCCTGCTGGTATTAGAAACTAATTTTCTCCTTTCCAGTTCTAGCACGTTTAACTGCTTTGGGAAGGAGATAGCATAATTTCAGTTGCAAGCTAAATACAATAATTACTGTGTTCAAAACTAGCTCTGAATCTGTGGTTCCTTGGAGCCATGCACTCTCTCCCCTGGAATCTGATTCCGAATTTTTATTTTGAAGTCAGAGCCAGGTATTTGATTGAGTTCAAAGTCAGAACTAGGACAGAGGTTATCACCAATTCTGTAATTCCTATATTATTATATCCTTTCTCCCTCTGGTCAAACTGTTCCACCCATGAATTCTAGGTCAGTGATTTTATGTGAGATATCTAAAGAACATGCTGGCAGAAAAAAGTAGAAGATTGTTATTCCAAATAAAACAAAATCATTTTAAAACTTATCAGTGCTGATATTTTAAGCCTCATTCTAGATAAATTGTTTGCTGTGGCTGCCCCCATCTATTTGCCAAGACTTCCTGGAAGCCAGAAATTAAGTGGTGACAACAGTGAGCACTACAAAAATTAAGGGCGTATGTCTGTGTTTCCAGCCTGTACTGTTAACTGTATGTTAAGATATAGAGCAACCTTTTCTCCTATTGTCTTTGCTTTACTTTATTGGCATCAAGAAAAAGATACAAATTCAGACAGAACCTGGGTACCTTGGAACTGAAATTTGCTTGTTATACAGCTGTGTGACTTTGCAGAAGTCATTTTCCTTCCCTGGTCCTCTGTTCCCTTTCCTGACCATTCCCCAGACAGTTAGGGTAGGGAGGAGAGAAAGAAAGAGAAGCTCTAAGCCTCCACTAATCCTAAAATGCTAAAAAACATGCTGAATAAAGTAATGATATAAACCAGAAATGTTTAATTTAGATGACAAATTTATAAGAACCTGCTCACTGTATGCAAATGATTCTTCTATTTGCAGATGAGGATTTTGTAGTCATTAAAACACATGTAATAGAGCTTCTAATTGAAAACAGTATTTAATAGTGATTACCTTGAGCTACTGTATATCTTTGATGGTAATAAAACTACTTTCTTTAAAAAAAATAAAAAAAAAAACTGCAAAATTGAAGCTTCCCTGAACAACTAGGGGCATTAATGAGAATTTACTGTATTTTTAAATAGAAAATGACTACTCATAGGTATGTGTTAAATGAATTTAGTGGGCATGCAATTAACCTTGAATAATTAAACAAAAATTTCAGAAACAGTAAAGAATAAGATTATATTAGCCAGGGTTCAGTGGAGAAACAGCTGACAGGAGATACATATATATGTATATATTAAGAGATTTATTTTAGGAACTGGTTCACCCTACCATGGGGATTGGCAAGTCTGAATTCTGTAGGGTAGGCTGCAGGTTGAGAACTCCGATGAAGGTTTCAATGAATTCCCCAGAAAAAGCTGGCTGGCTGAAGCAGAGATAGAAATTCTTCCTTCTGACTGCTGAAATCATCTGTTCTCCCTTTAAGGCCTTCAACTGATTGATGAGATGTCTCTCTTTGCTGAAGGCAATCTCTTTTGTTGATTGTACATGTAATCAGCCATAGATACAATCAACCGACTAATGATTTAAATCCTAAAAACATCCTCACAATATCAGGCCAGTGCTTGCTTGACCAAACAGCTGGACACCGTAACCCAGCCAAGTGACACATGAAATTAACCATCACAAAGATATACCAGCTTATACTGAGCTTTTTCAGGAAACTGTTTCTGACACCTGTTTTATACCTATATATTTCTATAGTTTGGTATAACATAAACTCGCTAGATTTTAAATTTCAGCAAGCAGCTTTTTATTGAGCTCTAGTGAATGCTCTTAATTGTTGAAATGTGAATCTGGAACAAGCATTTGCTCTCACAGAAACTGATTGTTTGTATATTCAAACCCCAGGTGATTATAAAATAGTTACTTCCTTCGAGATCTTCCTAGGCACAAAGATCAAAATTTGCTATGTCTAGACAGTTTATAATTAATCTGATAATAGTAGAGTTCAAATAATGTTCAATGAACAACTTCTCTGTGCCAGAACCTATTCTAGTCATTTAGGGTACAGAAATTAGTTGATGATTAAGTCACAGCTCTGCCTTCAGGGAGCTTATAATCTAGAGGGGAAATGGACCTGTAAAAAATAATTATTTGCATTATTAATTACATTAATAACTATATATGCTGATAGAAGTATATAAAGACTCAATTCAGAGGAGAGAGATCAGGAATATTAAACTAGAAGATTAATCTGAGGAAATTATTCACAATTCAGCACAAAGAAATAAAGAGTTGGAAAATAAGAGAGATGTTAGGAAATAAGGAGGATAGAATAAAAAAGTCTAACATACTTCTAATAGGAGTTCCAGTTGGAAAGAATAGAGAAAACAGAGGAAAAGTGGAATTCAAAGAGATAATGATTGAAAATTTACAAAATTGGTGAAAGACATCACTCTTCAAATTGAGAAAGCAAGAGTCCTAAGCAAAAAGTAGTTCACATATAGAAAAATTGTAGTGAAACTACAAAAAACCAACAGCAAAGAAAATCTTAAAACTATCCTGAGAAAAATGACAGATTACCTACAAAGGAGCAACAATTAGACTGACAACCTATTTCTCAATAACAGTAAGGGTCAGAAGACAATGGAATAATATTGTCAACGTGTTGAATGAAGTAACTGTCAGCCTACAATTTTATACTCAAGAGAAAAGGTGACATGAAGATATTTGCAGAATGACAGAGAATTTGCAACTCAAAGGATTTCACTGAAAGAGCTATTAAAGTTTTCTTCAGAAAGAAGGACACTGAACCCAAAAAGAAAAAGATAACAAGAACAATGGTGAGCACTTTTCATAATAGGCAAACAGCGTAAACAACTCAAATGTCCATCAGCTGATGAGTGGATAAATAAAACGTGGCATGTTAATAAAATGCAATGTTGTTTAGTCATAAAAAAGGGATTATATATTCATAAATGCTACAACATGATGAGACTTGAAAACATTATGCTAAAAGACGCCAGTAAACAAAAGGCCACATATTCTATGATTCCACGTATAAAACTTGATCAACACTAGGTCACAAAATAAATCTCAACATAAACCATGCACTAGGTCATAAAGCAAATCTTGATTTACACTCAGCATGTGACCACAACCCAGTAACATTAAAAATTAGTAGCAAAGAGATTACCAACACTGCATTCATTTAGAAATTTTAAAAACACACCTCTCGGGAAACGGATGTGGCTCAAAAGGTTCGTTGTCCGTCTACCATATGGAGAGACCGGGGTTCAATCCCCGGTACCTCCTGGTAAAAAAAAAAAAAACACCTCTCAACAAGATAAGATTCAGATAAAAAGTCCTTCTTATCTGTTATTTAGTTAAACAACAATGTAAAAAATGCATGTCAAAACTATGGCTCCAGCTAACACAGAGGGAATACGTAGAGGAAAATAGCCATACCCACATATATTATTAGATAAGAATAAAGAGGAAAGAGTAATGAATTAACAGTCCAAATGAAGATGATAAAAGAAAACTGGAGTAAATAAGAAAATAATAATAAGTCTCAGAAGGAAAGAAGTGTGTTTATATCACCTTCATATAAAAGTTACTTATATCCCTTTGAGGAACTACCAGACTTTTCCAAGGCAGCCGCACCATTTTACATGCCCCCCCCTACAGTGTATGAGGGTTCTGATTTCTCCACACCCTCACTAATACTTATTATTATCTGCCTTTTTGATTCTAGCCATTCTACTGGATGTGAAACAGTATCTCATTGTGGTTTTGATTTGTATTTCCCTGATAACTAGTGATGTTGAATATCTTTTCATGTGCTTGTTGGCCATTTGTAGATCTTGTTTGGAGAAATATCTATTCCTTTGTTTATTTTTAAATTGGGTTATTTGTCTTTTTATTGTTGAGTTATGAAACTTTTTAATATATTCTGGACACAAGTTCTTTATCAGATATATGATTTTCAAATATTTTCTCCCATTCTTTGGGTTATGTTTTCACTTTCTTGATAATGATCTTTGAAGTACAAAAGTTTTTATTTTGACAAGTCCAATTTATCTATTTTTTTCCTTCTGCTTCTTGTGATTTTGGTGTCATATTTAAGAACTCATTGCAAATCCAAGGCAATAAAGATTTACCCCTCTGTTTTCTTCTAAGAGTTTTATAGTTTTGGCCCTTACATTTAGGTCTTTCATCCATTTTGAGTTAATTTTTGTAGATGGTGTGCAATAAGGATCGAACGTCATTATTTTGCATGTGGATATCCAGTTGTCCAAGCCCCATTTGTTGAAAAGACTATAGTTCGCCCACCGAATGGTCTTGGCACACTTGTTGAAAATGAATTGACCATGGATACATGGGTTTATTTCTGCACTCTGGACTTTACTCTATTGATCTAAATGCCTATTCTTACACCAGTTTAACACTGTCTTGATTACTGTTGCTGGGTAATAAGCGTTCAAAACGGGATGTGTGAGTCCTCCCACTTTGTTCTTCTTATTCAAGATTGTTTTAACTATTCTGGATCCTTGGAGTTTTCATATGAATTTTAGGAAATTGTGTAACTTGTCAATTTCTAGAAAGAAGCCATTTGGAATTCTGAGAGAGATTTTGTTGAATCTGCAGATCAGTATTGCTTTCTTAACAATATTGTGTTCTGATCAATGAAGCTGTTATGTATTTCCATTTATTTAGATCTCCTTTAATTTCTTTCAACCATGTTTGTAGTTTTCAGAGCATAAGTTTTTCACTTCTTTTGTTAAGTTTATTACCAAGTATTTTATCATCTTTTATTCTGTTGTGAATACAATAGTTTTCTTCATTTCACTTTTGGATTGTACATTAGTAGTATATAGAAACACAACTGATTTTTGTATATTGATCTTATATCCTGAAACCTTAACGAACTCATTTGTAGTTTTTAGTGGATTCCTTAGGATTTCCTATACAAGATCATGTCATCTGTGAATAGAGATAGTTTTACTTCTCCCATTCTAATCTGGATGCCTTTTATTTCATTTTCTTGCTGTGTTACTAGTTTTACAACTGTTTAATCTTCATGTTTGTAGATTTCAGGTTTGTTATATTATTTTATGTGCTTTCTGTAGGTTATACATGTTCCATAATTTTTTAAAAACTTAACTGATGTATAACCATTATAATATGATATAATTATTTTCTAATCACATGACACCAATAATTAAACATTAGTGTGGTCCTTAAAGGAGACATAGAAGGCAGAGAACTTCAGTACTGGGGCTCTGGACATGATCCTACACTGGCTGATTGTCTTTGAGCAAGTTACTTACTTCTCTGCACTTTAGTTTCCCCATTTGTAAAATGAGGAGTTTGGTCTATGGCCCGTCCAGTTCTAAAATTCTTTAATTGTGTGTTGGTAGAGAAACTATCCTTAGTAATCTAGCCTTCTTGTGGACACTTTTGATCCTTTCTTCATTCCAGATATCACTATAGAATTGTGCATTGTGGGTTAATATCACAGTGATATTGAATGTTATCGAGATATTCCTGGAAAAATAAATAATCATTTCCTTGGTTTTCAGACAACATTAAAAATTTAGGAATCTATTTCAAGTGTTTCTAACTCTAGTATTGTGTAGTATGTGAGATAAGAAAGTAGTATCCTATAATGCTTTTTATATAAATAAGTAAGTGTTAAGCATAAATGGATTAATTGTATTGAACCTATTTCTTAAGTAATATAATATCACAACTATTCATATTATTTTAATAGTCTAAAATATTTACTGGCTTATTTAGATGAAATAAAATAAGTTAACTGGTCAAAGTTCCTTCCTTTCCCCACTCCTCAGTCTGTGATCACACATTTTATCCCTAACTTTTGGTAGGTAGCAAAGTCTTACCCATGACCATTGCTGGGAGTGCAAAGATGAATAACGCAGAAATAACAAGACAAAATTCTTGCCCTTTATGATCTTCAATAAGCCTAAGAGACAGGTAAGAAAACCCATCATAATACCCTGGAAGGAGGATAAGCTCTGAAGTCAGATAGACCTGGGTTCCACCATTAATGATGGAAATTTAGGAGGTAACTTAAAACTTCTCAGCTTTACTTTCCTCATCTGTAAAAAGTGAATAAAAAAAACTGCCCGATTACAAAAGGAAAAAAAAAAAAATAGAGGAGCAGAATTATTGTCTTCCAGAAGCTGAATGGTTATCCTGTGGAAAAGAAAGCTGACTTAGGTCTGTAGCTCTAGAGAGAACAAGGACCAACCGGTGGAATCTTTGAGAGGCAGATTACATCTCCCTGAAAAAAAACAAACTCAGCTCTTCAACAACACAAGGATAGGAGACTCACTAGTTAGTAGGTAATTATTTTCCTGTTACTGGAGAAATTTAAGCCAAAAAGAAAAAAAGATGCCTATATACCAAGAAGACCATAAAGAAACTCACATAACAGATGGAAGGATTCTTTTTTTTTCATATAATAAACTTTATTATTATTATTAATTTTTTTTTAGGAGGCACTGGGGATTGAACCCAGGTTCTTGTACATGGGAAGCAGGTGCTCAACCACCGAGCTACATCCGCTCCAATAAACTTTATTTTTAAAGAGGTTTTATTTTTTTATTTTCATTTTTTTAGGAGGTGCCAGGGATTGAACCCAGGACTTCATACATCTGAAGCACACACTCAACCACTGAGCTACACCCACTCCACTAAAGAAGTTTTAGATTACAGAAAAGTTACATCAAAAGTATAAGTGGGGAAGTGGATGTGTCTCAAGTGATTGGGCTCCTGTCTACCACATAAGAGGTCCAGGGTTCAATTCCCGGGGCCTCCTGGTGAAAAGCAAGCTGGCCCAAGCAGAGAGCTGGCCCGTGCAGAGTGCTGGCCTGAGCAGAGAGCTGGCCCATGCGGAGAGCTGGCACAGCAAGATGATGCAACAAAAAGAGACACAGAAGAGAGACAATAAGAGATGCAGCAGATCAGGGAGCTGAGGTGGTGCAAGAGATTGAGCAGCCTATCTCCACTCCGGAAGGTCCCAGGATTGGTTCCCGGTGCTGCCTAAAGAGAAGACAAGCAGACACAGAAGAACACACAGAGAGCAGACAGCAAGCGCAAAACAATGGGACGGCGGCGGGCGGGGGATAAATAAATAAATAAATATTCATTCCTTCTTACAGCTGAGTAATATTCCATTGTATGTACATACTACATTTGGTTTATCCATTCATCTGTTGATGGACACTTGGGTTGCTTTCAACTTTTGGCAATTGTGAATAATGCCATGAACATTGGTGTTCACGTCCCTGCTTTCAATCCCTCTGGATATGTTCCTAGTATTGGGATTGCTGGATCATATGACAATTCTATAGTTAGCTTCCTGAGGAACTGCCAAACCTCTTTCACAGTGGCTGCACCATTCTACATTCCCACCAGCAGTGGATGAGGATTCCCTTTCCTTCACATCTTCTCCGACACTTGTAGTTTTCTCGTTATTTTTTTAATAGCAGCCCATCTAATAAGTGTAAGATGATCCCTGATTGTAGTTTTGATTTGCATTTCCCTAATTTGTCAGTGATGTTGAGCATCTTTATATATGCTTTTTATTTGTTTGCTTATTTTTTGTTTTTGCTCGTTGTCTGCTAGTTTTTTTTTGCTCATTGCTCTTTTTTTTTTTTTGCTCATTGTCTGCTCATTGTTTTTACTTGTTGTCTGCTCTTTGTCTTTAGGAGGCACCGGAGAACTGAACCCAGGACCTCCCATGTGGGAGGCAGGTGCTCAACTGCTTGAGCCATATCCGCCTTCTGCTCATTTGGTTTTTTTGCTTGTTGTCTGCTCATTATTTGCTCATTGTTTTTTTTTTTGCTTGTTGTCTGCTCATTTTTGCTCATTGTTTTTATTCGTCTGTTCATTGTTTTTTGTTCATTGTCTGCTTGTTGTCTGCTTGTTTTTTGTTTGGGAGGCACTAGGAACCGAACCCAGGACCTCCCATGTAGGAGGCAGGCACTCAACTGCTTGAGCTACATCCACCCCCTCATGTGTTTTTTAGCCAATTGTATTGCGTCTTTGGAAAAGTGTTTATTTAAACATGCAAGTGTTCTTAATTGTTTTGGTTTGCCAAATGGCTGCCAATGCAAAGTACAAGAAATGGATTAGATTTTATAAAGGGGATTTATTTCGGGTAAAAGCTTATAGTTCCAAGGCCATGAAATTTCCAAATTGAGGTACCATCAGAGGTGCTTACTCACAGAAGTCAGCTACTGTTGATCCTGATCCTGATCCTGTTGTCTGGCCACATGGTGAAGCAAGGTGGCTGCCAGTCTCTGCTGAGGTCTCACGTTCTCCTCCAGAGTCTACTATCTCCCGGTGCCTCTCTCTCAGAGCACAGCTGTGAGTGACAAGGCATAGGGCTTGTCTCTTTCCGGGCCTCCTTTATTAGTCTCACTACTCTGCTTTCTTCCCGAGTTCAGCTGCAAACTATCAAGTATATGGGTCATCTCTCCCTGGGCCTCAGCTTTTTGAGCCTCTCAGGGGCTTCTCTCCTTGCAGCTAAGCAGTGGGTGAAACTGGAGTCCTTTCTCTCGCATTGCAGTATCAAATATGGCAGCTTCCTTTTCCATTTTTATCAGACCAAGCTTGAGGGCGGAGACTCAGCCTGAGTCACTCCTCGCTGGCATAGTCTAATTGAAAAGGTCTCATACTCACAGGAATGGGTTAGTTCACAGACATAATCTTTCTCTTTGGGGGATTCATGAAATGATTTCAAATGGCCACATTAATGTAGTGTCTTTGGATAGGAATCAGAGGGTCCCTGAAATTTTTTTTTTTTTAAAGATTTATTAATTTATTTATTTCTTCCCCCCCACCTCCCACCCCCCATTGTTTTGCACTTGCTGTCTGCTCTCTGTGTGTTCTTCTGTGTCTGCTTGTCTTCTCTTTTGGTGGCACTGGGAACCAATCCTGGGACCTTCCGGAGTGGAAGAGAGGCACCACCTCAGCTCCCTGGTCTGCTACATCTCTTATTGTCTCCTCTGTGTCTCTTTTTGTTGCATCATCTTGCTGCACCAGCTCTCTGCGCGGGCCAGCACTCCACATAAGCCAGCTTGCCACACAGGCCAGCTTGCCTTTCACCAGGAGGCCCCGGGAATCAAACTCTGGACCTCCCATATGGTAGACAGGAGCCCAATTGCTTGAGCCAATCCGTTTCCTGGATCCCTGAATTTTAATGGAAAATATTAACATCTTCTTTTGCACCAACCTCTGACTGAAATGTACCATTTCCTTCAATTTTGAATGTAGAAAACAAACTAAAGTTAACAGTACTTATAACTTTATCACCAATAGAAACCACAGATAATTTTATATCACATTACACTTGTTGCACGTATCTTGAAATGTCATTTATGCTCATCCTTACTTTGAACTTATGGTAGTTACTGGACCTGCCACCAGATCTTAATTTTTATTACATTAATAAAGAAACATATATAGTGCAAACAAACAACCATCATAAGTGTTCAAAGGGAAATATATCTTTTGTGTCCTTTAATAGACAAGGAAGTCTGACTAACTGAGAAGTTGATACCTAATCTTCACATTCTTTATGAAAAGAAATTGTGCATATTAAATTTCTTTGCCCACTTATTTCTGCTTAGTAATTTTAAAACATCTGATCCACTCTAAATTTTTGCCTCATGTAGATTCCAAGGTCTGAGAAAGTAACCAAACTTTAAAGTTAGTTCTAACTTTAGGAAGAAAAAAGTGAATTTTAGATTCAGACCATTTTGAAATATGACTAACTTTTATAACAATACATAGACTTATGGGGGGAAATGGTGGAAAAACAAATGAGATTTCTTTTTGCCCTATAGTGAAAGTTTAAAAAGTTAAAATAATAACAGTATTATTGGCACTACTGATTCAAAAATATGGTCTAATCCCCCTTATTTACGCACATCTGTAAGTTATTTCCTGAGAAAAAGAAATAAAATGCTACAGATTTGTATTGCTGATTCTACAGCACATTTTTAAAAATTGTAATTGGTAGTTTCTACCATCCTTATATTAAGAAAAGCATGAAATTATTTATATTTATAAATATCTTATAAAATTTATTGGATTTAGAAACTATTATTAAAAATAAAATGAGTGTTTACAATAATATATCATAAAGATGGCACATACACCCTGATGCAAAATGTCAAGAAATGGGGAAACAGTGAAACCAAGCAACAGGTTGACAGGTTTTTAAAAATGAACATTTAAATGATTGCTCAACCACTTTTGACATTTACGAAACCAAAAGATAACTTTATTATAATTTCCTAATATCAATTTAATCCCTCACTTTGGATGATTAATGTATTGTATAACATTTTCATATGCATGATCTCACTCATTTTTAACTTCCCCCAAACTCTTTAAGGTATTGTCTCCATTTTGCAATTGAAAAAACTCAGAGTTAGGGAGGAAAATGACTTCCCATGGTCACACATGATGAATATGTAGCAGAGAGAGGTCTCCTGGCTTTGGGCATGGCGCTTTTTGGTCTGCCTCTTAAAATAGTATGCTGCCTGTATGCCAGAGTGACGCTCTGCAAACTGTCTCACCTTTTTTTGTTGTTGTTTGACCTGCTTTTTCGTTTGACCTGCTTTTTCTCACTCCAAGTGCTCCACCATATCCCCACCCCATTTTTCCATCTTCTTATTCAGCTTCAATCTATTGCTTATTACCATATAGCAAATCACTCCAAAGCTTGGTGACTTAAAACTGCAACCACTTATTATTGCTCACTAATTAATGGATCAGCTGGGCTGTTGGTAGATGAGGGTCAAGCTTGGCTGATTTCAGCTGGGCTCACTCATGCCTCTGTGGTCAGCTGGCAGGTCACTGGGAGCTGGCTGGCGGTTAGGCTCTAGTCACTAGGGCAATGGGGTTGAGTGTGTCTCCTGTCGGTGTCATCCAGCAGGCCAGGTGGGCTTGTTCTCAAGAACCTTCCAGGAAAATAAGCAGAAGCGTGCAATGCCTTTTGAGGTCTAGTTTTGGAACTAGCATACCTTCAAGGAGTTGTGTCCTTTTTTTTTTTTTGCAATTTGCCATACTCAGATTCCTTTCACTTAATTTGTTTGATACATTCAGATTGATATTAATAATTTAATAATTTATACCTTTCCATGAGTATTTGTGTTTAGGGAAAGAAACTGTTATAAAACAATGTTTAATGTAAAGAAATGATAGCCTCAGGCTAATCGTTAACCCTGAGCCAGGGAGCTATTTCTGTAGCAGGTGAGCTTTTCCTTATGTTTTTCAAGTCAAACCATAATCAGTGACTTCCTCCCCCACCAATTTTAAACACCCTGCCCGGTGCCATTTAAACTGCTCAGTGAAAGATTGACAGAATTTTCAAGTCTGTTATTTCTGTTCAACAATTTACTTTATAATTATCTAAGATTTTCATAATTAGCCACTCAATGCTAAACAACTTATGAATCTTTATTTTTCTTATTACTGCCAAATGTATTAGATTGTAAATAGAAAGCATGGAAATAGCACACAAAATTGTGATACAGTTGTTCCCCATCAGGAATAGTGAGCAAAATTATTGCCAAGGGCCTTTATTAGGAAAAGAAAATTCTTAACTGATTAAAGGGCAAGGATATCATGTATCAACTATAAAATGGGTTTTCAACTTTTCTGCTTCATTTAAAAAAAAACACACATTTTCACTTCAGTGCATATAATAAAGCTCTAAAGCTTCAAAGACATTGCTTTCTGAAAAGGGTTCCTTGTAATTGAAATATACATTTGAAATTCAAATAACTCCTTGGAATTTGAAGCCGCCTAGAAGTTATACAACGTAGAAGAAGAGGGGGGAAGATTCCTTATACTGTCGTGAATTTATACTAACAATATATTATACCTTTGTGCTTGGATGGCAGCAGCAAATGCATCCTATGAAGCCATCAAACCAACACGAGCTATATGTGATAAATATCTTGGGCACTATGTAAGAACTTGTTTTTTAACCTCTGTTCTTCTTTTAAACCATTATATACTTTTTTTTTTTTTTACCGGGAGGTCCCGGGGATCGAACCCGGGTCCCTCCATATGGGAGACGGACGCCCAACCAGTTGAGCCACATCCGACCCCCCATTATATACTTTTTTAAGTAAGTATTTTTAAACCCCTGATTTCATGTATAAGACCCAATAGAAGATGTGGTTCTCTTCCCTCAGAGGAGGCACAACAAATCTTCTAGGTCTCCTGCCACATACATCTACCCCAACCACCCAACTATCAATAAACCAGCTTTCACCATTTAGAATCTGAGAGAGTAAAGATGGGCTGAGGTGGTCTGAGAAGGTTTCATGGAGGTAGACTCCAACAGGCCAGGAGGGTGAGGTGTGATTGGAATGGGCCGAAAGAAAGAGCTACACAGTCTTTCTGAGCCAAGTGGCACAAGCAAAGGTAGGACATCTGACCAGAGATGGCACGGGCCAGGTACCTCAGGTAGAGGATGCATGTTAAGGGTGCCATGAACAATTAGATGGCCGACGTGAGGACGGATTATGGGGAGCTGGTGAGGTATTTTTATATTCGATGTAGTTGACTATAGAAAGACATTGTGAGTTCTTGACCAGAGGAGTGGTGGAAAAAATTAGTTTGTCTCAATAGAAATTAATTTTAGAGGTAAAAGGGTTTTCTGAACACATCCTATCCGACATTCTCTTTTTTTACTGAGGCCTAGGGAGTTGAAATAACTTGCTCATGGTCGCCCAGTTAGGACGTAGCACAAATATGAATCTCAGATTCATCCTTTAACTCCAAGTCCAATCATCTTTCCTTTTTATCATGGTCCTCCAGGATATATTAAGGGAAAGAAACAGGGAGACCAATTGGGGGAAAGTTTGTAGTCTGTGGTTGAGACAATAGAGACCCCCAACCAGAGGGGCTGCTGAGGAGAATGGACAGAAAGGATAAATAAGAATCTTAGTGGGGAAAAGTCAGAACCTGGTGTCTATTTTCTTTATTTTAGTGAATGAGGAAAATCTTAGAGAATTTAGTAAAAGACTGAGCTGTTTCTAAAAAATAATATTTGACTAATGTGGCAGTTTGATATTATTCATGAATCCCAAAAAGAAAAAGATTACATTTATAAACTAATCTATTCCTCTGGGTGTGATACCCTTTGATTGTATTAAATTCCATGAGGGGCCTCTGATTAAGTTTACTTAATAAAATCAATTTAGGGCTTCTGATTGGACTACATCAATAAGGTGTAACTCAGGTTATACCCCTTGGTGGGCTGATATGAATGGACACTCAAGAAGACACACAGAAGAGGAGAAAGCTTTGTCATGTTTGATCCTGGGGCCCCAGAGAGAGATTAGCCATTTGCCCAATAGTTTGCAGCTGAAGAGAACAGAGCAGCAGAGCAGCTGAGAAGGCCTGGAAAGAAACAGCTCTATGCCAGAGACTGATATAGGAAGCCCTGAGAGACCAGGCAGAGATCGCCCACCATCAACATGTGGCAACTGACTTTGGTGAGAAAGCAGTCTTGAGTTGGACTCTTTAGGGCCTTGTAACTGTAAGCTTTTACCCCAAATAAATACCCCTTATAAAAGCCAACAGATTTCTGGTACTTTGCATCAGCATCCCTTTGGCAGACTAAACAACTAAAGTGAAAAACTATTCCAATAAAACCATATTCATATTCTAAACTGACCTTGGCAAATAGGTGCTACATAAACATTTGTTGAATTAATTGAACAAATGAATGAATGAATGCATCAACTTAAAATTGTGTTTTTTTCTTTTTCTAGTAAACACCTTACACACATTGTTTAAAGTAGCATTTATAGAAAGTATTATTTTCTTCCACAGATTCACCTTTTCGGAGTTTTTCTGGCCATTTTAGGAAACTTGGTAATCAGCATTTCTCTAAATATTCAGGTAAGAAAAAGCTTGTTTTCTAACTCTTGTTTGATTCAGGGCTGCATTATGACTTCTATGGGACTCAGGCACTTTTGCCTTCATGGGCCCTTTTCTCCACACAAAAAAAATAATAAAAATTAGATTTTATGACTGCATTGGTATAAAGACAAATATAATCCAGTCTGGATTATATGTTTTTTTCTTCTTCAGACTTTTAAAAGAACATTTTTGTGGGCCCCTAAAAATATGGTGGGCCCTTGGCACAATGACCGCTGTACATATTGGATAAGTCAGCCTGGTTTGATGTACAGCTCTTTGATTTCTTTCAATATCATAGAAGCAGTTCAAAGGAATACAGCTTTTTGGTGTTTTCTTTCTTTAAAATACTATCAAGTATGTAAATATAAACTAAAGATCTTAAAGAAAGACTAAAGTGTAATACAGGAACTTTGAACCATGAACTAGAAACCCAAATGAATTGCTGACTTGCTGAACTAAAAACTGAAACAAATACTAATTTTGAGTCAAACCATGAATCAAATTAAACATTTCAATCATTTAAGGAAACAGTTTGAAATAGAATTAAACCAGTGCAGTTTCTAAAACTATTAAATCAAAATAAACGGGAACATCAAAATATATCTTCAAATATTGTGTTATTACATGCAAACCCTTGGTAGAAAAATGACCTGATATAATTTTCCATGATTTCTAAGAAACGTATTACTGAAAAAATATATAAAAATAAATCAGTGTCTTTATAAAGTGATTCAAAGAAGGCAAAAGAAAAAAGTGAAATTCCCCCCATTGCTCAGAACTAGCCAGTTAATAATGTATTTTTTTCCAAATTCATTTTTATGCATAAGAATACACATGTATTTGGGTGGATGTTCCAAAATCTATGTAACGATCCCTTATGGATTGTTTTTATCTATTATAAATAATGGTGAAATGAATCTCTCTCTCTCTCTCTCTCTCTCTCTCTCTTGCAAACTTGCATGAGTATCCTATAAGAAAGATTCTAAGTAGAATTGCCTGGTTAAGGGGTTTATCCATTTTAAATATTGCTAGTTCAGCCAAATTAGTATCTACAGTGGTTGTACATGTTAAATTCACACCAGCAGTATTTGTGCACATTCCCCAGATCATGCTTGTATCATTAATTATTTGGTGGGGGGAGAGGAAGGCATCTGATAGATGAAAATGGTATTTCATTGTTTCAAAATGTTTGCATAATTTAATTATTGAGGTTGAGAATCTTTTCTCCTGTTCATTGATTATTTGTAATTTTCCTTCTATAAATTACTATTTCATATCCTTTTCAAATCTCTCAGATTTCTTTGTCTTTTTCTTATTTATTTATAGGAACTCTTTATATTATTTTAGTGATAGTTACTTTATGTCATAATATGTATTGCAAATATTTTCTCCCATTCTGCTCTATTGTTTGTGCTTTAATTTTGTTCATAGTATATTTTTCTCTATACAACAGAACACAGAAGTTGTTTCTCTTAGTACAATAAGATCTACCAGCCTTTGCTTTTCTGGCTTATGAATTTTGTACCACACTTAGAAAGATCTTGCTTATGCCAAGGTTATTCCATATTTTCTTCTAGTACTTTTGTTATTTTCTTTAAAAAAAAAAAAATTTAAGTCATATGGAATTATACATATTGCTTATAAGGATGTATATTTAGCTATAAAATCATTAGGGAAATAGGGCTTTATTTCATGGCTAGTTTTTTAGGAATTTATATGTATAAAATATAAAGAAATATTAAAACCAGATATAAGTAAAAGTCATCCTCCAAACCCCCAGGACCAAAGAACTCTGCCCTGCTATGTTTATTGTGTTAGGTACTTTGCCCTATAAACTTGAATCCCTTTTTCAAAAGGTTTCTCTTTAGTATTTTATCATCTTTATTTCATTAATGTTTATGTTGGCATCTGGATTTTATTTTTTGACGTTCTAAAAGAAGTGTTTTGGTTAAATGGGCTGAAGAGTCACTTAACTCCTTAACCTATACCTAATTCTTAAAGGGTAATAATGATACTAATTTTGCAGAGTTGGAATGAGCATTCAGCAACACACATTTGTGAAAAGGTCTTTCAAACCACAAAAGGCTACATAAATGTAAATTCTTTCTGCTGTTAATACGCTTGGAACAGACATGAAACCACAATAATTGCTCTATAATACTCTGGAAATAAAGTTAAAAGCCATGATTCAAATTTATAGGAATAAAATTTTTAAGGCAAGTTTTAATTGGGTGGAAATGTTTTCTTATTTACATTCTGATTTGCTTCCAGAAATATTCTCATCTGCAGTTGGCACACCAAGAGCACTCCAGGCCATATTACAAGAGCGTTTTGTGGTGGGGTGGGATCTTGCTGATGGCCATGGGAGAGACTGGAAACTTTGCAGCCTATGGATTTGCCCCCATTACGCTCATCGCGCCGTTGGGTTGTATGTCTGTTACAGGTAAGCCATTTTTCTGTGTTTTGATGTATGACGAAAAACACACAGCTGAAACAACACATGCACAAAAGAAGAGAGTCTGTTCCCTCTTTCCTTAGCATGTGAACTTGGAACAATTTTAGTTATCCACCGTCGTGCTGCCACATTAACCATGGAGAAACTTGCATTTTATAGCTATAACCTTATGTTTAAAAGCCTGATTCCCAATGTCTGAGTCATAATAAATCAACGGTGACAGCAAACTTGATCCTGTGCTTTTAATCATTAATGAAAATTGTCTAAAAGCATTTGTAATACAATGCTATGTTTTAATCATATGCTGACATTAAATGTAGCTGGAGTCTTGGATGCCTGATCTTGACTCCATAGTTTAGCATCGCTTTTATATTAAGAATTAAATATTAGTTTCTCCACATTACTGTAAAAACATGTAATTTTACAGTAATGTCATAATTATCTGCTTAAAATTTATATAATTTGCTAAATACATTTAGAAAAGAGAAACTGAAATGTTTTTAAAGGTTAAAAAAGTAAAAATCACTGCTAAAAAGAACAAATTCTCTAAGCCCTGTTAAAATTAATAAAAACTTTTAAAGTTTTACTCTTTACCTGCTACTATGGAAACAGCAAGTTTCTAAATTTCTGTGAATTTAGATTCTCTATTGAAATAGAAACAAGTTGATAGTTATTATCTGTTAACAACTAGATCAAGCATAACGTACTCACATTTCCCAATCTTAATATTTCTTCTGAAAAAAATTTATATGACATGCTTAAAGAAAGTAAGGTATAAATTAGAATAATATAGATTCAAAAATTTTCACTTTATTTTTAACATAGTTTATCCATTTATCTAAAATAATTTATGATGTAGTATAACAGAATATATAGCAACAAGCACTTTTTAGCTTTCTAGAAATTGTTTAATTAGGATCACCCTGAATAGGCACACAATTTATATAATCATTTACCATTTTAAATTCTGATAAATTGAGCAAATTGGTTCTCTCTTAGTCTACTAGTAACTGCTTATATATAACATATGCATGGACATTTTAAATACGTTTTTCCTTTCTCAAAATCTGAGAAATAAGAGATAAAAAATCTAGTTATATTGTCAACTTGGGGCCTCTATAGACTCCAATTGTTCTGAAAATGTTAATTATTCTACATAATGGCTATACATTTAGAGCTGAGTTTTAGTTTTGTTTCTTACTCTGCTTTATACTCAATTTCCATGAAATAGCCAAAGAAAATGAGATACCTGAGGAAGGTTGAGTGTACTACATTGTATTAAAATTCTCCGTTTTTCTCCACTTAGCTCACATAAAGGGGGGGATATGGCTGGATTTATTGTAAAGATCAGAGATTTGACAGAAATGAAATATAGCCAGGCCTCTTGAGACCTGGATTGAGAATTTGGGAGTTGCCATTGATGAAGGGTCAGAAATGACCCCTTGCAGACCTGCACTGGAGGCTGTCTGTGGAGCCACTCAGCTTGGCGTGACTTGTTCAAAGCTCTCATTAGTAACCAGAAGTTTAAGATGTCCAGTCTTCCCCTAGAAAGGTGTCCTGTCCTCCCTAAGTACCCAGAGGGGTGGGGGGGCAGCCAACCACCTTCTTCAAATTCTGAGCCCCCTACCTTGACAGAAGGGTGCTTTTGTTTATGGTACAGATAGCTTTTCTATGTATAGTATCTTAGCCCCAATTAATTTAAAGTTCAGAACATTTTTAGCTACCTCTCTTTGTCCATTTAAAATGGTTTAAAGAAGTGAACTCAAATACAAATCATTTCCTACTTTACAGTTTTCACAAGCAGTGATATATACTCATAACTAATATTCCTGCAGCACTACTGAACTGAATGCAAGGTTATTATAAAGTGTCATGGTGGGTAAGAAACTGCTCGTGATTTTGAGGCTTCTCCCCAGAACACTGCCCTGAGATCCTTTATAAAGATTCCAGAAACCCTAGAAAACTTGAAGCAATGGGAAGTATTTTCAGATAAGGTGTATTTTACAGCTGTGTCTACAGATGAGATGGAATAGTTCTATATTTTTCTATGCTAGAACTTTTTTTCCCCCTGTTATAGTTTGGAAACTTTAATAAAAATCTCACCTCCCTGTGAATATAAAAAATAATTTCTGTTGCAGTGTTGCACATGAGATTGCATATTCTTTTCCGGTTTTTCTTCAATCTTGTGGGTTTTTTTTTTTTTTTTTTTTTTTTTTCCAAATAAAAAAGAAACCTTAAACCAGAACACTTAAAAAAGTTTTAACCCATAAGTCCAACTGAGGGGTACTTTCTCCCACCTTCTTCCCTCTCATTAGGTGGCCGGGTTCACACCGACACACATATTCCTTTCCAGAAATGAGGTGCTACTACATGGATAAACTTGGGTACTAGGCTTACTACATATAAGGTTGCTAATATGTTAGACCTACTGTTTCGGCTTATGTAATCAAAATTCCTGCTTCTTTTGCACAGTTCAGTTGAACAGACGTTGTTGTTGTTTTTTAAAAACGGGTATGTCAGAAACACTGTGGTAAGCTAATGGGGGATTCAATTCGCACTCTACTCAAGCTTTCCTGCCTTGAACCATCTCCCTTTCTATCCTGCCTTTCCCTCTCTGTGTGCCTTGCTTTCCCTCACTAACATGCTCACCCAGAGGCAGCACTTCCTGAACACTAGTTCCCCAGATGGTTTCATAATGGGCATTCTAAGAAACACTATGTATGTGCAACTTTCTCTCTACTTGCTCTGGGTTCGTAGCATTTTTGTTTACTTGCTAATTAACTACAGAGAGGCCGAATGGCAGGTTTCTTTTAGGTCTAAATGCAATTTGAGAGCATATTTTCTGGGAGACTATTATTACACCAAAAGACCACTAAAAAGAAATAAATAATTTGGATATATTGTGTGGAGTTCATTATGAAATTTTGAGTTACTGCTAATCCCTCATGTCTCAGGTAAAACCTCACCCTTTGGGCTTCTAGACTTGGTTAAATGGGCTTATTCTCTGCTTCCTTAGCATCTTCCGTGGGTCCCCCTCTCATATATATGGTGTCTTTAGTGAATTAGAAAAAAGCAGCCCCTTCTCAAGATGCTCTATTTCTGTCTGTCTGCAAATTATTATAACACTGATTTTATCAGACAATACACACTGGTGCCATCTGCCAGAAAATTGTCCAAAGAAATATATAGATCGACAAGTTCTGTGATATGGGTGGTGTCTCATCAGAGGTTATGTCTTTATGCAGTGCACAACCTACCCAACTGCACACTGTAGCCCTGAACCTACACTCCCCTTCAGCAACTTGTTTAACGGCCGTCTTCACATTCAACTGAGATCAGGAGACTGGGGACCATGTATGTTTTGGTACCTACTGACTGTTCTCTCCAGGAGACTAAGGCACAGGGAACTTATGTAATATGGCCTTGTAGAACTGGTTTGAATTTGAATTTTAATAAAATGAGAAAAGGATGTTCTAGGATGTTCTGTGATGATGGAAGAACAAAACTCTTGCTTAAAAGATTTCAGTTCTTGGGGAGCAGGTATAGCTCAGTGGTTGATTGCCTGCTTCCATGAACAAGGTCCCAGGTTCAATCCCCAGTTCCTACTAAAAAAAAAAAAAAAAAAAATCAGTTTTTGATGAAGCATGATAGTTAAATATTTCATTGCCAGGGAGTCTTGTGACTATTCACTCTTTTTTTTTTTTTTTTTTTTTTTAATTTAATTTAATTTAATTATTTTATTTTATTTTATTTTATTTTTATTTATTTATTTTTTACCAGGAGGTCCCGTGTATCGAACCCGGGTCCCTTCATATGGGAGACGGACGCCCAGCCATTTGAGCCACATCCGTCCCACATTCACTCTTGTGAATACTAAAGGTTTTATAAGCCTCTCCTTTTGGGGTTGAGTTATATTACTTGTACATCTTGCATTTAATGTTTTCTTTTGTTCCATTCATTCCATGACTGTTATCTATGCTACACTTACTAATTTAGAAATTATTAAAACTAATGATTTTATCAACAATCCAAAGATTTGTAGCACATGAAATTAAGGGATTCATGGCAGATTGACTTAGTATTAAATAAAATTGTCCAGGGGATGGCAAGAGAGCAGTGTACTGAGGGGTTCGTTGCAGGAGCAGGAAGGGAGAGAGAAATAGAACATGATGGAAGCACCGATGGTATTTTTAAGTTCTGTCCCTCTGAGTATATTGATTTAAAGTAATTAGAAAAGATTTCAGATAATATATCACTTCTTTACAAGTTAATATCAGGTAATACTTTAGATGAGGTAAAGGTAAGAAACTAATATTGAATGAGAAATCACTATATCAGGTACTATAGGAGACATAAACTTGTTACCTTACTTAATTATTGCCCAGCTAAATAGACATGAATAATAAATAGATTGTTTAAGATTAACTACATGACATTAAATACTTGGAATTTTAGGTGGAAAGATAAAATTTGGCTCTAGAAAAATTTCCTAAGAGAAGTAGACACCCCGTTACTGGGCTAATTTGGATTAAGTTTGGAGAACTAACTGCATTGAGATGAGGAGAGGATGAGATGTATGAGCAACAAGTCTCTTCCATCTCTCCTTCTCCCTAATATGCTGGCTTTTGCTCAAACTGAAATTCAGGATGTGGAATATGTGTTGTTTCGTGTATTTCTGTTGTGCTCCTCTGAAGCTGTTAGCTGCAGTGTGTCTGTAATCCATTAGACGATGGTCATGGCATAGCCAGAGAGCCCTGGTTTCTGGAATTCCAAAGAAGTCATCTCAAGCAGAAACATTTGTGTCCAAGACTTTTATTAGAAACAAATGAAAGCAAACACAAACAGACTGATGAGCAAGTGACCCGAATTGTTACACAAACCTAGATGCTGCTAATTCTCTCTGTCCTCCGAGGGCAGTGTGCCCAGAAACTAGCCTGGATGAAATCTCTGGAACTATAAAATCTCACCAGCCACACCTCAGTTAAAGGTGGAGTGGGCATCACATCCCAGAATCCTCAGGATTGGGGAATGAACGATGGACTAGAGTGGACTTACTGTTATTCTGCTATAGACTTATTGTGATTCTAGCAATGAAAGAACTTTTATCATTGATGTGGAGGCAGTGGCCACTGGAGGTTCTGAGGGGAGGGAGAAGGAAAACAGGTGTAATAGGGGGACATTTTCAGAACTTGGGAATCGTCCTGAATGACATTACAACGACAGATACAGGGCCTTATATATCCTGCCATAACCTACAGAATTGAGTGGGAGAGAGTGTAAACTACAATGTAAACTGTAATCCATGCTTAGTGGCAATGCTCCAAAATGTGTTCATCAATTTCAATGAATGTACCACACTAATGAAAGATGTTGCTAATGTGGGAAAAAGTGGGAGGTGCAGGGGAGCAGGGCATATGGGAATCCCCTATATATTCTCTGTAACATTTATGTAATCTAAGTATCTTTTAAAAAATAAAAAAATTAAAAGGAAAGAAATAGGGTTGAGTTAATAAATGAAATGAGTTCTGTAACACAATATGATTTATACAACTAAAAAGACATTTGCCAAATAAAACTACGTTTTTCACTGATAAAAAACAAAAAACCTCACCAGATGCTTATTAGAGTGGCACTCTATATGAACATTTATTTTAATGTTTGAAATATGCAGAAAATATCCCTTTTCTCAGTGATTTGCTGGGTTGTCTGCTTTAGCACATTTGTCCACAAACCATACCGAATAAAATGTCTAGAATAAAACTCTTAAGTTTTAGTTTATTTGCTCATATATTCTCAGCATAAAGCATTCTTAAAATCTAAATGCTTTATCTGAGATATCTTTTTTCCAGCCATCCTTATTTTTTGATAATGCCATGAAGTATTTCTAGAGAAATTGCTATTGAAGAAGTTATATGCTTAAATTTATAACACAGAATTAGTCTTTTCAATGGTAGTGTTTTCACATTTTTGGAGTCTTTTTGAGGTTAATCATGAATGTGTGCATGCCAAAAAAAATGTAGAAAAGAAAGCGTTATGGTTCTTAATCTAGGTAAATTTCCTTATTTGAAATTATGCAAATTACCTACAAACAATGGTAGTACATCTTCATTTTCTATAGTAAATGACAATAACATTTTTTTTCATCAACATGAATTATTTGACATTTTCATTACTTCCAATATGAGATGGTAGGACAATTTTTCTATCTGTAAAAAGACATTTTTCAAATTGTCACATCTTCAAATCTTCAAATCCTAACTCTATGGAAGACATTATAATTGACATATTTTTTTCCTAAAATTCTACAACCAGGAGGGAATGATAATTATAGAACAGTACATCAATACGGTTAGAGTCAATTGAGCCTGTAAGCACACTCAGTGTGTCCATGTGTTTGAAGTTTGATTGTGACTGACACGAAAGTGTTTCTGTGGTTTTCTTTTTAGCAGTACAATAAAGTTGCCATTATAAGTGGTCAGAAACCACAAGCCAGATATTTACATGTGAGGGTCTATTTAAAGCATTATTATATAAATATGTTCTTTTCATGTCATTTTTTTTTAGAAAAGTTTTCTTTACTACTTTGTCTTCTACTTTCCTATATTATAAACAAATACTCTGGTGTCTCTTCAGATTATAGAGGTTAAACAAGAAATTTAACGTCCAGGAAATGAAAATTAACGAACGGAGTTTACAGGCTGGTGGCTTGTAGACCAGATCCACACTGCTGTGTTTTGTTTGGTTTACTAATACTTTTTTTTTTCACCAATACTTTTAAAGAATATGAATTAATTTCCCATGTTTAAAAATTAGACCATGTCACACAAAAATCTGGATTTGTGTCTTCTTTTATAGAATGAGATTGATAGCACTGGTCTTGTGCTCTCCAGTTGACATCAGGCTCACCGCCCCTCATCGCCACAGTCCACTGCTCTTAACACCACAGCCCACCACCCTCTTTGCCTCAACCCACCGCCCCTCATTAGTTTTCCCTTTTTGAAGGATTACCTATGGCACCTGTAGTCATCTGAGTTTGTGCTCTGTAGACCAAAGCTTTTCTCTTTCCAACTGAATCAGATAAGACTATCAAATTCATAATCACATTTGAGTAAAGTATGGTTGATTGTTTTAACTTTGGATTAAATTTGTCTTTTAGAATTTTGTCATGAAAGGTTAAAAGGGGGAAGAAATAAGCAAATGTGAGCAAAATCATTACAAAGTAGCCATATTACACACATTTAAAACAGTTATTAGATTCTTCTGTGCCATTAAACCTTAAAAAGTCATTTTGGGGAGGAAAGAGAGTGTTTAAGTAAAAAATGCACCTATGTCTTAATGTTATAAACTGAAAAAGGAAATGCCCACCTACCTATTATACTATAGATGCAAGGATCTAAATTAACATGTAAAGAATATGTCCTTGAGTTTAAGTGAGAACATATAAAAAATTTTATGCTTAACTTCTGATTTACTAATCCCCTTTTATTGCTAGAAGAAAATGCAAAACAAGTTTGTGTGACTTTTCTGAATTCTCATGCACCAGGTTAATTTATAGTTGCTTTTCTCCTCTCACTTGTGGCCTGCTATGGATCTTAGAGCATCGACAACTGGCCACTTTAAGCTTTGTCATTCTTCGGTAACAACAGACCTAAGTCTGATAAACCTGAGTGATGTCAGAGAAGAGAAGTGCACTGAAGACAAACTGGGGTTTATTCCTAAGTAAATCAGGAAACGTTAGGAAGCTCAACACCAGGGCACATTCCCAGCCCTAGGGCTGATATCTGCCTCTAATCCGGACTTGGTTTGGTGAAGCCACCCGGAAACTTGCTTGACTCTCCATTCTCATTGCTCACTTGAGTGACTCTGAGATGATAGGAGTCAGTCCATTATAATTGTTGCTGAGTTTCTTCCTGACCACAAAGCTCAAGAACTTCCAGGCCAGGGGAATACATTTAAAACGGCCTCATGAGAGCACTAGTGCATACCAGAAGAAATACTAGAACACTTTTTTTAGCCTTTCCTCTCATGGGTAGTAGTAGAATATGCTTTCCTGCTGTCTTTTTTTTTTTTTTTTTTTTAATTCTATGACATCTATGTAACCACTGTTTGAATTTTTCTATATTATATTTCATGTTACCTTCCAGCCTTTATTAATTTTTTAATGCGGCATAACCGTATGGTTCAATACCTGGCTCTGGAATCACTGTGTGACGCTGGCTAATGAACTTTACCTCTCTGAGCCTCAGACTTCTCATCTATAAAATGAGCATAGCAACACCTATTTCATAGATGTGTTGGGAGGATGGAAGGAGTTAATTATTCCATGTCAAACTTTAGTATTTAGCCCCCATTATGGTATATACATTTTCAAATCAAAATCATTATGTAAATATAATTTTCTGTCCCTTTTTAACATTATAGTATAAACATTTTATATATCAGTCATAATTTTAATTGACTATATAATATTCTATCCATTTTTGCTGAAGATTTAAATTATTCCATTTTTTACTATGGAAAATAATTTTGCAGTGAACACCTTTAAACTTGAAACCCTTTCCATATTTTGGATTACCTCCTTAAGACAGATTTTCAGATGCAGAATTACTACTGGATCAGGGAATTTGAATAGCTTCATGGCTTTTGATATTTTATAAAATCATTCTTCAGGAGGGTTATAGCAATTTATGACACTGCAGTATGGGGAATACTCTCTTCACTGACCCTTGTCGGCACTGAATGTTAAAATTGTGTGTGGAGGGAAACGGATGTGGCTCAAGCAATCGGGCTCTCATCTGCAGTAAAGGAATTCCAGGTTTCGATTCCCGGAGCCTCCTGGTGAAGACATGCTGGCCCACGCAGTGAGCTGGCCCAAATGGAGAGCTGGCCCACACGGAGTGCTGGCCCATGCCGAGAGCTGGCACAGCAAGATAACGCAACAAAAAGAGACACAGAGGAGAGATAATAAGAGACACAGCAGACCAGGGAATTGAGGTGGCGCAAGAGATTGAGCGTATCTCTCCCACTCCAGAAGGTCCCAGGATCGGTTCCCAGTGCTGCCTAAAGAGAAGACAAGCAGACACAGAAGAACACACAGCAAATAGACACAGAGAGCAGACAACGGGGGGTGGGGGTGGGGGAACACAAATAAATAAATAAATCTTTAAAAAAAAATTCTGTGTGGAAAATACTACTGTTTGAGTTTGCTAAGTGCTTCCAAAGCAATATACCAGAAATTAGTGTTGGCTTTTACAAGATTTACTAACTTTTGAGCGTATGAGTTCTGAGGGCATGAAAATATCCAAATCAGGGCATCATCAGAGGTGCTTTCTCACCCAGATGCAGCTGTGGGTGATCTGGCATATTGCATTTCACAATGGCAGAAGTCTCCATCTTCTCCTCCAGGCTCACTTTCTCCCCAAGCTGCAGCCTTGGGCCATCAGGCACATGGCAGGGTCCACTTGTCTCTCCCCTCTCCTCTGGGCCTCATTGCTTTCAACTTTGGCTGCTCCATCTATAGCTTTCCTCCCTCCTGGAGACTTTTATCTGTCTCTGTGGCTTTTTTCCATGTCTGTGGCCTTTTATTCCTCCATTTAAAAAGGACTCCATTAAGAGGATTAAGACCTACCCTGGATCATGCACTATTGAAGTAATCTAATCAAAAGAAAGGTTCCTTGACTTTGAATCTAATCAAAAGGTCCCAGCTACAGTAGGTTAACTTACATAGGATTGTATTCACTTTAAGAACAGGATTTTTTGACCCAGCTTCAAACTGTCACAAGTACCTAGCTTTAACTGCCTTTCTTTTATTACTGGTGAAGTTGGACTTTTTCCTGTGTGTTTGTTTGTTCTTATTTGTAAATTATTTGTTGGTGTGCCTGGCCATTCATTTATCCATTAGGGTGTGTGGAGTGACTACATGGTGCATTATGGGAACACAGGCTCAGCACAACAGAGACTTTCAGCAAATGACTGCTTTATGACTTACACAGCACAAAGGACCTGAGAGAGCAGGTGAAAAGATGGCCAGTCCTCCGGGGAAGCCAACTGCTCAGGTCAGGATCAGCAGCTCCACACATGCCACTTCACATCAGATGAGGGACATTTATACTGCCCAAGTTTTGGGTTTTTATATACCCCACATGGTGAAGGCTGTGCCAATTAGCAAAAAACATGCATCAAGTGGGGTGCAGATGTATCACAGTAGTTGAGTGCCTGCCTCCCATGTACAAGGTCCCAGGTTCAATCCCCGGTACCTCCTAAAAAAAAAAAAAAAAAACATGTATCAAGCAACCTTCATGCCCTAACAAGCAGCTAGGGCTGGTTGAGATTTCACATCTCCCCTGGGCTGCTTGCAGTCTCTTGCAAAATGGAAACATACCAAACATCTGTGTGCAAACAAGCAAAATTAGAAACATACCAAATACCTGCACACACACCAGCCAAAGGGGGGAAAGAATGGAGTTAGGCGAGGGCTGAGAGATGGAATCCGAGTGTGTCTGTGACTTCCCCAACAGGGAGTTAGATTTCTTTCACTACTAATGGTAATAGTTGATTCAAAATCAGCTATTTTGAATAAGTACTAGCACATAGTAGAGAAAGGACTGTGGGTCAGATCTTGGAGTTTTCAGTCATCCCTACACACACAGATCATGGTCATCTGGAAAAACAAAGGACCCATCTCTTACTTTTCCTTCAAATCCTGCAAACTACTTAGCAAAACACAAACAGCTCAGATTGACCTATGATCTCTTATTTATAATAACTGGCTATTTATACCATGTTAAAGCAAGAAGGATAATTAGAAATTATGTAGCCCACATGCTTCATCTCACCAGGGAGGAAAGTGAGACCCAGAGGATAACATGTTGACGTGTGCCGTATTACATAGCTGGTTATTGACAGAGCCAAAACTAGCACTCAGGTATTCCATCCCTCCCAGCTGAGGGCCCTGCCATCCCATGCAGCTTCATAGCCCCAACAGTTCTCAGGAGGACCTTCTCCTTTTCACCTGGAGTGACGTTTTGAGTAATAAAGAGTAGGGAATTCTTTTTGACTAATTCTACCTCA
Organism: Tolypeutes matacus; assembly: GCA_026826555.1. Classification (NCBI taxonomy): domain Eukaryota; kingdom Metazoa; phylum Chordata; class Mammalia; order Cingulata; family Chlamyphoridae; genus Tolypeutes; species Tolypeutes matacus. The sequence continues at coordinate 45,751,838 of JAKSZT010054487.1, read as the reverse complement.
TAGCATCCTCTTTAATCAGCCTCATCCTTCTGGACTGGGCATTTACTTAAGGATAAGGAAGTAAGGATGAGTTGAAGACAGCTCAGATTAGGTCCCCTGATCACAAATTTTATATACCAACACAGCTATAGGCCCCAAGACCAGATGATTCTTTGAGCAAATGCAGTAGCATCATCTACCATCAACTGTTGATAAACTTGTTAGGGAGGGGGATGTCAAATTTTGTAAACATTTCCCACCAGCCAAGAATAACAGTTCATTGCCTAGAGGCTCTATGTTTTGCCTGGGAAAATAGCAAAGTTTGGTTGTTGGAGAAAAGTCTATCTGAATGGAAGGGATTATTTTATTAACTTTCTGGGATTTGATTGAGTGCCGAGGAAAGCAAACATCTTCCTCCTGATTTTCCTTACTCCCTGCTTTCTTTCTTTTTTTTTCCTGAAAAGGCACTTACTAATTAAGCACCAAGATCAGGGAGCACCTCTGTATAGACCAGTGTCTCTGAATGCTCTGTGTAGACCAGTGTCCTATGAAGACAGAATGGAAAAGCATTTATGACCCTCTGCCCAAATATGCCTCAAGCGAAAAATACACACAAAACTGTGAACTCTTAGGTAAACATTCAGTAATAACCATAGTTTAATAATACCTAGTACAAATCTATTCAGTTCACAGATGTGTTCTAATTTAAGGCTTTTTAAACTCTTGACCTTGAAATGTTCCTTCTATTTTTTTTTTTTTTTTTTTTTTTTTTTGGAGGTACCAGGATAGAGATTAAACCTGGAACCTCTTATGTGGGAGCCACTGAGCCACATTGGCTCCCCTGACTGGTTTTTTCATTTGTTTGCTTGTTTTGTTTGTTTGTTTGTTTGTTTGGGGACCAAACCCAGGACCTCCCATGTGGGAAGCAAGCGCTCAACCGCTTGAGCTACATCTGCTCCCCAGCCTTCTATTTTTTAATATTAAACTTTACTATAATAAAAAATAGGGTATAATAGTTTTTCCCTCTCTCTATGTGTTTATTAGGCAGTGAGTGTTATACCAACTACTCAGAGAGGTTTTGACAGATTTCTGATTACAAAGATATATGGGAAAACTTCAGTTTATATATTTTTTCTCATTTACAAAAATCTAATACTGCACTTAGAAGTCATGTTATTAGCTGTTGCTCAGTTACTGTCTTTTTTGCTTAACACAGCTCTCATTTTAACCATGTTTTGCAAGAAAAATGAATTTTCAAGTAAATGTATCTTAGTAGAATGTTGTAATTACTTTTTACTGGATAAGTAAAACAAAAAATCTTCTTGTTCTCATATCTGAAAATTTTGTAGGAAACTCATGTTCTCTTAAATTGGAAGAAATTATGTCATTGAATGAGTGTAGAAGTGCATTAAACTTCTAAATTCTTTCAGTAGAATGTAAAAGTAGCATATTTATTTTCATAAAACTCTGATAACTACTTTATAGCAGTTGACATAATTTGATATAGTACATTTCAAGTTTATTATTACCAATCATGTCATTTTTGCTTTTAGCAATAAAATTATCTCCCACATAACATCTTTCCCTCTTGCTTCTGAAAGTAAAATTATTTATGAAACTGTGCCTTAGCAACAAGAAGAGAAGGAATATGATGCCGTTTCTTACTTAAGGAGAGGCAATGGAGTGTAGCATACTAGAAAGAGCCTTGGACTGGGATAAGGAAACATGGGTGCTGGTTCCAACTCAGCTGTAATATAAACCTTTATTAGAGAAATGGATCAATGTATAAACAACCTCTTTGAACCTCAGTTTCCCAGTTATAAAGTTTAGGACCCCGAATAGATTATTATTATATGTCTCTTAGCTCTAAAATGTCCTCATACCATTTAAACAATGTCTTCCTGCTAATTAGAGTCTTTTCTGCAAAATGGTCATCTCAGAGATGTTATCATGGAATGCATCCTGTATCATGGAATGCATCCTATATGTGTTAATATAGTAATACTTTTTATACCTTTTTAATGCTCTAACATGAAATTAGTTTCCTTGATGTCTTGGCCCAAATCTGCAATAGAAATTTTAGTACATTTTTATATCTGCCCCAAACTGAATTCTTAATTTACTGGGGTATGTATCTATATATGAGTATATTCACAGAAATTCTTACTTTAATGTTTTATAACCACATCACCCAATTATAAATGTGTGCTTTGTGGACTTTTCCCATGCTGTTTAATGCTTCCATTTCTATACGTAACCTGCCTCAGGAAAGGTTTGCAAGGACACAACTTAACCCAGAAGAGAAAGGTCTAGGGTAAAAGAGAGTAAGATGGAGAAAACATATTAGAGCCCCAGTTTATCTTTTTTTTTTTAATTCCTTTTTTTTTTTTTTTTGCCCCAATTTATCTTGAATAAAGTCTTTTTGATATGGTTTGTTATTTTGTTTTAAGTAAATTGCCAGAACACCAGACATAGCCATATTTAAGTTTAACTACAGCAGCCATTTATTGGATTATTATACAGTCTCATTAAAATTATACCAATGGGGAGTGGATGTGGCTTAAGCAGTTGAGCGCCCACCTTCCACATGGGAGGTCCCAGGTTCGGTTCCCCATGCCTCCTGAAAAAAAAAAAAAACCCAAACCAGCAAAACAAATGAGAAAAACAGCTGAGGGAAGCCAATGTGGCTCAGTGCCAGCTTCCCACATCTGAGGTCCTAGGTTCAATCCCCAATCTTCAATACCTCAAAAAAAAAAAAAAAAAAAATTTATTCCAGTGAAGAATTTTTAAGGATGGCAAATTGTTTATGACAACTGAAGAAAGAAATTATGTATTACAGCTTAATCTCAATTATAAGGAAAGAAATTTTGGTGGATAATGAAAATAAACACACCAACATATTAAATGAGGTTTTCTCTGGATGATATTATTGCATAGGTGATTTTTCTTTGATGTATTTTTACTTTTAAAAAAAAAAAACAGTTAATTTTTGTTAAAATTTAAAATACAGGGAGCAGATGTAGCTCAAGCAGTTGAGCACCAGCCTCCCACACAAGAGGTGCCAGTTTAGGGTCCCTGTGCGTTCTAAAGAAGATAAACAAATGATGAACAGACATCGAGTAAAAACAACAAGCAGACAATGAGAAAAAAACAATGAGCAGACAACAAGAAAAAAACAACAAGCAGATGAGCAAAAAAACCAAGCAAACAGCAAGCAAAACAATGGGCAAACAATAAGCAAAAACAAAAAATCTAGCAGGGAGTAGATGTGGCTTTAACAATTGAGTACCCATCTCCCACGTGGCAGGTACCAGATTTGGTTTCTGGTGCCACCAAAGAAAAAACAGACAACGAGCAAAACACAACGAGCAGACAACAAATAAAAAACAACAAGCAAAACAATGAGCAAACAGATGAGGGAGCCACCTCAGGGGCATAATAAAATAAATAAAAATAAAGTTTATTTAAAAAATTAAAATACAAACTGTGTTGTATATTTTTTGTATTATTGCAAGTTTGGGGTTTTCCATGCCTCTACTCATAGAGGAAAGGCTCCATAAGAGGAACAACTCAGAGAGGCTCTTCGTACCCCACGTACCTGAGGCCATTTCAGCAGACACAGCTCAACCACGGGGCTCAGAGTTCAATAGCATCAGAAATGGGAAAGAAGGTCTTAAACACCACTAGCTTCAGCAAATGTGGGACAGAGATCCCACAAACACTCTTTTATTCAATCAACATTTATGGAACAGCTTTTACATGCTACTTACTAGTTACGCACTAGAGAGGTTAGAAGAATAAGCAGACATCTCAGACTAAAAGGAATTGATAGTCTTTTGGAGAAGCAGGCAAATAAATCTTAGGTATAATGAAAAACAACGTTCGGGGGCGATCACAGCGTAACAGTGGAGTTGGTCAACCTGGAGGTGCTGCCTGAGTCTAGAGCAGGGCAGGATGGGGGCACAGCTGCAAAGGGAATTGCACATGTAGAAGCCCTTGAGCATGAAACTGAACAGTGCATTCTGGAAATTATGATTATTGTAGCAGGAATGGAGCACAGAAAACAAAAGAGATCAAGGACGAATGTGAGGAAAGCCGCAGGAGCAAAATCCTGTCTGGGACCAGGACCTAGCTAGGCAAGCATAGGACACAACTGCTTAACTTCTTTCAACTGATGTTGCATAATGTATGTTTTTCTATTAGAAACACCACTAACAGCCATTTCTTTTTTTTATAGGTAGTGCCATTTTTTCTGTTATGTTTCTGAAAGAAAATTTGAGAGCCTCAGACTTATTAGGTAAGGAATGATTTAATTCATATAATTATATTATTGCTTGATTAGGAAAGAAATTATCCTCTCTGTAAAAAAATGTTTTAACTGTTGAGAAGAAATTATTGAAATGGTCGTAATCTCCTTTAGAGGTGAGCATTATTCTGTCTTGGAGCTGTCATCTGCTCCTTCACATGTAATACTTCCATTTTCATTTTGACCACTGCCCATGCTACTGACCACAGCAAATTATTGTTTTACAATAATATTTTTATGAATGTTATGAAAGTTTTATAAGCATAATAAAATTCAATGAAAACATCTGTTCATATGTGAATGGAGACCATTCCACTTCAAAGGACATATTTGTTAGATTGTCACATGAAATGCATAAAATGAAAACCACAAAAGAAAACTTAGATGCACCAACTAACTACCTAATACGTATTTAGCTCTTTCCAAAAGTAACACAGAAAGTTGCTCTTCAAAATTTTATTTGGAAATGCAGCATTAGTGGAAAATAACAGTAGTCTTCCTGGCTGTAAGAAAGATTTCAATTATATGGCAAAGCCATCATTTCTTGATCGTATTTTCTATGATCTTGTTGGAAATATCTTTGCTGTGAAGAATTATAAAATTTCATATTTTCTGTCTTAACAAAACCCTGTTTGAATTGCTGCTGACATATGATAATGAATACAGATACTTTGGGCAGTTTAAATAAAACAATGCTTACCCTCCTCTTTTTTTTTTTTTTTTTTTTAGTTGAGTTCTAAATGTAACACCAGTGTTGGTATGTTGAGCATTTGTTTTCCCTGATCATGTTTCCCTTGGGCCAAGTATCTTAAGTGTTTTCACTTTTTCTTTTCCTTCTTGGTTTGATTCTGCTAGTAGAATTTTTAGTCAACGTTATCAAATTTTTCATGGTTAAAATGTTTTTCCAAATGTTTTTGTATGTGAACTGTATATTTTCAAATATATTCTTTTGCTACATCCTTTTTTATGTATTGTGGTTAATGGAATAATTTGGGGTAGTTGTATGGCCAATGCTTGAGTTTTATAAATTAAAAAATTAGGTCCTACATTATTTCTCTCATTTACCAGATGTCTGAGGAAACTTTAAATTATTTTACCTAAAAAATGTCATCCTTTGTAGTTAATGATTGATTCAAATTAATCTAAGGTATTAAGTGAGACAATACGGGTGGAAATAAAAGAGAGATTTGCTAATTGTTTTGAATATTAGTAATAGAAATGAGAATTTACAGTCAATGGCAAATATAAAATATATACATAAATAAGTATTTTAAAGGTACAAAAGGATATGTATCATAATGCCATGAGCATTTAGTTTAGAATAGAGTTTTTCAATCTTGGCACTGTGGGCATTTTGGGCCAGATTATTTATTGTAGGGAGCTATCATGTGCATTATAGGGTGTTTAGCAACATACCAACTAGATGTCAGTGGCACCATCTGCCCCAGTTATGGCAATCCAAAATGTCTAAAGATGTTGTGAAATGTCCCCTAGGGGGAAAAACTGCCCCTGGTTGAGAACCACTGATTTAGAAAAGAGAGGGATTGCTCCAGCTGGAAGATTAGAGAGAATTTTTTTAGAGCAGAGGTAGCATTTGAATCTGTTCTGAAGGCCAGCTAAAATATGAACATCCAAGGATTTGGAGAAAAGCATACAGAGGGAATAGCATGAGAAGTGTTACAAAGATGGAAAAGTAAGGTAAGTTTCTATTTAATGCCATACTACAACTGCTGGCTATAGGGATTAGGGAAAAATAAATGAAAATCATAATTACAAAAAAGGGAGAAATAGAAATATCAATATATGTAGATGACTTGGTTATATACTTAGAAAACCCAACAACAGTTAAACATTACTAAAAGCGATAAATTAGCTCAATATTAAAGGATATAAATTAACTGACCCTCATGGGTTCAAATCTAGATTCAACTTCTGCTATCAACAGTATGGCCAACCTAATATTACTTAATTCTCTAAACCTCAATTTGCTGTCAAATATGTAAGACTATTTTGAGGATGAAATTGGATAATTCATATAAAAGCACTTTAAGACTGTAAAGCCCTATCAATGTAATTGTCATTTATATGATCACCTTCATTTCCAAGAGGTAATAATAGATGTAACGTAAGGGATATGAAACATGTATATACGCACTCTTCTAATAAAAGCAATGGTTTATAAAAGATTTGGGTAAAAAGAAAAGCTTTGCCATAATCTTCATGACCTTTTTTTTCCTCTCTCTTCATGAAGCTAAGTAAGAGTAGAACAAAGTTCAGAGAAATAGGTCCATTGTAGCAATTTTTTAAAAATTATTAATTCTTTAGTTTTAATAATGGTTAACATTTATTGAGCATTTATTCTTGTCAGGTTATACATTAAGTGTTTTACATGGATGGTCTCATTTAAATGCAGGAGAACCCATTTACAGAAGCAAAGTCTGGATACCGAAGAGGTTAAATAACTTGCCCAAGGTCAGATAACTAGTAGGTTGGTGAACCAGTATTCTAACAATGGCAACCTGATATAGTGTGATAGGAAGTGTCAGAGAGCTGTGTGACCTTTGCAAAATTACTTAATCTCTTTATTTATTTATTTATTTATTTATTTATTTATTTATTTATTTATTTATTCATTCATTCATTTATCCCCCCCTTGCTGCTTGTGCTCGCTGGGTCAGCTAACCACGCCGTGTGGGCGGGCTTGCCTTCACCAGGAGGCCCCAGGTTCGGTTCCCGGGGCCTCCCATATGGTAAACGGGAGCCCTACTGATTGAGCCACAGCCGCTTCCCTACTTAATCTCTTTAAGCCACAATATCCTCATCTTTAAATGAATATAATATTATCTACTTCACGGGATTAAATGAGTTCAACTATTTAAGCTCTTAAGACAGGGCCTATCACATAACAAGTGCTCAATAATGTTAGCTATTATTATTTTCATTACTACTACTACATCACCATTTATCACTACACTCTACTAGTTAATCCAAAGAAACTTTGGTTAGAATATTTTTATGGGGAAGCGGCTGTGGCTCAATCAGTAGGGCTCCCGTTTACCATATGGGAGGCCCCGGGTTCGGTTCCCAGAGCCTCCTGGTGAAGGCAAGCCCGCCCACGTGGCATGGTTAGCTGACCCAGTGAGCACAAGCAGCAAGGGGGGGATAAATGAATAAATTAAAAAAAATCTTTAAAAAAAAAAAAAAAAAGAATATTTTTATGAATTTAAGTAATCCAAGTAACATTTCGCATAAGTCTGGTTAAGGCTTTGTATTTGTGGTTTTTTTTCCTTAATAATTTATTGCTTTGTTAAAAGGGCTATATAATTGATAAGTCACATTTGTTTCATACTATAGTTAAAAGTGACACTAGACTTTAATCTAGTGTCAAAGAAATGAAAAAGGATTTAGTCACCTATTCCATGTCAGTGCTCTAATGAGCAATATCTTAAGATTACCATTATCTGATATGCAATAAACTATTTCCCTTAGGGAAGTCCAGGGAAGGACTTTTTTCCACCCTCACTCAGTAATGTGTTAAGTCACATGCATTTTCTTTGGGTCTTTGTTGCCTTGAGAAAGTTTGGCTCTTTCTGTTAAAAGCTAAAAAAATGTTCTTTTTTTTTTTTTTTCCTTTACAAGAACTAAAACCAAACAGAGAAAGAGTAGTTGGTGGGATTTTTTTTTTTTTTTAAGTTTAGCATATGAGAACGCTAAAACTTAAATTGTCAGAATGTGCAAAGAAAAATCATTTATTTTTCCCTGCTTCAAGCAAATGAAAGTTTGTTTTCCATGATGGAACAAATGAAGACTTGGGGGCCATGTGGAAACAGGCTGAACTAATTCTGCCAAATGTTGCTCTGTGGCTATGAAGGTTTTCACCACTAGCCTAAAAAAAATGACCTCACAAAAGCTGTGCCTGAAAGGAATAGCCAACTATTATTAACTCAATGACAGGTTTTGGACTGTGCTCTGATTCTTAGTGGATTAATAATTTTAAATTATTTTAATGATTATTTTTCCTTTAAAAAAATTACCAGATTTTTCTCTCCTTCAATCAGCCAAAAGCATAGCATTTTCCCCTCTCATCTCCCTTAGTCATCAGAAGTACTGAATCTAATAGTCTGTGAGATCCTAGTTGTTTTAAGTCCAGATAGTGTCATCATAGAAATAATAATTACAGTCAACCCATCAGCACTTTCCAGAGACCAGTAACTTGATTAATTCAAGCCACCTATAAATGGTTTCCCTACATCAAATGCCAAGAAATCAATAATGAGATGAAGACCATCTCTCCTTCCTTCTTCTCCCACATCAGAGGTCAACTTGGCTCAGGGCCTGTATCTAGAATACAACAAAGCATCATGTCTGGTTGAGAGGACAGATTGGCCACTTTGGTTTCAGAGCTGCCTGAAGATGAGAAAACTTTCTGGTGGTAGGTTCAGGACTGTCTCATTTCATCTGTTATTGAGACTTCCCAAGCCAGGACTCTTTCAAAGGTTAGCTGCCATAAGCCTGAGGAAGCTGGAGACACTGTACCGATTGGAGGGGATCACAAATGGTTTTATAGTCATTTGTTTGTGGCTCCTGGTATCCTGTAAAGGCAACAGCTAAACCCCTCTCAACCAGACAGCATTATTGATTGGAGTCAGGTTAGCTAAATATTAATAAAAATAAAAAAAAAAAAAACCTCTAAGGCTACCAGAAGTCAAGTCAAGCCAGATTCCAGAAGCCAGGAAATAGGCAGTTAGCACTGGCCAGCATCAGTGTTCAAGCGGATTTCAGGTCCTAGTTAAGGGGAAGGGAGGCCTGGGAAACAGGATGTCAATTGAGGAAGGACTACACAGGTAGTTCTTAGAAACCAAGGCTTGCACAGGTGAGGAAACTCAGTAGGAAGGAAAAACCAGTTAACAGAAACATCAGAAGGAGCCTGATTCTGGGTTCTTTTCCTTCAGCCACTTTCATACTTCATTCTCAGTCCACAGATATCTATAGGAGACTTTTGCAACAGAGAGCCAGTAGCTTCCTCAAACAGAAACAGCATTCTCATGGTCAGATCCAAAAATGCCAGCCATTTCCCAAAGTTTAATATAATCCCCAAAACATTACTTCAGGGTGATATAATTGATGAGTTTCTGTGGTCAGGTAAGTGTATAAAATATTACAACCATATTCTTCTCTAGGAGATTCACAACAAATAACACATTGGAGAATCTGAGCAGTCTTTCACTAAAAGAACTATGTAATATGTAAGGTTAACTCACATCTTCCCAAACATATTCGACCTTAAGACCTTTTTTGGTGGAGTATCCAACCAGGGGCTACCAATTTGGGGAACTTCTTTATAGGAACTTCAGACCAGAGATTGCCTGAGCCCTGTCAGGGATCCCAGGAATGCCGCCAGGAGAAATCAACTCCTACCCCAGTGAGACTGCTACATCTGGCCTCAGGTTGTGCTCTAAACGGTTCCAGGGGACATCACTCACCTAGACTATGGTGTGTATGACAGCCCAGAACTGTCCCTTCAGGGGCCCTGATGCTTTATGGATAGAAAAGGCAGTTGAGTGTAACAGTTAAGAAAATAGATGACCTAGGTTCCAATCCCAGCTTGGTCACTTATTAGCTGGAAAATTGCAGGCAAAATAGTTATTCCCTTTATGATTCAACTTCCTAATTTGTCAAATGGGATAGTAATAGTTTAATAGTATATAATATTATATATTCTGCATATTATATACTACAAAATCTATGTATAGTATATTTTATTATAGTACAATAATATAATAGTGTAATTGTTTCTCACAGGTTTGTTGTAAGGATTACATTAGTTATGCATAAAGCATTTAGAAATTAAGTATTAGCTATTTCTATTGTGATTATTATCATCAGATTTTAGCATGATTGTGATCATGATGTAGCACTCATTTCAGCCCTACTTCTCTATGAAATCAACAATTTTGAGAACAGCACCTTAAAAATATTATCACCCTCCTTTGGCATATGCCCTGCCAGTATATCTAAGTCTATCTACCATAAAGAGCCTATTTACCTGTTTCACAACTATGACAAGCCTATAGGAAGAGATTTGAGTAACATTTCTATGTTGTATCAAGCAGAAAACAAACACCCACCAAACAATTATAGGCCTTTTAATGACTTGAGTTGTATTTGATAGAAAAACATTTTTGCTTACCATTGATTGTACACTTTGGATGGATTTATGCTTTATTAATATGTATCAATAAAATGGATTTGTTTTTTCGTTTTGTTTTGTTTTTTAAATGTAGTTGCTACTGGTTTGGGTGTGAAGGTGGAGGACTGGGCCACCTCCCTGATTCATGGGTAGCATCCAGCATCCAGATGTTGACTCCCCCCTCTGCAGCTTACCCAAGCTGCCTGACTACTCCATTTCTGGTCTCCTCCAATATGCTGATCCTGGTGCTTTGGGCAGTTCCCTGGGGTTAGCAATTGGTAGCAAACGAGGCTGCTATATATTAGGAGCCCAGACTGGACTCCTGCAGAGCCAAATTCCTGGGGTCTAGAAGGTAAGATGAATAAATTTGTACCTACAGCTGAGGAGACCATGTCAGCAGAGAGATAGATAACTTGCCTGAGTTTCCAGCTAACAAGTGGCAGAGCGGGATTTGGACTCTGTGGGAGCAGTTTCATCTTGAATTATTTCCAGGGTCCAAGTCTTCACCCAAAATTTATACCATTTCCATTGGTGAATGCTGTTTCCCTTTCTTTAGCATCTAATACTTCCAGTTTTACTCCTTGGGGCAAAAGGGCCAGCAGAAGGTAAACTAGCCACATTTCCAAGTCAAAAGTCTGTATCTTCAAAAGAAGGAATATTTGTAGAAAATAATAGGGACTAAAGTTGTCTTATGCCACTTTTAGGAAAAGATGAGATATAAATAAATTTGGGGTACACTTATTTAAGGAACTGCTAATGAGTGTCTTCACTTTAAACGCTTTTGAGAAATGTGCATAGGACTCATAAAAGAGGCAGTAAAACACATAGAAAAATATAAATGACACCAAACAAACAAGCATATAACTGGCAGCAGCTATCCAGAACTGCCTTTATAGTTGTTGGAGGTGACTAGAATTAAAAATACTAAGAAGATAGAATGTGTGACCTATTGAGCTGCCAAAGAGTTAGTTTCTAGACTTACAGTGATGTGACACTCAAATGAAATGTGTGAAAATGTACTTTGAAAGTGTAATTGCAATTTATGTATCATCAGCTATTTTACTTGTTTTTAAAGATTTTAGAAATATGAGGAAGATATACATAGGTAGAGATTGGAATCGAAGGCAAATGTGGAAATAGGTGTGAAAAAGGGATGTGTCAGGATATGTAACAAGGACTATATCAGAAAGTTAAGTTAAATAAATCATTCTACTTCCATGGAATAGGTTACTATGCAGACCTAAAAAGAATGGTTAGCCTGCCCATGCTGATATGAAAAGTTCTCCAAGATGTTCTGTTAAGTAAACAGAAAACAAAATTCAGACAAGTTTGTATAATATGCTACCATTTCTGTAAAAAAAAAAAAAAAAAACACCCAAACTCATGCACATACATACATACATGCATGAAACATCTCTGAAAGGAAAACCTCAAGAACTAGCAGCAGTAGTTAACTTTAAGGAGGGAATCTAGTGGGCAATAGGACTTGAGAGAGACATCTTTTCACTGATTACCCTAGTTTATCTTTTGAATTTTTTACCATATACATATGTTACATATTCAAAACTAAATTAAAACAAAAAAAAAGCTAATTAATACTAGATACAATAAGCTGAGATAAATAACTGGTAGAGGAGCTTAAAGTAAATAAGGAATTTGGGTTTCACAAAAGAAACAGTTGAAGTCTCTGATACTTTCTAAATTGTATTAAATACATTTATGCTACTTTTACCATACCAAGTTTAGGAGACCAATAAAAAAAAAATCCTTTCCTCCTAAGAATCTAATTTGGAACATTTGTCTTATAAGATCTTATTTTTTCCTAAAGGAAGGACATAACTGACCAATAATTTTCCCCAAGTTCTTATATATAGTTTTATTATTTTGTTTTTATTACAGTATTTAATAATTTATATTGTTTTTTCATTTTAAAAATCTCATTAGAAATAGCTTTTAAAATTATGTATATAATTCCTGTCTTCAAAAGGTATTAGAGAATAATTTGTTACACCAAAGGTAACTTATTTTGTAGCTTCTTCAATACCCTGGATAGTTGTTGTCTAGCTTGTGTGAAAAGTCAAATACTGTTTGCTATCAGATACTAGAGCTTAGGAACTTTCAGGGAAGATGACAGAGCAGGGAACTCCAGGACTCAGTCCTTCCACCAAAACAAAAATTAAACAGGCAGGAACTGTCTGAAACAACTATTTGGAACCCCAGAGACCAGAAGAATACTGTACAGCATATAGGGAGGAGCAAGAGGAAGAGGCTTATAAAATATGGTAAAGAACTGTAAATTGCTCTCTCCATGCAGTGACTACCAGCACCCATTCCCCCACTCTCGCATCCAGTCCCTGGCTAGTTGCTGGTGAGAAGAACAGGGGTATGCACAGCCGATCACTGATCACAGTTTTGATTAACAAATTTGGATGGCTGGGTCCTGGCTCAGAATACAGCCATTTGTTTCAATCCCATCCTGGACGAAAGCAGTGGCAGCCATTGTTTCAACACTCCCCTGACAGGAGCAGAGGATGAGATTTAAAGATGCAGGGCTTCCTCAGGGCTCTAGGGGAGAGTTAGCTGAAGGGCTGCAGTTGCTGGGCAGGCCAGGAAAGCTCGGCTTTAGGGAGCCATCAGAGAAGTTTTTGGCAACTTCCTGATGCACTGGATACTTTAGAACTAGTTTGTGCCCCTTTCTAGCCCTGTTTTGCCTAGAAAACACCAAATTGGGAACTTCCTCCCCAGGATAACCCTCCTCCCAGAATTTGCCCTCCAGGCAAAAGTAGTATGAGACAATGAAAGCATAAAAATATATAGAGGCAGAAAGTCTGGGACAAAGGCCTGCAAGTTTCAGTTACCTGGGAGAGGGAGGCTTGTCTCCTAGGAAACAGAGGGGATAGCCAAACTCCTGTAAACAGGAGAACCCCAAAACCACTAACAAGACAGGAAAAACCCTGCACAGTGTATTCGCCTTGGGCAGATCTTACTGATAAGAGGGCTGAAGCACAAGAAAATCTCTGTCTTATAACCAGCTGTTTACAAAACCAGGAAACAGACATCCCAGGGAGTAAATCCCAGAGTTAAGATATTAAAATGTTAGAATGTACAGTGTGCAACAAATAGAGCACAGGAGAAACAAAGAAAGAGGAAATGATGGCCCATCCAAAGGAAGAGGATAAAAATACAGAAAACACCAATGAAGAAGATGAGAATTTGGACATATTGAACAAAGCCTTTAAAAAATGATCTTAAAAATACTTAAGGAGATGAGGGAAAGTACAGAGAAAGAACTACAGGATACCAAAAAAACAGTGAATAAACAATGAAAGTCCAAGTAAAGAGATAGAAGTTTTTCAAAAGGAACCAAACAGAACTACTAGAGTTGAAGATCATAATAACTAAAAAATGTGCAGGAGGGTTTCAAGAGCAGATTGGAGCTGGCAGAAGAAAGAATCAAGAATCAAGTCAACTTGAAGACAAGATACTTCAAATGAGTCAGGCTGAGGAGCAGAAAGAAAAAAGAAATTAAAAGGGAAAATAGCCCAAGGCAGCTGTGAGACACCATCAAGCGCACCAATATACACGTTATGGGAGTCCCAGAAGGAGAAGAAAGAGAGAAAGGGGCAGAATGAATAATCAAAGAAATAATGATGGAGAACGTCCCAAACTTAGCAAAAGACATGAACATATACATCCAAGAATCCCAGAGAACACCAAAGAGGATAAACATGAAGAAAAATACACCACATTATGTATTGATTATACTATCAAATGCAAAAGACAAGGAGAGAATTCTGAAAGCTGCAAGAGAAAAGCAATGTGTTACATACAAGGAAATCTCAATAAAATTTCTCATCAGAAGCCATGGAGGCAAGAAGATAGTGAGTTGAAATACTTAAAGTGCTGAGGAGGGAGGCGGCTGTGGCTCAATCAGTAGGGCTCCCGTTTACCATATGGGAGGCCCTGGGTTCGGTTCCCGGGGCCTCCTGGTGGGCCCGCACGGCGTGGTTGGCTGACCCAGCGAGCACGGGCAGCAGGGGGGGGATAAATGAATAAATAAATAAAATCTTAAAAAAAAAAAAAAGTGCTGAGGAAAAACAACTGCCAGGCAAGAATTATATCTGTCGAGACTTTCTTTCAAAAATGAAGGAGGGGAGTATATGTGGTTCAAGTGGTTGAGTGCCTGATTCCCATATACAAAGTCCCAGGTTCGATCTCCAGTACCTCCTAAAAGCAAACAAATGAAAAAACCAACTTGGGGGAGCCCGTGTAGTTCACTGATTGAACGCCAGTTTTCCACATACAAGGGCCCAGGTCCAAATCCCTGGCCCAGGTACCTAAAAAAAAGAGAGAGAGAGAAAGATAAAGACATTCTCAGATAAACAAAACCTGAAAGGGTACATCGCCACCAGATCTGCCCTACAAGCAGTGCTAAAGGGTGTTCTTCAGACTGAAATGAAAGGACACTAGACAGTGGTTCAAAGCAACATAAAGAAATAAAGACAAGAGAGTTCCGCAAGATGGTGTCAGCTTAGTTGGTGCTGGAGTTGGTAGGTGTATGTCCAAGAGACTTGAATCTTTGGGCTGTCCATGTGCCAGCTGGGCCCTGAGCCTCAACAGAGTTGTAACACATACTCTCCAGTTCACTGGACTCACCCAGGACAACTAACAAGTAGGTAATGATGGACAACCACCATACCAAGGAAACGGGAGAGTCTACAACTGCAAACAAGACAGTCCCATCCATCTGACATATGGGACTGAAGTCCCCTCTCAATTAGAGGTGGAGTGGGCATCACCATCCCAGAATCCTCAGAATTGGGGAATGAACTAGACTAGAGTGGACTTACCGGTATTCTACTATAGACTTATTGTGATTCTAGCAGTAGAATAACTTATATCACTGATGTGGAGGCAATGCCACTGGAGGTTCTGATGTCAGGGAGAGGGAAAACAGGTGTAATATGGGGGCATTTTCAGGACTTGGGAATTGTCCTGAATGACATTGCAATGACAGATACAGGCCATTACATATCTTGCCATAACCTACAGAAATGTGTGTGAGAGAGTGTAAACTACAATGTAAACTATAATACATGCTTAGTGGCAAGGCTCCAAAATGTGTTCATCAATTGCAATGAATGTACCACACTAATGAAGGATGTTGTTAATGTGGATAAATGTGGGCAGTGTGGGGAGCAGGGCATATGGGAATCCCCTAAATTTTTTATGTAACATTTATGTAATCTAAATATCTTTTTTTTTTATTAAAATATTTTTAAAAAAAGAAATAAAGGGGGACGGATGTGGCTCAAATGATTGGGTGTCCGTCTCCCATATAGAGGAACCCGGGTTCGATCCCTGGGACCTCCTGGTAAAAAAAAAAAAAAAAGAAATAAAGACTTGGGGTACAGGTAAACATTTGGGTAGTTATAAATGCCAGTGTTATTGTATTGTAATGTTTGTTATATAACTCCAATTCTTACTTCCTATAGGTACTAAAATGCAAATGCATAAAAATTAAAATAAGTCTAGGTTTTGGGACATACAATGTACAAGAAATAAGTGGTAACAAGTACAAAAAATGGTGGAGGACAGAGGAGTATAGGAAGAGTATATATGCATACTATTGAAGTTAAGTTGTATCAAACCAAATATAAGTGTTATATATTTAGGATGTTAAATTTTAGCCCTATGGTAACCACAAGGAAAACAGATGAAAAGTATATTCAGATATAAATGAGAAGGCACTCAATTGGTATAACACAAGAAAGCTAATAAATATAAAAGTAGGTTTTAATGGAAGTGAAGGACAAAAAAGTATAAGACTTAAGGCTAAAAACAAAACAGCAGAAGAAAGACCTGTGTTATCAGTAGTGACTTTAAACACAAATGGATTAAACTCTCCAGTCAAAAGGCAGAAATTGGCAGAATGGATTAAGAAATCATTACCCAACTATATGCTGTTTGCAAGAAACTCACCAAAGGTCAAAGATACAAGGAGGTAGACAGTGAAAGAATGGAAAAAATATACCATGTAAGTAGTAACCTAAAGAGAGCTGGGGTGGCTGTACTAATATTGGATAAAATAGACAGTTAAGAGGGACAAAGATAGTCATTACATACTGATAAAGGGGACAATTCAACAGGAAGATGTAACAATTATAAATATATATGCACCTAACAGTAGAGCCCCAAAATATAGGAAGCAAATACTGACAGAATTGAAGAGAGAAATTGATAGTTCTACATTAATAGTAGGAGACATTAAAACACCACTCTCAATAATAGATAGAGCATCTAGTCAGAAGGTCAATAAGGAAGTACAGGACTTGAATGATACACTAAACCAACCAGACCTAATAGATGTATGTAGAACACTGCACCCAAAGAAAACAGAATACGCATTCTTCTCAAGTGCACATGGATCATTCTCCAGCATAGACTATATGTTGAGTCACAAAACAAGTCTCAATAAATTCAAAAATATCGAAAGTATGCAATGTATATTCTCTGACAACAGAATGAATCTAGAACAGAGAGAGAAATGGAAAGTTCTAAAATATGTGGAAATTAAACAGCATATTCTTAAACAACCAATGGGTTAAAGAGGAAATCAGAATCGAAATTAGGAAATATCTTGAGGTGAATGAAAATGAAAATACAACCTACCAAAACTTATGGGATGTAGCAAATGCAGTGCTGACAGGGAAATTTATACCTCTAAATTCTTACATTAAAAAAGGAGAAAGACTCCAAATCAGAGATCCAACCTCAAAACTGAAATAATTAGAAAAAGAAGAGCAAACTAAACCAAATTAAGGAGAAGGTAGGAAATAAAGATTAGAGTAGACATAAATGAAGTAGGAAGAAAAAGTAGAGAGAATCAACAAAACCAAAAGTTGGTTCTTTGAAAAGATCAAAAAATTGACTAACCTTCAGCTAGACTGACAAAGAAAAAAAAAAGAGAGAGAGGATACAAATAACGAAAATCAAAAATGAACACTTAGAGTCCTTTTTGCTGAATCAAAAAGGACTATAAATGGATACTATGAACAGCTGTATGACAATAAATGAGATAATCTGGATGAAATGGACAAATTCTTAGAAACACACATTCACTCAAGAAGAAATAAATGATCTAAACAAACCAATTACTAGTAAAGAGATTAAGTCAGTAATCAAAAATCTCCCAACAAAGAAAAGCCCAAGACCAGATGGTTTCACAGGAATTCTACCAAACATTCCAAGAAAACTTAACCCCAATTCTACTTAAACTCTTCCAAAAAATTGAAGAGGAGGGAACACTCCCTAACTCATTCTACGAGGCCAACATCACCCTCATACGAAAGCCAGATAAGGATACCTCAGGAAAAGAAAACTACAGGCCAATAACTCATATGAGTATAGATGCAGAAATCCTCAACAAAATACTAGCAAACTGAATCCAACAGTATATTAAAAGAATTATACACCGTGATCAAGTGGGATTTATCCCTGGTATGCAAGGTTGGTTCAACATAAGGAAATCAATTAATGTACTACACCACATTAACAGAATGAAGACAAAAAAGCACATGATCATCTCAGTCAATGTAGAAAAGGCACTTGACAAAATATAGCACCCTTTCTTGATTAAAAAAAAACAAAACACTTAGAACACTAGGAATAGAAGGAAACTTCCTCAACATGGTAAAGATGTTAGCATGTTACATGCTAACATCCTATTTAATGGTACAAGACTGAGCTTTCCCTCCAAGATCAGGAACAAGACATTATCTAGAAGTTTTTGCCAGAGCAATTAGGCAAGAAAAAGAAAAAGCCATCCAAATTGGAATGGAAGAAGTAAAAACTTTCCCTATTTGCAGATGATATGATCCTATATACAGAAAATCCTGAAAATCCACAACAAAGCTCCTAGAGCTACTACATGAATTCAGCAAAGTAGTGGGATACAAGATGAACAGTCAGAAATCAGTAGTGTTTCTATACACAAGCAATGAACAATCAGAACAAGAAATCAAGAAAAAAAATTATCTTCACAATAGCAAATAAAAGAATCAAATATCTAGGAATAAATCTAATCAAGGATATAATGGACTTATACACAGAAAACAAGAAAACATTGCTAAAAGAAATTAAAGAAGAACCAAATAAATGGGAAGATATTCTGTATCATGGATTGGAAGACTATCATTAAGATGCCCATACTACCCAAAGCCACTTATAGATTCAATTCAATCCCAATCAAAATTCGAACAACCTTCTTAGCAGAAATGGAAAAGCCTATCGTCAAATTTATATGGAAGGGTAAGAAACTCCAAATAGCTAAAGGCATCTTGAAAAAGAAGAATGAAGTTAAAGGACTCATACTTCCTGGTCTTAAAACTTATTACAAAGCCACAATAATCAAAACAGCATGGTACTGGGTATATGGAAAAAATATACCAAATGAATGCTATGGACCATAGTTAGTGGTAATAGTCTGATCATAATCTGTAACAAAATTTCCACAACAGTATAAGGTGTTGGTGGAGGGGTGATGTATGGGAATTCTGCACATTCTGCATGATTATAAGTTTACAACTTCTCTAATTAAAAAAAAAAAAAAAGGGAAAAAAACAGCATGGTACTGGCACAAGGACAAACAAACCTGTAGACCAAAGGAATAGAATTGAGAGCTCAGAAATCAACCCTCATATTTATGGCCAACTGATTTTTGACAAGGTAGCAAAGACTTCTCAATGGGGAAAAAAGTCTCTTCAACAAATAGTGCTGGGAAAACTGGATCTCCATTTGCAAAAAAAAAAAAAAAAAGGAGGACCCCTACCTCACACCATATAAAAAAATCAACTCAGAATAGATCAAAGGCCTAAACAAAGAGCTAGATCTATCAAACTCCTAGAAGAAAACGTAGGAAGCATCTTCAGGACCTTGTGTTAGGCAATGGTTTCTTAGAGTTTATACTTAAAGCACAAGCAACAAAAGAAAAAATAGATAAATGGGATTTCATTAAAATAAAAAACTTTTGTTCCTCAAAGGACTCTATCATGAAGTAAAAAGACAACCTACGCAATGGGAGAAAATATATCTCCAATAAAGGATTAATATCCAGTATATATAAAGAAATTCTTCAACTTAACAACAAAAAGACAACCCAATTTAAAAAATGGACAAAAGACTTAAACAGACATCTCTCCAGAGAAGATATACAAATGGCCAGAAAGCACATGAAAAGATGCTCAACCTATTATCCATCAGGGAAATGCAAATCAAAACCACAATGAGATGCCATTTCACACCCATTAGAATGGCTGCTATTTTAAAAATGGATAATAACAATGGTTAGAGAGGATGCAGAGAAATAGGAACACTCGTTCATTGCTGATGGCAATGTAAAATGTTACAGCTGCTGTGCAAGACTGACAGTTCCTCAGAAAGCTAAGTATAGGACTACCACATGACCCGGCAATCCCACTGCTAGCCCCAAAAGAACTGAAAGCAGGGGCTCGAATAGATATTTGCACACCTATGTTCATAGCAGCATTATTCAAAATTGCCAAAAGATGGAAGCAACCCAAGTGTTCATCAACCAATGAATGGATAAATAAAATGTGGCATCTACGTGTAATGGAATATTATTCAGCCATAAAAAGGAATGAAGTCCTGATACATGCAAAAATATGGATGAACCTTGAAGATATCATGTTGAGTGAGATAAGCCAGACAGAAAAGGACAAATATTGTGTGATCTTTCTAATTTGAAACAATTAGAATAATAAAACTCATAGAAATGGAACCTAGAATATAGGTTACCAGGAGATGGGGTAGGGAGAGAGAATGGAAAGTTAAAGCCTAAAGTTCACAGGGTTTCTATTTGGAATGGTAGAAAAGTTTTGGTAATGGATGATAGTGATGATAGCACAACATTGTGAACTCGATTAACAGCACTGAACTAAATATCTCAATATGATTTTAAAAGGAAATGTTAGATTGTAATTATGGTAACAGAATAAACATTTCTTAAAAATCCATGGAACTACACTACACAAATAGAAAACCCTAAGTTAAACTGTAGGCTTTAATTAACAGTACCATTATAAAAATGTGCTGTCATCATTTATAACAAATGTTCCACATCAATGCAAGGAGTTGGTGGTAGGGTGGTGTATGGAAATCCTGTATTTTATGCATGATTGTTCTGTAAACCCACAACTTCTCTAATAAAGGGGGAAAAGGGGAAGATGACCCCAGAGGCAGTATTAGGGAACTCCCAGGAGGCTGAGACTTGGGACACATTGGGTTGCTACAGAGATTCAGGATAATTTTTGCAAAGTGCCCAGAAATTAAAGCAGGGGCTTGAACAAATTTTTGCACACCTATGTTCATAGCAGCATTATTCACAATTGCCAAAAGATGGAAGCAGGCAATAGGCAGGCATGAGGTGGGCACTATGGTTACAATTAAAATGTGTTATTTTATCTCCAGTGCTCCCCCCTGCTTCTCACTGCGTGGGAGCATCTAAGAACAGAAATTGTGTCTTAGTTATCTCTGGATCGCCAGTGTTTTTCACAAGGTCTAGCACATAGTAGGTGCTCAGTAAACGTTTGCCAAAAGAATAAAAGAAGAAAATGAGCATGGATTTCATGAAGACCATCACCTGTCTTCTTAAGGGAAGCATGGCTTTGACAGGAAGAAATTTGCAGGGTACACAGTCTGGAATATATGCCCAGGATCTCTAAACAGTGCCACGAAATACCCCAGACTCCCCTCTGGCCCTGTGCTTTCCATCATGGGCTCTGAGGAGGGGACGCTGGTAGATTCTGGGACCCAGGGTGAGAGATCAAGCAGGGGGAAGGCCATGAAGACATGCTTTAGGCAGTCTCTCTTCACCACCTCCGCCAGCTAAGCCACAAAGCCTTAAATTGATTAAATTATTCATTGGGTGACAACCACGATATTATTCAACAGAAAGGAGTTCCGTGCTGAAAAAGTAAGAAAACACACAATTGAAAAAAAAAACAAAAAAACTAGAGTTCAAAAAACACAAATCAGGGAAGGGGCTGTGGCTCAATCAGTAGGGCTCCCGTTTACCATATGGGAGGCCCCAGGTTCGGTTCCCGGGGCCTCCTGGTGAAGGCAAGCCCGCCCGCATGGCGTGGTTAGCTGACCCAGCGAGCACAAGCAGCAAGGGGGGGATAAATGAATAAATAAATAAAAATCTTAAAAAAAAAAAAAACACAAATCATTTGGTTTAGAGAAACAGGAAATTGGTGCTTTCAAATAGTGAAATTTTATAGAGTATTTTGGAGTCATTGCTGGTTGTAAATTATATACACAACAATGCTGACCTCAGTGATGAAACAATTTATGATTTCAAGTGTGCTATCTGAAACAATGCCACATATATTGGTTTTTATCAGGCTGCTAATTAGATATTAAAAAGCAGTTTTCGGTGTTTTTTGGGAGGGCAAGTCCTTCCTTAACCCCTCCTCTGTGCCACTCCTCCCATGCACAGTCCCTTCCTCCATTTTAAGTAATGTTAAAATGATGACAGTAACACATTCCTTACATAGGTTTATAACGTGACTTCTACTACGCTAACCTGGGAATTCTAGATTCTAGGTTGGATTAAATGAAATCAAAGTTATGATTTACCTTCATTATTTCTGCTAAAGGGACTCCAGTAAATGACAATGATCAAGGTGCTCATTTACCAGAGTCTCAAAGTGTAAAACCACCCAAGTGTGTCTAAAGGCTCCAAAGATGAGTAAGAGCAGAAAAAATGATCCAGTGATGAACTTCCCCACCCCTGGGCTCTGCCATCCAGATGACTAAGGTCATGCTGCCATCCATCAAGCTCTTAATGGCCCACATGGACACAAACAGCTTGGATGTATTTTCGTGTCCCATATGCACATTTTCTGATCTTCACTATCCTTGGGGAAAGCTTCCCCGAAGATGCCAGAATTCATATGGAACAAGAAAAAAATCATACGTAATTTCCCACCCCACCTATTCCTTGGCCCTTATCGCTCTTTAAAGGTAGTACCTTCAAGAGACTATGTGATGCTATCTAGGGATAAGTTGATGAATCGTATTTTAATAGGGAGGGACTATCAGCTTGGCAAGTAATGCTCAATATATAGGTAATGTTTGCATCAACAAAAAGACTTACGTGTCCTTTTTCAATTTGGTTTGTCCTTTCGATTTTATTTAAAGGTACAACATTGGCATTTGCAGGAACATATTTATTGGTGAGCTTTGCTCCAAATATAACTCAGGCTATCTCAGCAAGAACAGTGCAGTATCACTTTGTTGGCTGGCAGTTCCTGATCTACATGGTAAGAATTCTAAGTCTTTTACTATCCCTGAAGCTATACTTTCCAGACTACTGGTACATGCAAATGTTACAGAACTTGTATAATCTTTTCTTCTCAGCACCAGTATCTCATTGAAGTGTAACTTAGTGTTTGAAATACCAAAAGTATTTCAAGCACCCCCAGTTTCCCAGGTATCATTTCCTTGGGAGTGACCTGTCACTGAAACAGTTTCCACAATGTTTAATCTGGAAAATCCCAGAGCAACATGTTTTAGGATGACTCAAGGTAAAAAACAAACAAGCAAACAAAAAACCTCTTCTCCAAGGTTAAAGGGAAATACCTCAGGACACTTTTCACTTTATTGAATTTCATTCTGGATAGGTATTCTTTAAAAAAAAAAAAAAAAAAAGTACTCATTGAGACCAGTGCAACAGATTGTCTGGGAAAGAGCAGATAGCAGTAGGACAATACTAAGAGATGTGTAAAAGTTTGAGATGAGCTGATCTAGAAGTTTGAAGCCTCAAATTGGGATATTTTATTTGATACAATGGCTATATCTAGTAGGTATAAAGGCAAAGCATGACGTAAATGGTTAATATATGATTTGTTACTTCAGAAAATAAGAATATTCTAGGATGGCCAGGTAGTAGGAAGAAAACTGTAATAGGTCAGATGAACATTTAACAGAGAATTGTATTGATAAAGTAATTGTTTATTCCATAAAAAGTCAAAGCACATAGAATCATAGATTAGAAGTAACCTAAAAAATTATCTGTCCAATCCCCTGCCATTGAAGCAGGTGGAATGGCATAATCCTACTTTATACACCTGTATTAGTCAGCCAAAGGGGTGCTAATGCAATATACCAGAGATTGGTTGGTCTTTATAAAGGGTATTTATTTGGGGTAGAAGTCCACAGATACCAGGCCATAAAGCCTAAGTTTCTTCTTTCACCAAAGTCCATTGCCACGTGTTGGAGCAAGACAGCTGCCAACGTTTGCCAGGGTTCAGGCTTCTTGGGTTCCTCTCTTCCCGTGCTCAGTGCCTCTGTTTCCTCCAAAAGGTCAGCTGTAGACTATGAGGCTCTCTAGGCTTTGCTTCTCTCCACAAGGCCAGCTGTGAACTCTCAGCGAACGGCTTGTCTCTATCCCGGGGCCTTCTCTCCAACATCAAAACTCCAACATCAAAACTGCTACTCAAAACCTGCTCCTTCTGTCCTTTGCCTTGCCTTTTATATTCGATTCCCCCGTGGCCAGTCAACGCCCTAATCATAACTTAATCATGTCCAGATTAACAGATCAGTTTACAAGCATGATCCAATTATATTTTTGGAATTCATAATTACATCAAATTGCCAGACGACTACAACACCTATTATTTAAAATTGTGGTGTTGGCATTTGCAGGGCCATGTTGACAAACTTTGCTTCAAGCATAATTTGGGATATATAGGAACCCGTACAGTAACCTATATGTATCGGACAATTCCTAGTCTACTTGACAAGAATTCTACATATCTTACTGTTTCTGACAGTCTCTGATATCTAGATCACACCACTGGAATACAGATATTTACAGGTCATTTTTTTCTTCATACTCTCCCTCTTTACTCCTTTCCCTAGCCCTGTAAATATATTTCGTTTTTTCTGTTTGTTTTTTTTTAATAATTCTTCCTACACTACATACCTTTTAATAAACTGTCCTATTTCCCTTCTTCCACTCTCCACCAAAAATTTACTCATATAGCCTCTTTTTGCTGACACCCTCCACATTCTCATCTCCCATTCACTTCTCACTTATTACAATCTAGTAAATGCCTCCCCACTAACTGCCAATGGAATTGCTTTTTTTCAATCCCAATTTTTCTTGAATGTTGTGCGGCATTTACCCCATGACCCATCTTCTTCTCTTTGAACCTCTCCCTTCCTTGGCTTCCTGTCTGTGTGCTACCTCTTCCTCCTCTTCCTCTTGGAATTGTCCATCACAGGTTCTTGATGGGCATCTCCTCCTCCTCTGCTAGCTCCTCTTATCTCCTTACACTGCGTACTCTTCAGGGATCTTCTAGGGTGATCCCATTGCCAACACCCACCATTGTCCTTTATAATGACTTCCAAATCCAGACATGCATCTCCTTCTCAGGCATTCTCCTGAGCCCCAGATCTGTGTCCTCATCTGTCCACTTATTACTCATCCCAGCCTGGATGTCCCATAGTGTCCTCAATTTAACACATCTTTCATCAATTGTAACACATCAAACATCAATTTTTTAACTACTGTTAAAAAAAAAAAATAGTACGGTAGTTTTTAAAAAGTGCTATCATCAATAGTAACAAATATTATCAGTACAAGATTATTGGTGGTTGGGTGGTATACAGGAATCCGGTATTTTATGTCAGATTGTTTTGTAAACTCATAACTTCTCTAATAAAAAAAATTAAAGCACACACACAGTGTTTTAGTTAATATAAAAATAATTCTTGCCTATTCCACAAACTTTAAAAAATAGAAAAGCAACCCTAAAAAGTACCTATAAACCACTGACAGTACTAATAAAAAACTGATCTCAATATCTTCTTCCACAAACTCCTTTCTCTTATATTCTCTATGTCAGCCTCCCAGTTTGGAAATCTGAGTTATATCCACTGTTCCAACACCCACATCCTGTCTGCATTTTTAAGTCTCTTGAACTTGACCCCTCTTCTACATTCCCATTGCCATTGCATTAATTGAGGCTTTCATCATTTCTTGCTTGACCTATGCCAGCAGCCTCTTAAAGATTCCGTACCCCCTGCTGCCCACCATCAACACTGTTGCTACAAGTATGCTTCTAAAAAACAAATCTGATCAGCCAGGCCACTACTCCATCCAAAACTCAGTGCCACTGTCTGCTGTCCTTCTGCCAACAAAGCCCCTTACCTCCTTTGACACACGCCTCCAACCCCTTACAACCTCCCTGCAAACTTTCCCTCATGGACATGGCTCAGATATTGCCTCTTCTGTGAAGATGTTGCTATGTTAGTTGCTCCATTCTCAGAGCTTTCCACAACCCCCACCACATTATGTTTTAATTATCTATTTACCTTCCATTTTGTTCAAGTAGATGGTGCACTTCTTCAAGGCAAGAACTATTCTTGGTCAGTCGATCAATCGGCCAGTCAGTAATAATGTCCTGCTTATTTAAGCACTGTTCCTTATATATAATGACCCTGACCTAAGTTCTCAAGGACCTTAATCCTACCCTCTTCCTCTGCCACATCCTACCTTTTCCCATTCCTCCTGCCCTCCATTAACCTTTCAGATTGGGCTTCCCAATTCAGATTAGCCTTTCTTGGATCTGTCGTACTTTGTGCCTCCCCCTCCCTACCCCATTGTATCTTCCTACTTGTCCGCCATACCTAGTACTTTAACAACCACTGCTTTCATGGATCAAAATATAAGCAGTAGAAGGAGTTTTAATCTCTGTGATTCATTTTTGTTCTTAATACTTTGTTGAATATTACATGATAACCTAGACTTAAAGTCCTACCAGCACATCATTACTTTTTGCCTACAGGCAAAACAAATTCTTCATCCAGTAAGAAAAGGTTCACATAGTCTGTGACCAGAAAATTAATAGCTTGAGTTGAATCCTTTGGAGATTAAAGTTGCATCAAAACGTAATTCCTGGAATAAACAGCATTGTTTGATGATGATGTAGCTTGTATTGTTTTATCTCCAGAGAAAACATTTTACAAGAACAAAACTATTCTTTATTAAACCTTATATTTAATAAACCTCATAGATAGTTCCATACAAAATACTCTAAAATTCTTTGTAACTTGCTATTTCACAAAGTCAAATGAATAAACTCATTCATTCATTTATTCACTCATTCAACTGATCAGTCACCCAGATTTTGAGAGGAATTCCTAGAGCGGGAATTTTTATATAAATACAAAAATATGTACCTCTATTACAGTCCTGAGAGAGACTTACATTCTCATAAAATTAGATTAAGATAATGAAAGTATATTTGAAAGTAAATGCCATGGGGGAAAAAAAGGAAATAATTCTGGGTATTTATAAGATACAAAAGTAAACCTTTAATAAAGTCACATGTGAAATACACTATTGGCATTAGATTCTAGGAGGACTAGATCTATAATTAGCTTAGTTTGGAATTTAATCCATTATATGGCTACATTGACAAAGTCTCAAGACATGATCAATAATGTGCTAAGATCTTGAGCTGAAGTTTGGTTGAAATCTGTTAAGCATCTAAGTAATTAATATTTAATCCTTGGATATGGCAGCTTCTGTGCTTTTTCTGCAAACTATGACTGTAAAGATCATAATTACAGTAATTAAGATTATTCTTTGAAGTATCATTCATCTGTATTATACATCCATACCTAATACAATATAGCACCTGAACTGCCTTTCAGCACTGATCAAATAAAATACCTAATAAAATGAAAAATACTCAAGTCTCACAAATTTTATATTTCTCAAAAGTGGGATTGTAAAATTGTATTACAGACCCGCTAATACCCTGTATTTGTCTTAAGTGTTTACTTTCCCAGGTGGATATCTATTTTACCTTTAAGGCTTACATTAAGTGGAAGTATCACAGAAATAAGGCCCGGGAGTTTATCCTCTTTGTAGGAAGAGGATTTGAGAAGCCCAACATCTACAGGCTAGAGAAGAATAAAGTGCCCTTTACCCCTGACTAAAGTGGCTTTTCCCAACCTGCATTCCACAGATGGGCAATTCTACCTTGCTGTCTGCCGAAAAAAAACAAAAACAAGTGGGTTTTCAAGGTCAAACTAGTTTGGAGAGATGCTGCATAGCATGACCTCCTCCGAGAAGTTGAGAAGTTCGTCATCTCTGTTAGCATGTTAAAAGCTAGGAGAAGGCCTTTAGGAAAAAGACGGATTTAATTTTGTTAATCCAACAAGCCCCAGGCTTATGTTGAGTAATACCTATTAACGCCTTACAGGGCCAACAGGCTGCAGAACCCACTTTTGGAAATGTGGCCTCAACTTCAATTACTTCATGTTCTTTGGCAGACTTGCTCAGGGCCGTTTTGTGCTCCCCCCGCCAATTTTCCAAGACTATTCAAAGGAAATCTCTGTTGTGAACATAAAATCCCTCACAAAATAAACTGCACAGTGCTCATTTTCTCTCTGCTGGACAGAAAATCAAATCATCAGAAGCTGAGGTGATCCTGTTGTTTGTGTAATCCTATACCCCAAAGCTGATTATTAAGTCAGCCTTTCTGGCAGAGTTGCTTCAAAAACCACCATCAGGTGTTAAAACCCTGAAGGGAGAAAACTTTACTATGCGGAAGCATAGTAACCTTTCAGACTATTAGAGCCCCCCTTTAGGTCACAACTGGCAATTTATTAAGTGAACTGGGTCTGTCGAAAAATAACTGAATTTTCACGAAAAACATAGTTCCATCTCACCAAGTAACATGGACAGCTGGAGGCCAGTTCCAACATGGTCCTCCTTTCGTTAGTTATTCACCTTCCCCTTGGATAAAAACGATAAAATAACATTGAAAAGGAAGATCAAGACTAAAAATATCATTACATATGACTAATTTAAATTGTGTAAAATGTTCTTGAATGTGTGAAATATGCATTTTAATATGCATTTAGCATTTTTAAGCTGCTGTACCTTGAATAAATAAAGCTTTGGAGAAAGAAAGAGGATAGAAAAAAAAAAGTTGAGGAAGAGGCAAACATGGAGTGAATCAGAGGCATAAAACTCCTGCTGTATTTGTTATAAGACATCAATACCTACTGTGTGATGTCCACTTGCTTTATTGTCTGAATGCAAACAGCATTTGTAGGTCTGCACCAGGAGGCACTTCTGCAGTAGCCAACACTCCAGAAAGCTCACAGCTCGCCGAGCCCTTTGCTGGGCCCCAATGACCCAAAGAGGCTCTGTCAGCTACCCACACTACAGCCTTTGCACTGCTCTCCTTTACATCTGACAGATGCGAAAGCCAAGGTTTAAGAAGGTTCAGTAACTTGTCTGAGTTCACATAAATACTAGGTGGCAGGGCCAGAGTCGTGGTACATTTGTTACATATTATGAGAGAACATCATCAGATTAGTACCACTAAGTATGGCCTATAGCGTACATTTGGTATGTTTTTTTCCATACCCCCCTATTATTAACACAGTACCTTCTTTGATACTGAAGCAAAAAAAAAATTACAATATTGCTGTTAACTATAACCATAAGTTACATTAATTGTATTTTTCCCATGCATCTCCATATTCTTACCACCTTGTAATAGTGATGTGCATTTGTTCTAGTTTATGGAAGAACATTCTTGTATTTGTACTGTTAACCACAGTCTTCATCCACATCCAGGTTCACTATGTTTTTCAGTCCCTAGGTTATTCTTTCAATTGACATTTACATCCCCAAACTATGCCTTTCAGCCATAATCCCATTTATAAACCAACCATGTTAGTTATACTCACTATAAAGAGTTACCATCGGGAAGCGGCTGTGGCTCAATCAGTAGGGCTCCTGTTTACCATATGGGAGGCCCTGGGTTCGGTTCCCGGGGCCTCCTGGTGAAGGCAAGCCCACCCGCATGGTGTGGTTAGCTGACCCAGTGAGCACAAGCAGCAAGGGGGGATAAATGAATAAATAAATAAAATCTTTAATAAAAAAAAAGAGTTACCATCAACTCTATCCATTTCCACATGTTTACAGTCAAGCTAATTAAAAATTCTACATACATTAAGTGTCAGTAGTTCTTCTCAGCCCTCATCCTATCTCCTGGTAACCTATACTCTAGGTTTTAACTCTCTGTTTTTATTCTTCATATTTAGTTCATATTAGTGAGACCATACAATATTTGTCCTTTGTGTCTGGCTTATTTCACTCAGCATAATGTCTTCAGGGTTCATCTGTGTTATCATATGTGTCCCAATTTCATTTCTTTTTACAGCAGCATAGGATTCTATCGTATGTATATACCACATTTTGTTTATCCATTCATTGGTTGATGGACACTTGGGTTGTTTGCATCTTTTGGTAATTGTGAATAACACTGCTGTGAACATTGGTGTGCAAATGTCTGTTTGCTTCACTGTTTTCAGTTCTTCTGGATATAATCCTAGTAGAGGGATTGCCAGATCATACGGCAGTTTATATTTAGCTTCCTGAGGAAACGCCAAACTGTCTTCTACAGAGGCTGCACCATTTTACATGCCCACCAACAGTGAAGGAGTATTGTTTCTCCACATCCTTTCCAGCACTTATATTGTTTTCTGGTTTTTTGTTTTGTTTTGTTTTGTTTTTTTCAATAATGGCCATTCTATGAGGTGTGAGATGATATCTCATTGTAGTTTTGAGTTGTAGTTCTCTAATAATTAGTGATATTAAACATTTTTTCATGTGCTTTTTCACCATTTGTATTTCCTCTTTGGAGAAATATCTAAGTCTTTTGCCCATTTTTAAATTGGACCACTTGCTCTTTTATTGTTGAGTTTATTTAGCTTGGAAATCAAACCCTTATTGGATACATGGTTTCCAAATATTTTCTCCCATTATAGTGGGCTACCTTTTCACCTTCTTGACAATGTCCTTTGAGCCACAGAAGTGTTTAAGTTTAAGGAGGTCCTATTTATCATTTTTTCTTTCATAGCTTGTGCTTTCCATGTAAGATTTAAGAATCCACCACCTACCATCAGGTCTTGAAGATGTTTCCCTACATTTTCTTCTAGGAGTTTTATGGTTCTAGGACCAAATCTTTGTCCAAACTTGGCTTTATAGAGAACCTTTACAGAGCTCCTTTCTTTTGGACAAAGAAGCCACATCAAAGCCTAACGCTTTGGGGAAAGTATTTGGCAAAAACAGATGAGATGAACCGGGGATCAGATAAAGATACCTGAAGTGGAGTGTCCAGTGAGAAAATGTGTATTTCTTTTGTTACTTCATCCCATAGACTTCCAGTACCCATTTTACCACTGAAAACAGGGTCATTAGTGCCTTTGAATTTACTTAGATTAGAGAACCGGTCCAGAAAACTCAGAATCAATTCAGAAAACTCATCCTTAAGATTCTGTTCCTCTGGAAACAGTTCAGGTACCAAAACCTGAATTAGTTTTCTATTACTTCCATAACAAATTACCACAAATTTTACTGGCTTGAAGCTGCACAGATTGGCAGCCGGCCTCAGTTACCATAAGAAGCCAGGCGGAGACCCAGCAGCAGCCGCTGCCCTGCCCTCAGCGCCGGACACCAAGCCCAGCACCACGGGCAGCGCTTCAGGGAGCTGCCCCCGGGCGGCCTCACACCGCAGTGCCTGCCAGCGGGGACAACATCATCACAAGGAAGGTTTTGGGAAAGTAAGGTGGTTCAATGTAAGAAACGGATATGGCCTTATCAACAGGAGAGACACCAAGGAAGATGTGTTTGTACCTCAGACTGCCATAAAGAAGAATAACCCCAGGAGGCACCTTCGCAGCGCAGGAGATGGAGAGAATGTGGAGTTTGGTGTTGAGGGAGAAGAGGGGGCGGAGGCAGCAAATGTCACCGGCCCTGGTGGAGTCCAGTGCAGGGCAGCAGACCGTAACCATTATAGACGTTATCCACGTCGTAGGGGTCCTCCACGCAATTACCAGCAAAATTACCAGAACAGAGAGTGAGGAAAAGAAGGAGGGATCTGAGAGTGTCCCCAAGGCCGGGCCCAACCACACCGGTCCTACCACAGGAGCTGATTCCCACCTTACTACAGGCAGAGACCCTGTGGGCTCCACCACCGACTCCCAGCCCTCCTGTGCAAGCAGACGTGGTGGGGGTGCTGACACAGGGCGCAGGAGGACAGGGTAGACCAGTGAGACAGAATGTGTATCGGGCTTACAGTCCACGGTTCCGCAGGGCCCTTCTCACCAAAGACAGCCTAGAGAGGACGGCTTTGAAGATGATAAGGACAATCAAGGAGATGAGACCCAAGGCCAGCGGCTGCCTCAACATCGGTACCACAGTAACTTCCAATTACTGGCGCAGACGCCCAGAAAACCCTAAACTGCAAGATGGCAAAGAGACAAAAGCAGCAGATCCACCAGCTGGGCATTCACCCACTCCCGAGGCTGAGCTGGGTGGGGCTGAGTAAACGCCTGCCTACCATCCTACCATCATCCGGTCTGGGCATCCAACAAGAAGAAATGAATGTGAAACTCCAGCAATAAGAAACGAACAAAAGATTGGAGCTGAAGACCTTAAGTGCTTACTTTTTGCCCTTTGACCAGAGCTTTCTGCATTACCTATGCACCATGGGCTTTTTATTATTTTTACCTAAAGACGTCTCTTTTTGGTAATGGCAAACGTGTTTTTTAAAAAGCCCGGTTTTTCTCAATACACCTTTAAAAGTTTTTAAATAGTTTCAAATCTGGCCAAGTCGAGATTTTTAAAAACCTCATTTTTAATTTGTAATAAAAGTTTTACAACTTGATTTTTTTTAAAAAGTCAACAAACTGCACTTTATAAGCTCTTAATAATTGTCAAAACACATACACATTGTGACTAGCAGAGCTATTATATGGGTATGACAGTGGTTGAAAGGAAAAGCCGACAGACATGTATGTTACTAGAAGGAATGCCAAAAAAAATGGGACTGTATAACAGTGAAACCTCATGTAAAATACAAATATGGGTGATATTGCATATTTAAGACTGTTTTTAAAAAAACTAACCAGTCTGCTTATAATTTTGCATGTCTGATAGATTTAAATTATTTTAATAATTAAAAAAAAAACGCAAATTTATTATCTTACAGTTCTGTAGGTCCGAGGTCCAACACAGGTCTCACTGGGCTCAAATCAAGGCGTCGGCAGGATTGCATTCCTGGCTAGGGGTTCTAAGAGAGAATCTGTTTGCTTGCTTTTTCCAGCTTCTAACGGCTGCCAAGATTCCTTGGCTTGGGTCTTTCTCACATTGTGTCTCTCTCTGACCACAGTCAGGAAGGTGCTCTGCTTTTAAAGACTCATGTGATTATCCAGGATACTCTCCCCACCTCAAGCTCCTTAACCTTAATCACGTTGCAGAGGCCCCTTTGCCACGTAGGTACTTATTCCCAGGTTCTGAGGATTGGAACATGAACATGGGGCGGGGCGTTATCTTGCCTACCTGAACTGCATCACTTAACCTCTCTGTATCTTCGTTTTCTCATCTATAAAATGGGTACACTAATAGCACCTTCCTCCTAAGGTTATTGTGAGGATGCAAGGAGTTAGTACAAATCAAGCCCTGAGGATAGTGCAGGTATGTGGAAGCATGCAGTAAGTGCTGTTATTCTTTCCAATCTCTGAGATAGCAATCAGCAAAACAGCCTCTTCCTGGATCACAGAAACCTGCAGAAGCCACAGCTTCTTTAATATTGAGGGAAGCGGATGTGGCTCAAGTGATTGAGCTCCCGCCTACCACATGGGAGGTCCCGGGTTTGGTTCCCCGTGCCTCCCGGAGAAGACAAGCATGACAGCAAGCTGGCACGACGGGCAGAAATGGCAAGCTGACGCAACAAGATGATGCAACAAGGAGACACAAAAATGAAAGACAATGAGAGACACAACAAAGCAAGGAGCTGAGGTGGCTCAAGTGATTGAGCACCTTTTTCCCACATAGGAGGTCCCAGGTTTGGTTCCCAGTGCCTCCTAAAGAGAAGACAAGCATACACAGAGAGCACACAGTGAATGGATACAGATTGCACACAGCAAGCGCAAACAACGGGGTTGGGGGTGGGTGGAATAAATAAATAAAATAAATCTTTAAAAATATATATTGATCCTCTGCAAAAGTGTTGTGAGAGCAAATCATTTTGTGAAATGCTGAGTGTATACCATGCTAATATATAGGGCAACTTTTCTGAGAGGGGAATGCAGCACACCATCGTTTCCTAAGCTCACTTGCCTACAGGGCCCTTATTTTGGAAACGTTCATAAATACACAGGGCATGGGTACAGCAATCCTGCAGTTGGCCTGGGCACTGATGTCAGCTAGTGTTTGCCAAAGTCTCTCATGATGACTTTGTGGACAATAAAACAAAATAGCTTATATAATGGCACACTATATTCAGATGGATTAAACTATCTAAAGAAAGTTAAACCAACTAGTTAAACCATCTAAAGGAAGTTAAACCCAACTAGTTAAACTGTCTAAAGAAAGGTGTGTCCTAGAGTACATCAACATTTTAAACAACAAATTGGAGGATCCTGAAATTCACACAGTATTATGAGAGACACAGCTTGGGAAAAACTAGTCCATAATATGCTATTAATTTATGAACAAGTCACCCTATTCAGAAAAGGAAAGGCTGTCACACCAATTTCTTCTTAGTGCGCTCACGTTCCCATTTTCAGTTATCATCCTTATCTTTTTTTTTTTTCCCCCATCCTTCACAATATCTTTTATTTTTTTTTTTTTAACTTTATTTTCTACATTTAATAATTGAAAACATAGGCAATAGAAGACTGGAAAGTAAACACAGATGAATAAATATATACATTTCTCAATTAAATGTAATGGATACATGTAAAAATAAAAATAAAATAAATATATATATATATTGATATTTTAAGAGAGAGAAAAAGGTTGCATGGAAAAATTTACATTAATTCATGCTGCTCGAATATTTTATTCCTAGGAGCCGCGTGACCTCTTGTCACAAGGCAGAACCCAGGAAAGCTACTGTCATTCTATGAATAATGTTTTATTCCTCTGAAGCTGCAGAAGTAGAATTGCAAAAAAGTCATATATGGTTTTTAGAACTGATGGCAACTGCCCCCCCACCCCCAAATTAATAATTGGCATGCTAAACGAACACAGCACTCCCACACTAGGCTGCTGCTGCGCATTATTTGCAGTTGTGTCACCTGAGAAATAGAAGCCTGTGGTTGAGGGGAGGACAAGCCCAGAGGGATAATTCTTTTAATGACTGATGAGTTGTACAGAGATTGGGACACCTAATGTTTTGATGGCAGCTTTAGGGAAGGCAAAGAGAGGCGTTTAATAGCTTTTGTAGCACAACTCAATTAAATTAAAGGCTTGGCAATTATGTCCCATAAAATTTTTTAAATAATTGGTTTAATTTACCCAGAAGGAGAAAAGCCTAAGAGATGATTTAGTCCATTGTATTAGAAGAAAGCATTTTTTAAGTGAGGAAGATCTGATCCTACTGCTTTCTGAGTACACAGAAGATCAAAGAAAAAAAGCAAGCAAACAAACAAAACCTTGAATTGAAACAGAAGAGATTTAAGTGGAATTAGAGAGGACTCTGTAAGATAAATGCAATCCTGAAAGTAGTGAAGTCCCTAACTCTCACGATTTTTAAGAAAAAAACTCAGGGGTGATACTTTTACGTGCCTAATGTCAGAAAAGTAAATAAATATTCATATCTGTTCAGGGATTCTGTCTTTTCTGAAAAAGTAGTAATTTGGTTTCAGGTTATTTTAAAGGCTGCAAAAAAAAAAAAAGAACAAAAATAAAACTAAGAACTTAAAATTATACTAGAGGGAGCAGATGTGGTCAAGCAGTTGGGCACCTGCCTCCCAAATGGGAGGTCCCAGGTTCAGTGCCCAGTGCCTCCTAAAAGAAGATGAGCAGACAATGTACAGGCACAAGGAGCAGACAATGAGAGGACACAAGGAGCAGACAATGAGCAGACACAGTGCACAGACAACCAGAAATAATGAGCAGATAGACAAGGGAGCCATCTCAGCGGGGGTGGGGGGGGTGGAGCAGGGGATTACACTAGAATCTTCTTAAGGGTAGGGAAATTTAAGCATTCAATTTTTTAGACATCAGGTAAATTGTTCATAATAAATTTGAGGTGTAATGTACTCATAAACTCCATAAATACTTTAATGAGTGGCCAGCTGTGTACCAAGCATTGGAGATAGAGAATTTAAAAGGACAAACAAGGTCCTGCTCTCAGACAGTTGACTTCAAGTGAGGAAGACAGACAAGAAACACACGAATATATGAACAAGAAATACACCAATGGTGGTAAAACACTCCACAGTGAACTGAAGTCGGGGCTGTGATAGGATGGCTGGGTGGCTCTTTTAGATCAGAGGGTCAGGAAAGCTCTCTCAAAGGAGGTGACTTTAAGCAAAGGGCAGAGTAACTAGAAGGGGCCACTGGGCAGAGAGCAGGGAAAAAGACTTCTGGGCAGAGCAAACAGATAATGGACAGGCCCAGATGCAGGAGGCAATCTAAGGACTACAAAGAACTAAAAAAGGCTGCTGTGTTTGGGGCAGAGTTAATCATTCAGAGGCAAACTGTGCAAAACGAGATCCAAGAAGGCAGCAGGGGCTTTTGTAATCTGAATTTTATTCTACATGTGATGGGAAATTATAGGATGTTTAAGCAAAGGCATGACTGGATCTAATGTATATTTTTACTACTTGTATTATCATGGATGAAACCCACAAGGAAAACAGAATAAAGAAAGCAAGTCGAAGCAAATATGATTCCACTTGTACAAAGTCCAAACAGATGCATAAAAATAATCAGGGTATTGTTTAGGGATGCATAAAAATGTGGTAAATGTAATCCAATGTAAAGAAAGTGGATGATAAACACAAAACGCAGGTAGTGGTTCCTGGGGAAGTGGTAAGAGAAGGGGAATGCATGGGGAGGGGTACACAGGAGCCTCAAAGGTATTGGAGGTTCTATTTCTTAAGATGCGTAGAAGACACACGGGTACTTGCTATAAATACTTTATAACATGTATATTCTTCTCTACTAATGAAATGTTTCCTTATCAAAATTGTGTTTTTAAACCGATTCCTCTGGCTGCTGAATGGCTGGATTGTAGAGAGGCAAGAGGAAAATCAAAGAGACAAATTAGAAGCCATTGCAGCAGTCCAGAGCGATGGTGGCAGGGAGTGAGGGGAAGGGAGAATTTGGGGCTTGTGCAACAGGGTGTAAGACGATGCTATTTGCTGAGGAGGCAAAGACCCCAGGCTGAGAAGGTGGGAAATCAAGAGTTAGTGTGCCACATTAGTAGCCCATATTAGTGTGGTCGGTCTATTAAACATGCACTTGGAAATGTCTAGTAGACAATTGGAAAATTAGCCTGGAGTTCTGGGGAGGTCAGGACTGGAGACCAGATTTGAGCATCACTGGTGGAGCGCTGGGTCTGGACGACTGGGGCTCCATGTCTTGTTCTTATAGATTTATAGTTGTCCTTAGGAACCTCAGTCACCTGAAACTGTCATATAAAAACTGTTACAAAGTTAAAAATAGAAGTGTGAAACGTACAACTTCTATAATAAAAAAGAAAAAATTAGATGGACAGCATTTTAAAGACTGTATAGAATAACTTATGCTTTACTCTTTTTTATCTTTCTAATTTCTAGATTTTAGAAATATTAATTTTCTGCATTCTCCTATATTTCCATAAAAGAAAAGGAATGAAGCACATTGTGATTCTGTTAACCCTGGTGGCCCTTCTTGGTAAGAACATATTTTGCTTTCTTTCCTCTGATCTGGCCATGCTAAGTCATAAAAGAGATTGGAAGGAAAATACTTGAGCGTTCTCTTTCTTTCTCACCATTTCCATTTTCAACTCTGATCTATAGCAGAGAAACCGAGTCTAAATTATACAAATTATACTTTATATGCCCATTGCTGCAATTGATGTATATTTGATTCTATTTAAAATATACTTAAGGATTTTTGTTTCTTGGTAATCTTTATTTGGATGCTGACAATTTGAGGATGTTTAGAAGAGGAATAAGCTAAAAAACTCAGTTGAAACTTTTGTGTCAGGAATTAGTTAGCAAGAACTAACCTATATATATATATTTAAAAAGCTTTAGTCTGGCTAATATGAAACATGGATGAAAGGATTATGATTTTCTTACATACCATATTTCTTTCATTCATTATTTACCCACCTTTTACTTTTTATTTCCAAAGGCACCTTGTAAGTATTTGAAAACTGATGCTTAAATAAGCCCACTCTACAGTGTTCTCCCTCTCCTCCTCGCTCTCCCTCTCCCTCTCCCTCTTCCACACCACACACAATACCAACACAGAGGTCCTCTTTAATAATTTGGGACATACCTTCTTTAAAATTTATTTATAATTCTTCTTCATCTCTTCTTTGCCATGAGTGTAATTTGCTATGACCTTGTAGGTTTAAAGGACAGCCCTTGAGAGGCTGTTCATTTCATCCTAGGAATTGGGGCAGGCTGCCAGCCCCATATTAATAGGGCACTGGAGTTTTCATTTCTCCATCTCATCAGCTAGTTATTTCGTTTGTAACAGAATATTTGTATTTGGGATAGCTACTCAGAGAAACAAATTTACTCTATACCATACTCAGGTGTGCTGTTGATCAAGAGAACAGGAAAGGGACATTATATTTGTTTCCTTACAACTTACCAAGCTGGAAGAACAAAAGCAAACAGCAAAGGGAGAAAATGTTCGTTATATAGGAAAAGATTGAAAACAAAGGAAATCTTATAGGAAAGTAAGATAATAAGATGAAGGCATACATATCAGTTATGGTCATAAATGTTACCAGGGTAAATTTACCTAGTAAAAAGGAAATATTCTCAAATTGGACTTGAAAACAATTCTTAAATTCTTACATATTCTTCTCTGATGCCCTATCCTCCCAACCCCAAACCTGCCATAATAATAGCAGCTAAATATTTATACAAGGGGTCTCCAGGACACTGTTTCAGTAGTACTAAGGCCAGCACCCTTTCTGACCAGCCAGTCCCCTTGCTGGTTGTGAAACATTTCAACTACATAGATAATATTCATCAAAAATAAGATAACTCATGTTGAAAGTGAAAGAAATCAGGCAGACATGACATTACTAAGTTAAAATCAAGGCAAAAAGCATTAAATGAAACACAAAGGGATAATTTATACTGATAATAGTACAATCTTACAAGAACATCATATCTAATATGCAATGGAAAACCTGCAGAAAGTGCAAAACTAAGTAAACAGAAATATAAGAGGAGTAGGAAACTTCTCTCAGTTCATGAAAGATAAGTAGACAGAAAAATATTTAAAGATAGAGGATCAGTATATATAAATTTGCTCTGGAAAATCTAATATTGAACTCTAAATCCTGAACTAGAAAATACATCTTTCAAGTACCTGTGTACCATTTACAAAAGGTAATCATATAATAGGCCACAAATAAATCTTGAGAAATTCTGGTAAGTTAAAATAGTACAGACTACATTCTCAGATCACAGTGAAATAAAACCAGAAAATAAATCAATAAATCCCTACCTCCTGGAAATGTTAATACTGTCTCTTAAACTATCACTGGGCCAAAGTAGAAATGAAGGTTTCATTGCAGCATAGTGCTTAAATTATTACAAAAACACTTAATATCAAAACCTTTAGTTTATGACTAAAGCTGTAGTCAGAAGAAAATTCATACCTTTAAATATATTTCAATTAAGCACTCAACTCAATAAGTTAGAAAATAACACTTAAAGCTGAGGGAAGCAGAAAGGAGCAATTAAAAATAAAGGCAAAAATTAATGAAATAGAAAAGCAATGGATTGTTAAATAAATCCAAGAACCAGTTCTTTAAAAACAACTAATAATAAAAAATAAAATAAAAATAAAATTTAAAAAAAAACAACTAATAAAATAGATCCTCGATAAGAAAAAACCAAGGCAAAATTATAAATACTCCAAATTAGAAATCAAATATATACATTATGCAAATAAATATAAAAACTTGAATAGATCACTGATTTTTTAAAGAAAAAATAGGAAACAGAGGAAACTGTTAAAAAGCTACAATCTAAAAAAGGGTCAGGCCTAGACAATTTCAAAGGTAATGCCATCAAATCTTTAAGGAACAGATTATTCTGATATTGCTTAAGCTATTTGAGGACATGAAGAAGAAAGCTTTCAATTTATCTTTTTATGTAATCAGTACAATACTGATCACAAACCTGGGAAATATGGCACAAATAAAGAATACTATGAACTTATTTCACTACTAAATACTGAGGCAAAAATTGTAAATAAAATATTAGCAAACAGAATCCAGAACAAAGCATCATGACCTAATGGTCTTAATGAAACCAGGTCTTTTCTTTGTAATGCTCCTAACAATTTGTAATTACATATTCCACTTATGTATTTATATATTGCTATAAGCTTGTCTTCCTTGCCAGATTAGTTCCATAAGGGCACAGACCATATCTATTTTATTTGCAATATGTATATTTTATCTAGAACTGAGCATAATGAACATACAACAAACATTTGAATTCATTAACTAATTAGCTAATAATCAGAACGAAAAGATGGTTCTTTAAGGAATCCATTAATATAAAGATACTGAAAACACATTTTTTGAAAAGATTTATTTTATTTATCCACTTCTCCCACCCCCTCGTTGTTTGCATTTGCTGTGTCTGTTTGTTTTTAGGAGGCACTGGGAACCGAAACCTGGGACCTTCCATGTGGTAGGGAGGTGCCTAATCACTTAAGCCACCTCCGCTCCCTGCTTTGTTGTGTCTCTCATTATGTTTTTTTC
Organism: Tolypeutes matacus; assembly: GCA_026826555.1. Lineage (NCBI taxonomy): Eukaryota > Metazoa > Chordata > Mammalia > Cingulata > Chlamyphoridae > Tolypeutes > Tolypeutes matacus. The sequence continues at coordinate 45,711,502 of JAKSZT010054487.1, read as the reverse complement.
CGTGTGTCTCTTGTTGTGTCATCTTGTTGTGTCACCTCACCACACCAGCCCATTGCAGCAGCTCGCTGTCTTGCTTGTCTTCTTTAGGAGACACCAGAAACCAAATCCGCACCTCCCATGTGGGAGGTAGGAGCTCAATCACTTGAACCACATCCACTTCCCTGAAAACACATTTTAAAGTGTAATATCCTACCTAATTTTTTTTTTTAATTACACAATTTTAAAGTGTAATATCATTTCTAATTTTTTTTAAACTTGAAATAAAACAGGAATAGAAGGAAATTTGTGTGTTGAAAACATATTTCCCTTAAACCTAAAGCTGAAACATATCTGGTGATGTAATACCAGGAACATCCTTATTACTGTAAGAAATAAGAAAAAAGATGACCAGTCTTCACTTTATACTCATCTGTGCTGTTTGAGTATTTTACAATGATTATTAATGACTTTTACAAGAAAAAAATATTATGAAAATTATGTAGCAGCTTTGAAAAATATCTATAGTGCTATGTGAAAAGAAAAAAGTAGCACACAAAATTGTACCTACCTTATTGTGATTAAAAGCATTCAAGAGTCAAAAACTGGAAATGGATGTGAGGTCATGGGAATATATGCAGATTTTTTTTCTTTACTTTATTGTTGTTATAATATTGTTTATGTGATAAATTTTAAAAATTGAACTAAAAAAGAAAATAGAAAGCTGAGGGCAAACAGGAAGAAAAAAATCTGGCTTCTACTGAGTGAAGAACCCCATCCCTTGCCTGTGATCTCCTTTCTTAAAGGAATCTGAACGTGTATAGCAGGGTCCTTTCCAGGAAGCTGGAAAAGCCAAGAAGTCCTTCTCTATCCTTAGGACACTCTGCTTGCCAAAGCAAAATTAATAATTAAAATATTTCTGCCTCTAATAAGGAGACATCAATGGCAATGTAGGAAAGTCCCTGGAAGGAGCTATTGATGAAAAACTAAGGATAAACTGAGAGTGCTAAATTTTAAAAATGGGCCAGCATATGTAGGAAAAAAATTATGCTGTTATAATGATAAAAGCAGTATATGTTTATTGTTGAGAATTAAGAAAATAAAGATACAAAGAAAGATATACAAATCCGTGCACTTGAGTACTGTCACACAATGCTGATGGGAGTACAACTAGTTCTTTCTAGAAGGCAGTTTGCCAGTATATTTCAGAAGCCTTAGCAGTGGCCATTGACAGTGATTCTCCTTTAGGTGATTTTCCTAAGGAAATAGGCAGAGTGATAGAAAAGATTTATGTACAAGGATATTCATCACAACCTCATTTTTAATAGTAGAAAGTTGGGTACAATCTAAATATCCAAAAACAGGGAATTGTCAAAATAAAGTATTCAGTCATAGAAAGAAAGTCCTAGTATACACCCAATAAAAATTATACTTTAGAAGAATACTTAAAGGTATAGAAAATACTTAATGACAATGAAAAATAGGTTCCTAAGTCATGTATTCTGTATGATTCACATGTTGTGTGTGTGTTTGTATATATTTTTTTTTATTTATTTATTTATTTATTTATTTATTTATTTATTTATTTATTTATTTATTTATACTCAGAGATAGAAAAATAACTAAAAATGTTAAAAATGATTTGGGGCTGAAAGTTGAGATTATAAATATTTTATTTTTTCTTTCCAGGTTTTTTTTGTATTTTCCAAATTTTATTAAATAGATAGATATACTTTTATAATTTAAAAAAAATTGTTTAATGGTTATTCATAATTCCAGTATTGCCATGTAGTTTCTTCTAGCCTTTGTCTTGTGCAAACTGTATTAATCAGGGTTCTGTAGGAAAACAGAACCAACAGGAGATATCTGTAATAGTATGAGATTTTATAAAATTGTCTCATGTGACCATGGGTATACATAAGTCCAAATTCTGTAGGGCAGGCTGCAAACCAAGGGCTCAGATGAAGGTCCTTGATGAGTTCCCAGGAGACATTGGCTATCTGAAATATACATGGGAATTCTCTCTGAATGCTGAAATCACTTCCCCGTTTTAAGGCCTTCAACTGATTGGATGAGACGTCACTCACTGCTGATGGCAATCTCCTTAGTCGAGTGTAGATATAACCAGCCATCTATGCAATCAACTCACTGATGTTTAAAGTCATGAAATGCCCTTGTATAACAATTAGCCCAGTGCTTGTATGACCAAACAACTGGGCACCATTACCTGGCCAAGTTGACACATTAGCCTAACCATCACACATACTTAAGTCCTTACTATTTTTATATATACAGTATTGGAATGATACTGTATTATTGCATCACAATTTTGTATTTCCACCTATCCTCTTCAATCAGTCCCTACCCCCCTCAAAAAAAAACAAAACTTAGCACTCTACACCAGCCTAGAAATAACTTGCAATGCTACAATAAATAGTGATTAACCAACTGGTGATTGTGCTTGCTTTGAAAATATAATGATTAACTATAGCAATTGTTTGTTTCTTTAGTTGTTTAATAAAGAATTCTAGTTTTGCTTTTGTTTCATGTGTAAGTATAATCTAACATCAGATGGTGGCTAAATTAGATAACCTTTAAGATCCTTTGCAATCCTGAGGTTCTGACTCTAATGGAACAGTATGTTCAGCTCCTTCTCTCTGTTAATTATGCCTTTGGGAAACCTGGCTACTCAGACCACAAGACCATAACCACATCATGCTCTAATTTCAGGCAAAGTTTTTAGGAGGAAATAAATGTCTCTCAACAGCTAATCTTACCAGCCTAAACTATCAAGTGATATAGATCTCTATAGATATTTAAAATTCCTAAATTACCTAAAATATGACTAATGTCATAATCAGTAGAAAATATGTAAAAGGATCAGGTCAAAAGAGATTTGAATTCATATTAGTGAGCCCATGCAATATTTGATACCTTTTTTTTTTTTTTAAGGTACGGGGGCCGGGCATTGAACCCAGGATCTCATATGTGGGAAGCCAATGTTCAACTACTGAGCCACATCAGCTCCCCAATATTTGTCCTTTTGTGTCTGGCTTATTTCACCCAGCATAATGTTCTTCATTCATGTTGTCATATGGATCCCAATTTCATTTATTCTTTTCCATTGTATGTATAGAACACATTTTGTTTATCACTCATCGGTTGATGGACACTTGGGTTGTTTTCATATTTTAGCAATCATGAATAATGCTTCTCTGAAATCATTGTGCAAATGTCAGTTCACGTCCTTGCTTTCAGTTCTTCTAAATATATTCCTAGTAACGAGATTGCTGTATCATACAGCAGTTCTATATTTTGTTTCTTAAGGAACCGCCAAACTGTCTTCCACAAAAGCTGCACCATTCTATATTGCCATCAACAGTGAAGTAGTTTTCCTATTTCTCCACATCATCTCCAACACTTATAGTTTTCTGTTCTTGTAAAAAATGGCTATTCTATAAGATATGAAATGATATCTCAGTGTAATTTTGATCTGCATTTCCCTAGTAGCTAATGATGTTGAACATTTTTCATGTGCTTTTTGCCATTTTTATTTCCTCTTTGTAGAAATGTCTATTCAAGTCTTTGGCCCATTTTTAAATTGGTTTGCTTATTATCTCTTTACTGTTGGGTTGTATGATCTCTTCATATAACATAGATATTAAACTCTTGTTGGATATGTGGTTTCCAAATATTTTCTCCCATTGAGTAGACTGCCTTTTCAGTTTCTTGACATGGTCCTTTGAAACACAAAAGTGTTTAAGTTTGAAGAGGTCCCATTTATCTATTTTTTCTTTCATTGCTAGTGCTTTGGATGTAAGGTTTAAGAAACCACCACCTACCACAAGATCTTGAAGATGTTTCCCTACTTTTTCTTCTAGGAGTTTTATTGTTGTAGCTTTTATATTTAGGTCTTTGATCCATTTTGAGTTAATTTTTGTATAAGGTGTAAGATAGGGGTCCTCTTTCTTTCTTTTGGATATGGCTATCCAGTTCTCCCAACACCATTTGTTGAACAGACTGTTCTGGCCCAGCTGGGTGGACTTGACAGCCTTGTCAAAAATCAATTTGCAGGAGCAGATGGAATGCAAGCAGTTGAGTACCTGCTTCCCACATGAGAGGTCCTGGATTCGATTCTCAGGGCTTCTTAAAAATTAAAAACAAAAAAAAAAAACAAGCAAAACAAAGGAAAAGACCGACTCAGGGGAGCCAATGTGGCTCAGTGGTTGAGTGCTGGCTTCCCACATATGAGGTCCCGAGTTCAATCCCTGACCCCCAGTACCTCAAAAAAAAAACAATTTGCTGTAAATTTGAGATCTATTTCTGAACACTCAATTCTATTCCATAAGGGTAAACTCTAGAGTATAGGTTACTAGAAAAATTGAATGTGGATTGAAAATGGGAGCTGATGCTTAGTGTATGTAGAATTTTTAATAAGGTAAATTATAAATGTGTGGAAATGAATGGAGTTGATGGCAATACTTTATAGTGAGTATAACTAACACTGCTGATTTATAAATGTGATTGTGGCTGAAAGGGGTAGTCTGTGGATGTAATATTTCAATTGAAAGGAAGCTAGAGAATAATGAAGGGACTATATAACATAGTGATTTTGGTGGTAGGTGAAGATTGTGGTTAATAGTATAAGAATCTTCTTCCTTTACAAAGTGTTAAGTATATGGTGATGTATGGGGAAATTACAACTAATGTAACTTATGGATGATAGTTAACAGTAATATTGTAATATTTTTGCAGCAATGGCAAAGAAGATATTATATCAATTCTAAGGGACAACAATAGGAGGTTTAAGGGGGTATGGAATTTTTCCTTTTGGAGTAATGAAAACATTCTAAAATTGAGGTGATGACAGCACAACTCGGTGATGAAAATGAGAGCCACTGAGTGTACACTTTGAATGGATTGTACAAAGCATGGGACTGTATAATACAATGAATCCTGTGGTGGAAGATGGACTGTGGTTAATAGAGCAAATATAAGAACATTCTCTCATGAACTATAACAAGTATATTATAGTAATACAGGGTATCATTAACTGGGTGGGTTGGGGAAAAAATATGCCAAATGTAAGATATTGGCTATAGTTAGTAGTAATGTTTTTGTTTTGTTTTGTTTTGTTTTTTTAAACAAATCAATTTTATTGATAGATATTAATAAACATACAATTCATCCAAAGTGTTCAATCAGTGGTATTTGCTATAATCACATAGTTGTATGTTCATCACTTCAATCATTATTAGAGCATTTTCATTATTTCAATAATAAGTAGTAATGTTTTGATATTGGCCTTTCATGGTTTATAACAATTGTTTCACAACAATGCAAGGTGTTGGTGGTGGGGTGATGTATGGGAGCCCTTTATGATGATATGCATGTTTGTTCTGTAAGTTCACAACTTACTATACACTTATTGTTTATGGATGTTCATGTATGAGAGATAAACTTCAATTTTAAAAAATTTTTAAAAAGATATTTTAAGATGGAGAAAGATCTCTTTATTAAGTTTGGGAGTTTTATTTAGAATTTGTCATCACCTGATCTCCTCTATTAATTATGACTTTTAAGTGAAAGAAAATGCCTAGTTTGGAAATGTGCCATAATAACCCTACAAGTTAAAATATATTTTTCAGTTTTTAGAAAAGGCAATTATGGGAGATTCTTACTGGTTGCCATCACCAGCTATTTTAAACATATCTTATATATAAGTGTGTTATATATAAGTTAATACCTCTTCAAAATTTAAAAGAAATAAAGCTGAGCCATATTATGACCAGGTAGATCGCAGCAACAAAGGGAGTTTTCTCTTTCATGTTTATTGCCTTTGACGTATAATTATTTGATTTCATGTGAAATTTAGTTTTAACTTTCTGTGGGTTTCAGCTAAATTATGGAGTTATATGCAACAGTAACTTCAAGGAACCTAAGACACAAAGAAAATACCATCTTCCTTCCACAGAAACATGATGTTACCAGGAAACTTCATTGCTTTAATACTGATATGACTTTATCAAGTCACTTTTCCTTAGCTGCTATTTGGAACCTGTGAAAATTTTGTTCTCATAGGGATAGGTTCCTCTTTAGCATAGAAAACAGACATTGCTTATGCAAATCCTCAATTTCTATGGTTGACTCAAAAAATGAATACTCGGCTCTAGCCCTGCTTCCCATCAGTGTCTTTGTGAAAAAAGCATTTGTAACGAAACTTCTAGGCATTTACAAACAAAAGGGCTCAGACATAGACTTAGTACAACTCTTAGTAAACTCGAGGAGTGAACTTATTTTCAGTTTCCATTCTTCTCATTTATTTGGCTGTAAAATTTTTCAGTGAAGCTTAATAGTTATTTTCCCATTAATGTCAAATGGACAATCTGCCTTTTCTTATCTCCTCCCTTCATTGTTTTCGCCTTTCTCATCTACTAGTAATTATAACCTCAGCGCCATCCTTTTAACAGTTAGGGCTAGAAAATAACCATCTTGCTCCAAAGATTAAAAAGCACCCAGTCACACAGCAGATTTTTAGCTGATTTAAGCAAATCTAAAGTCCAGCATAGGTTGAGCAGTGGGGCAGCTGCTCCGTTAGTACCACATGTCATGTCCTAGCCCACGATTGGCGTATTCGCTACTCTGTCGTGTTAACTGAAGATGTTTATTTGTAATTCTATCTCAAACTTGTATTTTATTTGTGTGTGTGTTGTTGTTTTTTTTCTTTTTCAGCCTCATTGACTGTTATTTCAGTAAAGGCAGTCTCAGGCATGATCACTTTTTCTGTGACGGAAAAAATGCAACTAACTTATCCCATCTTCTATATTATGTTTATCATCATGATAGCATCTTGTGTTTTCCAAGTCAAGTAAGTTAGCTTCTACATATTCACTAATCTTTCAACATATCTGTGCTTCTCTGAGCATTGATCTTTATTGACTTCAGATGATAATTAAAATTAGCTACAACTGATTTCTAAGGGGAAGGGATCTACAGCTGATCCTCAGCCAACTTGCCTTGTTTTGCCCTCCCCATCCAATAATAAGTTTTTACTAAGTGTCGCCTTTATGTCTTGTGAGTTCTGAAGTGCAGCCATAATCCAGCTAAGTGCACTTTGATACTTTCCTGATGCTCATCTGTTTGTAATTAATATCCATCGTACACAGGTTGTCATTAGCAATAAATCAAAGGAGCAGGTCTACATCCAGGATTTCATTCTAAATACAGGAAATACATGAACCCTTCACCTTCATTTCTTAGCTCATGCTCATTAATTGCCCAGAGATGGACAAAACCAGACATTTGGCCGGGAGGGAAATCCTTTCCCCACAACTTTGCATCTTTGGCCAGAATTTTCTTTGTACCCATGGGATTGCAGAGTGATTGTTTTATGTTTCTCTTGGGGCCTAATAGTGGTTATACATGGAACATTTTTAATTTCTACTCTTCTGTCTCCCTCCTTCATCTACTCTGATCATTTCCCCTCCATTTCACATTGTCATTATGTCTTTGCCTGCTATGCTTTCTTGAATCTATCTGAAAGTTTTCTGTTCACCCTAAAATACTATGCAAAAGCACCATTCCAGTGCCAGCGAGGAAGTCAAAGCCGAAACTCAGAAAGAGAGTGGTTCCTTCCATAGGTGCTAGAAATAAAATCTAATTGTTATGGGCGGCGTGTAGGCCCTGTTAAAAGGTCTGTGAAGCGTTTCTGGGAAAACCTAGTGTTTGTCACTGTTATTTGTCCATCCCTTATAGAACTTAGTGTGTTTCTAATACTTGAATCTTGCTCCTTGTTTCTTGTCTCTTTATTCTTCTGAATTAATCCATTCTGCTAAAATAGCTTTTGAATTTAGTGATTAGCATCATTATCATTATACTATGTTCTATGAATTTAAAAGGCAGATACAATTGCAGGGAAACTAGATTCCCATTACCCTTTCAGCCCCTGCATCCTTCACACTACAAAACTGTGGTTCTCAATCCATTAAAATCTCCAGAGGGGGGCGGAATCTCCAGAGGAGGTTGGTTGGCTTGTACATGTATATGTGTGTACATGTTATATATACACATGTACACACATGTGTGCATATACACACTCCCGGGCTCTACCCACAAAGATTTTTTTCAATGGCTCTGCAGTTAATGCTTTTTTAATGTGCCCAAGTGATGTCAATGCAATCCACTGCTTTAGAAGACGGTCTAGTCCCCCATAGGGCAGCACAGCACAGCTGTGGGAACCTGAATTCACGTTGGTGGCAAAGTAAATGAGAAGCTGAGCTCTTCACATGTGCTTTGCAGCTGGAGCACCAAGCATTGTTTCTGAAACATTAAACATTCCTTTACTTCCCCATCTTCTTTCTTGGCACGTGGCACATCAATGGATAGCTATACTACTCCCCAGATATGATATTTAACAGATTTTAGGGTCTATCCTAATGAATCAGCCCCAGTGTGATACTGGTCCAGCAGCTTGAATCACTTCCAATTCAAACTTCTGTGGCCTCGGAATATGATTAATTGCTTTTCATTGTTACTGTTGTTGGTTTAAACAGACCATAAAACCTGACATCTGATCTCATACATCAGATGCATATAAGCTATGACTGCTGATTGGAAATGCCCTTTCACTGCACTTCCTTTCTCTTTGTAGTTATAGCTAAAGAACATGCTTTTCTTGAAGTTATTGTTAACGTATAGCTGAGCTTCTCTTAGAGCCGGAGGCTCAGTCAGTACCTTCTACTCTAGGTTCCTGAATCAAGCCACAAAACTCTACAATACGACAACGGTGGTGCCAGTTAACCATATTTTCTTTACAACCAGTGCCATTATTGCAGGTATGTTGTGTCTTCTAGTACATAGATGATTCCACTCCTACAACAAACACAAGGTTTCTTTTGCTGTAAATGAGAGAAATCACAGAACCTTCAGATGAGAAGAACCTGGCAGTCCTTAGCACTCTGGCCTCCATCCAATGTCTGAACTTCCTCCATAACGTCCTCGAGGAGAGATGATTCTACTTTATGTGAACGCTCCCTGGTACTCCGTATTCCTGAGACAGCTCACTCCCATTTTGGATCACTCTAATTATATGAAAAGCCCTAATTATTAGAAAGTGTTTCCTTACATTAGAGCTGAATTAGCTTCCCCCTGAATTCAAGACACTTATCTTAAGTCTGCTTTTTGGAGTCTTTCCCTTGCCAGCCCTTCTGATAACCAAAGTAGCTGTCATGGTCCTCTTGAGTCTTGACTCTGGGCCAAACATCCCCAATTCCATTAATCCTCTCCCCCTGCAAGCCTCTCACCAGCCTGATCAGAGACTAGGGCCCAAAACCAAAATCAGTGTTCCAGGGAATGCCAGACAGATGGGAATAGAAACAATTACCTCCCCTGGACTGGCCTCTGTTTTTCTACTGTTGCAGATCTTTTATTTTTATGGACACTGTTTATATATATATATATGACAGGCACAATAATGTTAAACAAAAAATATAAATTTGAAACTTGATCCAAATGAAAATATAGTAGATGCAGGTATATCACTTCTAAATGTGGTACAGGTATGCCCTATTTTATTCGTTTATTTGAGGTACTCATCACCTTCTTATCTTGAGAGTTCATTTACCAATGCAAGATTAATGCATTTTTGCACAATTAGGGAACAGAAATTCCACCTCTAGAAATTCATCCTAACAACAACAACAAAAAAAATCCTAAAACATTGAAAAATATATATATAAAGAAGCTCATTGCTACATGCTATAGCAAAAAATATATATATAGAAACAACTTAAAAACACCCTGTAGAGATATAAATATTATGATGTGTCAGTTTAGTAGGACAAGAAAATAATGATTATAGGAAGTATGTGATAACATGGAAAATGCTTCAGACATGTTCACTCATTTGACAAATATTCATTAGAATTGGGCATGGCTTCTTCCTTAAGAAATGTATTCTCTAGATGAGATAGTCTTTATATCAAGAAAACTGCTGAGAACAGAACCCTATCTTGCTCATTGTGGTACCACCAGCATCTAGAACGGTGGCTGGTACATGGGAGACTCTCAATAAATAGTGGTTGATGGGCTAGCAAGGCTGAAACCTCACACAAAAATAGGAACTCCAGGTAATTTATAATTTAAAGCTCTATTGTTTAATAAAAGCTCTATGAAGGCTTAGGAACTGTGGAGCAAGGAGAAATCTTTGAAACCAACAGGGAGAGGAGAAAAAACCCATCAAAGCAGGTGACACAGCCATGTTTTCTTTCACTCAGAAGGCAGTTGAGAAGGAGATGGGAGAGGGGGTCGGCAGTGGGAAAGTGGAGCTTCAGTTGCTAGAGTGTCCTCCTGGGCCCCTACTGCCCGAGTAGCGAGGAGGCCAGACCTACAGGCCATAGGGCATTGCCAAGAGAGGCAGCTGGGCAGTAGCAGCTGGCCTGAGTTGGCCGTGCTATGCCTAAGGACCCAGAGTCCACCCAGGCTCTCAGCTCAGCCTTGCTGGCCTCTGGTCTAAAACTATAGGTGGGAAATGGATTTCATTGGGGCAAATCCTGGACCAGATAAGAAATTTCTGTTTTCAGAAATTATGATAATTATGTTGATTTTATGATAACAATGATACTTACATCCTATAAGCGCTACAAATTTTTGTTCTTTTTTGAATAATTGAAAATGCAAGTATGGCATTCAAACTCTTTAAAACTAAACTGCCATTTGTACATCTGAAGGGTAATTATATTTAGAAAAATATTTTACATAATTTTTAAAACAATGCATATTCTTACTCTAAAATTAATTTTTTCTTCTATTCCTATTATAGGTATCATATTCTATCAGGAATTCCTTGGTGCAGCTTTTCTCACTATATTCATATATCTTTTTGGGTGAGTAAATGTCTAAGAGGTAAAGTATGTGAAATTCTATTACTTTTATATGGGATTTTTGGCATTGTATCTGAGCTATAGAAAACTGGAATATAAGAAACATCAATTTCCTGAGTTCCTAAAAGAAACATATTTTTCAACTTAACACCTCACACAGGGCTCAGTGCCTTTGATTTAGGTATCTCTCTGAGGGTTCTAAAACATTAGGATTTTCAATTCTAGCCAAAGTAGAGATGTATCCACTGGCCCTTGTAGTTATGACATGACCTTTTCATGCTCTATCACCTTTGGGAACCCCTAAGATAGATTTCTAGTCAATCAGAGGACCACAAATACTTCTAGGATCACCCACAACAAAAGACCAAGACTGGAGCAGCCCTGGCTCTGGACCTAATAACATTGAGGTGGTAGCATCCCTTTCTTGTGTCAGAATGCCCAACTTGAAGCCTCCTAGAAAAAATTTTTTGGCGGGGGGGGGGGGACAGTATCGCTGGTATTGTTTGCAAACAGAGAGCAGAACTTTTACAGAATATCACCAATGTATAGGAGCTTCCGTTGGCTCCAAATGGCATTCCATTAATGCTTAGCTGCTTCTCAACCTGATATACAGCATGAGCGTTGTTATGCAAACTTAAGCCCAGACCATCTATCTGAAAACTCAATTTCATAAAATATTTGGGCGAGGTCGAACTTCTGGAGTCTGGAGTCTGGAAACTATGACTACTCTTATGGCCAAGGACAACTAAATTTCTTAGAAAATTAAAGAATAAATTATTTTTTCGCTTGTGTTGCATGCCAGTAATGGGTCTGGGCATGCATGGATAGAAAATGAGACCTCGTGTCTGCCCAAAGGGTTTAGAGCCTGAATTAGCCTCCAGATGGTAAAAACCTGGAGCAGAAATTTATTGGAAACCACCCGAATCTTGGTTCTGGGTGCAAGTATTATTGGCTGCAGCAATTAAGACAAATTCTAGGCAGCTTACCATGAGAAACAGGATGAACCAAACCGGTGGGATTTATGTCATCATGTAGAATATGGAGCTCAGTTATTTCAGGCCATGAGCTGTTTCAGTATTCTTGTTTCTTTATTAGTACTATTCTTACAGGTGTTTTCTGTCCTTCCTTGGAGTGCTTTTGGTCACAAGAAATCGAGAAAAAGAACATCTGCAACAGTCTTACATTGATTTTGGAAATATTCCAGGTAAGAGTGTATATTTTTTCATTTTTAATAGAAAAATTTACCCTTATAAATTAATAGTTGCTCGTATTATTTTGGGTCTTAATTTGAAATGTAATCCTTACCCTCAAAAAACTTACATTTAATGATGAAACTGAAGGTAAGGTTTTAACTGTAAATGCTAAAAATCATTTATTAAATGTCCGTTTTGCATAAGACACTCACCATGTTTTATTGATATGGGTGATTTAGGGATTTTCTTTTTGGGTTTTCTTCACTTGGAAAAGGCTAGAGAAAAGAGTGGGGAATGGCTACCAGCAGCAAATCCCTGCAGTGAGGGCAGCCCGGAAAGGAACCTCTGAGGGTAGATGGTGAGGCTGCTGCAGACCGTCATTCCCCGGGAAGATGCAGCCTGCGCGGCATTGCCCAGAGTGATGATGGCCACAACCCCCAGCACCTGCGCAGCTGCTCCCCTCCTCCTCACCTCCCGCATCCCCATTTAACATGCACCCGTCCTTCCAGTTCTCACTCTCACTGAGAAATAATTCACTGTGGCCACTTAGGCAACAGAAGCCCAGTCCAGGACAAGGAAAACAGCTGCTGTGTCCTCAGCTCCTCCCTGCCCACCACCCACCCTCAGCCATCTCCAGCTTTGTCAGCCACCCCAGGTGCCCTGAAGGTTTCCAAACAGGAGTGAAGGTGCTCTCCCAGCTGCCTGCATTAGGACCAAGGCCTCGAGGCAAAACCTATTTATTAAACCCTGTGGCCCTAAAACTGAGAAAATACAGCCCTAGGAAATCAACTCTGTTCTCTTTCCCTAATCAACCAAGAGCATTCAAGGCAAGGGTTTGCATCATAGATGACTTGTGTTTCAGAGGGTCTTTGGTAGGAGATGAAGTTTACTTATTTTTAGCCCGATATTCACAAAGGCCCCTACCTACGATCACTGGGAAGGCCTATTTTTCTACGTGTGTTATATGTTAGACTAAATGTGGAAGGGAACATGCAACACTGGGGAGGAAGGTTTGGAGACGGCTGAGTGCCTCATGCCAGTCTCCTGGCTGACCCAACATTCTTTCCATGCCTGTGGGGTAGGGAACAGTCCTTTCTCTTATGGACAGTATATGATCACGTTTCGAGGGACATGAAGTGCAGAGAGCCTTTTCTTCCTTGACATTTATCTCTTCTGTTTAAAGGGTTGCCACATCATATATATATATATAAAGGAAATAAAATATGGCCTAGATTTAGGGGGAATTATTAGGACTTATTCTTCTGTAAGAGCTCAAAAGATTTTTTTATGATTATTATCTCCACAGGGAAACAAATGTTGGACAAAATACAGCCAGATTCAAATGGCTTATCCTATGGAACTTTGCCTGATGGAAGTGACTCAACAAACAGCCAAAGTGGGGAGAAGAAAGAGGTCTAAAATGCCGAGAGGGACGGCTGTTGGCCTGTTATCCGATACCACCTTTTTAAAAAATTGCACATGTTCAATTTGTGTCAGCAGCTATTTTATGCTGACATGTGCTAGCATTCGTTTCAGTCCTTTACCCGCCTCAATGTCTATGGACAACCAGGGCCTCCCTAAGCTTTGACAGTCTAATGTTCTCATGGAATGTAATTGAAGTGTTCCCCACACCCTGGGCCTCTCCCTAGTGATCATCTGCCCAACTAGATCTTAATTAGAGCCTGGCTGCCTGCGCAGGAATGTCACACAAGTATGTGCATTTGCCATGTGGCCCAGCATACGTAGGTGGCTTTTCTCTAGGTGTGGTTTGTAGTGTCATTTTGCTTTACTCTGAAGAAACCCTTTAGCCCCACGATCTTACTCCTGAAAGACAGGTTTGAGAAAATTCATTTTTCCCAGGACACCTTTTTATAAGCCTCCGCATAAAGAACTCACCTTTCTCTTCCTAAAGTAGAATGATGAATCATCTTTTCTGAAAAGTAACCCTGTTATAATCATCTCTTGAAAATTCAGATCTCTTTAAATTTAGAATTTACAAGTGGCATTCTATAGTTTGTACATACCAAAATTAAAAGATTTTGACTGGTAGACTTTTTAAGTTTAAGAAAGAGAAAAATAAAAAATGAAAATTAGGACCAGTGATTTTTTTTTTTTTTTTTCATAAAAATATAGAAAGGTTTTTTTTTTCTCCAGTTGTAAGATCCTATTATACTTGAATGAAAACTGAAGAAAAACTTCATATTCTATGCTTTCATTTGTCATGGATATTATAATTTATCAAGTGGGTTTATATGTTTTAACTTTCAACACAAGTCTCTAAAATCACATTCAAATTCTTAGTGATAGTCTCACTACACAACATGTTCCCCCTAAGTCATTATTTCAAGCTTTATAAGTTCTAGTTAAAAAGACAATTGTGATAGAGGACTGGATTGCAGCTGTTCAAATCTGTGGCCAAATGGACAAACCTGAGCCCAAGTGCCCTATGCCCTGAACGGCTTTTCTGCCACAGTCGAATCACAGGTCTACTAAGATACATTTGCACGTAGAATCCATAATCCTATTTTATTTATGATCTACCTAATATTTACCTGAGGAGAAAAGAGATGTTGCCATTGTAACCAACATCAAATAATAAGCCCTATCCTTATGACATTTCAAAAGCTTCCAGCCACTTCTGACGTGTCATTTTAATGTTGTTTCAGCCAGTTGTCTTACATCTGTATCGACGTGTAGCTCAGCGCTATCGAGGCTGTAATCATAGCTGCTTTGGGCCTTTCAGCTTTGTTCTTTGTCATAACCTGCAGCCTAAATCAAACTGGCCATCCCTGGCCACAAAGGAGATATGTGACTCTCTCACCAATGTATGAAAAATTACCCAGAGCCCACATCTGGTTCCTGAACTCCTAGTAAAAATCCCCTACCATTGTGGAGGGTATCCCATTAATTCAGATAAAACAGTCGTATAATTCCGTGGCATGTTTTACTGAATTGATCCAGCATGTTGGCAGTGGAAGGCTCAGCTAAGAAATGTGTCTGGTGCCTTAAACTGCAGATTTCTGGTGACACTTAAAACTGGTTCCAAAGATTGGGAAAATAATTAGACTGGAGTTTTACTTAAAGTAGGACTACATTTATAGCACAGATATAAGCATCATGCCAATACTTTAGCCACCACAAATATTTGCATCTGTTCAAAGTTTCAAGACATGACATTGACTTATGTATATTTAAGCAATCGAGCAATGCTTTCAAAGTCCAGGTAACACACGAAATATATTCAGACCCAATATTACTTTCCATATTGCTGCACCAAAGTAGGGTGAACAGGAGTTTCAGTTGTACTGGCTCGTAGGATTTTAAAAATCGCACAGTACATGGAAACAACCACAGCCACCTCAGTGCTTCTCTTAACATTGTGCACTGGGGACCATCAGCCGACACTCAGCTCATCTATTTATCTAGACCAGGCATGAGCAAATTTTTCTGTGTACGTAGAGAGCCACATGGTGTCTGCCACAGCTACTCAGGTCAGCCATTGGGAATTGAAGAGAGTTCTGGACAATATGTAAGTGAACGAGGACAGCTGCGTGCCAATAAAAGTTTATTTACAAAAGCAGATAGCCAGCCCACATGCTGTAATTTGCCCGCCCCTGATCTAGACTTTTCTGTCTCTGCTATGCAGCGTCTTTCCTGTTCCTTGGGCACTCAAGAGTTTAAAAAGTAATACTCATGGTTCGTGAAAAAAAACAGATACTATGGGATATATTTCTATTGGCATATTTCTACTTCTATAAGATATAAACAGAAGCAATGCGTTCATTATCAGGACCTAAGTTTCTCTCTTTTGAAGGCAGTGGTTCTTTTTTAACACCACTAGCTACGTTGGAAGAGCCCCTCAAATCCCACACCCAAAGCTGATAATAGTTTTGGAAATGAGTAATAGTTACTTCTCATGTAGGAAATTAAAGCAGAGGTCTTTACCTTCTGATTGTTTTCTGTTTAAATGTTTGCTTGCCCTATAACATACTATTTTGTTACCAGAATCACTTAGGAAAAAATACAATAAAAAAATTTTTAAGCAATGGCTCAGAATGTGTTCTTCAACTCACTCACCAGCCCACCCCCAGAGGCTCCAGAAGATTCTGTCCTGTGGCATAGAAAGGGAAAAGACAAATTTCATAGGCCAGTAAAATTTCAGTGTGGTTAAAGAGTAATGGTGGAAAAAAAAAAAGAGTAATGGTGATAATAAGAAAGTTTGACTCCAAAAGAAGCAGGTGTAATGGTGGACATGACTCAGATGTACATAAATGTTGAGCCAAGTTCCTGAAGCCAAGAGCCCTCTTGGCTCTTCTTGTCTCCAAGCACACAGCTCGTCCAGGAACAGTGACTGTATATATTTGAGCCACAATGAAGGCTTGCTTCCTTGTGCTTGCCAATTTAATGGTGATATTATGGACATACGGTAATTACTAAAACGAGCCTTCCCACCACTCTTCAGACCCCTTCACTCAAAGTCCATAACTGGTTATAGAGGCAGTCCTCGACTTGGGCAACTGCAGACCAAAGGCACATGTCTGGCACCAGCCAATGGCGCTTTAGTGAGGACGTTAGATAAACACCACACATTTTGAACTTTTAGAACAAGATATCAGAACTGAACCAACATCATTATGTGGGGAATTTATAGGCTGCTCCTAATCGTTAGATTTATCAGCAGTCTGGCTCTTATTAGGGCCATCTTGAAGTAAAAAATAAAATTCCGCACATATAGTTTCCATGCAAATATAGACCAGTCTTGGGCTATTAAACATAGTGTTTTAGCAATTGTGGTAAATGCAGGGTTTAGCCTTCCCACCCAGGAATTCTTGAGTCTGCCCCTTTCTCACCAGCCTCAGGGTACCACACAGCATGCTGTCCTGTGCCAGGAAAACAAATCAGTTACAGGAGCTGTGGCCCATCCAGGGAAACTTTTTTTTTTTTTTGCTAGAGAAGGAGGAAACCCTTCCTCCAATGTTGATCCTTATTGAGAGTTAATGAGTCCCAACCACAATGTAAAAGAGGAATATCAATCCCAATATCAAATGAATGTAGTGTTTCAGGGTGCATCCAGCTGGGCCAGGCGCTGCCAAAAGTTTCACGGCATTCCAGGCAAGATGCAAGTTGGTCTTCGTGTTCCAGGAAAGAATCTCCTTCCCAGAGAGCTGGCAAGTGCATCACCGAAAACGAGCCTGTCCATCCCCCATGGGGCCGGCACGAATGGACGAAAGCCACTTTACACATTTGTGCTGCTCTTATCCAGACACGAGCTAATCCTTTTGGTGTGCACGCATCCCACTCTCTGAGACTTTCCTTCATGGTTCTAATTTGAAAACCAGCCTCAGCAATTTTCTGAGCCTTAGGCTCTACTCACTCTGTCCAAAGCACCTCACCTAAGCCTTCTAAACACTAAACATGAGCAAGGAGATGAATCAGCTCAAGAACTCTTGATCTAGGGACTTGAGGCTTGAGTCGTTTGCCTGATTATAGACCAATTACCCATTTATCACATGACTCTCACTTAGCAAATATTCATTAATTCACTCAAACATAATTGATCACATTTTTGATGTAATGTGTTTAAAAGGTATTAGGAAAACAAAAATTAATTAGACTTGATCAGCTCTTCAGGAGCTTGCTGTCCATCAGAGAAACGACAGCCATTATTTATCAATCCTTCAAGGAATTGGGGGTTGAGCTGTTCTTTGAAACACATGTAGAATTTAGACATAGGAGGAGGAAGTCCCACGAGCAAAGGAGAAGCTGACTAGCTCAGGGTGAGCTTGGGAAACACCACATTAAAAAGACAACAACCCTCTAAGACTAGAAAGGCAGGTTAGAAGGCCTTGAGAGGCAGGCTATTATTGAGGGTCAAGAGTTTGGGTTTGGTAGGTAGGTGATGGCATTAACTTCATTTC
This sequence comes from Tolypeutes matacus, assembly GCA_026826555.1. Lineage (NCBI taxonomy): Eukaryota > Metazoa > Chordata > Mammalia > Cingulata > Chlamyphoridae > Tolypeutes > Tolypeutes matacus. Next base: position 45,693,535 of record JAKSZT010054487.1, on the reverse strand, counting down.
TGGGGGTGTGGGGTGGACTTAAAGACATAATCAGTGTCTTCAAAAACTCACTTGTCAGAATTTAATGGTATTTCCATTGTATCTTCCTTAGTCACGATCAATTTTAGATGGCTTAATAAACATTCAATACATGATGACTGGATTCAAGTTTTGCATTTGATATTACCAAGGATGGCCCCTTATGCAAGTTTAGGCAGCAGTTGGCCTTGGGCAAAAAAGCTCTTCCCAGTGAAGGATGCATGGGACTAACCAGAGCCTCGCTCCCCAGAATCTGAATTGGAATATGTGGAGAGAGCCAAGTAGTTAGGAGTGGGAGTTGAAAATGGAAGGCTTCCTAGAGAGAAGGTTTAAGGTGGAAGGAGACAATGAAGGCCAAGGTCAAGGCAAAGTAATTCATAAATTTAAGTTATAGGGAAGAAGGAATCATGAGATAAACATGACAAAGTGAGGAAATGTGTTGTCAGAGGAAGGAGAAGTAAGATACCACAAGAGACTCAGAGTCTCGAAGATGGACTGACCAGATCGTCTTCGAGAGCTGCCTCAGGCCCAGGGCCAGGCTTGAGGGCCCAGGTGTGTGAAGTTCATCTCCCTTAGTTCATGGGCAAGCTTGTAAGAGCAGCCAACCCCTTTCCTTGAGCTGGCTGGAAAGGCTGCCTGTCCTGGCCACCAAAAGGGCCTGATTTTTACAGGGCTCTTTGGGTTTCCAGAAGACATTAGTTGGGTGGGGCTGCTGGCACCATGAAGGGAAAGAATAAACCCACTAGAGAAATGCTTCATGAAAACCAAAAAGAACGTTCTTGCATGTATTCAAATTATAGTGCAGAACTGTTCAATGAGAAGATCCAAATCAGGACTCCCAGATGGAAGAAGGTAAGCTCAAGAAAAATCACCAGAAGTCCGCAGCAGGTCCTAGGCTTAATCTTAATGTGCAAAATAATTGCACATTAAGGTAACCCTGATGTGTGGTAATATAGTGATGGCCGAGGAATCCGCTGAATGAGAGAGAGGAAGAAGACAGGGCGCCAAGGGGAACAGAAGGTGTAATATGTGCCCTTTTCAACATGGAGAGAAAGAGCAATCCCTTTCAGTCACATGGGAAAAGAGTGCGCAGCTCAGCAGGTAAGAGTCCTTTAAGCACCATATTCCCCAACTCTCTTTCACCAGGGAATGCAAATTTGAGTAGGTGGGTCTTTTGGCAAAACCAGGAAGAGGAACTGGAAAGCCACACCCCTCCCCCACCCCAGGCTCTCGCCACACCCCCAGGCCAAACTACGAGTTTCTGGTTGAGCCTCGCTGCTCCATCCCGTCATACAGAGACTTGTATGCTATGGCCATCTGCTTCCTTTGGCACAGAAGTCCCCGAGTGTCAGCCCAGGAGACTGCCTGATATCCCAGGCGAGAGTAAGAACAAACCCCCTTCTCAGCCCCTGCTGGGAAAACAGGCTTCTGCGGAGGAGGACAGAAATCTGTCACCGGGGCACAGCGCTCCACTCACCGGCGGGTTCCACAAGCCTGCTCTAAAGCAAACCACCTGTTTCCTGCCCAGTCGGAGGCCCCCAGCCTTTCCAGGGTCTCTGCAAAGAAGAAACGTGTCCAAACCACTGCTGAGGAATGACAGCCTTGGCACTTGCTCTGGTTATATTTGTTGTTCACTAAGGAGTTTTGTGGAATCCAGACTCATTTTCCACTGGAATAAGGGAAAGTAAAGACGGCACCAAATAAAAATAGACTCCTCGGTGTTTCCTGTTTACTCAGCACTGCTTACTCTCAGCACAGCCAAGGGGCTTCACTGGACATCTGGACAGAAGCCACCTCTCAAAAGAAGAAACCCGAGAACGTGGTTTTAGTCTTCCGTGTCGCAATTTCCCTTCCTTTTGTTCAGTGCGAAGTTTGAGGGGGTCTGTTGGGTCAATTCGCCAATCCCCTTTTTCTACCCCTATTTGGAGGCAGACAAGATGGCCAGGTGCTTGTCCCTCTCAAACGACCCTATTTCCGTGTTCATAAAATAGAACTCTGTCTGGCCTGCTGGGCCTCAGAGGGAAGAGGTTGGAGAGAGAGCAGGGCACACAGATCAGAAAGGACTGTGGGAAGTGGGGGTGAGGGGCCTGGCACAAAGACTTCATGTTCTCTTTCAGAATAATGTGCTCAAGAGGACGGAGCCGAAAGCAAAGCCACACAAGGTGACAAGGCAGGGAAAGCTCATCCCCACGGTTCGAGCAGAAGTGCCCCAGATGCCAGGCCTGGCGATGCAGGTGCGATTTTAAGTCCTTTCTTAAAACACGGGAAGACGAGTACATTTGGGGGAAAGGTCTGGCTAATGAACAAGCCCTCCCTGGGTGGGCCAGGGGTGACGGGTCTTTGCTACAAATTGGTATTTGGCCCCTCACATGGCTCACAAGCCGAACATGGTTTCTAAGTCCAAAAGCAATGAGAACAGCTTCACTTTCCTGACTGATTTTTGTACCACAGCAGTAAAGTTAATAATGGAAAAAACATTTATCCCATGGCCAGGGACGTTCTCAGCTAGCAAAGCATTGGATCTACAATCTATCAACAGAAATCACTGAGAGCAAACCAAAGCTTTTAACTCATTTTTATGAATGATTGGAACGGTAAAGCAGATTTATTTAATTTCCATAATTTAAAAATTGACAATTACGTAAATATCTTTCTAAAACTATCAGGATGAAAACCATGCTGTTCTTGAGAGGAAGGGAAATGAAGCAAAGTTACAAAAAAGCCAAATCTACATGCTACCGTAGGAGCCTTTTGTCTCCTTTGGCTCCCAACAGCTGAACCCCGTGCTGCAACTTGCTGAGAAGGAGGACCTCTCCTCCACTGCAGAAGCTGAAAGAAGACACCCCGTCCCTCCTGACGGTCCGTGCTCCCCCCCAGACAGTGAGTCTGGAACAGGGCACAGTTTAACATTTATTCTTTTGCCACCAGCAGTGATGACATCCATCATCCAATTGTCTTGGTGCCAGTGACACCACTCGTTGTTTGAAGCCTGACCTTGCCCGTAGGTCCAGCCATTTGGTTCCCTTTGGTTTCTGCCCCTTTTCCAAGTCTAATCCTTCAGTCTTCCCACGGACTCAGTGAGGTCCCCAACAAGCAGAACACTGTGAACCAACAGAATCGAGTACGTTCATGTGTTGACTGCCATTTTCAACCCCTGCTTGACCACTGCCCCTCAGACACCTGAATCTCAGCATGTCCAAAGGCAAACTCATGGCCTTTCTCCTCTCCTCCTTTCTCCACCTTCACCTCCAAACTACTTCTTTAATGGCACCACTGTCCTTCCTTTGGCCCAGGCAGGACCGCGGGCAATAGCTAATTCCTCCCTTGGCCAAAAAGTCATGGATGACCCACCTCCCCAGCATCGTACTCACGCTCTCCCTTCTTCCCATTCCCCTCAACTGCCATCCTAGTTTTAGGTCCTCATTACCTCCAACCAAAACACGGCCCCAGCTTGCCAACTAGTCCTACCCATTGTCTCTCCTCCCCCACTGCCTCCTCACTGCAAGGCACACTCTCACCTCAGGGCCTTTGCATAGGCTATCCTCTCTGTTGGACTAATTCCCTCAACTACTTTAAGTCTTCATTCAAATATCAGTTTCTCAAGCAGGCCCACCTCCAGCCCAGCACTCTTAATCCCCTTTATCCTGCTTTACTCTTTCTTTCTCTCCATAACATGAATCACGTTCTAAAATGCTATATAATTTACATATTTATTATGCTTATTGTTCATTGTCTGCTTCTCCACCCCCACCCTGCCACCTCCTCAAGGACAGGGATCTTGGTCTGTTTCTCTCACTGATGCATCCCACACGCCCAGAACTACACCTGGTGTGTGGCAGCTGCTCAGTAAATATTTGTTCAATAAATGAACCTCTGTATCCTGCATACACTTAACTATGATAGTCACTAGGTCTCCAGACCATGCTACTTTTTTTTAAGCATAGTTGCCTGGTTGCTTTGCTACTTTTCCCTGTGCTGCCATGGAAACCAAAGGCCCAGGGACAGGTTGAATCTTTTTCAAGTCAGGCAACACATATCAAACCCCACAGTGCACACAGATGTGTGCCATGCCCTCACAGCCTGGCCAGGATGCACAGGCCCTGAGACCAGCACCTCTCCCAGCCTGGGCAGCCCGAGATTTCCCCAGGAGGATCGCCCTGGCTGACGTGTACCCATACCACCTCATGCTCTGTTCTCAGGAGATTCTCAAGTCAAATGTTCCGATTGGCTCCCACAGTCATTTTTCTCCCTCTATCCCCAATGATCGCAGGCATTATGGAACGTTTACTAGGAATAAGGCACTTCACGTATACTCTCTCCAATCCACTGCAAAGTAGCAATTATTTATTATCCTCCTTTCACAGCTGAGGATAAGGGAGACTGAGCTGCCTTGCCTGGGAGCTCAGAGAAAGTCAGTGGCGGAAGTGGATTTGAATCCAGACACCAAAGCGTGCAGCCTTTTCTCACACCAGGCTGCTCACCTTCTGTGTTCTCTGCTGATTTCTCCGCTGTCATTGTCTCAGACTTCTCGCAGGAAGAAGGGGAGACAGAGGGCAAGTGGTGGGGGCAGAAGGCATTGTAGAAATTCAGAGTGAGCACATCACACACACACAAACTCACACACACACCCCCAGACCAACAGCCGCGGAGGGAATGCCGTCACACCAGAGGAGATTTCTGAAGGAGGCCGAGTTTCTCTCTGGAGCTTTAAAAACAGTAACAAATAAAACAACCCCAACTCTCTGCAATGACGTAGGTGTGGCTGTGCCGAGAGGCAGAGATTAGCTGACCCCTAATGGTCCCATTTAGCTTTATGGCTCTGCTGAACCATTACTGGGAGGACAGACTAACTGCTCGAGCATTACTGAAACTGTTGTTTCTTTTACTTTTTTATTTTGAAATTCTTTCAAGTTTACAGGACAGTTATGAAGCTGTTTTTAATAACGGAGCCATCCCAGGACCAAACCCTAAACCAACGCTGCAACAGAGGCTCATCGTGGCTAGAGAGAGAGCGCCGGGTCAGGGAGGGCGGAGGTGAGGAAGAGAGGACAGGCTGTTTGTTCTCAAGCATGGGGCTTCATGAGTCAGAGACCCGCTTGGTGAGGGGTGGAGGGCTGGAAGAGATGTCTCAGATGACATCTGAGGACTAAAGAATAAGCCAATGGCAAGGAGACCACGTCAGGGCAGCAAGGATAAGAGCCCAGCTTGAAAATTGTTTAGGAAAAGGACACGGAGACCGCATGGGCACCAGCGTTCCTACCTGTACAGTGTGCAGCTCGCAAGCACCCAGGGGCACTCCGATGTCTAAGATGATCAGAGGGAAGCGGCTGTGGCTCAATCAGTAGGGCTCCTGTTTACCATATGGGAGGCCCCGGGTTCGGGTCCCGGGGCCTCCTGGTGAAGGCAAGCCCGCTCGCACGGCGTGGTTAGCTGACCCAGCGAGCACAAGCAGCAAGGGGGGGAGAAATGAATAAATAAATAAAATCTTAAAAAAAAATAAAATAAAATAAGATGATCAGACAACATTCGGCTCAGGCTGTTACATCCAGAAGGGACCGAGCACCCATTACATGACTCAGATATTAAATTGACAGTTGTCAACGATCAGATGCTCTGGTAGGCATTGGAGATGCAAGAAGGGCCTACAGAGGGCAGAGAGAAGCCAGAAGCCACTCCCAGGGAGCTACAAACTAGTGGCGGGTTCATGTGCCGAGAGGAGGACAGAGTGGACAGGCTCTCACAGGCAGTGACACCAAGGACACGCGCATCCAGGGCATTTGCCCAATGAGGCAGGCCCTCGAACACTGCCAGTGTGGTCCACACCCTGTCACCTCCCACCCCCACTAGCATCCAGTCCTTTCTGTATACATAAGAAGGGTGCAGTTCATGTTTGGTGAAAGAAGAACGAGACCAAGCCGGGCAGCCTCTGTGGGGGAACATTCATGCTCACCCAGCAAAGGAGCTGTTCTCCCAGCAATGAAAACACTTTGGCTTGTGCAAAGGAGCTGCCAAAGGCGTCACAGACCTGAGGGAGAACCCTGCCCTTCTCCAGCACCTGGGATAAGTGGACCCCTATCACCCACACCAGGGTCCCACGTGGGCCCAGCAGCAGAGCAAGGGCAGGCTCCTGCAGGTGACTCCGTGAAGAGCGATTGGAGCTGGAGAACCCAAAACGGCATCCCTGGATATGCTGTGAACCTGCAGCCCTAGCCAAAGGTCTAGTGTGCAAACACATCTGAGGATCCCTCGGGAGGGGAGGGCTAAAGGGGATGAGAAGATGGGGATTAGGACCTTAGATCCCTGTCTCCATCTACAGGGGACATGAGCAGAAAGGAGGCACAGGCAGAGTGCACTCTGCAGTAAGACGCCCCATGCTCAAGAGCCTAGCGTGGCTCCCCAGCTCCCTTAGAGGAAAAGCCAAAGTGCTCTCAAGAACCTCCAAGGTTCTTAATCTTCCCCTTTGCTCCTGTGACCTCAACCCCCACTTCTCATGCTTGCTCATTCTGCTTCAGCCGTGGGTTCTTACTATTTCTTGAAAACTCTTGGATGCTCCCACTTCGGGTTCCTCCACACTGACTGTCTCCTCTGCTAGAACATTCTACCCTTAGGACTCCACATCACTTGGTTCCTCACCTCCTTCAGGTCTCTCTCCTCAATGTCACCTTCTCAGCACGGCTTTTCTGAGTTCCTAACTAGCAACCTGACAATTGCTCTTTCCATTCTCTTCCTTATTTTCCTTCATAGCACCTCTTGCTATCAAATATTCAACTCAATATATTTTACTTACTTTTAAATTATCTAGCTCCCCAACCAAAATATAAGCTCCTGAGGGCAGGAATTACTATCTGTTTTGTTCCTGCTCTCTCTCCAGAGCCTTCCACAGTGCTGAGATGCTAGTACTTACATGAGCACTTGAATGAATGAATGAATGAATGAATGAATGTGAGAAAAGACACGCAATCCTTGAAGAGGTCCTTTTGCTTAAAACAACACAAGCTCATTTCTCCTATAATTTTTTTTTAAACTTTTCCATGTTTGCAGCTCTGCCCTCCAGATCTCAAGCAGAAAATTCCATTTATCACCATCCTTTTCTTCCAAAACAATCATGGATCATGACTGAAAATCTGGAGGGACTCAGGAGGAAAAGTCCTGTTGTGCTGAAGTCCTCACCCCAACCCGCCTGGTCTGGGGCCAGGGCAGCACACAGAGCAGGCAGAGCCGGCCAGGCTGGCCGTGCTGAGTGTTGGGACAGGGGCTGAGGAGTGTCAACACCACCCAGGCTTGGGGAGTGGGGAGCCAACGCCCCAGCTGCCGAAGGGAGGGACCAGCAGCAGGTAGCAACCCAGAGCACACATGGCCGCCCGCAGACACCACAGCAACAGCTTTATGTGGGGGTGGACAGCTCGATCCTAGAAAGGGTCTTGATGTCAGAAATTGTACCATTTGAGTTCTTATCTGTATTAGTTATCTAATGCTGCATAACAATCACCCCAAGACTTGAGACCTAAACAAGAGTCATTGAATATCGCCCATCATTTCTGCAGGTCAGGAATTCAGGAGCAGCCTGGCCGGGCATTCTGGCTTAAGGTCTCTCAGGAAGTTGCAGTTGGACATCAGTTAAGGCTGTGGTCATCTGAAGGCTGGAATGGGGCTGGCAATTTGGTACAGGCCATTGACCTGGGGCCTCTGTTCCTGTGTCCCCCCGCCCGCTCCGCCAGCTTGACTGTCCTCATAGCATGGCAGCTGGTTTCCTTCAGAGCAAGTGATCCAAGAGACAAGGCAGAAGCTGCAGTGCCTTTGGACCTAGCCTTGGAAGTCACCTCCCATAGTTTCTGCCATATCCTATTCGTCACATGGGCCAGTCCTGATTAAATGTGGAAGGGGTCCACACAAAGGTGTGAATGCCCGTAGGTGAGGATCATAGGGGTCCTCTTGGGGCCTGATTAACACACCATCTTTTGCAACATCTAGTCCTTGCCCACAGCTAGGGGTCAAGGGCCTCTGGGAGAGGCAGCAACTAACTCTTATCAACTCAATTGATAACTGATTGGGACTGACTTCATGAGATCCCTTCCAACCAGTTTATACTCCCCTCCAGGCACCAGGGAAAGTCAAAGAGATTAAGGACCTGGCAATGAGTGGGGTGAGGTGGGAGTGGGAGGAGAAGGGAGGCAAGGGAAGCAGGGAAAAGCCCAGCAGGGGTCTTCTGCCCTCCGCTCCAGGGCTCACTGGCTCACTCACTCACCTACGTGAACATTCACGGTACCAGCAATGTGCTAGGTGTTGCTCAAGGGACCCAGAGCTTCCTGGCTAATAGAGGAGGAAGCCCTCCCACCAAACGTTGCCACTTCAATGGGGGATATGTTCAGGATCCAAAGGAAGAACTGCTTAAAGTCTGTCCCAGAGGAGACCAGGAGGGCTTCATAGAGGAGGTGTCACTCACACACCAATGAAGTGAGGCTTCACAGTCATTGGACAGTCGGAGAAATCAGCTAAGTGTCTCATCCACTGTCACTGCATCGAGTCCTAGCCAGGTCTTCTCACCTCTGGACCCAAATAGCACGTCCTGCAGACTGGTAGACTGTTACCCTGACCTGCTTTCTGGTGTTGCAAGGAGGTAAGACTGGAACAAATGAGCATGCCCATGGCCAGGAAGAGATGAGACCACTGCCGCCATTCAACCGCACAAAGCCCCGGGGCCACAGGCTGGCAGCTTTCTCTCCTGTCCCAAAAATAACCAGGGAGAGAAACCTTAGCAGTGTCCTTACCAAACTCCTTCTAGGGTAATAGCCCTCACTCACAGGAAATCCTTCCAAAGGCTCAGTTCCAGCCTCTCTGGCTGAATGTTCAATCCAGTTCCTCTTACCAGGAGAGCTGTAATCGTTGCTATTACACTGCTATTAATAACGCAATGATTAGTCCACAGCAGCCCTCAGCAATGCCTTTCCCTCATCCCAGGTATAATCATATACCTTACTCAATCACAGAATCTCATCCTTCAGGCCCAGCCTTCAAATCGCTCTCGCTCAATGGTGCCATCACACACTCATCTTTCCTAATTCTGCTCATTTTACAGATAAAAATCTCCCGTTGACCTGAGGAAAGGGGACTTGCCAAGAGCAACAGAGTGAAATGTCAGGACAGGGAGGATTACGCCCCAGCATCAAGCTTCTCTCCTGCCCCAGGAGGCGAGCTGGAACTTGTGTAGCTATGTCACTCAGATGGTGTCACTTAAACTCCCTTTGCCTCTGTTTCTCACCTGGAATATAAATCTACTGATGCTGACCTGGACGTTATTTAAGGATTAAATTAGGTAACGCATGTTGAGAAGCCACCATGTGCCAGGAGCTGTGCTGACTGCTGCAGGGGCATGATGTCACTCTGTCCTCATCCTGCCCCAGCAGGGCAGAACTAGGCAGTGGCCTAGGCCCAGAGGCCAGCTGCCCCGACATACAGGAAATGTTCAACACCCATCAGCCATGAGTTGCTGGGCTTGACAGATAAGGAAATTGAACCCAAAGAAGACAAGAAGCTTGCCAAAAGGGTGGAGCTGGACTGTGGGTCCCCCCAGACTCCAGGGCTCCATGAAGAAAGCACTTGCCAGGTCCTGGCACCGTGAATGGGAGCGCGGGCCCCTGAGGACAACGGTGATGTTTCCTTCTAGATGGATCGGGCAGCTGTTGCCTGGGTGCCAGGGCAGAGTCCAGCGGGACCCCTCCCTCCCCGCGGCCACGCCCACCTCACGCCTGTGGAAACTGCTGTCTGGGCCCCTGAACCTTCCTCATCCAGGGGTCCATGGCCTGGATCTGCACGACGCAGCTTCCTGAGTGCCCTGGTGCTGACGCTGGTGCGGGGCTACCATGCGCCCCGGCACGCCAGGCTCCCGCGACAGGCGCCAGCCTCCCTCCCCGTCTTTTCATGGCTTCACTTCAGGTTCTAGGGGGGCAGGTCCGGCCCATGTCCCAAGGCCTGGCTTGACGGCTCCCGGGATCACTCCCTGTGCGCCTCGGCCCACACCCGCGCGCGGCCGCTGACAGGGTCCCTCGCCTTCCTCCTCATCGTGTAGTTTTCTCCCCGGCCAAGCGGGAACCTCCCTGCAGGCAGAGACCCTGCTGTGGGCGCCCAGAGAGGTGCCCGCCCGCGGCGGCGGCTCCACGAATGTTTATTGCGTTGGCTTGAGCCGCTGGAGTGAAATGCAGGGCTCCCAGGGAACATTATGATCGCAGAGCAGGCCCAGAAATGGCCCATGAAAGAATGTCTTTGTGTCACAGACACTCATCCTGGGTCTCCCCCTGAGCCGGAGAAAAAGAGATCAGTCAACGCTGAGGACTTAAAACCGTTGCTTTCTTTTTTTCTTTTAAGACATGTTTATTGTTATAATTGGCCCAAATATTTTAATTCCCATAAAGACATGTCACCTCCAGTCTCTGTAATGTCAAAACGTCATCGGGTAACCTCCCTGAAGTTGCTTTTAACACGGCGTCAGCCATCAACACCCACGCGGCGGTGCCACAAAGCCGAGCAGGCAGGAGGTGCAGCAGTCACCCCCTCTCCCTGCAGCTCCTGTTTCTATATATATATGCAAAACAGTTACAAGAAATAAAACAATTGTCTCTGGTGCTCAAGCTAAATCTTGCAAAGGTTATGTCTTGCTGCTCCCTCTGTAAACCACCCAAGAACTGCTTGTCTACAGAATTCTATTATTCTCAAAAACAATGAGAGCATTATCATCTCCCCTGGATCATCATTGCTTTTGCCTGTCTGCTCTTCAAGTTTCCTCCCAAAACTCCATTATTGTCACTCCTAAGCATAATACTTTCCTAAATGATGGTCAGAAAAATCCTCTTTAAAAATGTACCTCTTGGAAGTGGATGTGGCTCGGGTGGTTGAGCACCTGCCTCCTAAATGGGGGGCCCAGGATTCGGTTCTGGTGCCTCTGGGGAAACAAGAACAAACAACAAGCAAAACAAATGAGGAAACCAACTCAGGTAGGCCAATGTGGCTCAGTGGTTGAGCACTGGCTTCCCACATATGAGGTCCTAGTTTCAATCCCTGGCCCCTGGTACCTCAAAAAAAAAAAAAAAAAAAGTACCTCTTTAATTTCCTAGCATGCGTATTATTTTATACATGTGCTTTGCTTTTTGGGGACACATGCTTTTCTGCAGGCCCTAGGTAGGTCCCTTAATATGTATTACTTATGTGGAAACATGGTCCACAGGAGTGCACATTGTGGTGTAAGCATATATGTGTGCATTTGTATGTGTTTGCTTATGTGCATGTGGTTTTGTGGCAGGTTGATGGGAGTTCACCAAATGCACATGTGCTCCTACCCCCAACCCCCCTTGCATTTATGTGGGTCAACATAGCTAGTTTTGGTCAATGAATTGGGAATCAAAGTGACTTTGGGGCTGGAGCAGTTTAGTGGTCCCATAGGGTGGCGTTGGAGATATGTACTCTAGACAAAGTAGCTTCAAGATGGCAGCAGGCTGTCCAAGCCACCTCAGACTGTGATGTGAGTGAGAGATAACTGCCAAGTGTGTTAAGCTACTGAAATTTCAGGGTTTATCTATTGCAGCAACTGGCATTGCCTCATCTATAAAATAATGCAGATAATACCAACTGTACCGGGTTGTTCTATTGAACTAGGTAAAACCTGTGAAAAATCATATGTGCATTCTCTCTCAGAGGACTCAGGTAAATCAAACAAGTACTTTACAAGCACTTTCTACCTAGCTGGTACTGTGCGGGGGCTAGGAATACCAACCCAGGGACCCTAGGCTAGAGGGGAAGACTGCAAACAGATACACTACTACAGAATGAGATAAAGACGCAATTAGAGGAGAGAGGAGCTAATTCCAGAGGACTTATGAAAAGGAACACAAAAAGGGTAGGACGTGAGGAACAGACATAGCTTGATGGTTAAGCACCTGCTTCCTATGTACAAAAAGTCCTAAGTTAGGGAAGCGGCTGTGGCTCAATCAGTAGGGCTCCCGTTTACCATATGGGAGGCCCCGGGTTCGGTTCCCAGGGCCTCCTGGTGAAGGCAAGCCCGCCCGCACGGCGTGGTTAGCTGACCCAGCGAGCACAAGCAGCAAGGGGGGGATAAATTAATAAATAAATAAAATCTTTAAAAAAAAAAAAAAAAAAAGTCCTAAGTTCAATCCCCAGTACCTCCTTTAAATATATATATATATAATGAACAGTGTTTTGAAGAACCAAAATGAGCCTACCAGGTTGAACAAATCAGGGAGATGGAGGGATTGGGTAAGAATGGTAGGATGTGCTTATTGACCTCAGGCCTTGACTAGTCTTTAGAACATTCTCCTAAGGCGGGTGAGGGGCTGGGAAAGTCTCATTTGCTTTTGGTAAAGAAAAATACACGTTTTAATTTTTTTTTTAATGGTATGGCAAAATGTCTTGCTTTATTTCGTACTCACTTCGAAAGCAGCGTTTGTGTCGGCATCTGCCTCTTGTCTGTGAGCTTCTAGAGGACAGGGACAGACCTGGTCGTACATGTCCCTACGTTTCCCAGCCTGGGTCCTGGCCTGCAGAGAAAGCTTGACAAACGCTTGTTGAATCAAAAGGAACATAAGCCTCATCCCTTTCCCTAGGCTGCACTACGGAACAAACAAAACGGAAAGCCCCTCCCGGGCCTGCTTTCCTGAATCTCCCGAAAACCCTCTACCCACATCAGCCCCAGGACTGAACTGATGTACCCTCTCTGCGGCGGTCTACGGCGCCACCCCGTGGCCATCTTCGGAACTGCCTCTTCTCTGACGGCGCAGAAGCCACTCTCTCTTCCCATTATCGATTCCTCATCCCAAGTTATGAGGAAAACAGCATAAGGAGCTAGTCATCCTAAGCCTCACCCCAGCCCCTCTACAAAATCTCTCAGAATGAACAGGCACTGCTTTGACTGAAGCCCGAGTTTGCCAAAGTCTGTTAATGGGAAGTCACTGAGATCACCGAAGGTATTTGAGAAACAAGGGGGAAAAGACCAGGTGAGGTAAACCCTTACTAAAGAGCATGTTGATTAAGAACTCTGACAGATATTGGTTTGATCCCAACTCCACCACTTCTTAGCTGTGTGACTCTGGGCCATTACCTCACTTCACTGAGCCTTAGTTTCCCTCTCTATAAAATGGAGGTGACAGCTCCTATCTCATAGAATTTCTGTGAGGATTAAATGATGTAATCTATATATAAAGTGAGCCAAGGCTCAGGGATTGACATGTAGCAAGTGCTCAATTAATATAAATGCAAAGCACTTATGCATCTATTATTCCATTTTACTCTTGCTTCAAGATATTGAGGTGGACATTAATATCATTTCCATTTTATTGACAAGAACACTGAGGATCAGAGAGGTTAAGTGACTTGACTAAAGTCTTCTAGCCAGAGAATGACAGGATTTGAAGCCAAGGCATTCCAGGCAGCCCCATGAAAGAAGAAATGTACAGGCAGAAATCTTGAAGAAAAGTTGGGAAGATCAAAAAAGAAGAAAGAAAAGATGAAGAATTTGAATTCAGCATAACAATCAGTTCTCTTCCCTTATGGACTTAAGACCCTCTTTCTGGAAAACACTACCAGAAAGCTGATCCTGAGAAGCACATGGTCCTGACAGGAGACCTGGGTTCTCATACTGGTCCTGCAGTGAAGTAGCTGTGTGACTGGATGATTTGGGACGTGTGACCCCCTCTCTGGAGCTCAGTTTCCTCCTTGGCCTCCTGCTCAGGGCCTTTCATCTCCATGTCCCACCTCTTATCTAGGCCTCAGACACGCTCTGGGAAGGCTGCCCACTGATCACCCTGTGGCTGTCCATGGGCAAGGATGTGTCACCATTTGCCCTCAGAGACTCCGGGTGGGAGGGAGAAAGGACACAGAACTCTGCATGAAATGAATAATTGACTCAATCACATGAACAGGAGATTAACGTTAATCCCCAGCTGGAGCTGAAAAATCGTGCCGAAAAAGGCTCTGCACGAGGGGCCAGGAGAGCAGCAGGCACAGAGCAAGGCCGGCTGAGGAGCCAGGGCCAGTGATTTATGGACAAGATGAAAAGAATGACGAGCAGAGGCTTCAGAGATGAACGCTGGGCAGAGCAGGAGAGGAAACTGCTCCATGACGACCCCTCTGGGTTCAGAGGGAGCAAGCCAAGCAGCGCACCCACTCCTTTCTGGTGGGGTGGTTATGGGTTTGTTTGTTTGCTTATTGTTTTGCTTTTGGCTGATGTTTTAAAGACAAGGAGGCCAACAGGGAAACGTAATCATGGGCCTTTCCTACACGCCTAACAATGGCAACATCAATGGTTTAGGGTGGTGCTCAGGTCGTAAATAACAGCAGCATATCAGGGCAAAATTAAAGGGAGAGAAAAGCAAATGAAATAAATCTATGGGACTCCAGGGCCGTCTTTCCTAGGAAAACATCAGGATGATGCCAGACCAAGAGCCAAAATCTCCGACACTTCTTCACGTGGCACCAAAGCAATGAGTTGTTGTAGACCTTGAACTCCTTAAGGACAAGTTGCATTTGTATCTGACCCCTCTGGTGCCCAGCACAGAACCACAGACACATCTCTGAAGGCCTGAATGAATAAGTGAGTGAATGAAAAGGTGAATAGGAAGCAGCACAACATGGTATACGGTTTTGAGCTCAGACTCAGGAAGTCAGCAGACTTAAGCCCCAAATCTAGCAAATTAGTTAATCTCTCTAAACCTCAATTTCCTCATCCATAAAATGGAGCCAATAATAAGACTTACCTCCAAGTGTGCTTGTAAATATTAAATGGAATATTGCACATGAAGGCCTGGTATATAATAAGTGTCAGAGTCCACTATTTATTATTACTAATGACTGAAGTAAGAAACTTTAACAATGCATTCCACATGCCAGACTGCTAGAACTATTTTCCTTACACTTAGGGAGATACACGCTGAGGGACTGCCAGTGACTAGGAGGAGGGAGGTCTAGTTCTGGGGCTCCGATGCCCAGCTGACCCCTGCTCCCTTGGGGAACTGTCCAGAGACTCAGCTTGTGACCCTGGTGGAAGTCCAGCCTTCACCCACCCTCACCCCAGCCTCTGAGAGGGTTGGGAAGGGGCAGAACCAGGCAGCTCTGGGAAGCAGGGCCCCTCTTGTTGGCAAATGACTGCTGGCCCAAAAAAACCAGAGGCCACAACCCTCGTTCACCCCTTGCCAAATGCCAGATTCTTCTTCTGCCACTTGCTTCCTGTGGGTGGTACCTCACTCACACTGTGAGACACCTGGATAAGGGATGAGGTTTTCAGGGAGCCAAGCTCTGTCTTTGGTAAGCAGCAGCCTCTACCTTCCCTCCCTTCTCTGCCCCAAAGAGAGAGCGCACTGGAGCCATGGATGGGCAGAAAACAATTGAAGGCTCACACAGGAAATTTATGGGATGAGATAGCTAAGACTTTGCATGCAAGACCAAGTTCCAAGAAGACCTTCCAAGGAAATCTTTCTTTGGGCAATGGAGCCTCAGCCCCCTTGGCCTGGCAAGGGTGCCCTGGAGGTCTTCAGCCTCCTTCCCTCCTCTCACATACCCTGTGCTCCTGGGGCCGGTTCCTCCCCTCAGGAGGTGGGTGTCTCCACAGACACCCAGCCGAGGCTCCCGGGGCAAAGGATCGAAGTTGCTTTCTCAAAGGCCACCCAGGCTTGTGTGGGTAAGATGTAGGTGGACAGGGATGACTCAAAGCCATCCAAGGCATTTGACAGGACCAAATGCAAGCAGACACTCTGGCGTCTCTCTGTAGCCACCTCGGGCTCCATCTCTCAACAGAAACACCAACACGTCGGGACCTGACAGCTGGTGACAGCGGCGAAAGGCCATCCATGCTCCGCTGGAGCTTACATAAGCCCAAGCCACTGAAGTGTGAGGCCGTGGGAGCTCATGGGGCATTATAAGCTACACTTGAGTTACCTCAAGGGCCATCTGCAAGATGTTAGAAGACAAATTCTACCCAGAAATTAGGCCACAGTGTTATAAAAAATAAAAAAAAAACTTGGTCCCACTGATTCATAACACCCTAAAGAGTGATAGTCACATTTGTGAAAAGCCAATGGCAAACATATCAGAATCTTAGAAGAGTAAAAAAAAAACACAAAATATAATCTATTACTTATCATTCTCAAACATGAGCCCATGCATGGACTGCTTTGGAATCACCTATCAAGCTTAATAAAAATTACACACTTCAGTTGAGTTTGAATCTCTGGAGGCTGATGCTTGCTGTCCAAGGAGCTGTTTTTAGCAAGTTCCACAGGTCCTGCTCCTGGTAACCAGGTTTGGAAACTACTGGCTCAGCCCATCACTAGTCATCCTTCCATGTGCACACAGGTCACCTGGTGACCTGGTTAAGATGCAGATCCTATTTCAGGAGGTCTGAGGTAGGGCCTTTCTGACAAGCCCCCAGTGATATTGAGGCTGCGGATCCTTGGCCCACACTTTCAGGAGCAAGGCTGTTCTACAACTTACCCCATTTTTTACAGATGAAGAAACCGAGGCAGAAACAAGGGCAGGCATGGGGGTAGCCAAGGAGGGGGCCGCTGCATTGGAAGAGAAAAAAGAGGCAGGTGGAAGGTGAGCAGAAGGGAAGCCATGAGGCATTTGGGCAAGAGCCAGCAGAGACATCCCTGGTTGGTTGTTTTCTCACCAGACAACAATCCTGGGGCTTGTTTCCTAATAACTGTTGCCTGTGTACAACGAGAAATACACAGAACTGTGCCAGGAGATGCCCAAAAGAGGAGGAAAGGCTCTCTGCACAGGGCCTCCAGGTCTTATAATCTGCTGGGAAGCTGGATCATACTGCCCCAGACTTTAACAAAAGATTGATTTTAGAGTTCCCCAGCATAAAAGTGCGCTGCACACACACACACAGCTTGGCTCCTCAAAAGTTGCAGAAGTAAATGGTCATCTTGCCTCCTGGGGCCCTGTGTGAACACCTGTACCCTGCCCCGCCTTCTCTCGCCTGCTTTTTGCTCAGCCTAGCAGCACCTGGCCTTAGCTGCACCCTGTGTCCTGCCCTTGGGCGTCTCTGCTGGCTTTATAGCCTGCGAGAGCAGGTCCGACAATCTAGTGTGTGTCCAGATCTGGAAGTACAAGGAACTAATCAGTAAAGATCTCCCTCTCCTGGGCCTCCCATAGACAACTCGAGGTGCACTTGCTCAATTCCTCAGGATGTTCCCAGTGGGAGTGAGTGGCAGTTGCCCCTGTGGGTAAGTAGTTCGGTCATGTGTACTTTGATCGGCTTTTACACCTTCCCTGGTTCACCCTTCCTAGCCCCCCCATTCCTGTTCCCGTGGGTGTCTTCCCCAAATAAATGACCTCTGTCAGCTGTCCCAGGCTTTGCTTTTGGGGAGATCAAGCTAACACATGCCCCAAGCAGGAGTGGCCCCCAGGGCACGAGAACACACAAGGCTGTCCCTCAAGCCAGGAGTCCTTGCCAGAGGTGCCTGCTGCAGTGCGGGGCTGTTCTGAGAACAAATTTTGTCTTGTCCAAAAAAATAATTGACAGTTCTCTGTAAAGATGTTGGCAACGAAGAAAAGTTAAAGAAATGAGGTTTGTTCAGCCTGGAGATGAGAAAGCAAAAAGGTCAATAACTGCCCTCATAAAAACAAAGGGATGGTAAAACTAAAACGAAAAGAAAAAAGAAAATAAAAAAACAAAAAGCAAAGGGATAAGTACTCAATGTTAGCTGAGGCAAGAATGAGGGGAGATGGGTGTAAGGTGGTGCTAACGAGGCATTTAGCCCATCAGTGCACTGCCAAGGTGGAGAGTGGCATCTCCTGCTGAAGTAGGGAGCTCCCTGTCCTCACAGGCATTCAGCTAGTGATGAAGGGACAAATTTATTGGAGATGGCACCAATGGATTCATTCCTAAGAGTTTTTCAAGTTATTTATTCTCAAGACGGCCTCTTTAAAAATCATAATCTCCTCAAACTAGGATTTTGGTAGTATAGGCCTGCCTCCCCAAAATGTGACCTCATAAATGTGTACATACACAACTGGATTGAATTGTATTTTAGTTAGAGCAGGTTTTTCATGAGGTCTTGGCACCATCTAGTGGCTGACATGGCCATTACAACATGTGCCTGATAGTACTGTACAGTTTAATACAAACACCCTCTTCTATTAATTTATCAATTCAACCAAAATGTATGGCTTAGGAGTGCAACAGTAATTAAGAAAGACATGGTCTTACGTTCATGAGGCTCACGGTCTAATGAAGTAGACAGTCAATAAACAATAACAAAAGAATATATTATAAATTGCAATGCCATAAGGAAATAAACCCATTGGGTGACAGAGAATCATGTTGGCAGGAAGAGGGTATTTTAAATAGGGTAGGCAGAGAAGGCCTCTCCAAGAGGGGACAGTCGTGCAGAAAGCATGGGGAAGGAGGGGTTGAGAACATTCCATGAAGGCAGAGAACAGCACATGCAAATTCACGGAGGCTCCAAGAAACTGCTGTCCAAGGAGTTGAAAGACCAGTGTGTTCAGAACACAGTGAAGCTGAGAGGGGCACGGTGAGACTGGAATGAGGAACTAGGAGAGTTCCTTAAACACTTCCTTAAGTGAAAACACACCTGGTTAGAGTAGGTTCTTCCAGAACGGTACCAGGTTAAATAAAAAATAAAACTTATTTTAAAGGGAAGTGCCATTAAGTGAACTGTTTTCTCAGACCCAACTGGACCCTAATCAGGGACAGCAGTGACAGCTGTGTGCCCCACTCACGCTATCCCGCATCTGCTCCCACCCTGTATGTCCGGTTCCCCATTCTGAGAAGTTTCTGTATCCTTGGCCAATTACATTGGAACCTAATTTTAAAGGTCAGGAACAGTGGTTCTCAATCTTGGCTACAAGTCACCTGGGGAGCTCTGAAGAATAGGAACGTGCAACTAAGTCAGCCTTCTTGGGGCACCAGCTTTTTGAAAGCTCCCCAGGTGATTCCACTGTGTAGCCCAGGGAGAGAACTGCTAGTCTGGAAGGATACTCACCAAAAGAAAAAAAAAAAACCTCATTTATACTCGCAAGTAGTGAAGGTTATAAAAGCAATGAGCCAGGCTGTTTTGTTTGTTTTTCCAATCCCAGGCCCATCCCCAGTTGAGGCCCCTTTCTGGGCCTCCCAGCCATCTCACAAGGCTCCTATTGAGTCCCACCTGGAGGCTTCACAGCAGTGATTGGACACTGGGCTGGCAGTGCAGGGTCTGGATCCTTCTTCCTGGCAAGCAGGCCTGCTACGGGCACAAGACTGAGGTCCCCTCTGCTCTTCACTCACTCGAGCTTCCCCAGCGTGCCGAGGGTCCAAAGACGAGCACCTCCTCACACATCCGGTCTCAGCCCACACCGCACTTCAGGATCACCTGGGGTGCTTTTAAGGAATGCTGATGCTTAGGTCCCACTCCAGAGCTGGACTTCTGGGATGAGGCTTGGGCTAGCAGCATGTTGACAAGCTGACCAGGTGAGTCTAATGTGCAGCCAAGGTAAAAAGCCACCATGTTAGTTAGAGGCAGGCCTGAGGACCTCTGTGTTCTGAGGAGGCCTGCGGAATTGCTGCGTCCCCAGAGTCGCTGTGAAGTGATAAGCAATTGCTACATTCTTTTTTTTTTTTTTTTAAAGAAAACAGACTTTATTGCTCAGAAATTAAAATGTAAGTATTAAACATGTATTTTCTACATAATTTATTGAGATAAGGTTATCAATATCAAATAGAATATTTTCTCCATTTGCTTTAAAAAAAATTTTATTTACTTTTATGTATTAATTTATTATTTATGCCCCCCTTCCCTAGATGGTTCTCTCTTCTGTCTGCTCATTGTTTGCTCGCCTTCTCCAGGAGGCACCGGTATCTCCCACATGGGAGGCAAGTACCCAACAGCCTGAGCCACATCCGCTCCCCTCCATTTGCTTCTATTCATCTGTCTTCTTGGCCAATTCATTTTCCCTTCCCAAGATCATTGAATGCCACACTTGAGGCTAAGAAGAATTTCTGCAGCTACCTATATGTTGTAACTTTAGGTACCTCTTACAGTTGTGTTTTCAGCCATCCTTTTTTTGGAAAGCATTTATCATGATGACCTTCATACTTCTTTAAAACTCAGGCTTTGCTACACCTCGAGGTGGGAGACAGTTCTCTTGTATTTGTTGCTTCAGAACTTAAATCCTTTACCAGTATTTTCATCATTAAAATTTTTTTTAGATCATAATACTTAGTTAAAATGGGACTTAGGCCGCGTCAGGGTGTCCAAGGGCCGCCGGGCCTCACGGCTGATATGCCCACATACACCTTCCCTCCTCGGCTGCCCGGAGCAAAAGGAAGCTGCTACATTCTTTTTGTCACTCTCTTCTCTGCCCAGCAGCCCAGTCTAGGACCGAGCTCTGCACTCACCCAGCCTGTCACCTGCCCACCTCTGGAGGGTGGGGAGGACCCCACCACAGCCTGTGACAGCCGAGACAGCAAGGCACATCCAGTTCACGGTGGGCCGGGGGCTACCTCCTACTTCCTATTTCTACCACAAGGCGCATCAACATCAGGGTTCACGCTAAGCAAGCTCCAACTGGCAACAGGGACTAAGTTGCACCTGCATTATGTAGATTTTTATGGCAATCACTGGTGCTAGCCTTCTTAAAAGAAAATCACCACACTCATCTTAAAGCCTAGAAGGATCCATACCAGAAAGGTAATACTGGTTACAGCTGGGTGGTGGGTTTCACTTTTGTTATTGTCGCTGATCTGCATTTTCTAATTTTTCTATGGTGAATATGGGTTACTTACATAAAAATATTACTTATGTAGTACAACAATAAAAAGCAGAGTACAACTACATGGTAAGATTCAATTCTGTTTTGCACACCGCTCAGGCATGTGGCTATGAGCATGCAGTGCTCACTGATCTCCAGGGGCTCCATTGGCCTTTCTGGCACTTCCTGGCCTTGCAAATTCAGGTGGCTGCCCCCTCGGGGAGAAGACAGGGTCACATGGTACTTATCTGGCACTCTCTCAGGTGACTCTGGTATAGTGGCAGGCACCTTGTAGAACCAACATAAACACATGAATTAATTCAAGTGTTAGAGAATAAAACCATTCCCGTCATTCTTTTCTTAAGTGAAATGGATTATTTACTGTATACAAGCAGATTCAGTTACAGTGTTGCCCAAAGTACATTCCATGAAACCAGTGTTCCCTGGATAACAGGTAGGAAGGAAAGGGGGGGGGCGGGTGGAGAATGTGTCTGTGAAACGTATCTTTCCTGCAGATATTTAGAGAGCCTTGACTATGCTCATACTCACTGTAGATCTGCAATAGGATACAGGATATAGCTTTTCCCACATTTAGCCATAAAACACTATTCTCAGGAAGCACCTGCAGGCACTAGTGCTCCCAGGGGTGTTTCGGGGAAATGCTAGTCTATCTTTCTTTGACTCTCCTAGCATCCACCAAGCAGAGCATGGGCCCTGCACCAAGGGCAATGCAGCAGGCCCCAAGCAGGGAGCTGCACAGAATGAGGTTAGCAGGTTAGCAGACTGCTGTCATCATGTGAGCTAAGCACAGATGAAGTGCCTGAGAGCCTGGAAAATGAGAGGTGAATGGCCCAATAAATGATCACAGCTGAACCTCAGGTGACATTTTAATTGATTGTTTACAGACACCACTTAGTTATGCTTTTTTTTTCTTCCAGTTATCATTGGGGTTGAACACAAATATATTCAAAGGCATGGTAACAGGAAAAACATCAGAAATTTCATTGGCTCAGTTTCACGTGGCTCAACACAGTATGTGACTACTGTAATACTTGCTGTAACCTTCCCCAACTCATCACCCTAAAGACATTTACTGCAAAATGCTCCTGCAAAAACGCAATGCATTCACATGAATTAAAAGGCCTAACTGTACATTTAATTTTTTTTAAGCCCAAGTTGTATTTCTTCTGGTTTCAAGCCTATTCTAGCTCTGCTAAATTTATGGCAGGAAAATAAGGGACCAAGGATATGGGTGAGACATATGTTGCAAATAAAAGTTAATGAGCCACCTAGTTTCTCTCCAACTGAAAAAAAAGGAAGGACGACCCAATCTTCCTGTGGGGAAAGGATGAGACCTTTCTTTTATATCCTCCTATTCAAAATCTCAGATGGACAGTGTGATTACATTAGTGTTTAAAAACAGCTTGTCATTAAGTTATCACATTGCAGGTAGCTATTACACTGTACAGCCATTTCCCAAAGTGTGTTCCTTGGTGACCCTGCAAAAGTGTTCCTTGAAAAAGGAGTTCAGGGGTCAAAAAAAATGTAGAAAATACTGCACATGAGTCACCACTTCCTGGAGATTCACGCTGCACACTGTCACATGGAGGGTTCTAGGAGTCCTTTAATAAAGAAATGTTTCACCTTGTTTAATCCAGAGTTACCCAAATCAAGTTGACCTAGGAATCTTTTTTTTTTAGTTTACACATTTCATAGATAATAATTTGGAAAATGCCCCTATAAGCGTTGAGAAATACCTTGCTGAAACAAAAAGCACTGAAAAATTAAGTAACTGCTGGGATCACATGTTGGTCAGCAATGAAGGCAAGGGGACACAAAGTCCTAGGCTCCCATTCTAATTTCAGCCCAACACTTCTGCCATAAACTGAGCCTGCCTGAAAACAGGCAACAAACAATTTGCCATGCTTTCTTTCTTTATGCTGGAAGGTGTTAGGCTTGCTGATTAGCACACAGAATTGAGCATGGCCCATTTGGGGGCCTATAGTTCACATACAGGGTCCTGATATTTATAATCCTTTCCTCTTCTGCAACAATTAAACTAAACCATTGTTGCTTATCTACAGGGTTTTTCAAATACACTACAAATAAAAGGGCTGATATAAACACAACTTCCAATTATTTTCAGCAAGAATTATAGATTGAGAAGTCAGAATACAAAAGCTTTTAGCTATATATGCCAACAATTTTATAATATTACAGAAAAGATAGGCAAAGATGGAAATCAACGACATTACTGGAATGATGTAAACGTTTCATCCATTTGCATAATACATAATTTTTTATTCTTGTTTCCAAGGAATTTCACATGATATTCTCAAAATGAAGATGGCAAAAACAAATCTCTCCAGTTGCAGG
Source organism: Tolypeutes matacus (assembly GCA_026826555.1). NCBI lineage: Eukaryota > Metazoa > Chordata > Mammalia > Cingulata > Chlamyphoridae > Tolypeutes > Tolypeutes matacus. The sequence continues at coordinate 45,670,384 of JAKSZT010054487.1, read as the reverse complement.
ACTTGGCAAAGAAAACTCTCTACAGCCTGCTAGGATATAAAACAGTGTTCACACCTCAACAGCAAGTCTCGCAAATCGATACTGTGGCGAGGTAGGAGGCCTCAGTAGCACTAAACCACGCTCATCTGCCGGCCGACTGGACAGCACATCCAGCAAGCCTGTCAAACTAACAAACCCCAGGGCTTCTCCACAGCCCACGGCCATGGAAAAATCTCCCTGAGTAACAAACCCCAGGAGAACTCTGGAGCAGTGCGTGGCCACACCGGGGAGAGGACCTGACCACAACCCCAGAGTTAGAGCTTCGTGCCCACCGGCAGGGTCCTCTCCTGCCATGTCCCCAGAAGCAGCATTCCTTCGTTTCTGCCTCTTCTCCATCTTCTTCTTCTCTTTCTGCTTCAGGATCTTGCTCTTGAATGGGTCACTGTGTTTGGATTCCTGGGGCCCACAATACTGCCGATCCTGTCTGAGCTGGAGGAGGTCCTCCTTGGCTGGGACACAGATCATGGTGTGTGGCTCTGGGCTGCCCTTCTGGAGCAGGGACAGGCTGACCCACACCAGGGCCCTGGGGAAGTGGTCCAAGATGGACAGGCAGGCCTCTCGGGTCAGCTCTTGCTGGCCGCTGCTGGAAGCTTGCCGGGCTGCCCGACCACCCCCACACCAGGCTGATAGCTGCTTCAGTAATTTTCTACTCCTACATGAAGATGAAGACACATATTTGAGGATATTTTGCTCAAGGAAAAAATATGCAATTAGAAGATTAGCCATTGCTAGAGTTAATTTGATTTTTGGTGTGCTATATGTGGGAAATCAGCAAAACTTAAATTTTTAAACATTAGAAATAATGTATCTTAATATATCTTAGTAATGATGATTTTCTTTTTACATGGTTACTATCCTGAAATTGAAGGACTAAAGGTTTAAGAAGCTGAAGGCAGAGAAAAATGAGACAATGGGATTAGAATCTCAGGCTGTAGTAACAAAGAGGGTATGGGCACAAAGAAAAGCTGATATTCTGATAAGAAAAGAACTCAAATTGACAATTTGTAGCCGTATTGAGAGCAGACATATTTTTATATGATAGCCTCTATGATACGACAATATTATGTTGAATGGGTTGCGAATCTACCATAAATTCAGATACCTCAAGGGAACTACAAGAAATCTAATTCAGTGATTTAAAGCAAAGAATGCTTGCTCTGAGTGTGCAAAAGTTCTTCATTACCTAAGATCACTGTACTGCTCTAGAAGCAAAGACTAAATGAAAAAGGACCTAAGTCTGCTTGGGAGGAAAAAAATCAACTTGGTTTAAGATTTATTGATTATGATATTAGTTAGTATCATGCCCTAACCAAATTTTATTAAGCTGTTTCTCTGAGCCTTCTATGAAACACTGATGGACTGCCGTTCCCTTCCACAAAGTCCACAAATTCACCTGGGCATTTGCATAAAGGAATATCAATAACTTCTATATCCTGTTACCTTTTCAGTGTTAAAACAATCCAAAATTTACCCAGCGGTCATGTACACTTACCTAAGGACACAGAAATCACTGGCAGCAGCAACACGGCTCTCCCTGGCCTGGTCTTGACACTCTGTGTCCATGACTTCCTCTGGCTCGCTGGGTTCATTTGTGAATGAACTCACTTCATCAGAGAGCGTAAGAGTTTTGTCAGACATGGGAGCACAAGGTACCTCATCTCTCCTCGAGTCACTCTCCTCACCATCTGGAGGTGAAACTAGAGAAGAGTCGTCTTGGGCTTGGACTCTTGATTCCCAGTCTTGAGTCAACTGCTCCCAGGGATAGCAGAAAGGGGCCAAAGTGCCAAGCTTAACATAGTTGGGCCGTTTTGCAGGAGGGCGTCTAATGAAAAACAAAGACGAGAACCAATTTTGGTAACTTATGACTAGACCATTAACAATAATTATGGCCATTATACTGCATCTCTATTTAAAAAAAACAAACAGAAAAAAAGCTTCCCAAGAAATACATGATAAAGAAAAACCAACTCTACTAGCAGAACATTTTTGTTACTGTTTTTATTTTAATAAACAATACATCCAGAAAGTAGCCCCAGGTCACCACTGCACAACTCCAGGAAGGGTTATTCCTGAAAGACTACAGGTAAATAGTGCCCCCTGGAGTTGTGCAATAATGTCTCTGTACCACTACAAGGTTCAAAATTCAAAGGGCACAAAAGGGGTTACTAGTGCAACTATAGACTTAAGTAGACTTATGATTATTCTAGCAATGGAAGAACTAGTATCACTGATATAAAGGCAGTGGCCACCAGAGGTTCTGAGGAGAGGGAAAGAGAATAATAGGTGTAATATGGGGGCATTTTGGGGACATTTGAATTGTCCTGCATGACATTGCAATGACAGATACAGGCCATTATACATTTTGTCAAAACCTATAAAATTGTACAGTGCAAAGTATAAACTATAACGTAAATTATAGTCCATTGTTAGTAGCAATGCTTCAGTATGTGTTCATCAATTGTAACAAATGTGCCACACTAATGAAGGATGTTGTTAATAGGGGAAAGTGTGGGAGGCGGAGAAGGTGGGGTATATGGGAATCCCCTATATTTTTGATGTAACATTTATGTAATCTAAAGCTTCTTTAAAAATAAAAAATTAACTCAAAAACGGGGGGGGGGGGTTACGATGAAGTTTCTCTCTCATTCTTGCCCAGTTACTCTATACAGAGAAGATATCATTATCAGCTTCTTACAAATCCTTCCAGAGACATTTTATGTACATATAAGCAGATATATAAGTACTTCTTTTTTTCTCATTTTTACACAAGTGATGGCAGACTATATATGGTAATTTTTGCTTTACTTTTTTCATTTAACAAAATATCTTGGAGACCATTTTATATTAGTACATTGAGAGCTTCCTCGTTCTCTTGCAAGAGGCTGCACATCTTATTCCTCCACATAATTATACCCTAATTTATTTAGTCCTCTTTTGAAGGACATTTTGGGTATTTTCAAGCTTTTGCTTCTATAAGTAATGTTGCACTGAATAACCTTGAATATTTTGCATATGCACAAGTATATCCATAGGATGAACTCCTAGAAGTCAAAAAGCATTAGCAATTTTGACAGTTATTTCCAAACTGCCCTCCACAAGGGTGATACCAACTTATCTCCCCAGCAACGTATGAATGAGGCAGTACCTCTGAGAAGTACCACAAGCTAGTGAGAACCAGGGCCTGCTCTGATACCTCATAATGCCAAGAAACAGGGCTCAGCCTGGCTCTGGGCCATTCTGGGCTAGAGGATTCTGAGGAGTCCACAACTGCATCCTCAGTAGGACGGTCTATTTTGGGACAGGCCCACACATTTCTTCTTCATCCACGCACTTCTTACCACGTGCCGTGTGCTAGGACTTCAGATGGAACGAGGAAATGAGGCTTATCTGGGGTTTTCTTGGAGCCTACGTTCTCAAGGTTGCACCGAACATGTACTGGCCTAAGGGGGGCAGCTGGCCAAGCACGCTTCCAGAGCCCTTTAGAAGTCCAAAGGCTTGACCACGTAGACCCGTTTCAGTCCCGTGAATAGAAAACCATTTTAATCGCAGCCTACGTAGTACTGCAACATGGTCCAGCAGAATACAAAATTCCTAGAAACCTATTTGACCCAATCTGCCTTGAGCTTTATAAATTCATGTAGAGTATACTGTACAAAAAGTAGGGTTTGAAATCATCGTTTTCTGAAGTTAAAGAAAAGATAAGTTCAAGAAGTGGAGGAAATTCAAGTCCAAGTTGAACAAAATAATAAAAACAGGACACTAGGGAAACAAGGCATGATCTGAACTTTGATTAAGCTTTTAAAGAAAAAAAATCTCTCCTTTATCCCAGAAAAAAAGGTAAATATAATTTAAACAAAGTCTTCAAAAATTTCATATTAAATGGAGATATGATAGAAGGAGTTCACACTATGACACATTCCCTCTGCTTTAAATATATAGCAATATCAGATGAAGTACAAGATTACATAGATGGCATGGGGTGGGGATTAGGGCTGGAATAGCCATTCCATAAACTGTTTCATAAAATAGTTTCATACTTTACACTAAAACAAACTCAGGAAAGACTCAAATAACACCAATAATAAAAACTAATACTTACTGATCACTTACCATACGCCAGTGCTGTTCCAAGCTCTTTACATATTTTAACACATTGAGTCCTTGAGCAGACACAGGCTAGGTTTTCATCAAACTCATTTTCCCTTCTTCCTGAGCACATTGCTGGATTACAGGCCCCAGGCTCCCTTGTGACCAGGAAACCGAGCCGGCAGGATGAATGGAAGTGACATGCTCTCCCCCATCAGCCAGCCAGAGGCTGACTACCCTGTGGCCCTAGGGCAGTGAAAGGTGCCCAGATCCCCAAAGCACCAGTGCTTGACCAGAAATGCCACAGTGAACTGTTACACAGTGAGGAATAAACTTGTATTGTGCTAAGCCACAGAACTCTGGGGGATTGTTCCAGCAACTAGGACAACCACACCATGAGTCCCTGTCTAAACTGAGGCCCCAAAGGCTAATCACCCAGCTAATAAGTGGAGGAGCAGTGTGACCTCATTACCCACTACGTCATATTACCTCTTACATACGTAGGTGAGGGAGAATGGAAGCGTGTAATGGAGAAAGGGAGTACATATAAATGAACAAACTAGACAACGACTTTGTGCAGACCAGAGATGAGAGTCATTAAATCAATGCCCTGCGGCTAAGATCCAATAAAAGACAAACAAGCAAAATACAACAAATAAAACCTGAGGGGATCATTTTAACCAAACATCAAAACAAATCTCAATCCAAACATATTTGCTTTAGGATCCTCCACTCTTCCACAGGACACCTTGACACAATGAATACTCTAGCAGCTATTAATAGGTCCCTGGAAGAACATGGTAAAGACTTAAAAGGGCAGCACAGAGCTAAGGGGTGTGGAGTTTTTCTTTTTGGGTTAATGAAATTGTTCTAAAACGTTTTTGGTGATGAATGTACAACGTTGTAATTATACTAAAAGCCACTGATTATATACTTTGGATAGACTGTACTGTATGTGAATATATCACAGTAAAACCGCTTTAAAATAAATAAATAAATATGCAAGAGCCAGAAAAAGGATCTATGTACAGCAGGGGAAGAGTAGAGGGATTGTGAGATGATGAATATTTTGTCTGGTTTTTTTTGTTTATTATTATTATTGAAATAATGAAAATGCTCTGATAATGATTGAAGTAATGAATGCACAACTATGTGATTATGCCAAATACCACTGACTGTACACTTTGGATGGATTGCATGCTTTACTAATATGTTCCAATAAAACTGATTTGTTTAAAATAAATAAAAATAGAGACAGAGAGAGAGGGAGAAAAAAAAAAAGAGGGCAGCATGGAGTACAGGTGAAAACCCAGAGCCCTGGCAGGGGCTGGGCCTAAGGAGAAGGGACAAGGCAAAGGCCATCATGCACCGTAGGGTGTCACCACCTGGGAAAATATTTTTGGAAACCAGTGGAGCAGGGCCAGAAGCCATGCAACCAGTGAAGAAGCTGTCACCGATACAAAGAAACAAATTGTGCAGTAGAAAAAGCAATCAAAGAAATAAATGGGGAATGCACAAAAAAAGAGACAGAAAATGGGAAGGGGGAAGACTCACTAATTAAGAAAAAAAAAAAAAAAAAAAAAAAAAATTAAAACAAATACTCCTCATAACTGCAGGGGGAATTCTAAATTAGCACAAAGATCTGAAGAGCAATTTGACAACAGTCTATCAAAAGCCTTAAATGTGTATTTTTTTTTTTTTTTTTTTTTTACTTACAGGGATCTGGCCTGAGGAGATCCACCCTCAGGTCTGGGCATCCCCTCCCTGGCAGCCCACTTGCTTGATGGCTGTTTCTTCCTTACAGTGCACGGGTTTAGAGGTGGGCAGATGTCCCCCTTGCTCCTCACTGATGCTCCCAAACCATTTTCCGCCTCCTTCCTCCTCCAAGACCCAGCTCCCTGAAGCATATGCCATGAGATGAGCCTCCAGCTTGCCCGCCCTCCTCATTCTAGTCCTCTATTGTCCTCCCAGGCACTCCATTCTCCCGCGGCCCCTTCCCCTCCACCATGGGGCTTCGGCAGCTACATAAATCATCCTTCCAAGACCCTGGCCTAGCAGTTTCTGGGCATCCTCACTTCAAATCTTTTACTTCACCCACCTCAACCATTCCCTCTCCTGGTCATACCTTAGGCTCCATCAGGCCAACTCAGTTCCATCTTAAAACTTCAATGCCAAGTAGCCATCCTACTCTCAGAGCAATGCCTCCTATTTGCCAGACCACTGACCACAACAATCCTTCACCCTGTGGAACCTCCTATTCATTTACTCTACCATTTTCTCACTGCGAATCACACAGCATCACACGTTACTGTCTCCCACCACTCTCCTTATCACCTTAGAGTCCTGATTCATATGATAATCACTTACATACACCCTCAACTCCCTCCACCACAATCACCCAGCAAACCCATCCTGGTTACATTCAGCTTTCCACCTACCCCTGCCTGCACATGAGCGGCAGAACATAGCTGGGGAAGAACACACGATGGCCCCTAATGGTCTTATTTTATAAACATAAACTCAAGTTGACTCGCTAACTAGGTTTCTCCAGGCGATTCAATGTTCCACTCTCCCAGAAAACTGTTGACCTCAATTTCTCTCTCTTCAACTCTCTAACTCTCTGCCCTCCTTACAGTCACAACCAGGACAGTACTACCTAATCTCCCTACCACAAGGTCTAACCTACCCAAGTCAGTATTTAATTTCAACTTTCCCACCTAATTAAAATGAAAGGCCAACCCCTACATTTCTGCATGGGATCCCATTCCTTCTCCCCTACTCAAGGACTTTGCTCTTGCAGTTGTAGTCTCCCTCCAACTCTCTGAATCAATACCCACCTCCTCTGGATCCCTCCCACCAGCCTAGAAACATGTGTTTCTATCAAGAATAGAAGCTCCATGAGGGCAGGAACAGACTGTCTGCCTTGTTCCCCTGCTATAGCATCTGTGCCTGGAATGGTATTTGACACATAGTAGGCTCTAAATAAGTATTTGTTAAATGAATGAATAAATCAGACAAATATGTAACAATGTACATACAAAGGTGTTCACAGAAGCACATGGAAAAAAAAGGGGGGGTATGTGGAAATAACCTAACATGTCACTGGTAAATTATAGTACATCCACACTGGCACCCTATGCTGCTGATAAAAACTAGAATTCTGAGCAGGGGTTGGCAAACCATGACTCACAGGCCAAATCCAGCCTACTGTCTGTTTTTGTTTGACCCACAAGCTAAGAATGATTTTTAAGTGGTTGAAAAAAATTCCAAAGAATAATATTTCATGACACACACGGAAATTATATGAAGTTTAAATCTCAGTGTCCATAAATAAAAGTTTATTGGAACACAGCCATGCTGTTTCATTTATGTATTGTCAATGGTGCTTTTCCTGCTACAATCCCAGAGAGTTAAGTTGTTGCCACAGAGACCAAAGGGTCCACAAAGCCAGAAATACTTATTATCTTGTTCTTTATAGAAGTTTGCCAACACTTGATTTAGAGCCACATTTATTGATATGGGAAAGCTATCCATGATATGCTGTTGAAAAGTGCAGGTTTCAAAATATTTCTAAATTTTTAAAAATTTAAATCCTTTAAAAAAAAATATTTTCATGCATAAAAAAGTCTACAGGGTGAAATACGTTTTACTGTCAATTATCATTTGTCAAACACCTAGAAGACCCTCAGCTACATAGTATGGGAGGCACAAGGATGTGCAATACACGATTACTACCTTTAGAGAGCTCGTAAGCTGGCAGCCTGGGAATTTATCACTATTCACTCCTTCCTTCATTCATTCATCATTCAACAAATAGTCTAGAAGCCGGGCACTCTGCCTGTCTCTGTGGTTGCAGTGGTGAAGACGAAAACACAATCCCTGCCTCATGGAACTCAGTCAAGAAACCGGCCAACATTCAATTACTGGCTCGTTCATCAGCCAATGAAAGTGCCTATTGTGCACCAGGCACTGGCTCGGCTCTGCAAATGCCATGAGAAACAAGAGAGACAGCGCGCTTCTGTGCTTCCAGGGGCCTACAGTTCAGTGGGAAGTATAGGCTCCCAATGTCAGAACGCACTTCCTCCCTCACCGACCACCGCCCCAGTGAAAAGCAACGAAGAAAATAGAAAAAGTCTAGATGGATAGATACCAAAATCTAACACAGTGCTTATCTCTGGACAGGAGGAATTCACCAGTTTATAATCCATTTTTTTATACTTTTCCATCATTTCATTGAATTTTATAAATATGTATTATTTCTATAACCAGTATTTTCCCTTTGTGGGGTGATAGTGGAAATCCACTGAAAAGTGTTCAAAACTCATGTGGACAGTTTAGGTGTGCACGATTATCAATGGAAGCAAATGACCAAGAGAAGGGCTTGTAACCCCCATGGACCTATACAAGTCAGATATAAGACAATCTCCTGAATTAAGCATTATCTTCTTAATGACTTCTTAGTCATGCTAAATTCAAGGGAAAGTCCATGAAAACTCTACATTATATAATAAGTTACCCACATCTTCCCAAACGCTGTTGGCCAGTGTGACAAGGCACTTCTCTGCCCTTAGGACACTATCAAACTAAAGAAGCCAGTTTCTTACCTTTTATACTTTTCAAGAAGATTCTTAGCTTGCTCTTCAGCAAACAGAATCCCAGCGGGGCAGTCTGGAAAATCACCAGGGATGTTAGGTGACCTTTTATATTGAGAATGTACTAAAGCCTCTTTTAATCCTCCAACTCTTACACCTCGATAGATCTGAAAAAAAAAAAAAAAAAAGACAAAAAGATATTGTCAGTTTACCTACTTAAAGGGAAACTGCTTAATTGTTTTATATAGGAAAAAAAGTAGAAACAACCTAAATGTCCATTTAACAGGGATTAGATAAATACACTGTAGGAAAATCCTGCAATGGTTTACCATACAATAGTGAAAATGAATGAAATAGAGCTTTATCAGTCAACATGGAAAAAAATCTCAATGCTGAGTGAATCTAGCAAGCTGCCTAAGGGTATATGCAGTGAGATATATAAAGCTTAAACACATATATTTTATTTTTGGATACAAATATACTAAATAAACCTATAAAAGCATGTATGGTGTAATAAACACCAAAATCCAAACAGTGTTTATTTTAGGAGGGACGAAAATGGGGTTGGAGAGGGGTAAACAATGCTTCAAGTCGATCTGTAATATTTTATTCCCTTAAGCTGGGGCAGGAGGCAGGGAGGTGAAGGGTTACAGGCATTCTTTGTATCAATATCTATACTTTTTGTATGCTTAAAATATTTCATAATAAAAATATAAGTAGAATTATTTTTAAATATTTCCACTCCTGGATGCGACTTAACTGAGTTTCATTTGCACTAGGCACAACTGCTAAAAATTATCTACCTGCATGAATCTAACAAATTCTTACATGACTTTCATATGCCCTAGCATCAAAATAATATTTAACCAGAAAAAAGATCTTTAAATTTTAATAAAAATTCTAGCTGCAATTGATAAACTAGAAGCAGAGGGTTAACACTTAAAAAAAAAAAAAATTTGTGTTCTATTCATCTGTAAAAGTTAACTCTTTTTGCTTTTAAATTATAACAAATTTCTTCTAGTGAAAAACCTCAACATTCTGTTGCCTCTACTATTCAAATATCAGACCACTTGCAAAACCTCAAACATTCACAGGATGTCAACATAACTCTAACTAATGAAAAACTGGCTCCAAGAACTAGATGTGTGAAGTATCTGGTACACAGGATTATAGCTCTAAGGGCAGAAAAATACCACTCGGTTTCTAAGTTGCGTGTGAAGTCTGGAACATTTTAAGCACTTAGTATTTATTAGGGATATATTTTAAATGTTGCAACTATTAGTCAGGAATCAAAAGTAACTCACAAATGGAATCCAGAAAGCCATGCCCCAGCCCTTGGGGAGAAGGACATCCCAGCCACTTCCCCAGCCCAGCCGGTCTTCACCAGTTCCTTTTCCTGGCTGTTGAATCAAAAGTACAGGTATCTTGGATTCATGGGGACCTAAAACAAGCTGAGACCCAGGCACGAGCAACTCGCTTCTCATCCGGTTTAAGTCCTAAAGTGGAAGAAAAGAATTCAAGACAAACCAACCCAGTCTTCTGGGAGATTCTACTGAGTCTCCCTATATACAGATTTAGAAAGTATTTAACCCTTTTCAAAAGCAAAGAAAAAACATTTTCAATAAATAAACGTGATCCATTTTCAGTATAAGGTAGCTCTCCTATGAGAAAGCCTTTCCTCCCTAGAGGTGCTTTGGTAGAAATTTATCTGAAATAAATTTGCTAAATTTGGGCTAGAATATACTAGATGATTCGAAACCAAAAAATGACAAACATTCATTCTGCTAGTCTCTTTTATCAAGATTAATCATATATTTTGGTACTCTGTCCCTACATTTATTTTGACTAAGATTTGGTTGCCATGAAGTACAAAGAAAGAAAGAATTGAGTGACAAGTGTGCAAGAAGGGCAACTGGAAAACTACTCTGGCTCTTGAGGATTTTTCACCAGCTCTTAAGGATTTAAGATCGAAGGTGCCATAAATTATTAAGTAGAATGCAGGGAGTAGACAGCAACACATCCTTCTGTATTTTTCTTGCCTGCTGTAAAAAGAGTTAGCAGGGAGGTCAGAGGGCTACCTGTTGATTTAGGAAACTCTACGAGACTGCCTAGATGCTGGAAGGTCTAACTGCTCACCTCATGAATGTTCTGCAAGCCCTGGCCAAATGCTGAGATTCCACGATTATCTACATGCTGGGGATTACAGAAGGTCTATCTTTCCTGGGATTGAAACCTGAATCCTGGGAAGTCCCCTCAACCCCTCAAACTCAGATAGCCCAAGCCTGACCTCAGCATCCTTTCCACCACATCTGCATTCCTCCTGCATTTCCCCCAACCCCCCGAGACGAAGGTTGTCAGAATTCACACGGTTCATTCATTCATTAAAATATTTATGGAAGATCTCTCATGTGCCAGGAATTTTCTAGAACCTGGGACTACAGCGGTGAACAAGTCAGACGTGGTCCTAGCTCTTTTCGCTGATATCCTAAACACAAGCTAGAACATTAGGGGCTAGCCTACAAGTCTCCCCCTTTCTTATTCCCATCGTGCCTTCAATTTCCAAATCCTGCCAATTTTACCTTCAGGAAAATGTATTAAGCCCCACCCCCTCCTTTCCAGGCCTCTTTGCCACAGCCACAGTTCAGATGCCCATCGTGTCACACTAGACTATTTCAAGGGTCTGAGGTGATCCAACCACTAGTCTTCTCCCCAGCTCCCTCCCCCACCATCCCATTCCCAGTCTAACCCACTCTCCTTGACTCTGCTTAAAACTTTCCATCTTCAAGATAAAAGCCAAATCCTTAAGATGGCTCAAAGTCTTTTATGATCTGGTCCCTACTGATCTCTTCAGTTTCGTACCCTGCTCCACCCTCAGGTGCAAGCTACTGATCTACTTGGGGATTCATGAAAAACACTTCATCCTGTTTGGGACCTGCTGAGCCTCTGCACATGCTGTTCTCACTTCCTGCAAACCTTTCTCCACTGCAGCCTTGCTCCTAACCCAAAGAAGTCTGGTTATTTCTGACCACCCACCTGAAAGTCCGCTGAAATACCAGCTCCTCCATCCAGGAAGCCTCCCCCCCAGTTTCCCTAGGCTGGGCTCAGCACCCCTTCTTTAGGCTTCCTAAGTACCCTGTACTTCTTTGACATATTCATCTACCATATCATCTAATACAGTGCCTGGCCTTTGGTAGGTGCTCAAGAATTGTGAAAGAAAGACAGAACATTCAAGGAAAACAAAAACAATAAAAGAAAACCATGTAAACTATGAGATTATCATTTTGAGGAAGTCTTTGTATCAAGTTTTTCTAGAGATTATTCTTCCCTAAGAACAGAAAAAAAAAATCATAGTATATATAAATAAGGGATCAACAAATAGTTTGAAGATAAAAGGAAGCCTCACATTATAGTGAGTAAGTTATAAACACAGGACACAGCTGGTTTATAAATGGTACTGTGGCTGAAAAGGGTAGTCTAGGGATGTAAATGTCAATTGAAAGAAAGCTAGAGGATAATCTAGGGACTGAATAACATAGTGAACCCCGGGGGTGGATGATGATTGTGGTTAATAGTGCAAAATCAAGAGTGTCCTATGAACTAGAACAAAAGTCTATCACTATTACAATGCAGTAAGAATATGGAGATGCATGGGAAAATACAATTAATATAACTCATGGATTATAGTTAATAGCAATATTATAATATTCTTGCATCAGTGTCAAAGAAGGTACTGTGTTAATAATGGGGTGGGTGTGGAAAAAAATATACCAAATGTATGCTACAGACCATAGTTAGTGGTCTAATGATGCTCATAATTTGTAACACATGTACCACAACCACATAAAGTGTTGGTAGAGGGATGTTGTATCAGAATTCTGCACGTTGTGCATGATTGTTTTGTAAATTCCCAACTTCTCTAATAAATAAATAAATATATATATAAATATATATATATATATATATATTTTTTTTTTTAAAGATAAAAGGAAGCCTAAAAGATTCTATAAAGTATGAAATAACATTTTATGGTATACAGAATGAAGACTTTTAACCTGCCAACCCTGACTTTACCAATAATCCCTACACCATTAGTTACCTGATCTGAGATTTTATTCTCTGTGACACTCTTACAGATAGCTTGGTTCCAGATAAAGCTATGTGTACACTCCACAGGAACACCCTCCAGAAGCAGCTGTCTAACTTTCTCATTATCTAAAGGGGAAAAGAAATAGCCTTCAAACCACATCCTTTAGATCAGTGAAGTCAAACTCTAGAAGTTGCCAGAAGATCTTCTGCTACAAGAAAATACTTTTAGAGGCATTTACTTAACTTCTCTAAAAGAATACATTTGACAAGAAATTAAGTTATTCTTATATCTGGTTTCATGATTTATGAAATAGCAAAGGATCCTAAACTTTTTATCTTTACACTTACTGTTAGTGTATAAAATACTAATATCACATTACATTGCCTCTCAATAACTGCCTATTTTCACTTTTAAGATATTCAAATTCTAAGAATGATTGCAGAGGTGAACAATTTCTGGATAATATGCCAAACACTACAAGCTACATTTTAGCTCCTGGCTTCAGGGCTTTTTACATTATTCCGGCCCAATAGAAAACCAGTTACTTACATAGTGAAATGCTATGTGTGTGAAGTTGAAAGATTTGCAAAAACACATTATTAATATTTAATCCAAATGCAAGAATCAATGATCAAGCAAACTTTTTCAAAGCTTGTGAGAAAATGCGTCACCATTTCAAGGTTTTCACGTACCCTCTCTTTCCAGAGTACTCTAATTCCCAGTACACAAAAGGAGATAAAGTTTGTTATCCAAATCAGGCAAACCCTCCTTTATGGTTTAAGGAGGAACAGAACTGGTCTTTCAGTGTCTAAGTCAAAATAGGCAAAGAATGACTTCAGATACAGAAAGATAGTCTGGAGATATGTCATTATGACATCATCATGGCATGACATAATCATCAAGGATTAATCTTTATCATCAAAGTAGGTTTCTAACCTTAGTTTTGAATTCTCTTCCTAGATATGTTATGCATGTAACTCACATGCCAAAAAAAAAAAACGTCTCCAAAGAGTACCTAAGCCAGGTTTTAATGAAATACCCCAGCAATGACTAACAAGATGGTAAACTTTTATAGTCAAAATGAAATCATGTTTTTCAAGGTAGACTTTAATTTTCCCTTAACTGATTCATATTAAGATAAAAGCCATAAAAAAGGATTTCATACATAACTGCCTCATTCAAAAAGAATTTAAGGCAGTCAGGGAAACCAGAGGCTAACTGTAGCTTTAAACCAGAGTCAACATTTAATGACATAGTAGATGCTACTGCACCAGACCATATTGCCATTAGAAAAGAAAAGAAAAGACAAGAAAGAGGCAATGACCTACTGATTAAAGTCTTAGGTTCCATAATTAACTAACTTACCTATATATCTTCAAACTCCTTTCTCATCCAATCCACCTTTCATGTGAAGATTTGACAGAGTAATGTATGGCTCACTTAATAAGCTATCTAACTACATGCAGAGAGGTAAAAAAAATTCTGAAGTTGTTATACACACATCTGTATTTTTTCCTCCAAAAAAATTTACAAACTAATTTTAATTATTCTTCCAATTAAATGTGTTTAAATGACAGAAAATACAATGAGACATCATCACTAGTCACAAATCGCAGATGAGATTGAAATTTTAACCAGCCCCTACCCACCTTCCTGTGTTACCCCAACCCAACCACACAGGCCACTCTACTCCAGCTAAACCAAAGCATCTCACACTTCAGCACCTGGGATGGCCTTGCCAGGATTCGAACCTGGATCATCTGTATGGTCAGACAGAGGCTTCCACTGAGCACAAGACCAGCTGCGGGTGCAGATCCCTTCCTCACAATTAAAATCTGAAATGCCAGGCATTTTCAGAGAACTCAGTTTGCAGAGAGATGGGTTTTACTAGATACTAAAAATAAAGAACTCAGGAAAAAAAAAAAAAGAAATGAACATAAGGATCAGGCTACAAGTTTTACAGTTAAAAGATACTTATAACATACTCAATCTTCTTTCACGGTAATCATCTTGCAAGGCAGGCAGGTAAGACTGCCTTCATTTTCTACAGATGAAGTTACAGAAGAGGTGTCAGAGAAAGAACTCTTCTAATGCAACGAGACTGCTCAAAATAATAAGAAAAATCAGGGATAGTTTCAAGTACTTTACCTTGGCACTTTTCTGGATTGGGCAAAGCTCTGGACCTCTTTTGAGGCAAATTTATTCGAGGATCCCCAACTGTCAGGCCCAGAATTGTACCTGCAGGAAGTTCTGCTGGTGATGTTATTCCTTTAACAAAACAAACAAAAAAGCTTACAGAAAGTCAGTCACTTTAAACACACATTTGCTTGTACCTTCAAATCTTTCAGGTTGTCTAGTGAAACTTTCTACCTGGGATAATAATTTTAAAAACATGTATACCCTTCTTTCCCATTGGCACCTTTAGAAAATAAACTAGCATTTTAAAGAGGCAAGGGTGTCTTGAAAAAACACTAAACAAACACAAAACTGGTTATTTGCCATATGAACAAGGGCACTTCTATCAGTGATAAGTGTAGTAGCTATGAGCACAAATGCAACCTATGTGCAGGTCAACGGAAATTTTAGTTTAGTACCTGGTACAGGTTTTTATCCACAATATCAGAATGCCAGTTTTTAGAATGTTACTATCACACTCGTTTGGTTCATAAATGTGAAGATCATGTTTATGCACTGAGTTCAGGCACCTCTCTTAATTACCGCTCTTGCTATAAACTGTAACAGCTGTACATTAAAAACCAACACTACAGGTTAAGTACCCAACTGCAAAATGTCCCTTTAATGTACTTCCCTCTCCTCTTTCCTCCCCAGTAAAACCCAGTATGTCCTCTGTATACCTCCCAACAACTCAAAAATGGCTTCTTGTCTGTGATGAAGAGCAATGCTATCAGGATTCTTACAGGTTTCAAGCCACCAACAGTGAGGTATCTTTTCTGTATCTTCTCCCCCCTGAAATATAACAACTCCAGTTAACCAGACAAATAAAGAGTTAGTCTTTTAATAATTTTGTTAAGAGTCTGATATCAGCCTCCACTCCTTTTTTTTCCTGTATGTGGGAATATGTTATGGGGGAAACAAGGGGAGTCACCCCTATATTTAGCACCATAATTAACACCAGACCAGCTACTCCTCTAATTAGAGACAGAGACACAGTCTTACAATTCTCTCTAGATTTCACATACTAGGAAAAACATCCATGGTTCAGAGAGACTTCCAACTAAGCAATGTCACACTTGCAGTCTCCTTCTTGAGCACAGCCCCAACAAGGTCTGCTCCTCTCCCCCCACTGCCAACCCCATCACTCCTATTTATATACATAGCTATATAAATTTAATTTTTAATTAAAATTAAAGTACAATAAAACGTTCCTCACCCAAGGAAAACTAAACCAGTGCTCTTTAAAGACATCTCCAGGTAAAGGATATATTATTACTACAGTATTCCTGGAACTTTCAAATGGGACACAGGCATTTTACATATTTTTTCTGGGCAGAAGTAGGAATTCAGCAAGGCTTCAAAACGTCTTGCTTCAAGAACTCCCCATGTGCATGCCAAGGAAGACAACCTACAGTCGTGATTCACACTGAAATTCATTAAAGTACGATGCAGGAGCCGACATGGCTCAGTGGTTGAGCGCCAACTTCCCATACACGAGGTCCCAGGTTCAATCTCTGGACCCGGTACTCCAAAAAAAAAGTACGATGCAGTCCTCCTCCCAGGCCCCAAAGAAGCAATTCATAACATATGCACCATTTACCTCACAGAAACACAGGGTCAGTGTTTAGTGGTTTATTACAGGCTCTGCACCAGACTTCCTAGGTGCAAACACTGCCTTCACAACTTACTAGCTACAGTGGAACATCCACTATGCACCAGGCATTGGGGACAGAACAAAGAACAAGGCCACCCTGTCCTTGCTATCAAGGAGTTCACAATCTAATGAGAGACATGGACATTACATAAATATACAATCTATTTATCTAAACTGAGGAAAGATGCAAAAGATGCTATGAAAATAACAGGAAGGATATCATGTAACTTGGGGAATCAGAAAAAGGATTCTAGAGGGAAATGTAATAGATTCTGAAACTTGAAGAATGAAGAAGGTGTAGCCAAGCACAGTGGTGCAAAAGTGAGGAGTTTATCTTCAATACAATGAGAAGCTATTGAAAGACTTTTCATCAGTATTCACACGACGTGAATAAAGTTTTCAAAGATCACTCTGCCTTCTGTGTGGAGAATGGACTGAAAAAAGGGAATGATGGAACAAAGTTTATGAAGCTGCCTCAGTATTCCAGGCAAGAGTTGACAGTTGAGATGAGAGTGGAGGTAAGGAAGATGGAGGGAAGTAGCCTTTGGTTTTTAAGGCATCTTTCTTCTAAAAGCTTAAAATCTGTTCCTATCTATCATCATATTTGACCTTGTCAGGTACAGGCCCTGAAAGATTAATTGCACTAATACAAGAAAACAAATGTGGCTCAATCAACAGGGCTCCCGTTTACCATATGGGAGGCCCCGGGTTCGGTTCCCGGGGCCTCCTGGTGAAGGCAAGCCCGCCCACACGGCGTGGTTAGCTGACCCAGCGAGCACAAGCAACAAGGGGGGGATAAATGAATAAATAAATAAAATCTTTAAAAAAAAAAAAAAGAAAACAAATGGAACCTGAATCCAGAGCATCTGATTCCTAATCTTCTCCACACCTGTGCTGTCCAACATGGTAGCCACTAGCTTTACATAGCTATATAAATTTAGTTTTTAATTAACTAAAATTAAAGTACAAATTCAATTCTTCAGTCAAACTAGCCACATTTCAAGAGCTCAATGGCTATGTGTCGCGAGTGGCTACCATGTTGGACAGCACAAAGGAACATCATCATAGCGGAAAGTTCTACTGGACAGTGCTGCACTTAACAAATTGCTTTTTACCTTTTTAGAGATCATAGACCCTAAAGCGAGCCACAGAAAATACTCATCACACAAGTACATACACACAAAAAATTTATATACAATGTATATACAATAAGAGCACCCTATTACCTAACCATGGATCAGAAGTTAAGACCCTTCTACTAGACTCACAAGAGTTGCAAGAGGGAAGCGGCTGTGGCTCAATCAGTAGGGCTCCCGTTTGCCATGTGGGGGGCCCCGGGTTCGGTTCCCGGGGCCTCCTGGTGGGGGCGGGCCCGCCCGCACGGCGTGGTTGGCTGACCCGGCGAGCGCAGGCAGCAAGGGGGGGATAAATGAATAAATAAATAAAATCTTAAAAAAAAAAAAAAAGTTGCAAGAGAGTATTTAAGTAAGAGAAAATCAGTTACTTATCATATCCACTTAGATTAGCTCTTCTGGCGGCAGTGAAATATGAAGTCTTTGATAATAAGCGTAAATAGGAAATAAACATTTATAAGCCATGCCCAAGTTTTACCAAACTATATATTAGGATTCACAAGTTTGCTAGAATGACACAATAATTAAAATAAAACATTACAGTCCCATTTACTCTTACAGTGTGGACAGAAGCAGCTTTTAGCGCCTCAGTTAGGATGGAGTGGGAAAGTGGACCAATCAGCCGGTATCTGTTCATCTCCATCGTCAAGTCACTAAAAGAGAGAAAAGGTCTTAAAATAGAAACTTCTATCAAATACAATGTGTGCGCCACTGGCAGAAATGGAGTAAGTAAAAAAAAAAAAAAAAAAAATTAGAGTAAGTCTTCACTGAAAATATACAGCAGGTTCAGAGCAAATTCAGTCCATACCTGATTATAATGCCCGTGGTTGGAGATATCCAAGAATATGGTTGAAGTGGATCTCTGGTTCCATCGCCCAAAACTTTTTTCACTGGTTTAGCATTTTCCCCATCATCTTTCCATTTTCTTTTCTTGCCAATTTTCTCATCAGGCAGTGTGGTTTGGCTTTTTTCTTGCAGCGGTGTAAGAATTGGGTCAGGGATGCAAATGGTAGATTTCATAGACTCCACACACTGGCACATGGCTTTTATTTCCTCTAAGATATCCTAAGGATATAGTTAAGCATTTTACTTCAAAAATTTGAAATTTAAGTACTTTACAACTTTAAGTTGATTTAGTTTAGGTTAGATTTTATTCTTTTAAAAATTCACAGTTTTAGCCCTTCACAAAGTATAGACTAAATTTGCCATCATCAAAAACCTTTTTGGGGTTTTCTGAGCACTCCAAGGCACTTTGAACAAAAAAGAACTTCTAAACGTTGAAGCTTATGAAAACAACACAAATACTCTAACCAAATTTTTAAAAAATAATTTAAGAGAAAATTGGGAAAAAATGTATAGTGCACAGTATAAAAGCAGTGTGTGAGTCAAAGAGAAGATAAGCTAAATGCAGTATTTAAAACCATCAGAATTACTCAAAACAGCTTCTCATGGTCAAGTAGGTTCTAACAAGCATCTAGATCGATATGTCCCAATTTAGGCAAGGTGGAAGCATTAGTCCAAATTCAACATTTCTAACCACTGCATAACAGGGTTGGTTTTCATCTCTGCATCAAAGTAAAGCTTACTAAAAAGTGAGAGGTCAAGACTTGCTTCATTTAATAGTCATACAACATCCTCCCCATATTCAGATATCAAACTATCAGCCACATTTTTACACTATTTAAATTTCTATAGTATTGATTTTCAGCAGTAATTAAGAATGTAGCAACAGAATGGTGGGAAAATAATCTGAAGGATTATACCTGTTTAAGAGTGGGATGGAGCCAGATCCAAAGCTGCCTGTTCTCAGATGTGTCCCCAGGACTCCTCTCAGACTTCCAAATAAATGTAACAGGCCCAAGCATTTCTCTGGGATATCTGTGTGCCCGGTAAAGTATTAGATTGCCTTGGCGCTTTCCAGACAAGCAGTGAACTGCGGCGAAAGTCAATCCTGACATAAACAAAAGCAAAATCCCATGATTTCAAGCGTTGAGACTGCAGTATTATTTCCTTATAGGCAGAGACTATTATTTATTGTCTGTCTCCACAAGGGATGGAGTTTTGTTTTGATCATTGCTTAGATTAAATCCTGGGCCACAAAAGGTTTTCAATAATATTTACTGAGTGACCACTTTAATGAGAGTTTCAAGTTTCTCCCTGCCTAATACAGCAGAATAATGGTTACTTTACACTTGACAATGTTAGGAATGATTTAAGAGCCACTCAAACTTTCCTTAAAGTAACATACTCACTGGGGGCAAGAACTCTCTTATATTTTTATATACATGTAAATTCCAAAATGTTTAGAGCACTCATGAAATGAATAAATATACAAGGACTAAATTACAAGGTTTGTTTTTTTTCTGGTTTTAGCTTTTTCTCATTTTTTAAATTTACAAACACTCTATACCCACCAAGCAAAAGCTCTCCCGTTGCCCCTTTCCCCATTCCCTGGTAACCTCTACTCTACTTTCTTTCTCTCTAAATTCACTATTTCTAGATATTTAAGTGATACCATACAGTATTTGTCCTTCTGTACCTTATTTCACTCAGCATAATGTTTTCAAGGTTCAGCTTTGAAACAAATTTACCTGTGTCTGTGCTACACATTGGAGAAAGTGCTTTTAGTATTTCTTCCTCTTTGCCCTTCAACTCCAAACAGCAGTAGTAGGATAAATCCTGCACAAAGGGGGAGACAAAATTAAAGACTTAGGAATTTATATGGGATAAAATTGCTAAGGAGCCAGAAGATAGACGATGTCTCACAAGAAAACCTCTAGGGGTCTGTGACAGTTTGCAGCAGGGTGGACCCCAGAAGAGCATATCCTTAGTGCTATTCCATTCCTGTGCCTGCAAACCTGCTGCAGATGGGACCTTTTGATTAAATTACTTCAGATAAGGGCCTCTGATTAGATTTCGGGACTCAGGGTGGGTCCTCATCCTCTTACCAGAGCCCTTTATAAATGGAGGAATAAAAGCTGCAGACACACAGAAAAAAGCTGCAGAGACAGAGGCTGAGAGATAGGTCCCAGAGGCCAGAGGCTGGAATCAGCAGAGCACAGGGGCACAAAAAGAGGTCCTGGAGATGCCCAGAGGAAAGGGGAGAGGGGAGAGGGGAGAGGGGAGATTCCCATTATAAAAGCCAACCCATTTCTAGTACATTGCTCCCAGCAGTTTTTAGCAAACTAAAAAATAAGGTCCAAGACAGAACAAATTACTAAAGCTACCTTGTCATAAGTTAAAATCTAAAACCTGTCAATTCTTATGACATTAGCAAATATTATTAAACTAATTTGAAACAAAATAAAATGGTTTACTTTATTCATAATTCCCATTTGACATCTAAGTTACAGTGCCCTCGTTTTCAGAAAGAAAACCTCTTCTATCCCATATTCATAGACAAATTCTAAGTAGGATATGAAAACTGCTGCTTCTAGTAAAGCATTATTCCGGCCCAGAATCTACACAAGTTAAGAAACCAGAGTAAGATCAGCAAGATAGCAATAAATTCTGCAAACATAAGCTAAGCTTGCACACTATGGTTAGCTAATTCAGGACCTCAGCATTACTTAACACCAGACCCCAGAGACACAATGCTACAAAAATGAATTTATCTCATAGTCCTCCCATCCTCAGTTTTGATTCTGATATGCAACTTTCACTGAGCGATTTCTAAGGGAAAAACAGAGAAATGAGAATAAGACCTTACCAGTTGGAGTAAGAAGAAGAGATACCATACTCTGCAGTGAAATCGATACCTTAAAGAACCGTAAGAAGTTACTCACTGAAAGGTTACTGAGGGCAAGGCACTGGGTTAGCTCTTACATGGACTGTCATTTAATCCTACCAACAACTTGGCCAACTATTGTCATCTCGTTTGACAGACAAGGACACTGAGACAGAGAGTAGTTGAGCCAGCGTTCTCATCAGGCTGGCTGACCCAGAACCAACCTCTCTGCCACAGCACCTTCAAGCAATTTCAGTGAGCTCGGCAACTGGAACTAAGTGGCAAGTTATAGCTAAGCTAAGATTCAGACACCCTCACATGAACCAGTGCTAGCGCTCACACGAAGAAATCTTCTCATCAGCAGTGACTCGCTCTCAGCTGTCAGCGGTCAGATGAACCCAAATATGTACAACTGGGTGGCAGCAGAGAATAATGGGTAAGAGCGTGGAACTCTGGAGACAGGCTACCTGGGCTCAAATCTCCACTGCACGACTCACTGGTGGTACTGCTGTGGGCAAGTTACCTGACCTCTCTATCTCAGGTCCTCATCTGCAAAATGGAAATCATAACAACTACAAACGTCATCCTGCTGCGGCTGTTAGGATTCAATGAGTAAGCATAGATAAAGCATTTAAAACAATGCCTGGCATATAGCAGGTGCTCAAAAATGTTTGTTATCATTAACTAATATTTTTATTATTTAGGATTAGTCAGATGTATAGAAAACATCTGATACCTCAGTAAAAATCCTGCCCAAGATGAGAAGTAACTCTCATGTCTGCATTAAAATTTGAGATGGCAGAGTACAGTGGAAAAAGCAGGGCTGGAGGAATCAGCTGTCCAAGTGCTACCTATGTTACCAATAAGCTGTGTGGCCCAGGGAGTCTGACTATAACCTATGATTTTTGCTGCTGAGACCTCAAATCAAAGGCCCTTCAAAGGTTCTTGTTTTGATTATTCTGCTAGATTGCTCTCAAGGATATCGGAGAACATTAACAGCAGTGGCTTTCAAAACGTGGTCAAAAGGCCTTCCTGCCATTGAAAGACAGGCCCTTCTGCAAAGAGCAAATTTCTAAATAGATAACAGAAGGGAAAGAAATTAAGTTATTTTGTTTTTTGGTGGTGGTGGTGGGGGTGGTTTTTTGGAATCAAATAGGCTCTAAAACAAACTGTCCTCTCCAAGAGTTTAAAACATCCTTCTCAGCATCCCACTGAATCATAAACTCCTAGAACAGTATTTTGAAGACTGTTCAGGACACCCAGGAAATTCTCAAATATTTGTAGTTGATGAAAAACTGCTACAATGCTGAATAAATCATAAACATGACTAATATGACCTTACAGATCTGGCTCCCATTCCCCACCCTACCCCCAGTCTCACCCTAACGTTAGCCTTGCTCTCATTCTCTTCATCCTTGTCACACAGAAGTCCAGTTCTTCACTCTCATCAGGCTTCCTTCTGCCTCCCCCATGTTCTTATTCTAGCTCTCAGTTCGGACATCACTTCCATGGGGAAGCTGTCCCCTTTCCTCTGCTGTAACACACAGATACTATACACGTTTCCTTTGTAACCATCTATCTAATTATTTGTTAGTAGTCTCCCCTACTAACTTATACTGCTTCAGTGCTAGCAACTAGCAAAGTACCTCACGCTCAATAATCATTTTTAGCATGAATAACCGCATAGGCAGGGCTTTGATATACCATAAACGAGTCTCAAAGTTTACATTGGAAAAGGTCTAAACAAAACTAAAAGGAAAAATTGGAAAAGCACACCTGAAGGAGGCAACGGTTAGTCATGGCCCGATAGCAGGCTCGGTGGCTCTTGACTGTTGGTCTCTCCCCGAGGCAGTAGCCCCATTTCTTGACCATGTGAAATCGTTTGGCATGCCAAATGTGAGTTTCTAACCAGATGTTCTTCTTTTGTCTACGGTTAAATTCCAGCGTCCGGTTTATGTGACATCTTCGAGCTTTATGGCATTTATTTTTTGAATGTTCTTTTTTCTGATGTACTGCTTTCTCTGACTATAGTTTCGAGAAGAGAAGGTAGAACCAAGCTTGTAAGTATCTCAAAACAAGTTTAATAAACAATGGCTATTAATATTAGAAAGCAAGAGAAAACAAAACACATCCTAGTTTTTGGTTTGTTTTTAACCTCTAAGATCATAACTAAAACCAAAGCATAGGATCAAAAAATACAAGAGTGGGGAAAACCCACATATTTCATTTCAGTTAGGCTACCGACACAAATGCTGAATGCTGTCACTGGGAAACAGACCTTACATTACATCTAGAAAGGATAATTCTTGGTTAGTTTTTACTCTTCCTCTCTTCCACACTCAGGCTAGACTTTCGTGAAAAAAAAAACTCTTCACTAATTTGTGAGCCCCTTGAGAGTAAGGATTTTACCTTTTTGAACTCTAACCACACCACTTTAGGACACTATCTGGTATATAAAAGGCACAAAATAAATAAATTTTTTTATCAATTGATAAAGACAATGAGTATCCTGGACAATCTTAGAATGTTCAAACTGAGAATTTTGGTGAGGCCAAAAAACAATTAGACTTGTACAAAAATTAAATCACAAGCTCAAGCTTTCAACTTGGAAAAAGTCAAAAGCCAAATGCTAGACCTTGATGCTGCTTTTTTACTTTCCAACACCAAGCTGGCCATCACTTCCCCAAAATGCAGCGCTAATCCAGCTTGACAGGTGGTGAGGGTCAGATTTTATTTTAAATCTGGCAGGAGAACATCAACCATTTAACACCATTAAAAGAGAGGTACTGGTACTAACGGGAAATGGATATGGCTGAAGAAATTGGGCTTCTGTCTACCATACAGGAGGTCCAGGGTTCGATTCCCTGGGCCTCCTGGTGAAAGGCAAGCTGGCCCATGCAGCAAGCTGGCCTGCTTGGAGAGCTGACCCACGTGGACTGCTCGCCCACGCAGGAGTACTGGCCGGCGCAGACAGCTGGCACAGCAAAATGACACGACAAAAAGAGACACAGGAGAGAGACAATAAGAGATGCAGCAGACCAGGGAGCTGAGGTGGCACAAGAGATTGAGCACCTCTCTCCCACTCCGGAAGGTCCCAGGATAAGTTCCTGGTGCTGCCTAAAGAGAAGATGAGCAGACACAGAAGAACACACAGACAGCAGACAGCAAGGGCAAAAACAACAGCAGGGGGCGGGGGGTGGAATAAATAAATAAATAAATCTTTAAAAAAAGAGAGAGAGAGAGAGAGAGGTGCCGAACGTTATATTTAAAAGCAACCATAGGGAAGCAGATATGGCTCAAGTGATTGGGCTCCCATCTACCATATAGGAAGTCCAGGGTTCGATTCCCAGGGCCTCCTGGTGAAAAGCAAGCTGGCCTGCACGAAGAACTGACCCACGTGGAGTGCTGGCCCACACAGGAGTGCTGGCCCATGCAGAGAGCTGGTGCAGCAAGATGACACAACAAAAAGAGACACAGGAGAGAGACAATAAGAGATGCAGCAGACCAGGGAGCTGAGGTGGCGCAAGAGATTGAGCACCTCTCTCCATTCCAGAAGGTCCCAGGATCGGTTCCTGGTGCCACTTAAAGAGAAGACAAGTAGACACAGAAGAACACACAGAGAGCAGACAGCAAGTGCAAAACAACAGGGGGGTGTGGGGGGATAAATAAATAAATAAATAAATCTTTATAAAAAATTTTAAAAAAATAAAAGCAGCCATAATATCTGACTGCCTGTTAATTTGGCAGGTCCGGGAGGGGTGGTAGTGATGGGAGGTGGGAAGGGAAAGAAAAATAAGGATTAAAGCAAAAATAAGGGAAAAATGAACAATCTTTGTTTGTTTGTTTTTTGTTTTCATTTTAATAAATTCTATTAGGTCAATACTTCTCAATTTCTTTTAGGAATGACTAACCTAAAAATGTACAGTAAGAGAAACACATACCTCTTTCTGGGCAATCTCACGTAACCGCCTAGGAAGACGCTTGACATTGTGGCTCATGGCTCTTCGTCTCATGTGCCGTGGCAGAGTCTGAAAAACCAGTGAGTTAGAAGACTTCTGGGTCACTGCTTTTAACATAGCGCTGATTTCAGCAGCTCGGGCTTGAGCAAAAGTGGAGGCTGTCAAAAAAAAAGAACACAGCCATCAAAAACGAGTCTTGAATCAACCCTTTTTCTGCTGGATTTCAGAAAGAAAACAGATTTGAAGTAAGTGTGCTCACTATTCACCACCCCCAACCCTCTACTGGCTGAACACCAATAAAAGTTATCTGTATTATGTGACTGTATAATTATTCTCCTTCAACTTTTACGTTTTTCAAGTTTTCTACAAGGATTCAGTTTTACTTTTATGATCAGAAAAAAAAGTTTATAAAATATATTTACAAGAGTTTTTAAAAACAAAATTGTACACACAATATAATTACATCCATTTTTTAAGAGCAACAATCACACATGAGAACAAAGAAAAGACGAGATTTTAATGGTAGTTGTGACTCCCCAAGTTATTTTTTCTTTAATATCTTCTTTTTCCAAACATGTGACTATGAATATTATTACTTTTGTATTTTGAAAGAGAGATTTTTTTTCAAAAGTAGAGAATGCAGGAGAAGTTGAAGTGAATTCCTCCAAGAAAGGCCCAGAAGGCATATCTAAAAGGTGATAGCTTACAGGGTTTATGGGAGGGGTGGGGGGAGGCACAATGGGAGATGAGGCCAGACAGAGCCTGGGACAACTATTTAAAGGCCTTAAATGATTTTAGAGTATATTAAGTTTTGTTTCCTCTTTGAAGAATGTCATGTAAAGAATTTGGACAGCATTTTATATTAAAAAAGGGCAGGAGGGAAACAAAATTTTATGACATGAGAGGAACAGTTTACAAATAAGGACTTGTTAGGTGAGAGATAAGAGAAAGGGAGAGAAACTGAAGAAGGGAGAACAACCAGGCCAGGGATGTTAGGGCCAAATCCAGGCTGCAGATGAAAAGGGACTGAAGTGGGAAGGAGCAGAGGAGAAAGGGGGAGGAGGCAGAGCCACAGCACTGCAGAGGGCACTCTGTTGGCATATCAAGCAGCACTAGAAACAAAGAGCTCATAATATAGTCAAACTTCATTTCTTTATAAATACCTACCAGTTATATACTTGGGAATCTCCTGCGAAGTGCCCTCAGGACCTGCTTTCCATCCTCCCTTTTTTTTAAACATGGTTTTGGAGGAAGTCTGCTCATTCACATCAGGGTCAGGCAATGAATGGTAAGTCATTTTACTGTGCCTCTGTTGTGACATTCCAGAACGAGGCTCTAGTATATTTTCAGAAAGAAAACAAAAGGAAAGAGCCCACTCTGAGAATTATAGCAAAGAGCTGACATTTGTTTGAAGGCAACATTGATAATGTTTTGAATCCTACACCAACCCTGCAAGGTGACTGCTATTATCCCCCCTTTTAAGGAGATGAGATCACAGATAGGGAGGTGCATTAACTTGCCCCAGGTTTACACACCAACGAGGCAGCATACCAAGTGACCACGTCAGTATCACATATGAAAGAACTTTAGCTATAACAGCTACAAGGGAAATTTTTTGCATATGAATAGTGCACATTTTAGTGCACATTAATTTTAAATCTAATATCCTTTAAATACTATAATCAATATGATTTTGTACATTCAATCTTTTATAATTCTCATGCATACTGAAACTGAGAGCCATTATGCAAAATTAAAGAAATAAAAGCAAATTCTCTATACAAATGTTTAGTCATTCAAACCATTCTAACTTTAAGATAACATCAAATCCCTTTCTGTGGCAGAGGGAGCCATAGGTAGCACATTTTAAAGTGTTCCTGCACATCTCCATTGTGGTTTTAATTATTAAGCTTCTATAACCTTAAAGAATGCTACTAGTTTAAATGAGATAATATGTGAAAGGCTTATCACATGGTGGGTATCAATTAATTGCTGGGCCTGCATCTATATCTCACAAATTTGAATTTAAAATCTTGCTCAATCAGGCCCAATGCACCCTGTACCTTAAAGCATTCAAATAGTTTTTGGTCACCTGCTTGCTATCTTCCCAAAATGGCATTTTCTATTACAGATCCAATGGACAGCTATCACCCTCTTATCACCTTATAAAGTTCTCAAATCAGTGCATAAATTAAATGCAGATAGCACCATTGCCCTGTATTTCTTTTAGGAAATATAGAACTTTCATTTAATAATAATTGATGGTAAAGGTAGATATACAATATATTGGCTCTATAATATGCATGTTTTTCAATTTAGCCCATTTACTCTTTTTTTTTTTTTAAAGATTTATTTCTGGGAAGCGATGTGGCTCAGGTAGTTGGGCTCCCATTTACCATATGGGAGGCCCCGGGTTCGATTCCCAGGGCCTCCTGGTGAAAGGCAAGCTGCCCTGCATGGCAGGGTG
Organism: Tolypeutes matacus; assembly: GCA_026826555.1. NCBI lineage: Eukaryota > Metazoa > Chordata > Mammalia > Cingulata > Chlamyphoridae > Tolypeutes > Tolypeutes matacus. Next base: position 45,642,465 of record JAKSZT010054487.1, on the reverse strand, counting down.
AGCTGACGGCCCGCGCAGCATGGTGAGCTGACGCAACAAAGGGAGACAAGCAGACAGAGAAAAACACACAGCAAATGGACACAGCGAGCACAAGCAGCAAGGGGGGGGATAAATAAAAATTTAAAAAAAATTTTTTTTAAGATTTCTTTCTTTCTCCCCCCCTGCCCCCCCACCATTGTTTTGTGCTCACTAACTCTGTGTGTTCTTCTGTGTCTGCTTGTCTTCCCTTTAGGTGGTACCGGGATTCGATCCTGAGATCTACTGGAGTGGGAAAGAGGCGCTCAATCTCTTCCACCACCTCAGATCCCTGGTCTGCTACATCTCTTATTGTCTCTCCTCTGTGTCTCTCTTTTTTTTTTTTTGCATCATCTTGCTGCGCCAGCTCTCCGCACAGGTCGGCATTCCTGCATGGACCAGCATTCTGTGCAGGCCAGCACTCTGTGTGGGCCAGCTCTCTGCTCGGGTTTGCTCACCACGCAGGCCAGCTGGCCTTTCACAAGGAGGCCCCAGGAATCGAGCCCTGGACCTCCTATATGGTAGACGGGAGCCCAGTTGCTTGAGCCACATCCGTTTCCTCCCATTTACTCTTTAGATAATGACTATCAAAAGAAGTTGGCTATATTTTTTATGTGACATTTGTATAATCTAAGTATCTTTAAAAATAAATAAATAAATAAACAAACAACAAATAAATAAAAGAAGTTGGCACAAGCAATTTGATCTAAATGGGATTAGAAAGAGCAGTGTGTGTCTTACCGTGTTTTGGGGTCTGGAATTGTTTTCCACCTCCATTATAATGCTTTACACCCCTATCAGCCACAAAACCGGAGGATAAAGTCACATTGGTGGGCTGGTTTCTCATTTTTTTAGCATGCTTTCTTTCTTTTGCATTAGACATTTCTAGGAAGGAAACAATAAATTTAATACAGGGGAAGAGAGCTTTCACTCAAAAATAAAAATATATTAATGAACAAATATTATGATTCAAAACCAGATTCTTCAACATAGTAAGTCCTCATTTATTATAGTTGGGTTGATGACACCAAAATATTATCAAAATATTAATCTATAGCAGGGATTCATAACCGGGGGGGATCTCTAGAGTGTCCATGAATTGTATTTACATCAAAAAACTGATTCAGAAGTTAAATAAGAATGCTATATCCCTATGTATTCTCTGAAACATTTATGTAGTCGAAATATCTTTTAAAAAATAAAAAAGCAAGAAAAAAAAGAATACTATAGATAGAAAAGACCATATTAATAAATTCCAATTTGTACTGCCAAATAATTAAAACAGACACAAATGGTGACACTGCATAAAGTCCGCTGGAAGAATAAAAAATGAGATGCAACCCAAGATTGCCATGTTGCAGTAAAAGAGAATTAAATTAGCTAAAACATTTTATCTTGATTTGGAGGTAAAATACAAGCTACCTGGATAAATGAAATATAGAATGCCCTATTCCAAAACGATAACCTCTATAAAAACTGAACATAAATTATTGATGATTTCATTTCTACTACTGAGCTGTAATTATACAGGATTTATAACAGGAAGACAGCAGTTTCAATTTGAAGTAAGAAGAATAAAGGACAAAAACCTACCAGAGCTTAATTGATGAACTCTAGTTCTCAACTCTATCAAACTCACAGTCCCTTTTTTTACTGTGGTTTGATACACTCTGTTTTCTATTTTGAAATGAAATTCATTAATAATGTAACCTACCAGATACATAAATTTTATTAATATATACCCTATAATATATGCAAAAAAAAAAACCTCAAAAGTAATTCTAATAAAATAATATGGATTTCCATAAGTAAATACTTCCACATAATTATACTAGCTGACATTATGAAGCAGAGAGATATCTGGAACCCAGGGAGATAAGCAAAACACAGACACCAGCAAAGGCTTAACACAAGGGTCCTGGAAGCCCCTGATGCAAAAGTCAGTAACTCCTTAGTTGCTGCCTGCATGGTAGTCTGAAGGGTCTTGAAGGAGAGGAACCTAGAGGGAAGGGAGGCAGATATTTACCAAGCTGTTCTCAAAGTATTTCAATATACATGGAATTACACATGAATGCAAGATCTTCAGAGGCAGGACAATAAAGTTGTGTTGTACTAATTACTTCAAACAGAAGTTGGCAACACCAATGGTGACATAATTTTCCAAATTGTTGAACAATTCTTGGTAAAAAAAAAAAAAATTTTTTTTTTTTTTTTTAATTTTTTAAAGTATGATCTTCCATTGATTTATTTCATTCCTGGAAAATTCAGTGTATATTAAAAGCATGCAACCAATATTTTGTGGTTTTATGTCGGAGTTACGTGTTAGACTACTGCAGGACTGTTCGCATAGTGCAGGGATGTTAGGATCCCTGGCCCCTGCCCAGTAACTGCCAGTGGACTACCAATCATAATGCCAACCAAAACCACCCAGACTTCCAGAGTGCTACACCAGGGTCTACACTGCTCCCACTGAGAGCCACTGAATTAACTACTATCCATTCATTTACCTTTTTCCAATGCAAAACCTCATACAAAAGTAAGAGTAGCCTGTATGTGCTAGTGTTGAAGAGCCTTGGCTTTGGAGTTAGATAGACCTGGATTCAAATGCCTTCTTTAATACATTTTAGTTAAATGATCTTAGGAAAATTGCTTTCCCTCTTTGAGCCTCAGTCTCTCCTGTATCCATGGGAATAATCTCAAGGCTGCTGCAAGAATTAAATAAGGTAATGTACATAAAGTACTTAGCGCAGACTAAGTGCTCAATTATGGTAGCTATTATTCTTAAATAATAAAGGAAATAACAGAAATTTATGTCATTTCACTTTTTCACTCCACTCTGCTTCCATCTAAATGAAAGACAAATACTTCAATAAACCCATGTTTCAAATTAAACAATGTGCATGAAGTAGTTGTGGAGTTCTACAGAGTCAGATGGCTAGTGAAGCACATGATTCAGATCAGTCTGCATTAAGAACCTTCAAAATAATCTTACAAAGCAATTTAGTCCAGCCTACAGGGAACCAGGCTGGCTCTGCTCAGAACTAAAACGGGCCAGGAGCAGGCTAGTTCTGAAGGATTGGGGTAGCCTTGGGAAGTCACACCTCTGAGCTTTCAGTTTCAGACAAAAAAAATAAGCAGACTGAACTAGCCTCAAACATTTCTTTTTTTTTTTTTTTTTTTTTAAAGGTTTATTTTTATTTCTTTAATTATCTTGCTGCTTGTGCTCATTGTGTCTATTTGCTGTGCATTTTTCTGCATCTGCTTGTCTCCCTTTGTTGTGTCATCTTGTTGCATCATCTTGTTGCACCAGGTCGCGCACCACGCCACACAGGCTAGCTTGCCTTCACCAGGAGGCCCTGGGAATTGAACCCAGAGCCTCCCATATGGTAAACGGGAGCCCAACCAATTGAGCCACAGCCACGTCCCAAGCGTCAAACATTTCTAACAGCAGAAGAGAGTGAATATATAGTGCATCCTTGTGAGTACTTAGTCTAAAACAGCTTCCAGAAGGAACCCTGAATCTTATCTTAAGCATCCAAATGAATTTTACATCTATTCCTAATATTCGTGGTACTGCATTTGAGTTCATATTTATTTAGTCAAAACTTTAATGAGCAACAAATATTTGCCAGGCTTTAAAAAATGTTTTCCCTCATATATTTAAGTGAAATGGATGTGTCAGTTTGCTCATACCCTGCTCATCCTATGACACAGCTATAGTGGGGTCCACTCTGAGAATCTGGGAATTAGCCAGATGATCTCCAATTTCTTTCAGATCTAAAAAGTTGGTGATTATAACTTGAAATAAAATCTACCTTAAGAATAGGTGTTAACATGGGGCATTTTTGGGACATCAGAATTGTACTGCATGACACTGCAATGACAGATAAAGGCCATTATACATTTTGTCAAAACCTATAAAATTGTGCACGGCAAACTATAATGTAAACTATAGTCCATGGTTAGTACCAATGCTTCAATATGTGTTCATCAATTGTAACAAATGTACCACACTAATGAAAGAGGTTGTTAATATGGGAAAGTGTGGGAGCAGTGGGGGGGGGTATATGGGAATCCCTATATTTTTGATGTAATGTTTATGTAATCTAAACCTTCTTTTAAAAAAAATTTTTTTTTAATTATAAAAAAAAAGAATAGGGGTACCACATGAAATATTTTGCACCAATTGAATGCTCCAAGAGATCTCTTTATTTAAAGAATCCTAATAGTTTTAGTGTGTATGATACCAAAGCAAGGAATAGGATGTGGCCTATTTCCTCAAGGAAGTTGGTCTTACTAGGCAGCTAACATTTATTGAGAATTTTATATGCCAAGTACAAATCTAAGGAAAGTAGTATTAATACTCTCATTTTATAAATGAAGAAACTAAAGCACAGAGAGGTTATATAACCTGCCTAAGGCTGCTAAGCATGTTACTGTGCTGGGATTCGAACCAGGCATTCTGGCTCTATTCACTATTCTAAAAACACAAAACAATTAAAGAATAAGACCACATACAATAAAATGCTAATGGGAGGCGGCTGTGGCTCGGTCAGTGGGGCTCCCGTTTGCCATGTGGGAGGCCCCGGGTTCGGTTCCCGGGGCCTCCTGGTGGGGGCGGGCCCGCCCGCGCGGCGTGGTTGGCTGACCCGGCGAGCGCAGGCGGCAAGGGGGGGATGGATGAATGAATAAATAAAATCTTTAAAAAAAAAAAAAATAAAATAAAATAAAATAAAATAAAATGCTAAATTCTGCAGTATAGACACAAAGCAGAATGGGAAACTGGATTAGGGAAAGAAAAAGTATGAATCAGCAGTTAAAGTCAATGAGAAATTATGATTTCAGTTAGCTGGAATTTTGATAGGTAGAAAGGAGTATTCAGGAATCCACTGTGTCAATTCAGGAGCAAGGGAGGACTCTAGCCTGACTAGAGTGGGAAGGTAAAACAGTAGAGGAGTAAGACTGAGTAAACAAGGGGAGGCCAGACTGGAAGGCCTTTTATTCCACACTGAAGCCCTAGATAAACGAAAAAGCTCTGAAGATTCTTAAGCAGGAAAGTCAAAACCGTAGTAGTATGGAGGACATAATGAAAGGAAATAAAGAGGATTTTCTAAACTACGTTTTGCAAGCAGTGGGGAGGAGAGGGATCTTATGTGTCTTTTTCACTCCTTTGCCCACAGCACCTAGCACAGTGCGCTGCACAAAGTAGGGGCTCAATATATATTTAACAGGATAAGGAATATTCAGCCAAGCACCACCCCTTCTCTCACCAGCATAACTGACCGAACAGCCTAGAGAACAGCTCTGGGGCCATTAGCTGGAACAGGATCAATCTTTCTTTTTGAAATCAGAACCCAGTTCTGTTTAGAGCAAAGGAAAACGCACGGAGACTCTGAAAAGCCCAAGATGTACTCAAGAGAAGAGAAGAGAAGGTAACATGGGAGGGGCGAGAAGACCGGCAACGCCCGGGTCTCAGCGTGGTCCCTGGTTGGTCCGCCTTATTCTTTTAGAGTGGCAGAAAAGGGGGTGCAAGCCCACTCCCAGGGCGGCCTCCGCCCGAAGGGGCAATACAGGGACACGCCAGGCACAGAAGCTCGAGCGAAGGGCGCGTTTGAGGGGCGAAACGGGGAAGTGGGGCCCAGGCGCAGTCTGCAAGGAGAGAGCAGGAGGTCAGGGAGAGAAGACGGGGAGGGGAGGCAGGGCAGCGGCCCGCCACGCACCCTCCCCCAATCCCGGGGGTCCAAGCAGACACCATGACTCACAACCTACCTGCCATAAGCTCTGAGAGATCTCGAGTCAGAATGACAAGTCTCTTGCGACAAACCCTTCCAAGGAGACTCGCGCGACGAGCGAACAGACGGGCGCATGCGCAGTCCGGCCGCCTCTTCCACGTGGCCTGGAGTTGCGCCGAGACTACAATTCCCAGGATGCAAAGCGACCCCTCCCAGGTGACGCCAGTTTGCTAAGACACTGCCCTAGGCTAGTTAGTTCGAGGAGAAGTGAGCTACGGGTGGTCTAGGCACTTGCCTATCCGAGGAGTTGCCATGTCGTCCTTGATCAGAAAGGTGATCAGCACCGTAAAAGCCCCAGGGGCCCTTGGTCCTTACAGGTAACAAGGGGTATGCGAGCGCGGGCGGATCTGGGGCACTCCAGGTCAGTGCCAGAGCGGGTCTTGGGGTTTATCGGAGCCAACCCCATCGCACACGCAAGAAACTGAGGAAACTGAGACCCAGGAGGAGGAGGACGACTCGGAGACCCACCAGTCGGGAGTCGCTCTGTAAGGTCCTGCGCTCTCGGGACCTGCTTGCTGCAGGAACGCTACTCTGGAAGTGTTGGAACCTGTTTTTGTTTGTGGTTTTTTGTTTGTTTGTTTCGGTAGCAGCTTTGTTGAGATATAATTCGCATAGCATAAAATTCACCCTCTTTAAGTGTACAATTCAGTGATTTTTGCTATACTCAAAAAGTTGTGCAACTGAAGTACGAAGGACTTCGGAGACATTTATTTTATTTTATTTTTTTTTCTCTCTTTTATTTTTGTTTCTTTTTTTTGTTTGTTTGTTTGTTTTTGTTTGTTTGTTTTGTTTTGTTTTGTTTTGTTTCTTTTCGGAGACATTTAACCAGACCCAGGAGAGACAGTTTTTATGAACCTTTATTCTAACGGCCCGGCACTCAGACCTGGACACAGGTCTGAGGCCCCGAGAAACCAAAGTACAAGGCTTTTATAGTATTCTGAATAGTTTAGGAGTTTGAAAGAAAGAAATGTTCAGTTATTTGCTCACACTGTTGTATAACTTCTAATTTGGTTTGGCACAGCAAGCAAGCACACTTAGTACAGAAGCAGATTTTTGCTATTAGCTGGTTTTATTTCTCAGCAGGGGGGTGACCTGCTTTTCTGGCTTCTTGTAGGTGGACGCCTTCAGGCGAGGCGCTGACCCGTTTTTCTGTTAATATGTACAGCTTAAAATTTTTTATTGTAGACCTTGAAGTTATCCATTGCACAACCATCACCAGTAATTCCAAAACGTATTTCATCACCCCAAAAAGACACCCCATATCCTTAAGGAGTCACTCCCCATTCTCTCCCCAGCCCCTAACAACCACTAATTACTTTCTTTCTCAATGGATTTACTTATTCTGGACATTTCATAGAAATGGAATCATGCAATAGGTCCAAGGAGTGAATCCCACCAAGGACCAATGTGGGTGTCTCTTCTGGGGAACGCTGAGTTATTTTCACAAAAAATGCCTAGCAAGTAGAAATTCCTGAGCATTACCTAAGTCAGAGGAGTCACTGGTTTTTACATCTATAAAAATGCATTGTGATGCTTATAAATTCATTGCCCATGCCTCTTTCCCATTAATAAAATACATATCACAACGAAGATCATTTTCTAAGATTTTCCTGTATGCTGTAGCCAAACATATGTATACTGGCTAGAAATTCTTGCCTGTATGTGTTTAATTCCACTTATCAGAAGAGCTGATAGAAATAGAACTTTATTTTCCTAAAATATCTCACCTTTAAAACTTTTGAATCTTCTATGCATTATTGATTTGGAGACTTTTTTCTTAATATAGTTTTTGTTGTTTATTTTTAATTCTTTACTAAATCATACTCTGTAACCCTTTTCCTATTTATCCTTTTTAAAAAATGGCTTATAGTGCCTTTTCAGTTTAAAAGACCCATAGCTAGAAAACTTCTACAGCTGAAACATTTTAACTGACAGGCATGGATTGAGTACCTACTATATGCCCAGCCCTGCAGGAGATAGGAAAAAATGTTTAATAAGCAATCTAATGTGGAAAACATCTACACGGGGAAAAAGAAAGAACATTTTAATATAGTGCATTATCTTTCTAAGTTCCATCTCCATTTTACAAAAAGGATCTGAAGCTCCAAGTGTGCTTGTCCAAGTTCACATACTGTAAGTGACAGAACTTGATTCCAACTCAAGCCTTAGCTCCTTCCTACATACCACACTGTTAATGAGAATAGAACTTATATGTAGCTGAGCAATAATTGTTATAATAGGGTTGGAAATAAAATACAATGTGAGTAAGTAAGGGGGAATATGAAGGAAAAGAGGGAGAAATTGATTCTAACCAGGGGCAGAGGAAGAAAAAGATGTAGCAAGGTCACTTATGGGAAGCAGATGTGGCTCAAATGATTGGGCTCCAGCCTACCCCATGGGAGGTCCCGGGTTCAGTTCTTGGTGCCTTCTGGAGAAGACAAGCAAGACAGCGAACTGGTGCGACGGGCAGGCACCACAAGCTGCTGCAACAAGATGACACAACAAAGAGACGAAGAAAGACAATAAGAGACACAACAAGCCAGGGAGCTGAGGTGGCTCAAGCAATTGAGTGCCTCTCTCCCACATGGGAGGTCCCAGGTTCAGTTCCTTGTGCCTCCTCAAGAGAAGACGAGCACACAGCAAAATGAACACAGAAAGCAGACAGCAACCTCAAACAACAAGGGGGAGAGGGGAATAAATTTAAAAAATAACATTTTTTCCCTTCTTAATGTAGTTAGAAGGATTGTATTGATGTTTACTTAGCAGTAAATACTGTTCTAAGTATTTTATATACATTATCGCATTTAATTCCCATAACCATCCTATGAGGCAGTTACTATAACCATCCTAGTTATTCAGATGTAGAGACAGGCACACAAAGTTAAGTAATTTGCCCAAGGTCACACCACTAAGTGACAGACAACTTGAATTTAGGCAGTGGATTCCAGAATCCAATCATTCATGTAGTTTGTTGTCCCTGCAGAGAAGAAAGAGAATTGAAAAGGGAACAGTTTCCTTGCTTTGGTTCAATGTTGTTGTTTAACCTACACTTGGTTAAAAGTTGGACTTTGGATTCTTGTTTTGTCTCCCTTTAACCCTTTTTTAAGTGATTATAATAAAGAGACGCTTTGGCCTGAAGCTTGTTAAAAGAGCATACAAGGGAAGCGGCTGTGGCTCAATCGATGGGGCTCCCGTTTACCATATGGGAGGCCCCAGGTTCGGTTCCCGGGGCCTCCTGGTGAGGGCAGGCCCGCCCGCACGGCGTGGTTGGCTGACCCGGTGAGCACAAGCAGCAAGGGGGGGATAAATGAATAAATAAATAAAATCTTTAAAAAAAAAAAAAGAGCATACAAATTGCTTGACCTATTAACTTACTTTTGTACTTTATTCCAGAAAGGAAAAACATGGCAGTAACATTCCTGACTGACTTGGAGGTGGGGGTCAACTATATAAAGCTGCAAGTGAGAAAAGGGAATCATTACAAGAATATGCCAATATGACAAAAGAACCTGGTAAAAAGCCCATCGAGCCAGCTTCATTACATGGAGTAGTGCTCATGTGTGAGACATTTTGCCCCTGGTGCTTGTTGTAGCCAGAGGATGAGAACAGGTGTTCTTAAGAAGCCTAATTTCTATAAATTTTAAAAAATAAAAAGCTTTGTTGTTTTTGAGGTACCGGGGCCACGACTTGAACCCTAGACCTCATATGTGGGAAGCCAGCGTTCAACCACTGAGCCACATTGGCTCCCCTGAGTTGGTTTTTTCGTTTGTTTGCTTGTTTGTTTTTTTGCATTTTTAGGAGGCACTGGGAACCAAACCCGGAACCTCCCATGTGGGAAGCAGGCGCTTAACTGCTTGAGCCACATCCGCTCCCAGCATGTATTTTTTTAAGCAGGAGTTAAGAGAATTAATGTATATTAAGTTCGCTCTGAAGTACTCTACAATAGGAAAAGCAGCAAAAGTGGACTTCACTGTGACAGTTAAAATACTGCTCCTTTTTCTCCAGGTCTGCCTTTCTTATAGCATTCCCCATTGTAGGAGAACTAATGTTTCACTAGTAGCACATGTACTTCTGTCGAAATAGCCATCTAAAGCTATTTTGTTGTGTTTTTCTCTCTTTCTTGCCTCAGCCAATCAATTGTCCTCCCTACAGCTTTAAAAAACAAACAAACAAACAAAAAAAAACTTGTTATTTTGAAATGCTTTTAAACTTACAAGACAGTTACAGAAATCACACACAAAGCGTGCAGAGAACTCCAACGTACTCCCCCACCCAGATACCCAGAACCATCAGCTTTTAACATTTTATCACATTTATCATACCATTAATATCTCTTTATGTCTGTTCTACCTGTTTTAAACATTTGAGAATAGATTTTATATATCATGCTCCTTAAACACAATACTTCCATGCTCCCTGCAGCTTTTTTTAAAAAGCAATAGTAATTTAATTTTTTTTAAAGACTTATTTTATTTATTTATTCCACACACACACACACCCCCACACACACACACCCATTGTTTGCACTCGCTGAATGCTCGTCTTCGTTTTAGGAGGCACTGGAACTGAACCAGGGACTTCATGTGAGAGGGAGGGGCCTAATCACTTGAGCCACCTCCGCTCCCTGCTTTGTTGTGTCTCTTACTGTGTTTTTTCCTCTTGCATCTCTTTGTTGCGTCATCCTGTTGCATCAGCGCCCCGTGCCAGCCCATCCCATCATGTCAGCTCGTTGTCTTGCTTTTCTTCTTTAGGAGGCGCTGGGAACCATAGGTGGGAGCTCAATCGCTTGAGCCATATCTGCTTACCTCCCTGCAGTTTTTTTAATTGTGGTCTTTTTAAAATACAATTTTGATTGTCACACACCTGCTTAAAACCCTTAAGTGGGGATAGAGGAGGGGACAGATGTGGCTCAAATGGTTGGGCATCCGTCTCCCATGTGGAGGGACATGGGTTAAAGAAGGGTGTAGGGGGTGTGCAGGTGTGCCGTCGGGCCCCGCAAGTGGGTGAACCCCGGGCCCTGTGCCCGGGGACACAGCCGAGCCCCACCACACCACGCAGCGAGATGATGACATAACAGGAGAATGACACAGGGGAGAGCCAAGACGAGATGTGCCAAAGGACTGGGAACTAAGGTGGCGCTGGTGGCAGAACGCCTCTCTCCCACATAGGAGGTTCCCAGGATCAAATCCCAGTAAAGTCAGGAGGAGAAGGATGAGAAGAGAGGGCAGGAAACCGGCATAGAGAATTGCCCAGCAAATGGACACAGGGGCAGCAAAAACAGTGGGGCAGGGGGGTGGGGGTTAAAAATGGATAAAAAGTAAATCTTTAAATTAAAAAAAAAAAAAAAAAAAAATCCTTTAGCGGCTCCCCTGTGTCCTTAGGGTTCTTTGCTTGGCCCACAAGGCACTGCATAATCAGGCCCCTGGTACTTTCAAGCCACACTGGCCTGCTTTCACTTTGTGAAATGCTCCAAGCCCTTTCCCACCTCCAGGGTCCTCCTTCCTCCCCACTTGCTTCCCTTTCAACAGACAACTCTCTCATCCTTCAGACTGCTGCTTAAATAGAAGTTTCTCAGAAAGGCCTTTCCCAAATCCCTGGTCAAAAATCATGTCTCCCTATTATAAACTGTCATTGCATGCTTTTTTCTCTTCTTAGCACTTATCACAAAACATTTTATTTACTTCTGTAATCACATGTTTAAAAAACTGCCGTTACCCTAGAATGAAGGCAGGGACCATCTCTCTTATTTATCTTTGTATTTCTCATATCAGTTCAGTGTCTAACACACAAACACTCAGTAAAAACTAATCAATAGGGGGTCGGATGTAGCTCAACTGGTTGGGCGTCCGTCTCCCATATGGAGGGACCCGGGTTCGATCCCCGGGACCTCCCGGTAAAATTAAAAAAAAAAACTATTCAATACCTCTTATCCAGTAGAAATGGTGCTAATTTTCAATATTTTATGCTGCCAATAAACCACTCTTCAACTAATTAGTTATATCCTGATAAAGATAATTGGACATGTTTTAAAAACCGTTTGGAAACAAATAGCTTAGTTTCTATATGCATGGAGCTTGTAATGAGTGAACTTTTTGAAAATTCTGGGTTCTGCCCAGGAAGAATTCAAATGTGTTGGACTTTCAGTCCCTGGCATTGGGATGGACGGGATGTCGTTACTTATTAGCTAACCAGCTCAGCACATTTCAGGAGTACTTCAGGACAATCTTGAGAGATTTCAACATCACATTAATTATATTGCATTGCTTTCAATTTTTGCTAGGACAGCATCCAAATAGTCATTTTTAAGTGATAGTCCTTGTGACATAGATGACCTGGAATAGAACATACTTTTTTTTTTTTTTTCTTAAGGAGGTACTGGGGATCAAACATGGGACCTCATACATGGGAAACAGGCACTCAACCTGCTACATCCACTCCCCAACAATACACTTTTAAATTTTCCAGAGCCTAACAACTCGTCTATGGAGAGCAGGATTATTATGCCCAGGAAGTGTCAACTATCCAATTACTTTTGTGAACAAACCTTTTTTATTAGAAATCCATATAATTCACATAGCTCAGCTAGTCTCAGAGTTCCAGTACATTTAATATTCTGAGTTAAATGAGTTACTTTTTATTATCATAAAGATTTTGATCAATTATAGTGCATATGGACCTAAACTATGTTTCAAATAATGGGGAAAGTTAAGGGTACTTAAAAAGGGGCCGGGGCAGACAGCCTAATTCCCCATAGGACGGTTCATAGTCAGTCAGTGTTAGATGGCAATACAGTTCAGCCTGCTTAGCAGTTTTCTATTTGTGGGCCAGAGTAAGAGCCAGGTAGTTGAGTCAAATTCCTGGTCTTTATAAATCCTGCTACCAAATTAAGATCTACCTGCTTCAGTTCCCGAAAGCCCATACTATAACCAACAGGTCCTGCCAAAAAGATATTTTATTGACAACCAAAATTGTTTGTGCTACTAAGTGGATAGAGAACAAAACATAAACAGGTAATTAATGTGTGCCCACTACGTGCTAGGTAGGAACCTCTGAGGCCCTGCATGGATACAAAGACATAGTAAGACACTGCCCCTGCCCTCAAGGATTTTATAGTCTAGCTATCCAGGGGAGATGGGATAAGAAAAGGACTAGCAATAATATGAGGCAAGATGCTGCACAGGGTTTAAGAAAGATTCAACCAGAGGACCCCTGGAGTTTAGAGGAAAGAAAAGCTCAGGGAAAATTGTATGCATGTAATGGTTCTCATCGTAGCATCGTTTATAATAGCAAAATATTGGAAACAATGGTGAGTAAAGTCCATCCTACTCTGAAATGCAGTGCAGCTGTTAAAAAAAATGATGCTTCTCCATACAGTTATAGAAAGATCTCCATGAATACTGTAAAACAAAAAAAAGCAGAGTGTGGAATAGTGTTTAGTAGTCCACATTTTTTATAAAAAGGGAGAAAAATATATACATTTTTGTTCACATGCATGAAGAAACTTTGGAACGATACATAAGCAAGAGCAGTGATTATCTAAATTATAAAGGAAAAAAAGATGTGGTCAAGAAGATCAAGGAAAGCTTCATGAAATGAAAGATAGGAAAGTTTGGAGCATGTTGGAAAAAAAACAGAAAATATTGGGAACTAGAAGTAGATAATAAAAAGGGTATCCTAAATTTCTAAAGTATGCAAATGGTAAAACATCTTCTAAATTAAAGATGATATTAAGGTTTCTTTCTTTTTCAACATCTTAAAAACAAAGGGGCTTTCTTTATCCCCAAACTAATTTCCTTTAAACTTGATTTGTTTGGCTTTTTTTCAGCTATCAATGCAGCTTCTTCCTTTTTTTTTTTTTTTTTCTTTCATGTTGATTTTGTACTAATTGTGAAATTTAGTATCCTCATTAAAGAAAAAGTCAGTTCCAAAAATAAGCACTTTGAAGAAATGAAGTGTACCCTCACAAGTGGATCCTTAATTGACCTTCAACACTCAGAAACTAATCTTGTCTGGGAATAATTACTTATTTTCTTAGTGTGCTCTTGGCATTGCATTTTTTTTGTTTTACAAAATTATTGAAATATGAGTTACATGTAAAATTCACCCATTTTAAGTGAAGAGTTCCATGAGTCTTGGTAAAAGTATAGAGTTGTACATCCATTGCCACATCATATTTTACAACATTTCTTTAAAAAGAAAAATTTTACAGAAAAATAACTCTTTGCAGTCAATCCCACCCCTACCTCTGGCCCCAGGCAACTATTGGTCTATTCACTGCTGGTATAATTTTGTCTTTTCAAGAATTTCAAATAGAATCAAATGATATGAAGTCTTTTGTCCCCTCTCTCAGTGGTACATTCCTTTTTATCACTGAATTAGTATCCGATTGGGTAGATACACACTTTTTTAAAAAATCCATTTACCAATTGAAGGGTATTGGAGTTGTTTCCTTTTTTTTTTTTCCCCCTTTTTATTTTGGCTATCATTAATAATGCTGGTCTGAACAATCATGTAAAGTCTTTGTGTGAACATGTTTTCATTTCTCTTGGGTAGATGCCTAGGAAAGAAATTGCTGGGTTGTGTATGTTACATGTATATTTAAATTTTTTAAAAACTTCAAAACTTTTCCAAAGTAGCTGTACTATTTTGCGTTCTTACCAACAGGGTATGAGGATCCCAGTTGCTCCACATCTTCACCAATGCTTCTTATACCAATTATATCTTATTGTATGGAATGCATCTTATTGTATTTTGATTGGCATTTCTCTAGTAACTAATATTGTTGAGCATCTTATTTATATTACTGAGTTAAAAGAGTTTTTATATATTCTGAATACAAGTCCTTTGTTAGATATGTTTTTGTTTTTGTTTTTGTTTTTTTTTTTAAAGATTTTATTTATTTATTCATTTATCCCCCCCTTGCTGCTTGTGCTCTCCGGGTCAGCCAACCACGCCGTGCGGGCGGGCCTGCCCTCACCAGGAGGCCCCGGGAACCGAACCCGGGGCCTCGCATATGGTAAACGGGAGCCCTACTGATTGAGCCACAGCCGCTTACCTAGATATATGTTTTGCAAATATTTTCTCCCAGTCCGTGACTTGCCTTTTCATTTTCTTAAAGACGTCTTTCAACAAGCAAACGTTTTTAATTTTCATGAAATCCAATTTATCAGTTTTTTTTCTTTTATATTTTGTGCTTTTTGTGTCCTATAAAAGAAATCTTTTGGCACTGAATTTTACATTTTATATTTGACACTGGATTTCTGTTCATTGCAGTCAAGCTGTGTTAGTGGACAAGACCGTTTATATTTCTGGACAGATAGGCCTGGACCCTTCAAGTGGACAGCTTGTGTCAGGAGGTGTGACAGAAGAAGCTAAACAAGTAATTTTCTACATTTGAATTTCCCTTTTCTACTTTTTTTTTTTTTTTTTAATATTGAAGAGATTATTTTTAATATTAACATATTGGCTGATTTGTTTAATAAAGATCACCAGCTAAGTGCTTTTTAAGCTACTTAATAATTGATTTAAGACACTTTTGTGTCAATTGAGAGTGAGAGATTTAATGAATCATTTAACAACCAAAAAAGAGATTCTGCCTCATCGCTAAGCCTGCATTATCGAAATCAGATAACATCTTGCCACTTCCACGTGGGTTGGGAAATTTTCTTTTCAAAGCCACTGACCCACAAAAGCACCACCACACAAGCAAAAGTCAACTTTTGTTAGTGAAAGAGAAATATTAGATTACACATAGTATGTTTTGTTAAATAAAAATGAGGAATACAACTGTATCCAGAAAATATAATTATAATTTTATGCATTCGCTGAGTGAGTCATTTATAATACTCAAAAATAGAAAACAACCTAAATGTACATCTACAGGAACTGGTTGAATAAATCATGCTAGAGTCATATAATGACATTAATGCAGAAGGTATTCCAAGATAATGTTACATGATAAAACCAAGATGCAGAACAGCATGCACAGGATGCTACCGTGTGTGTGTGTGTGTCTAAGGATCTATCCATTTATGCTGATGTAAGTATTGCCAGTCTAGGAGGATTACAGGAAAGTAGAAACAGTGGTTACTTCAGAGGGGAGGACTCGGGAGAAGGGGAGTAAGAATAGGAGACATCTTTTCACTGTATATGCTTTCTTACAGCTTTTGAATTTTTTGCCATATGCATATATTACCTATTCAGAAAATAAATTATTTTGTAAAACCACAAAAATGTAAGCAAATGTCAGTAGTGACCAGTAAAATTGGGACGTAGTTGCAAAGATTTACATAATTTACTACTAGTGGGTTTTTTGTTGTTGTTTGTTTTTATTTTTGTTTTTGAGGAAAAGGAAAAAGAACCTTTAGATCAAATATTGCTTTAAAAGAAAATATGTTTTAATGCCTACAAACTCATACTTTTGTTTGAAGTAATATAGAGTAGAAATCCAGAAATTATCTCTATTTCTGCTTAGTGCTGGGAACAGCACACATTTTAGCAAGGAGGAAGAGACTTCATCCCAATCTTTTTACTCGCAAAAGGAGACAGCCTTCTCACTGTATTTCAGAATGATTCATTCCATTAAAGGAAAACCAGAAAGCAATTCATTTGCTTAGAGGCAGCCTAGAAAGAGTAGGCAGAATTTTTCTGAGTGCTATTTAAGAAGGTATTAGTACAAGATGATTAATTGAATTAACACTTTAGTATAACAGTGCCTTTGGCCTTTCTTGCCTTGATTCACAGGCTCTTAAAAACATCGGTGAAATTCTGAAAGCTGCAGGCTGTGACTTCACTAGTGGTAAGTTACTTGATATTCACATTTCTGTCTGATATTTATTTGGTCTTTGTGAAAAACACATGGCATCCAATAATATGTCATGCTGTATCTTAGTTGCTTTTTAAAGTTGTTGTTTTAATGGCCTGAGAAACAGTGCTATTCCTCTTCTTATGTCATTCCCCTTTTAATTAAGACAGCCGCAGACCCATATTATGTTTTTCTAGGTAATGTTAATAACTAAACCTAATAATAATGTATGTGTCTTCTAGTGGTAAAAACAACTGTTTTGCTGGCTGACATAAATGATTTCAATACTGTCAATGAGATCTACAAACAGTGTAAGTAATTTGGCTTATTCCTATTTTCCACTTAAAAACATCAGTGAAATTCTGAAAGCTGCAGGCTGTGATGGTAAGTTACTTGATATTCACATTTCTGTCTGATATTTATTTGGTCTTTGTGAAAAACACATGGCATCCAATAATATGTCATGCTGTATCCTAGTTGCCTTTTTTGATTATGGGGGGACGGATATGGCTCAAATGGTTGGGCATCCGTCTCCCATATGGAGGGACCTGGGTTCAATCCCCGGGATCTCCCGGTTAAAAAAAAAAAAAAATTCTTGATTATGTAGCTTTGATTAACAATGCAATTCCATCTGAAAACTAAAATGAAATTATTTTAAATTCAGATTTCAAGAGTAATTTTCCTGCTAGAGCTGCCTACCAGGTTGCTGCTCTGCCCAAAGTAAGTATACTTTAAAAGGACTTATATAAACAATGTAAAATTTCTATATTATTTTCTGAATATAACGAACTAAGCACTGTGGAAGGAAATATTTTTAAAAGAAACAGAAATAGGAGAGCAGATGTGGCTCAAGCTATTGATCGCTTGCTTCCCACATGGGAGGTCCCAGATTTGGTTCCTGGTGCCTCTTAACAAAAACAAAAATGAAAAAACCAACTCGGGGGGAGCCAATGTGCCTTAAGTTGAGTGCTGGTTTCCCACATATGAGACACAAGGTGCTGGGTTCAATCCCCAGTCCCGGTACCTCAAAAAAAAAGAAAAGAAAGAAAGAAACAGAAATAGTCTCTACTTTCCAGGAGCTTAAAGTCTAAAAGGGAATACCCAATAATACATGCATGGAAAAAACAAAATACTAAGAAACCTTATAAGGCAACACACAAATGAACATAACAGAATCAGAGTACTTAAGTGGTAAGAAAAAGCAAAATAGCAGCTATACTGCTGTAATGTTACTTAGGGAAAGTAAGTTTGAGTCAGACTTGTGAGTTCTGCAATAAAAGTTTCTCATGGCTAGTGTAAAATAAGAAATCTAGACCTTCCATTAGAAAAATAAACCAGTGACTCAGATATTTCTCGCCATTCTTTTTTAGGTATTCTAATCTAAATAGAGATTCTTTTCTTGTGCTTCTATAAGGAAATAACTCTTATTCACTTGGCATTTAAAATTTTCTACTAAAGAAAGTTTATCCAACAAGAGTGGCATTTTTATTGATTTAATTTGGTTGTTATTTGGAATGATCAGTATTATCAAATTTATTAAGGAATTGGGTAGTAGAAAGAGCTCTGGGTTTAGACTCACAAGACATGGATTTGAATCTCTGCCATTTAGCTTTCTGACTGACCTGGAACAAGTTAATTAACCTTTATAAGCCTCAGTGTATCACTCTGTGAATTGTGGTGAGAAACACTCCTCTTGTAGGGCTGCCAAGAGATTCATGTGAGCTAATGTATGCGAATGTGCCTAGCACAGTACTTGGGCCCTTCTAGGTTCTCAGTGAAGTGTTCCTTCTTCCTTCTTTGAAAAGTTTAATGGTAGAAATGCTGTATAGCTTTTAGTTGCATATGTTTTAGTAAATAATATGGAGGTCTAATTTTTACAAAATGGTCTAAGCATCATTACATTGTTTTCTTACAGGGGGCCCATGTTGAGATCGAAGCAGTAGCTGTCCAAGGAGCTGTGACAACAGCATCACTATAAATGGACCCAGTATTGTTTGGCCTGGAATTTTCATAATATTTTAAATTAACATCTTAATTTTTACAATTGATGTTTGAAAGTGTAAGTTTGACTAAAATATCTGAAGGTTTATTATGTAAGTGCCACATCATAGGAGGAATTGAACATGAATTGAAGATTAGATGATGGATCCAATTATGGATGTTATAAATTACATTTATGCACCCTGATATTACTGAATGTGAAAAAAAGTACTCATTACAGTTACTCAACAAATAAAAGTAAAAGGAAACAACATGTAGGAAGGATGAATTACTATACCTGAGAAATAATAGAGTATACCTGATTTGATTAAATACTATTAACTTAATGATGTGAAATATATTTAGTTCTCATGTCAGATATGCGATTCTGCTTTTACTTGAGCAAAATTAAACTTAAACTTTGAATGGTAGAGATAAAGGAGCAGTGGACCAAAATTTTATATAGATAATATTCTTCTGATTAAAATAAAATAGACATGCAGATTTTCCTTGGTGTAATTCTGTTCATTTATTTTTAAGTTTACTTATACATTATAACATATTACCTAATAAAAAGGGGTGATACATGAAGTTAAAACTCTATTTTATTTCCCAAGGTTTACTTCTTTGTACATTTATATACTGTTGTAATCAGGCTATGTATATCCATTTTATCTTTTGTTCTTTAAAATCTCTTAAAATTTTAAGATAACTATACATGAATAGCTCCTGATTGTGTAATAAACCCCAACACAGAATTATATAGATCAAAAAACATTCCTTTTATTTGCCCCCTATTCCACTTATCTCCCCAAAGATAACCACTGCTAAGAATTTCATGCATAACCCACCAGATAGTTTTCTATTAATTGCATGCATGATTATCTAGTTTGGTTTTGGCTTCTTTACATAAATGGAACTGCATATATTATTCTATAGATTTCTTCCCAGATCTTTCCATATAAATACATAGAGATCTACTTCATTTTTTAGAACTGCTGCACGGTGATCTTTTGGATGGATATACCTGAAGTGCTTTAACCATTCCTTGGAACAATTCGTTGTTTTCAGATTATCATATTATGCATCAGTGCTGCCATAACATTCTTACATATATGTCTATTTGTTTCAGGTTATTTTAGAAATGTCAGGCTAATCTGAAAAGCTGTGTCAACCAAAAGATAATATTAGAAGCAGTAAAGACCAGCAGTATTAAAGGCACAGGCTTTGGAGTAATTCCGAGTGGGTTCCCAGCCCAGGTCTACCACTTACTAGCTGTGTGACCTTGAGCTAGTTTTACCCTAAGTCTCGGTTCCCTGAAAACAATAATGGCATCTTCTCAAAGGGAGGTCATAAGGATTAAATAAGATGTATATGTAAAGTACTTTGCAGTACCTAGTCCATAGCAAAGGCTCAAAGCTATCATTGTTCTACAGTATATAATAATCATAAATCATGTGGAATAATGTTAGGTGGAAAAATTTCTGCCCTTTAGATAACTGAATTTGTTAACATAGGCAAAAGATAAGTATAAGTACTCCTCAGTTATCAGGAAGAGCCAGCTGTCATGAATAAATAAAATAAGGTGCTAAAAATTATAATCATTTTTACATGAAGCAGTATAGCTTAGTGGTTATAAGCATGGACCCTAGAGCCTACCTGAGTCCAAATCCTTTTTTGTTTTTTCTTTTTATTAGTCTTGCCCAGAAGTTTATCAATTTTATTAAATTTTTTAAAGGACCACTTTTTGGCTTTGTTGATCTTTTCTAGTATGTCTTTTCTTTGTCATTAATTTCTGCTCTTTATTTTCTTCTACTTATTTAAATTTATTCTTTAGCTTCTTAAGTTGATCGTTTGGCTTGCTTATTTTCATCTTTTCTCTTTTTCTATGATAAGCATTTATGCTTTAAATTACCTCTAAATACAGGTTAACTCAGAAGTATTAATAAGCAAATATTTTCCTTATTCTATTCCATTTTCTAATTTCACTATAATTTCTTCCTTGACCCATGGATTATTTAGATGTATTTTTCAAAAGTATATGTTTTTATTAACTCAGTTTTATTATTGGTGTTTGTTTGTTTTTAGAAGGTAACAGGGATTGAACCCAGGACCTCATACATGGGAAGCAGGCACTCAACCACTTGAGCTACATCCACTCCCCTATTATTGGTTTTTAAATTAATTGCAGTATGGTTAGAATGTGGTCTAAAATATACCAATTCTCTAGGCGATGGTGATTTTTTTTTTTTAAATAATCCTTTTGAGTTTGAAAGGACAAATAAACTTTTGGGTACAGTGTTTTATAAAAGTCCACTAGACACTGTTTTGAGTAAAATCTCTGAGGGATCTCATACTTATTTGCCTCGCTTATGCCCAAAGTCCTGTTTCAGTCCTAGAGGCAACAAAAGTTGGCCTGTGTACAACTCATGGGCCATATTATACCACAAATGTTTTTGTAAAAAAATACATTGTGGGAAGCGGATGTGGCTCAACCAGTTGGGTGCCTTCCTACCACATGGGAGGTCCTGGGTTCAGGTCCTGGTGCCTCCTGGAGGAGGCAAGCCGACAAACAAGACATCTGGGGTGGCGGGGGGGAATAAAGAAAGAAAAAATAAATCTTTAGAAAATATATACATGGCCTTGCTTTATCACATCTGACCAGCTTGTTTGTAAATAGGGACAAAGCATGTAAAAAGTACCTCCAGAACTGGACTGAGTTAGCACAGGCGGGAGAGGATGTGCTCTAGTTCCCTACCATGCTATAGTGCTATATTCTCCCTATCGTCACTCCCAGTATCTGCAGTGGGCCTCCTGTGGCCTGAATTTGAAAACGTACAGTGCCCTCTGACTTGTCCCGCTTTGGGCATTAAACTTAGAAAAGGTTATAACTGCCTGTGGCAAAATTTTAAGTGGTATTAATCCAGTGTGTAGCTTAGATTGACTGCCCAGCAACCATGACCTGGACTGTTCTAGACCACTGATTCTTTTAGAAAATACACTGGAAGTGCCTTACCAAAGGAAAAAGGTAGGAGTGCTCTGTATCAATGTACCTCTTTTTCCACTCTGATTTAACTTAATAAAAGGGTATTGGGATTTAAAAAAGAAAAAGTTCACTAGAACATGTTCAGATCTTCTTTTGTTAGTTTTCATTTTTGGTTTTATTTTAGATTTAATTACTGGAGAGTTTTATTAAAACCAGTTACTGTGAGGGTGGATTTATCTATTTTTATTTTCTTGTAGTTCTCAAGTTTTTGCTTCATATGATTTGAAGCTATGTTATTAGGCAAATATTAAAATAATGGTGATGAATTTAACCTTTTATTACTTAGTGACTTTTTATCTTTAGTAAAACTTTTTTTTTTTTTTTTTTGGTAGGTATTAATGTAGCTACACCAGCTTTCCTTTGTTTAATATTTGCCCAGATGGCTTTTTTCATCCTTTTACTTTCAATTTTTCTGTGTCTTTATGTTTTAGTTGTATCCCTTTTAAGTAGCAGATGGCTGGATTTTGCTTTATTTCTTTTAAATGTGGTCTAACAATATTTGTCTTTTAATTGGAAATTTAATTCATCTACATCATGATTACCAAACTTTTATAATTAATTTCCACCACTTTTTCCATGTTTCTCTTCTTTTCTTTTTTCTTCATTATTTTTAGAGGACTAAGTTGTTGTGCTACACACATACACATACACACACACACACACATATACACACACCGCCTTCAAGTTCTGTCCTCTAGTAGTTTTCTATAGGGTTTTTTTTTTGTTTGTTTCTCTTCTCTTTAACAAATATATAATGAACAATGGATCCAGAGATGTGATATGTCCACCCACGTCCTTGGGTTTCTCAAAGAGGGGATGGATCAGTACAATTCCGAGTACATCTTATAAAATGGTATCTACCTGCTGCATTACAGAGGCTCTACTAAAAGCATGACAAGTGTACATGTAAAAGTGGAATGAATCTTAGTAAACTTTTAGACCAATGGAACACCATTTTAAAACTACTAAAGGGGGAGCAGATGTGGCTCAAGCAGTTGAGCGCGTGCTTCCCACATAGGATGTCCCAGGCTTAGTACCCAGTGCCTCCTAAAAACAAATACAACAAAGATCTAATGGGGTGTTTGGTGGTCATGGACAAGGTATTTCATTACCTTACAGTAATGGACACAGGACATGGTAAATATCATCAAAATTATTAAACTGTATCGTCTAAATTGTAAACTATACTGTAAACCATTGACAATGTTTAGTTGCTATATTTTGCTATCGGTATAACAGTTATAACAATGCTAACATCCAAAAAAAAAGGGGGGGGGGTGGTATCTGGGAGTCTCTGGTACTCCGTGTGTGACTTTGCTGTGACCTAAAACTTCTTTGAAAATTAAATGAAAATTTGGGAGACAATGG
Source organism: Tolypeutes matacus (assembly GCA_026826555.1). Lineage (NCBI taxonomy): Eukaryota > Metazoa > Chordata > Mammalia > Cingulata > Chlamyphoridae > Tolypeutes > Tolypeutes matacus. The sequence goes on along the minus strand of JAKSZT010054487.1, from coordinate 45,619,460 downwards.
AGATTGAGAGGGGGAAGGTGTCACAGCACACCGGACATCCGATAACACAGTGATAAAAGGAAAAAAAGAATATATGTGTATATATATATATATTTTAAAAGGCATTTCTTTTGCTTTTTTCCCCATTTTTTTGAATGCCCCAATTCGCTAATTAGACTTTGTTTTGTTTTGTTTTGTTTTATTTATTCATTTATCCCCCCCTCGCTGCTTGCGCTCACTGGGTCAGCCAACCACGCCGTGCGGGCGGGCCTGCCTTCACCAGGAGGCCCCGGGAACCGAACCCGGGGCCTCCCATATGGTAAACGGGAGCCCCACTGATTGAGCCACAGCCGCTTCCCTGTTTTGTTTTTTTGTTTGATTTTTTTTCCCTGAGTTTCCTTATGTTTGTCTCTTGCATGTAAGCTTATCATTGTTGTTTCTTTTTCCTATTAAGTGTATTTGATTATTTTATGGACTACATGTTCATGGAGGATTTGGATCACAGAAGGGTTACAATGGGTACTGCAGGGGATTATTGGTGGGGGTTGTCTGGGAGGGGGGATTCATGGGAGTTAGTTCATCCGAATATACATGAAAGATACACAAAATTGTTCAAAAGATCAAAAGATGTGGCATGGTCACGATGGGTGGACAATCACACAATAAATGAGGGAATCTGAATTCCTAGCCTGGAGAGTTCTGCCACAGTCTCCAAGGGAGCAACAATAGTCCTCTGAGTGCAGGGACAGTGTCTGTCAAGAGAGGATGACCCACTGATGAGTTCTTTTTATTGATGACTACCCTTGTGAGTCTTTGCTCTTGTAACTGAGACTTAGCTGGCTGTTGTGGGGTGCCTAAGGGTTGCCACCTGAGAGCCTCCTTGTTGCTCAAATGTGGCCTCTCTCTAAGCCAAACTGAGCATATGAATGCACTACCTTCCCCCCAACATGGGACATGACTCCTGGGGATAAGCCTCCCTGGCAACGAGGGATTAATACCAAGTGCCAACTGGCAACACAACTGGAAAAAGACCTTGAATAAAAGGGGGGAAAGGTAAAGACAAATGAGTTCAAGTGGCTAAGAGACTTCAAAGAGAGTCAGGAGGTCATCCCAATGGCAACTCTTACGCACACCTCAGTAGGAGCTCATAGAACATCAAAGTGCCTATCACCCCACACAGAGGGGCTCCTGAGAGCTCTGGAGACACCCAGGTCCTATATAAGGGGGGATAGCCCCAGAGGCTGATGCCTTATCAGTGGGCTCTATTTTGGAATCTGTGCTCCTGAGAGTGACAGAATTGGACTCAAATAAGTCCTCCCTGCACATGGTTCATCAGTCCCTTCTATTCAAACCTATATGTGATGCTGGAGTTTTTAGGTATACTTCCAGAGACTGGAGCCTCTGGCCTACCTATGTGCCAGATGTCCATGGAATCTCGGTGGAGCTGCAACTCCTACCCTACAACTCAATGTCACCTGGCGAGGAGACAATGATGGGCAACGGCCATCCCAGGGAATGGAGAGGGCCTGCATCTGCAGGCAGGATCATCTCACCCACCATATCCATGGGATATAAGCCCTCTCTCACTTGGAGGTGGAGTGGACATCACCATCCCAGTCCCCTCAGGATTGGGGGAAGAACTATGGACTAGAGTGGACTTGATGGTATTCTGTTGTATACATATGGTGATTCTAGCAATGGAAGAAATTATAACAATGAGGTGGAGCCAGTGGCCACTTGACACTTTCGGGGCAGGGAGGGGATGTGTAGTTGAAATACAGGGGCTTCTTTAGGATTTGGAGGTTGTCCTGAGTATCATTGTGGTAACGGATGTAGGCCATTTTAAATCAGCACACACCACTCCGAACTGTGTGGGAGAGAGTGTGGTCTATGATGAACTGTGGTCTATGGTTGGTGGCAAGGCTCCAGGATGTGTAGGTCCATTGAGGTGGTGGGCCACACTTATGGGAGATGTTTGTGTGGGATGTGATGGGAGGTGTGGGAGGTGGGCAACATGGGAATCCCGGTGGGTTCCGTGTAATATTTTAGGTAATCTAAGCACCTCTTAAAATATATTTATATATATATATATAAATAACATTTTTGTAAGCAAATGCACATATATGCATATATATTTATATATCATTTTACAAATATTGATACGTATTGTGAAAATTTTGATTTTTAACCACAATAAAAAATAAATTAATTAAAAAAAAAAATACAACAAGCACACAAATGAAAAACCCAACTCAGGGTAGCCAATGTGGCTCAGTGGTTGAGTACCAGCTTCCCACTTAGAAGGTCCCAGGTTCAATCCCCAGCTCCAGTACCTTAAAAATAAAACTACTGAGGAAAGGGTGCACCTGGGGCATTCCTCTGTGGAATATGAGTGTGTTCATGTGGTCATGAGATGTTTGGGTAGAGACCACACTGTAATCAACAAAATATTAAATTCCCATCCTGGGAGTCCTGCTATGGTCTGTAATAGAGTGGCAAGAATCTAAAGTACATAAGCAATTCCTAATAAAACAGACCAATATGTCAAGCCCTCAATATTAAAACTACTGGGCATAGTTGTCTTGTATACACATTCCTACAGAAGAATGGTACTTGCAAGTAAATAGCGATTGTTTCCCATGGTCTCTTCTAACATACTTTGCCCAAATTTACAGCCCATGTGACACTTTATCTCATGCATAATACAAGATAAAGCCATTTAATGATGAAGAAGAGCAGCTCTGAAAACGTTTAATTCCTTTTATTAGCACTCCTAATTATAGAAACCATTAATATCAACAAACACATTCCTAAGTAGATCTCTGGTAAACTTAAGAGGACTTTCTAGGGATCTGAGATTCTTAAATAATGCCCTGAAACATCTTGGCACCAAGCAACCATCTGAAAAGGGACCATTCTATTTTTAACCATTACTTTTAACATTAAAGTCTAAAGTTAATCAATGTCTTACCCTCCTCCCAGGCAAGATAAGTACCTGAGAATGCTTTAATTCCAATCACCTCTTCCTAATGTATACATTATTATTGTCCAGAATTTCAGTTCTCTCCTGATTTTTAACTCCATGAATTAAACATTATTATACTTTTATACAGTCTCTGCCCACTTATGCCACCATATTGCTGGAAACAGAAGTTCAAGCACCCATTTTTGCCTTTTTAAGTTATTGTCTTGTTAACAGGAGGAAAGAAACGAACAAAAAACACCTTCATGCAACTGCTAAGCCATGCAAAGTCATTCTTTTAGGGGGAGGGAAATTTTTTGCCTGAATTTCCTAACATTGGGCTTTTATAGTTCCCACTAGGCTATGCAAGTCTTTCTTCCCATAGCTGTGTCTTGTCAGGTACAGAAGCTCTCTGGGGTGACTCGGTGCCTGATTACATCTGAGTGTGGTCAGAGCCAAGACTAGTTGGGGGTGGAGTAGTGACTTTGTTCTATCATATCCATAGAACAAATGTGCTTCCTGTATACCTAGATAGGAGTTTCCCTGACAGGTCACTGAACTGTGCCATCTCCTTCTTAGGCCTGGGGCTGCCCAGGGAAAGCTTTATTCACTTCCACCCAAAAGAGACAGGTGCAGGACCAGGGTGTGGGGACAATCCACCCTGAGAAATAAGGGACTTAGTAGATGCGGATGAAAACATTATTTTAGGACTTCATAAACTTTAAAAGGAGACTCAAACCACCCAAAGATTTAGAGGACAGTGTAACAATTATTAGTCCAAAAACCTTGGGGTAAGATAAATTTTAGAAAGAATTTTCTATATTTTACTATGGTGAAGCAGAAGATATACCATATTACATAACACACTCAGCAAAGCCTGAGGGAGTTCCCTTCATGAAGCAAAGTGATACTCTAAGCAAAATATAAGAATATTTACACAAATTGGTATGAAACAACCTCCCATCAGTTCAGGTCAGGTTTTCACCTGCAAATGAGTTGACCACTGTGGCAGTTTGATAATATTTATGAATTCCAAAAAATACATTGATTATGTTTGGTCTGTTCCTCTGGGCATAATACCATTTGATTTAAATTCAAAAGCTTTGCGTTTACTTGATGAACTCAAGATTAGGGCTTTGATTCGGTCACATCATTAGGGCAGCTCAGTTTGAGTCCCTGCCCCCTTTGTGGGCTATACAAATGGAAACTCAACCAAGAAGTCAGGAGAAGATAGAGGAAGAGAGACAGCTCCATAGACACGACAGAGAGAGAAGCCATTCGCCTGATAGTTTGCCGTGCCAAGAAAGCCCCGGGAAGAGAGATGAGCCCTCCAGCCTACAGCCGAGATCAGAAGGAGCTGGGACCACAGAGCCTTAAGAAGAAAGAGGCAGGCTGAACCCTCGCAGACATCGCCTGCCATCTTGCTTTAACACGTGGCAACTGACTTTGGGTGAGGAAGTAACTTTGAGTTGCACTCTTTAGGGCCTCATAACTGTTAAGCTTTTACCCCAAATAAATACCCTTTATAAAAACCAACAGATGCCTGGTTCTTTGCATCAGCACCCCTTTTGGCTCACTAATACAGCCACCAATTTATAAATTTTTTAAAAACTTGTTAGATCTGTTTGAATTTTCATATTGCATATAAAGAATTACGGAACTGTATCTGTATTCTACAGTTTGCAGATTTGCTTACACACCTGGAACGCTTCTGGAAATCTCATTAAACATTTGAGTCCCACAATGGAAAACAACTTTGGACTAAATGACCTCTAGGGTCACTTCTGATTCTGAAAGTCTAAGATGAAAATTTCAAGAAATGGAGCAAGTTGCTTGATTTCTATTTTGGCATTATGGTTGGAGAGAGTCTTGCTAAAATGCTGCTTCTGGAGTTAGTATACCTAGACTGCACTATAAAAAAAGTTAAAGTCACATGAAATTCAGTTCCACAAGAACACAGTCTTTCAGAACATAGATTTAAATAGATCTATGTTCTCCTCTCACCTGAAGTTCTGTAAATTTTAGTCAAAGTTTACTGATTGATTAGGCAGTTTATCATGGACCAGGTAGGCAGAGATCCTTCAAGTAAAAAGATCTTTACCAAGAAGGCTAGGGGGAAAAGCTAAACAATACTGAATTGGTTTGCTGTTAAATGAAAAGTTAGTTTGTGCAATTAACTAGAGCTATGACTGCAACATGCCTTAATTTATAAAACCCAAATTTTTCATCAGGTTTTCATCACTGCTGCACAGAAAATGAAAATGAAGAAGAAAACTACATTTTTCTTCTGAGCACTTACTGGGGCTAGGCATTGTCTGTAAGGCATTTCACATGCACAATGTCATTGTCCTCTACCTATGATGGTTGTAAAATTATAGAGTTTGCAAAATTTCTAGTATGAAGCCTTGCACACAACAGATATTTAACAAATAGCAGTTATTAATTATTATTATTGACAAAGCCACATTGTTAATCTGGTTTTATGATCCTCACTGTAGACATGAGGAAATTGCTTTTAAATGAGAAACCTGTATTTTAAATGAGAGCTATCTGCCTCCAGGGTCAATTCTTTCACCTAAAAACTCTACCTTTCCAGTGTCTCAGTGAACTTGGGAATGTTCAGACATATCAGAAATGAAGTGCTACTGTTAATTCATGGTCTCTGCTCTTCATTACAGGTTTTGGTTGTTTTGTGGTGGTGGTTATTGTTTTATAACACATAACCTTTGAAGTATCTTTCAATTTGCTTTTTTTAATGTAAAATTGGCCACCGTTTATATCGCTATCTACTTTTTTTTTTTTTTTTTTTTTTTACCGGGAGGTACCGGGGATCGAACCCCGGTCTTTCCATATGGTAGACGGACACCGAACCTCTTGAGCCACATCCGTTTCCCACGCTATTTTTTTTTTTTTAAAGATTTTATTTATTTATTCATCTATCCCCCCCTTGCTGCTTGTGCTCGCTGGGTCAGCTAACCACGCCGTGCGGGCAGGTTTGCCTTCACCAGGAGGCCCCGGGAACCGAACCCGGGGCCTCCCATATGGCAAACGGGAGCCCTACCGATTGAGCCACAGCCGCTTCCTGAACGCTATCTACTTTTAATATCAAGACTTTTTAAGTTGCAAATGATAGAAACCCAACTCAAACTAGTATAAATGGGGAAGAAAAAAAAAAACAGACTTCATAGGTTCAAGTAATGGGGAATTCCAGAGTACAGGTGGCTTTAGATTTGCTGGGTCCAGAAACCTTGTGGCTCCATCTGTCTCTTGGGGGGAGATGGCTGCTTGCAGGCCCAGACCATATAGGCTACAGTACATTAGCCCCAGTGGAAAGACCTAATTTCCTGATCTCTGGCAGGAGAGTCTCAGGAAACCCTCTGATTAACCCAGGTCAAGTTAAGGGGCCCCATTCCTAAATCAATTACTGTAGCCAGGAAATTAGATGCTCTGGCCCGGCAGGGTCTCAAGGGGCATAGTTATAGACATGTCATGATTTCAAGTTCAAACCATGGAATGAAAGAGCTGGAACAAGATGCTAGTACCCAAGTTAATTGACTTGTTAGTGACTGGGTTGGGACTCTGAGTCTTCTTCCACACTGAAAGGCAATCACTAGCTTTTTAAACGTGAAAGAAAAACACTGATTGCATATTGACCTTTCAAATATACTTACAGAAATAAGAATCTCATTGAAGTGTATCATTAAATAAATGATCATGAGATGTCAAAAAAAAGAGTCACCCATTGTTTTCACATTCCCTAACTTTGACAAAATGTGCAATTTAAAGCCTGCTTTTCTTTCTGAAGGACATGATGAGTCAAAAGGAATTTTATACATTTCTGTCATAGCAATTAGGATGAAAAATAGACAAAGAAAGGCTTTTGAACACTTTATTAATTCTAATAACATACTTACTCAATCAAAATTGTAAATGTTGAACCAGCAGTAGAAAACAATTTTATTTAAAAATTTGGCCATATTTTCCCCTACAGCCAATTATATTCAGTTCTGGGGAAATTACCATGATTATATAAGAATAAAGAGCACTCATCATCAACAAATATTTATAGAATGCCAGATTTATGAGGCCCTGTTGGGAAAATGAAGTATGTACTACCTTTTCTGCCCTCAAAAGAGCTTACAATCTTTTTGCACTTCTACCATTTAGTCAGCAATTAAAAAGCATGCAAAATAATTCCAAATAAAATATTCAGTTTCAGTGTATTTATCTAAAGCACCAAAAAAGATATTCATCATAAGTTGTGGTCAGCTAAATGCTAATATATTCAGGCATAGTTGCTGTCTCTATAGCACTAATCAATATTTACTAATATAGCAAGTATCATTGAAACATTCTCTATGATCTATTATTCCCAATAGATCCAGTGAGGAAAACCCAGAAGTGCTGTGTCTGTGTCTCAGTAGTTCAACAGACCTAAAGTTCTATTATCTGTGCTTTAGCTAACTTGTTATTGCAACATTTGAAAAACATTCCTTATATACATCAATATGCTAACACTGATAATTTTTGACTGAATGAATTATGATTAATATTAAATTTTCATCTTTTGAAGTTTATATTTCTGAAGTTTCTACAATGAACGTGTATTAGTTTTATAATAAGAAAACATTTTTAATAAAAGAATCCTTCCTTGAAATTTATTAACTATATCAGATTTTACATTCAAGTGCCTAGACAGAAACAGTATTACTTTAAAATTTATTTTATTATTATTATTATTATTTTTTAAGATTTTATTTATTCATTTATCCCCCCCTTGCTGCTTGTGCTCGCTGGGTCAGCTAACCACGCCGTGCAGGCGGGCTTGCCTTCACCAGGAGGCCCCGGGAACCGAACCCGAGGCCTCCCATATGGTAAACGGGAGCCCTACTGATTGAGCCACAGCCGCTTCCCTAAAATTTATTTTAAAACTGATATCCAGATAACTTGAAGTAGTTATTTAACTAAATAACTACTAGCTAAACCAACTATTAATTTATCCTCTCCTCAAACTGCCTACAAATGTGGTGATGGTTGCAACAGTCAGCTATGGGCCTGTTACCTCCTACTGAGTGGGTAGGGCCGAAACTCCCCAACTCAAAGCTGCTTTACAACAGTACGGCTGCCATGAAAAACCTCCTCAGTTGTAACTGAATACTTTTAAAAAAAAGAGTTTGGAACCAGAATCACATAAATTGATTCACTATAACATGTATTATTTTTCTCATAAATTTATGTGATAGCACAAATGAGGTTTCGCTACAGTTACTTTTATTTCATTTAGAAGAAATTTGAGGTCACTTCCCTCCAGTCTGGAATTCAAGATGGCTGCTCTGCTGTTGAGACATGTTGGCCTTCATTGCCTCCGTGCCCACCTTAGTCCTCGGCCTTGTATCAGAAATGCTATTCCTTTGGGAACCACAACCAAAGAAGAGATGATGCGGTTCTGGACTAATAACTTAGGTTCAAATTGTCCTTTGTCTCCTCACCTTACTATCTACAGGTGGCCTCTTAACCATGATAATGTCTGCTTCTCATCATGGCACTGGTATTGCCATGAGTACATGGGTCACTCTTTTTGGCTTGTCAGCCCTGATTCTCCCTGAGAACTCTGAGTATTACTTGGAACTCATGGAGTCCCTGTGTCTGGGACCAGCACTGATCTACACAGCTAAGTTTTTGCTTGCCTTCCCTCTCACATATCATGCCTGGAATGGAGCCCAACACTTGTCATGGGACCTAGGAAAAGCAATGAAGATTCCTCAGCTATACCATCAGGAGCGGCTGACTTGGTTCACACTGTTATCTGCTGCACGGCTGACAGCCATTAAAGAGATAAGGGTCTCAAAATTATCTTCCTACAAATTATTACATTGATCTTTTTTCCCTGTTTGTCACTTATCTCCAATCAGGACAAAGATCTCCTAATTTCTTTAGACCCTTTTGTGTTCACAGGAACACAGTAGCAATAAAGTACCTTATAGAACCATGAAAAAAAGAAGAAACTTGAGAATTATCTATATTCCATAAAAAATAATAATAAGGCAGATTTCAAAACAAAATTAGCCTTTCTTGGGAAGTGGGAGTAGCTCGGTGATTGAGCACCTGCTTCTCATGTATGAGGTCCCGGGATCAATCCCCAGTACTTCCTAAAAAAAAAAGCCTCTCTAATTGTTTTCTCATAACTATTTTTCTGTAAACTGGTGAGGCTTGCAGATCCAGTCTACAATGGTAGATGGGAATGGCACATCAATCAAGGTCAGTAGACATTATTAAACTGAAAGGAAACTTAGATTAATAGAATCTAAGTTGACACTTCTTCTACCTTCAGAAGTTAAAAAAGCCTGGCTTTGATGTCTGGAGATGTCTTTCATTTCACTAGGCACAGGAATAGTATGGTTGTTAGCTTGCAACATCTCCCTTAAATATTTCCCAATAAATTTGCTGAGTAGTGTTACTGAAGTAAAACTAAAAGCCTCTAATTTGATTGTATGCAAATTAATAATACCAGGAAATTCCCTAATTTTTGTTGACAATCCACAAAAATGGAAAAGAAAAATTTCACCCCTGTCAACTGCTCTCTGGGATTACATTGATTCTGTTTCTGCAACTAAAAACCTTGAGATTATAACCAAATACTCCCTAACTTTATAGCTCCAGGGGCTGGCACTGGTTTAGATTGAATGACATCTTGTAAGCAAATGCTTTCACCTTTTAAGACACAGCCATGCCTTGCTATTTGTTGTAGGGGAGAAGAGAAGGAAGACATTCTCCTTTTATCTTACAAATGTGTGGAGGCAACATGAATGGCTTTATGATGTTCACATTGCTGGCTGTGGTGAAAAAGAATTCAGAATTAGATCAATGAAAGATCTTTATAAAAACGGGATGCTTGTAATCTCTGACAATCGTTGTGGTTTCCAAAAGAGTACAGATGTAAGCCCTGCCAGAGTTATCTGACCATGACTATCCAATATTCTTTGATTACTTAAAGGTGGACAAAACTTCTTCCTTTAAAAGTAGTTCTAGGGGGCGGATGTGGCTCAAATGGTTGGGCGTCCGTTTGCCATATGGAGGGACCTGGGTTCGATCCCCGGGACCTCCCGAAGGCGCATGGGCTGCCAGGCTCTGTGTGCCGCTGAGCCGTCGGGCCCGAGAGCCATGCAGCAGGATGATGACGTAACAGGGAGAGCAAGACGAGATGCTCCGAAAGCTCCAGAAGCCAGGAGCTGAGGTGGCGCAGGCGGCAGAACACGTCTCTCCTACATCGGAGGTCTCCAGGATTGAATCCTGGTGAAGACTGGAGGAGGAGGATGAGAAGAGATGGCAGGAAACAGACACGGAGAATTGCCCAGCGAATGGACACAAAACGGCAAATGGGGAAGGGGGGGGGTTAAAATGGATAAAGTAAATAAACAAATCTTAAAAAAAAAAAAAATTCAAGGCCAAAGTTTGGAATAAAGCATTAGTTAAGAGTGATGTGGGGGGAAGCGGCTGTGGCTCAATCAGTAGGGCTCCCGTTTACCATATGGGAGTCCCCGGGTTCGGTTCCCGGGGCCTCCTGGTGAAGGCAAGCCCGCCCGCATGACCCAGCGAGCACAAGCAGCAAGGGGGGGATAAATGAATAAATAAATTTTAAAAATCTTTAAAAAAAAAAAAAAAAAAAAAAAAAAAAAGAGTGATGTGGGTGTTCTGGCTGCTCAAAGGCTAAATGGAAAAGCAGTAAGGTCACAGATTGACCACATACTCCCATCCTCTGGATCTCAGAGGGCACGGGCTTAGAGCGTCTCTGGCCCAGGGTTTTGGAGTCAGGTTTGGCTATTTCCTAGATTTGCAAATGGCACCCTCTGCTGGTAAATGCATATGTTCGTACCTACTGGAGACGCCAGGTGGGAAATTTGTTCATCATTTCCCCAACAGTGAGATTATCTTAATTAATAGCACTGAAACTAGGCTACAAAGTGACTTTACAATAACCTAAGGGATATATGTAATGCAGCCCTGAAGGCAGTTTTTCTATAAATTCATTATCAAAAGCCAAAGCCTAAAAAAAGAAAAGAAACTAAAAACTTTACTCTCAAAAAAAAAAAAAAAAAAAAAACCACCAGAAATAAACAACTTTGCTCTGAAAAAAAAGAAAAAGACATAAACAAAAAAAGCTAAAGCTTTTTGACCAACTTGTGCATTTTGGAATCCAGGGGCAAAATTGATGAGAATCAGAATGCACTTTGCAATGTTAAATGTATCAGTCTTAGGCAAAAGAAAAAAATCCTAACATAGAAAAAGACAAATTAATAATTCTAGATGCACTTTTCACAATGCAAGTGCTATGTAAATTGATTAGTGTTTTAAAATATGGATATATAAATATACATATATATTTTACCCTATACTGGTATATACATATTTCTTTTTTTCTATAAACAAGAAACTTTATTATCTTTTTGTAGAAGGACTAGAAGATATGAGAGGGAGAACTTCACTACCTATTTTATACCTTTCTATTATTTGCATTTACTCAAGGCACTTATTACTTTCACTTTGTTTAAAAAAATTGAAAAGTTATTTAGATAGCAGGTTTAAAAAATATTTAAATATTCTTTAGTTTTTAATTTAAAAGCTTATTAATATTATCTAAAAGAATAAAAACAAAGTTCCTAATTGTCTCAGTAACTATGCTAAAAGTCAAAGACAAAAGTTCAGAAAATACAAGAAATTTACATAAATTTTCAAAATCTGATATTAAATTATTTTAGTCATTAATGTAAATAATTGAGATTAATAAACAATTTGGAAGACTTTGACTTTTGAACTATATAATGCTTTGAGAAAGAGTTATTCATAAAGATTTAACTTATGTGTATTATTTTAAAAGATAATACACTCAATGGAGAATGGACATTTATACTTGTAAAACAAATTAATCCTACTATTTCAGTGCTTGATACAGAGAACAATTCCATTTTTGGGGGTGATCATTAATATTTTCACTAATTCTTGACATTTTCTATTTAATAGCTGTACAAAATTATCTTTTGGTCAGGGAAAAGCCTTTGGATAGAAAAATGTAGCTCGAAAGATAAGTTATATCAGTTCCTGACTTTATATAGCTTTCTGACCAAAAGAAAAATGCTATTTTGGAACTATTCCAAAAACATAGCTTGTTATTACATTTGAGCAGGCTTGGCATGAAAAAAATGGATTTTCTTCAATTTCCCAGGGAAGGTTGTGGTGTTGTTGCACAAATTCACATTTTAAAATGTATTTTTAATGGATTCAATGTAGATGGGGATCCTTGATATTCATTATTCATTTATTCATTTAAAAATATATTTATTGAGCAACTACCCTGTTCCATTAAAGAAGCTAAATGCCTGAATACAAAGATACATGAAACACAGTTCTTGCTCTCAAAAAACTCACCATCCAGTTTCTCAAATTGTCTACCTCAACAAATTAAAGTCAGAAGCATAGCCTAATATTAAAATCAGAATAAAGATGATTTACTCTTCCCTGCCTCCGAGAGTCTAGTAATTAATTACAGGTCATCTTATTAGTCATTTTAATATAGACGTTAAAATAAAAGAGTCTAGTTTATTTGAGCAATTACCTAAAAATACATATTTACAAATAAGATAAAGAAACCAAATGTTTCCAGAATACAATTCTATCCTGATATTTATAAATAGAAGGCACACATGGTAGGCAAGCTAGCTATTAGTATTATTATTTGCATATAATTACCAAAATTTCTTGCAATGATGAAAGAATTCTTGAAAAATGGCTTTCTGTGCCATTTAATTTAACATAACTGCAATATTATAAGTGCTTTTTAAAATCTTGATTTCTTAGCTCCTTTCCACCTCTAAGCCTAAATGGCAATCATTTAAAAAGAATAGAGCCCAAGGCATAGACTCCACATATGCAATGTATTTAGGTCTTAATACTTGGTATTTGTTGCCTCTGAAATACATTTAAAAGTCAATTAATTTAAAATACTTTTAATGTTAGTCAAAAGGATAACACCAATTGAAACACCTCATGTAAATATAAAATCAACAGCTGATCCAAAATGGCACGTGGAAAATGTGTAGCCTTTCATTGTTTAAAAAAAAAAGGCCTATTCTTGCAACAGCACCAGAGCTTGAAATTCTTTGAAAAGGATTTTGTTAATATTTGTGCCATGATAAATAAGGATCTATGGTAGTAGACAGACTTAAGGTGAAGGTAATTAGATGGCATATTTTCTAAGGTTCCCATCAGCTCTAAATTCTTTGATAGAACAGAAATCCTAGATATAGGTGTTTTGTTGTTGTTCACTCTAATCATTCATAGTTGTAATTGTTTGACTTTATTAGGAGTTGCCTAAAATTTGCTAACTCCTTTCCCAGCCACCTGTACTTAAAGGTATATACTTTCTTTTTAGGTTCTCATTTTCTATATTGCATGGACTTTTGTCACCATAAAGAAAGTCATCCTCACACTCTTAAATGATCATATATCCTAGTTTTATTGGCTCTGGATAAGGTCGTTTTAAATGAATAACTATTCTAGGTAGCTAAGTAAATTGTTCAGGGCTTAGCAGTTTTATGGAAAGACGTCATCAAGAATATACCATCATTCTCATGGTTCCAACATTATATTGATGACCACAGTCTGTGTACAAAACATATAGATGCTGAAAGATAAGATCTATAACCCAAGCTTCACCACCATTTTTCTGTCTTCTCTATAGAACACGCTGTGTCAGTTCACCTTTCCATCACCATACCTATGTGGCTGCTGTAGGAGCCACAGCTTCTCCTGTTTCTTCTTCTTTCATTTCAGCCCCTTCACTTATTTTCTCATTCACCATCCCACTTTCAACCTTTTCTCCTGTCTCACCTGGAAAAGTAACCAAAGGAGATATTAAGAGACACTCATTTAGCATTAACAACAAAGAACTCCAGCAGCTTGTTTCCAATGGGGCAGTTCTTATTCTTTAGGTCTAAACAGTTAAGGTTTTCTGGTAGTGTCAAGAAAGAGAATGAATGTGACCTCTCTGAAATGATAATAAAAAGATAATGAATGTGATCTCTCTCAGATCCTCTGAATGGCCAATATCAAGTACTGACCATCTCTAACTCTTGGTATTCTCTTACATCAAATCAAGATGCAAAATGACCCAAGAAGTGGTGATGAATATACAACACTGTGATTATACTAAAAGCCATTGATTGTACACTTTGGATAGATTGTATGGTATATGAATATATCTCAATAAAACTGCTTTAAAAAAATTTTTTTAATAAAAAAAAAACTAGAGTTAAAAAAAAAAAAAAAGACCCAAGAAATGACAATAGAACATACTACAAAGTTCCATTTATAGTTAAAATAAAAGGTGGTCCAAGGGTGCCCAAAGACCTGCCTTGTTTGCTATTATAAAGAAAATGATCATTCAACATTTAAAGCCTGCTAATATTTGAAAGTTTGGACACTGCACAAACAAATGTTTTTTTTGAGAAGTCGATTTTGGCAACACCAGCCTGCATTCCCGAGCCATGGGCTGGAACCGAGCAGCAGCTGCCTCTCTTGACAGAGCTGTGCTCTCTTGCTCACCACAATCCCCTGGGATGCCTCACCATGCCACATGTGCGTCTCACATCACTCATTTTCATTATCCTAGACCCTAAAGACTGAGTCTGCCACTGCTGATCTAAAAAATACATGCTTTTAGTTGCTTCTCCCTTGTTCTGAGGCATTTTTACACATGTTCATTAGAGTAGTTACCGCAATAGACTGAGGTAATTTGTGTACATCCTGCCTTTCCCCCTCTAGGTTATGAGCCCTTTGAGATCAAGGACCGTATCGTGTTCATTCCTATGGTTCCGCCATGCTGAGGTAATGAGTGACAGAAATAAGAAACATATGGATGAACATTTCACTTAATTACACTGTACTGAGAAGCTAAAATTTACCAAAACATAAATCATGCTCCAGAAGAAAATGTTATTTTTTAAATTCTAACTCCAGTAAAGAACAGTAGAAATACCATTTGTTTTATGCTGGTAAAGTGTAATTAAAATTTTAAAATACCATATGCCAAGTCATAATACAGTTTCTCCAGTCCTCTCATCAAGATAAAAAAACTATATGAGGACAGGAAACAGACTGCCAGTAATTGTTAAGGATAATCTTAGCAAAGATGAAAATTATCTTGTAAGATCCATTATTTGTGTATTCTTTCATTGGAAGGTCAACTCCTCTGCTAACCATCTGTTCACCTTAACTTTGGTATCCTCCTACGATACATGGGGCCTGATGAAGAGTGAACTCGGAAAAAGTTAGGCATTTTAACATTTTTGCCTTCAATACTAGATTTTATTTAATAATCAATGTCTAGATTTAAAACCTGGATACAGACTACGCTTAGAAAATGTTTGCTGGAAAGGTGAACTAAGCATTGATAGAATGCCTGTTTCCCAGATGTGGAAGCCTTTTTGGTTTGGGTCAAATGAACTTCAACCTCCTGAGGTAGAAACTCCACTGTGTCGGCCATCTCCCACCCAGAGCTGCTCTTATGGAGCACATCTAAACAGCCACATCGTTTTTACCTTCAATGTGTTGGTCCTCTTCACGACTGTGAATTTTCCTGGCCATTTCCACATTTTCTTCTGTCTCTACCATTCCTGGTGGATGCTCCATGCTTTCAACTCTTCCCTCAGGTTGGATCTGCTCCAAGTTTCCAAGACCTTCAGGAGTTTTATGAAGACAATCGTTCTTTACAGCTGTTTCCACAGGCTGGTTTCTGTCTAATATTTCTGGTGTCTCATTCTCTTTTGGAATTGTTTCTAGAAATTGGGACTGCTCATCTCCTCCTACTGTTTCTTGAAGTTGCTTCTCTTCAGCTGTTCCCACAAACTGACTTCCCTCCAATATTTCTGGAGATTCATTCTCTTTGGGAACTGTTTCTGGAAGTTGGAGCTGTTCATCCTTTCCTCCTGTTTTTTGAGGTTGTAGCTCTTCAGCTGTTTCCGGTGGCTGAATTTCCTCAGGTATTCCTAAAGGTTTCATCTCTCTAGCAGTTTGTGGGTTCTCAGTATCTTCCATTGTTCCAGAAGGGTCCCTCTCTCCCACTGTCCTCAAAGGCTGACTCTTGGCTTCTGCTGCTGAAGTTGTGGTTTCAGCATTTTCTTTCACAGGCTGAACCTCTGTCACTACTTCTGCATCTTTCTTCCTTTCTTCTCTTCCTGGGGTATCATCTTTGCCACCTGGTTGAGGGGGCTCAGACTCCTCAGTTCCCTCTAGAAGCTGAGTCTTCCCTAGTTGGTCTGCTACATCCTTTCCTGTGGAGGCCAGGGGCCGTTCACAGAGGGATTTAACACCATTAGCTGTAGATGCCGCAGAAATCTTGAGCTTTCCTAAAGGAAGAAGACTTGCTCTTTGTACATTGCCATAAAAAATAGATCCACTTCCCATTTTACGTGGTTTGGGTTGCACAAAGCAGGATCCACTTTCTGTTGTGGTTGAAAAGTACTCATTTGAAGTTACTTTTTGATCATTCATTTGAAAAGGAAAAAGAAAAGGGAAAACACAAATTATTGTTTAGGTTCTATCTTGAGAAAGTAATTGATATCAGGAAGTAGATTTAACAATTAAGACAGTCCCGGGTACACGTGAGTAGAGAGGATTGCCCCATGACCCTTATGTTCTTTAAGGCAAATCCCATCACTGTCCTCAGCTCAAACACTTCATCTTAAACTGTGAAGCCCTTCAAAACCACATTTGTATCTGGGTATCTGGGAGCACTGGGGTATGTTGTATTACTTATACAACTGCCCTGGAGGTTTGAAAGAATTTCCACATAAAATTTTTTTAAAAAGGAGAAAAATCAATATAAAAATAGAAAAGAAAAAAAAAAAAAAAAAAAAAAAAAAACCACATTTGTACTGGTACAAAGATAGATATATAGACCAACAGAATCAAACTGAGAGTTCAGAAATAGACACTCACATCTATGGCCAATTGATTTTTTTTTTCAAAATCTAGCACATTCATCATCGTATTTTTTAAAAATCCATTTTATTGATACATGTTAATAAAGCATACAATCCATCCAAAGTGTAAAATCAATGGTATTTGGTAGTTGTACATTCATCACTTCATTATTAGAGCATTGTCATTATTCTAATAATAATAACAAAAAACAAACAAAAATACCTCTACCTCTTAATAATCACCTCTCAATCTCTATGCTTCTCCTGCTGTACATAGTTGCTATTCTTTATCCATCTCTCTAATTTATTTATATTGATTTTGACAAGGCTGACAAGTCTACTCAATTGGAAAAGAATAGTCTTTTTAACAAATGGTGCTGGGAGAACTCAATATCCCTATACAAAAGCATGAAGGAGGACCTCATACCATATACAAAAATTAATTCAAAATGGATCAAAGACCTAACTTATAGAACCCAGACTATAAACTCCTAGAAGAAAATTTAGGGAAGCATCTTCAGGACCTCGTGTTAGGAAATGATTTCTTACACTTTACACACAACACACGAGCAACAACAACAACAAAGAGATAAATGGGATCTTATCAAAATTAAAAGCTTTTGTGCATCAAAGGACTTTATCACAAAAGTGAAACGAAAACCTACTCAATGGGAGAAAATATTTGGAAACCACATATCTGATAAGGGTTTAATATCCAGAATATATAAAGAAATCCTACAACTCAACAATCAAAAGACAAACAACCCGGGAAGCGGCTGTGGCTCAATCAGTAGGGCTCCCGTTTACCATGTGGTTAGCTGACCCGGTGAGCACAGGCAGCAAGGGGGGGATAAATGAATAAATAAATAAAATCTTTAAAAAAAAGACAAACAACCCAATTTAAAAATAGGCAAAAGAGGGAAGCGGCTGTGGCTCAATCAGTGGGGCTCCTGTTTGCCATGTGGGAGGTCCCGGGTTCGGTTCCCCGGGCCTCCTGGTGGGGGCGGGCCCACCCGCACGGCATGGTTGGCTGGCCCGGCAAGCGCAGGCGGCAGGGCGGGGATAAATGAATAAATAAATAAAATCTTTAAAAAAAAAAAAAAAAATAGGCAAAAGACCTGAATAAACATTTCTCCATAGAGGATATACAAATGGCTTTAAAGCACATGAAGGGGAGCGGGTGTAGCTCAGTGGTTTGAGCGCCTGCTTCCCCTATATGAGGTTCCAGGTTCAATCCCCGGTACCTCCTAAAAAGAAAAAGAAAAAAATGATAAAGCACATGAAAAGATGCTCAACATCACGAGCTAACAGGGAAATGCAAATCAAAACCACAAAGGGATACCATTTCACAACCACTAGATTGTCTACTCTAATACAAAAAAAAAAAAAAAGAAAAAGAAAATTACAAGTGTTGCAGAGGATGTGGAGAAATAGGAATAGTCATGCATTGCTGGTGGCAATGTAAAATGGTGCAGCCACTGTGGAAGACAGTTTGGCACTTCCTCAGAAAGCTAAGTATAGAATAACCATATGACCCGACAATGCCTCTACTAGGTATATACCCCAAAGAATTGAAAGCAAGGACTTGAACAGATATTTGCACACCAATATTCATAGCAGCATTATTCACAATTGCCAAAAGATGGAAACAACCCAAGGGTCCATAATAAAAAATGTGGTATATACATCTGTAGCAGTTTGATATTATTTATGAATTCCAAAAACAGATATTGGATTATGTTTGCAAACTCTCTAAATGAATTGCTACCTCATGAATTTTCAGTTTGGGGTATTTCAATTAACACTATGGAAGAAAAGGGCTACCTCTTTTTTTACCCACCTTCACCATTCTACCATCTCCCATGACACATTCACATTTACTTCCAATTCAGTAATTGTATATTAGTAATTAGTAATTATTTAAAATAGTAACTTTATTGTAACTTGGGTTATATCAATATTCAGCTAGATGTACATATAATGAATTGTCTACGATATGAAGAACGGAGCCATTTGGCTCCAAAGATGCTTTAATAAGCATCATTTAAAATGGTAAAGAAAACTTAAAAAATGAACTTATAGGCTGTAGATAAAAGCAATTTATGTACAAAGATGGAAAACACAGGCCCTGCTGTCTGATATCAGAGTCATGGTGAAGCCATCAGAAGCAGTAAACTGACAAAACACCACATATGTGATGAGTGCTGTGGGAGCTGCACACACACAGTGCAAGAAATCACTCAGAGTTGAGTATTACGGAATAGTATCTGCGAGTTGGAGGAGAAAGCAGGGGTGAGCATGGAGAATGAGAAAAGGATTGTGTGACTAGAGGGGAGGGCAGGAGCCAAATCACGAAGGGCCCTCTAGGTGGCGCTAACGAGCTTATATTTTATCCTGAAGGCTTGAAGAGCAACAGGAACTGTGAGCAGAGGCGTGAACTGATTAGAATTGGATTTTTAAAACCGCCCTCTAAAGAATGAATTAGAAGTGGACATCACAGAAGTCAAGGCGACCTGTGGGGTTAGAGAGAGGAGGACATAGAGGTAAAAAATGGCTGGACATCATGATTAGTTCAGGGGGTGGGGTGGGGGAGAAGGAGGGTCTAGGACAACACTGGATTCGGATGCTGTAAATAGGAAATATATGACGAACACATCTGGGCAGAGAGAGAGAGACATTAAGAGTTGGTTTAGGGCATGGTGAGATGGAGATGCCTGTAGATTGTGCATCCCAGTGGCAAAATCTCGGCATACCGATCTTGGCGGGAAGTACGTGTAAAAGGCTGGCACCCAACTATTTTACTGATACATTTGTTAGAGTCTTGAAGAAGGGGCAGTTTTCGCATAGAGGTTCCTGTGAGGAGGGGGGACGAGGGGGGTGGCATGTATGTGTGAGGCACGGTATCTGTTTCCGCACCCTGCCTCTCGGGGCCTGGGTTTGAATGCTCCTGTGGGAAGGAATTAGAAGCAGAGGCAGGAGAAGCAGAGTACAAGAACGATTCTGTGTGGGGACCATCCACAGGGCAGAACCGGGGAGATGGCTGTCCTCCTCCTCTCTCTCCTGCCTCATCCATGACTGAGCCTTCATATTACCAGCAAGTAGGACAACTTAAAGTGATTTTTCAGGTCCATAAAGAAATTCACTATGACAAGGCGATTCCATTAGATATCACACAAAGGATGTTCTGGCAATAATTACCTTTGGGTGTTAACAAGGAAATGTGTTAATTTCCTAATCACAGAGGTCTGTCAAATTGTATTTTCTGCTAAAGTAGTTATTACAGTGATTAGTACTTCCAGTTAAATGAGATGAACAATTTTCATCCAGCTGCATTAGCTGTGGGTGCATTTTAAAGGCATGTCTCTTCTAGAGTTGAAGGTGGTAAGGAAAAACGTCAGCACACCCAAAACATAGGCACACAATTTTATATTTTGAATATATTGTACTATCAGCCTAAGTCAAGTTATTTTAACGACCGAAACAAAAAGCTTTGTAAAAATTCATTTTTCCAATGGTGTCAGAAATGTCCAAGCAATCAATTTTTGCCATAGCTAGAACACTTATGCCCATCACTACAGTGTTGATTTTACTTTTTACGTACTTTTCTTAATCTTACTGGTAAACTGGAAGTAGGCAAATGTCCTTAACATAAATATTTTTGAAACATAACCTGCAAAGAGTCACCCAAGGTGAGAAGTACAAAAAGAAGGTTGCTGTCTCTAATCTTAGTCTTCCCCGTGTTACCTAAAGGAGATAAACATCTTTATAATGATTGCACTCATAAAAGAGAGAAAATGCTAGAAGTGTAGCAGCAAATTCATTTTGTAATTTATATTGATTAACTGTGCTCTAACTGAATTTTGAAATGGGTATTTTTTTTTATGATTCAAAAAAATTATATATATTCAGTACATTTAATTGAGAAATGTATGTTTTTATTCAAGTATGTTTTCTTTTTAGTTTTTAATTATTTTTCAATTATTAAATGTACAAAATAAAGTTTAAAAAAAAAAAAAGATGGATTTCTCCTCCCCCCTCATTGTTTGAGCTCCCTGACTGCTCCCTGTCTTCTTTTTAGGAGGCACTAGGAACTGAACCCGGGACCTTCCACATGGGAAGGAGGCGCCCAGTCACTTGAGCCACCTCCGCTCCCTCGAAATGAGTGTTTTGGAGGTAACTAATAGCTCAAAAGTTCTTTTTCTTGCATAGTAGAAGACAGCAATCTGTTCTAACAGGATAGAGATCTTATGACCTTGAGAACAATACCTAAAATGTAAGGGGTTTGAATCCCGGTTCCTTCACTTACTAGCCTTATTAAGCTTCTCTGTGCCTCAGTTTTATCATCTGTAAAGCAGGAACAGTATTAGTACCTAACCAGGGAGCTGCTGGGAGGATTACATGAGTTCTTATCTGGAAATCACTAGCACAGCGACTGGCACCCACTAAGTGCCAATCTTAGCCATGGCTCTTATTCTATCTCACTGCCCTAGCAAGGAAGAGATGATGATGGGCAAACAGAAAAATAAGGTGATTTCATTCATCCTAACACTCGTACATTTCTCTGAGGTAAAGTAGCCTACTCAGAAAAGAAAGATCAGAGGAAATAAATGAAAACAGTGGAAAACAAATGGCTGTTGCAAACCACCTCTCAAAACACAACAATAAAGCCTACAACTACCACTAAAACTTTCATTCAGGCACCAGATTTCATGGCTTCTGGAAAGTTTTTATACCAGAGCTGCTAAAAGAAGTGCAGTTTTCTGATCTATTTGACCTCCTCTCCCTTACCTTCAGCTGGAGCAGGACATTCCAGTCTGCTGGGTGAACCGATTCCTTCCTTTACATAACTGTGCAGCCTAGATAAAAAATTCCTAGCCCCTCTGGACCTCAGTTTCCTCTGTGAAATGAAGAATGTCTTGAATGCTTGTTAGAACTGATTGAAGCCATCATGTGTGTAAATGGTCCAACATGAGACCAGTCTTAATAAGTGAGGACGGGGGCAGATGTGGCTCAAATGGTTGGGTGTCCGTCTGCCATATGGAGGGACCTGGGTTCGATCCCCGGGACCTCCCGGTAAAATAAAAATATATATATAGAGAAGGCACATGGGCTGCCAGGCTGTGTGTGCTGGTGAGCCGCCAGGCCCCGGGAGCCATGCAGCAAGATGATGACGTAACAGGAGAGAGACGCAGGGGAGAGACAAGACGAGATGCTCCGAAAGCTCTGAAAACCAGGAACCGAGGTGGCGCAGGTGGCAGAACACCTCTCTCCTACATTGGAGGTCTCTAGGATCGAATCCTGGTGAAGACTGGAGGAGGAGGATGAGAAGAGATGGCAGGAAACAGACACAGAGAATTGCCCAGCGAAAGGACACAAAACAGCAAATGGGGAAGGGGGCATTTAAAATGGATAAAGTAAATAAATAAATCTTAAAAAAAAATAATAATAAGTGAGGACTGTGCAGTGGTGCCAAGCAGAAGGGTAACGGGGCCTGAATTCCAGCCTGGGGAACACCTGCAAGACGGGTGTGTTGGAGGGGGTATATATATTTTTTTTAATTTTACAAAGGCCTCCTGTGGGCTACCAGTGGTCCTGTCATTAAATTATGGTTAAATTAGCAACAGAAAGAATGAACCGCGACATTAAAAGGCCTTCAAAATGGCTCCCTAATCACTATGAAGTTGTAATGTTGTATTGTTACCATGATAATCTAACAACATGACTATCCATATATAATGGGGTAATATTCATAATGTTAGCAATGATTTGAATGAACTTGACTGGTATTAATAAAGGCCACTGGTAGCTTTTACATAAAGAAAGAGTTTATTCTCTTTGTTGACTCTGATTTCATCTATTCATAAAGTATTCATCAAGTGCCAGCTCTGGGCTGGACATGGGGGTCATGGCAGTTAACAAGGAAGATCTGGTTCCTGCTCTCCTAGAGCTCACCATCTGCAGGGAAATTCAAATAATAGCCACTGACCTCCTTAAGTACAACCTGGTACCTATGCACTACCAGGTACCCCAGGACCTTCACATGCTCTGTTCACATGGTTTGTGACTCCCCAACATACTACCTTTTTTTTTTTAATACATTTTATTTTTTTTAATACTTAGATTACATAAATGTTACACAAAAATTATAGAGATTCCCATATGCCCCACCTCCCACACCTCCCACAACCTCCCACATAAATATCATTCATTAGTGTGGCACATCACCCGCAATGGATATACACATCCTGGGGCTTTGCCATTAAGCACAGACCATAGTTCACAATGTAGATCACACTCTCTGCCACACAGTTCTGCATGGTATATGCTGATATAAAATGGCCCCCAAAACTACCTTGAAGCGGAAGAAGGTACAACACCATCTCTCCTAGCCCTCTAACTTAAAATTCAGCAAAAATTTTTTGTCCACAAACAGGAGACTTTCTATGTCTAACCTGTATTATTATGTATTCAATATTGTGGACAGCTGCAAAATGTCCATATCTGCAGTTGTTTAAAGATTTGTGTTTTCTGAACCCTACATTTAATCAAATCATACCCTTCTCTGGGCTTAATCCTTTGGTGCTCATTACCTCTCTGGATTCTGTTATAAATTGACCATGCACTAATTTGTTGTGACAGCTAAACTAATAGAGCCTTTGTGGTAAGCACGGGTGTGACAGGCACACAAAGAAACTAAACACTAGGCAACATTACAGGAGGGATTAGAACTAGAGCTAACATGCCTGGAATTCACTTATTGTGGAAGCTTTTCAACACAATTTATTACCCTAATCAGAAATGAAAAGGTGCTACCCCGCCAGGAAAAAAATCATTGAGGTCAATGTTTCCTACTCCATGGGCTATGACATGTCAGACATCCCAAAGACTTCCCTGGCCTAACTGCTGGGTTTTCTAGAGAATCAACCAGAAAGGGGCATGCTGGTATTTTCCCTTGCTTCTGTCATTTCTAGGTTCCTGTAGCTTTTGAGCTTTGAGAACCAGGTCTGTAGCAAGTCAGCTCCAAGGGAGGAGTCTAGTCATCATCCTTCTAATCATATTATGCTTTAGCCTAATTTCAGGCTATCCTTTATCCATCCATCTAGCAAACATTTATGGAGCTACCAGACAAGCTACACTAGATGCTTTTGCACTTTGCCGACATCAAAGAGCGTGAAAACACTGTCCGGTATACCTTGGTACAAATGCTAATCCCCAAGTGCGCATTCTTATAGTGGGTAGAAATAATGGGGCCCTCATTTTAAAGACTGGTTAACTTATACAATATCCCATGTAATTGAAGTATAAGATCATCAGCCAAAAAAATTCAGACAAATTTTTTTTAATAGAACTACTTGAATTTATATACCTAAAGTTAGTTTTGAACACCACAAAGTAAATGCTATAAAGTTGAACCTAATACTGAAACTAAACTATATCCACACAAGAACCTGTAGTTGGAACGATACTTCTGGAACACTTAATGAGCTCACACGGAGATGTGGGGCTAGTACCTAGAGGAGAAGCTGATAGTTAAGAGCTACAGAGCCTTGTTTCAAGCCATGACCAATAGCTGCCTCTTTTAAATATGCTTTCCAATTTTTTTTTTATTTTAGACTCTTAGAAGATAAGCTTTTTTTTTTTTTTTTTTTTTTAAAGATTTTATTTATTTATTCATTTATCTCCCCCTTGCTGCTTGTGCTCTCTGGGTCAGCTAACCACGCCGTGCGGGCGGGCTTGCCTTCACCAGGAGGCCCCGGGAACCGAACCCGGGGCCCCCCACATGGTAAACGGGAGCCTCACTGATTGAGCCACAGCCGCTTCCCAGAAGATAAGCTTTTATTTCAAAATGCCATTGCAAAAAAAAAAAAAAAAAAAAAATGCCGTTGCACAAAACATCACTTTTTAAACTATCAACAGTATTTATTACTGAATAAGACAGTTCATTGTCTGATGTTCATTATTGGCACATGGAGACCTAGCATTTGGGAAGAAACCCATTCCATCAAATCAAAGCCACCTCATCTGAATAAGAAAGAGAGGAGGGAAAGTGAAGATTAGGTCTCTGGTAGATAAAAATTCTGACTCTTAGCAACCTAACCAGGCCTCGCACACTATGCTTCCCTTAGAATATTGAGAACTTAACTCTGTGTGCAACACTGTGCTGACAGCTTTATATGGATTATCTCATTAAATTTTCCCAACCACCCTAAAAGGTAGGTCTATTATCCCCATTGTGCACTTGTCTAGGAAGAGTGCACCTCTAGTGAGTGGAAGAGCTCAGCTTTGAGTCCAAGGACACTAGATTCAACTGTTCTAAGATTTAGATGGTTTAAGACCTTGCTACTCAAAGTGTGCTCCCAGAACCCACACCATCTTTTCTCCGTCTATTTCCAGCAACCACACCTTGTTCCTGTGCATACCAGCATTGTCTGACTTATTTCACCCACCTTCTTCATAAAGTCTAATTTCTGTGAGTTTTCCCTGTTAATGTGGGTTTTTTTTTTTTTTTTTTTCAATCTCCATCCTTAAAGGGCAAAACTCTGACACCCTTGAATATATAAAAGAGAATGAACTCCAGAGTCTGAAAGCAGTTTCCAGCCCTAGGACATGTAGCTTAGGTACTGGCAAGAGAGTAACACCCAGCTGGAGAGCAACACTCTGGTATTTCACTTAAAAAAAAAAAAATTACTACCTAGTAATACCAACACTTTACACTCCAGGATTTGAAGCCTTGCCAAGTCTGATGCTTTTTATCACTGTTGGTGAGACTTTCAGTAACTCCCACAAGTATTCGATTTTTTTTTTAATGATGTAAAACATTAACACAGAAGTGAAACCGTACACATGAGCTTACAGCATCATAACTTCACAGTACATAATAAAGCTTTGTTTTTCTGTGTTGACCTTTTCCTGCAGGACTGGCGCTTCTTCATAACCTAACACTCTCTTCCCAACCCCAGCATAGGCAACGTTACCTTCCATTCTTGCCTATTCCTTAAGCCTTGATTCCTACTCCATCTCTGCTTACCCTCCTGAGTCCCCGTCTCTATCAATCCATCCATTTACCCAGCCACCTGCTCAACAGATATTTATTGCATTTTCCCTATGTGTAAGGTCACACAAGTCCCTGGCAGAACCGGGACAAGACCCTGGGTGGAACTGGAGGTTGTGAAAAGAACATGTACTTTGGAATCAGATTCACTTGGGCTTAAGCCCTGGGCTCCATCACTCACTAGCCCTGAGACATTGGACAAGTTATTTAACCTCACTCAGCTTCAGTTTCCTAGCTGTATGTGATGACATTAATGTTTGCATTATAAGGCTAATGTGGGGATTAAATGAGACCATGGGCTAAAGTAACTGGAACCAAGCGGGCGCTCACTACCTGGCCTCTCCTGATGTCTGTTCCTTGCCCATATCTTGATACAGCTGCAGTAATGTCTGGAAGTCTTGAGTATTAGGAAGAGATTTGTTCATTTTATTATTATTATTATTTAAACAATTTATTGAAGTATATCATTCATACATGGCCATACATAAACTATAAGTGTTCAGTAAACATGGTGAACTTACAAAACAAACATGCATAACATCATACAGGGCTCCCACACATCATCCCCCCCCCCATTATTTTATTATTGATGAGGGTATAAATTGGTACAACCCTTATGTAAGGCATTTAGGCAGTTATCTATCAAAAGTTTAAGTGCAATGCGAATATTCTCACTGTCCTGATTTTGTGATAATCAGGGTAGGCTAAACATTCGCTACATTAGAAACCATGCATGTGTCCCCAGACCTAGTTTTTCTCCCTAGGTGTGGTTTTTTAGAATGCTGGTGATAAACTAAGCCTGATTTATTATATGACCATCCTGTATGGGAAAAGATTGTAACTTTGGGTATCTTTGGTCAACCTTAAGAGATATAGCAGGGGGACGGATGTGGCTCGGGTGGTTGGGCATCCATCTCCCATGTAGAGGGACGGGTGGGGTGGTGTAAAAATGGATAAAAGTAAATAAATAAATAAATAAATCCTTTAAAAAATGTATAGGGGAGGAAGATTCAGACTATAGTTAGTAGTAATACTTTGACGATGCTCTTTCATGATTTGTTAACAAATGTTTCACAATAATGCAGGATGTTTGGGGGTGGTGGTGATATGTGGGAGCCCTGTATGATGTTATGCATGTTTGTTTTGTAAGAGCACAATGTTTACTGAACACTTATAGTTTATGTATGTTCATGTATGAATGATATACTTCCATAAATTGTTTTTTTTAAAAAAAAAGAACCCCTGCCCTAAGGGAAGTCAGAGACAGCTGGCCGTATTTCTGATGCTTTTGCATCAGGCCTACTTTATGGCATATGTTTAAGCTGTGATTAAAGAACCCTTTAAAATAAATGAAATACAAATTACTCCTAAAAAAAAAAAGTTTAAGTGCAAATACAATTTGAGCAGTAATGTCACTTCTGGGAAATCAGCCTACAGATACGCTTCCACACAAGCAAAATGACATATGTGCAAAGGAATTCATTGCAGATATAAAAAAGGAGGAAGAAGTTCTCTATACATCAATATGGAAAGGTCTTCATATAGTTATGGGAAAAAAACCAGACGAAGAACAGTGTGCATAGTACACTACATTTTATGAAGAAAAATGGGAGATGAAAATAATATTTAAAATGTATAAAGAAACTGGAAGAATATACTTTTTATTTTTATTTTTTTACCGGGAGGTTCCGGGTATCGAACCCAGGTCCCTCCATATGGGAGATGGACGCCCAACCATTTGAGCCACATCCGTCCCCCAGAATATACTTTTTAAAAAGCCCACTAATAATAGTGTTTATCCATGAAACTAAGCAAGTAGGAGGGGTACTTTTCACTATATGCATTTTTCAAATGTTTTCAAATCTTTTTGAACCAGGTAAATATGTTACCTATTCCAAAAGTTAAATTAAAAATGCCTTTCTTGCCATCCACAAACACAAGAAGTTCAAATTCAAACTGTCCTATTCTCCTTCTGGAAAGAAAAGCCTCTGTCCTCACACTTATCAGGGCATTTAGTAAGATCTATTGTGCCTCCACTGCTCACCAGTGCTGTTTTACAAATACTTACTTACAACCATAGGCTAAGTATCCACCTCTGTCCCTCTCCCAGCCTCCAGTCAGTCTTCTTTGGAGGTGATGTAAAGAAGCTAGTGGGCTCCTGGTGAAGGCAAGCCCGCCTGCACGGCGTGGTTAGCTGACCCAGCGAGCACAAGCAGCAAGGGGGGGATAAATGAATAAATAAATAAAATCTTTAAAAAAAAAAAAAAAAAAAAAGAAGCTAGTGGGGATTCAGAGTGTCTGATGGACCAGACCAACGTCTCCATCTGATCAATAATTAGATGGAGTTTATGATATACTCACATTCCATTTTAATTAGCTGTGTGTGCTACCAGGCCTATCACAAAGATTTGCAGAGCAGTTTCTGTGTACCAGGCTCTAGAGCAGGCACAGAAACACAAGACTCAGTCCGGCTTAAAAGAAAAAAATATCCGTAAAAGGAAAAGCCTATAAAAATTAATTTTGAGTCAATGATGTTTATTCTTCTATTACAGGGGGAAATTATTTCCCTATTTAAGACTGAAACATCACTGTGTGAAAATATTGGTTGAAGCCTGGAGGTATCCGCAGTACAAAGGACAATTCACATAACTGCATGAAATTCAACCCTCATCCTTTTGCCTAGGCAGCTAGTGAAAGCTCAGGTTAGAACAAACAAACAATTATAGCTGTCAGTGGAAATGTACACATTAACCTAGCAATGAATTTGTCAATAATTACCATTGATTTACTTTGTCCATATTGGTTCTTAAGCCATAAAATCTCAGGAAGGAGAAGTCTGCCAGAAGTGGATGACATTCATATTAGAAAGGAGGCGAGCAGTTGGCCATACACGATGGCAATGGGCTGGTAGCCCGGGAGGAGGATTCGGATGCACCATCTCTGTTTAGAGACCTTTGGGCACATTAAAGCCTATGAAATCAATAAAACCTTTGTGTTCTATCAGGCCTCAGGGCACTGATAAAACAGAAATTGCCTTAATATTTAGAACTTGCTTCTACAAACACAAGAAATTCCAAGCTTAATCTGTCCAACTGTCCATTTGGAAAGATAAGGCATTAGTAAATCTCTATGTGTTACTACTGTGTGCCAGGCACTGTTCTACTTTGAGTAGTACTGGGTAATTATTTTCAAACCTAAGGCCAGTCTCCACCTCTGCTCCTACCCCTCCCCAGTCAGTCTTCTTTAGGGGTGATGGAAAGAAGCTTGAATGGAATTCTGAGTATCTGAAGGACCAGAGCAAACATCTCCACATAATTAGTAAAATAGATTATTCCTTCTCAACCTACTCTCTGCCTAACCAGTGGCTCCTGTCTGATTTAAATTTTTTTTTTTTTAAGATTTTTTTTATTTATTTATTCATTTATCCCCCCCCTTGCTGCTTGTGCTCGCTGGGTCAGCTAACCACGCCGTGCGGGCAGGCTTGCCTTTACCAGGAGGCCCCGGGAACCGAACCCGGGGCCTCCCATATGGTAAACGGGAGCCCTACTGATTGAGCCACAGCCGCTTCCCTGATTTAAATTTGAACCTAGAAAATAAGTACCTTCATATTTTAGTATTAGAGGATTTTAGAGCTGTAAGAAATCTTAGAGATAATCTAGTACAATCCCATTATTTTATGATTCTTTTATCTGTAGGCTAATACTGTATCATGTACAGCAGTTCTTGAGCCAGTTAAAGAAAATTCAGGATGGCAGAACTATAAACACAAATCCAATCTACAGGCTAATTCATGTATTTTTGTTACAACCCATGAAGTTCAAGGTTCATATTAAGAATTTAAAAGAATCTATTATGATATGAGGATTATATCACAACTCAAAAATACAACAAAATGTGCTCAACAAATGGGAGGTTTGAAATTTTTTTCCAAAGGACAAAAAGTGTTTATTTATAGCTCTATGGGAGGACACTGGAAATTTCTCTACAACTATCCATGATTCTGCTTAAAGGTTAAGGTTAATTGTCCACCAAATATTCCTAGTTAAAATTCAGAAGCAAATATTAACTTGATGTTTTACTGACTTTTATTTAGGGATTAAGTAGTCCTTATTATTATTTCTTTTGTTGTATACATAGTGGATGATCACATCTAATGGGGATCCAGAGTGACTTGAGGCAAAAACAGATTTAAATCTAGTTATCAGGGTGGGCTAAACATTCGCTATATTAGAAACCATGCATGTGTCCCCAGACCTCGTTTTCCTCCCTAGGTCTGGTTTTTAGAATGCTGGTGATAAACTAAGCCTGATTTATTATATGTCCATCCTGTATGGGAAAAGACTGTAACTCTAGGTAGCTCTGGTCAACCTTAAGAGATATAGCAGGGGGCTATATCTGGTTGGCGTCCATCTCCCATATGGAGGGACCTGGGTTTGATCCCCGGGACCTCCTGGTAAAAATTTAAAAAATATATAGAAGGTGCGTGGGCCGCCAGGCCCTGTGCGCGGGCGCACCACCAGTTCCCGCGAGCCACACAGCAAGATGATGACATAATAGGAGAGTGACACAAGGGAGAGGCAAGATGAGACGTACCGAAAAACCAGCAACTAAGGTTGCGCGGGCAGGATGCCTCTCTCCTACATCAGAGATTCCAAGGATTGAATCCCAGTGAAGACAGGAGGAGAAGGATGAGAAGAGAGGGCAGAAAATGGACACAGAGTTGCCCAGCGAATGGACACAGAAACAGCAAAAACGGGGGGGAGGGGGAAGGGGTGTAAAAATGGATAAAAGTAAATAAATAAATAAATCCTTAAAAAAAAAAAAATTTTTGTATGTATCCAAAAAAAAATAATAAAAAATAAAAGAAGTCACCCCTCTAAAAAAAAAAAAAATAAATCTAGTTATCAGAAGCTGGTTTAATTAATAAGTATCATTAAGATCTGGGTTCAAAGCCCAGCTCTGACTCTTAGGAGACTTTTGATCATGGGCAAATTATTTACTCTTATCTGTAGACAGGGATAATCATAATATTTAGTCATTGCATTGTCATAAGGATTAAATATTAAGTGAAATAAATCATTTGTTGCATAAGTAATTATTCAACAAATAATTACTGGACCCATTGTGTGTCAAGCACAGTTAGGCACTGGGGTACAGTGAATGGACGCATGTAAAGGGCACTGAGTAAACCTGGACTGTTTTTACGTAAAAGCACACACACACCAGCTTGGGGTTCATAGATTTAAAGAAGTTTAAAGCTGCACAAACAGGAATGAATTATTTATCAGGCCTCCAAGATCATCGAGTTGAAATGTGGACAAACATGCAATAGTATCCTGTTACAAGAAAGTATTGTCTGATCAAGGATCAGAAGCAAAATACACTTGTTGATTGATCCAATATGTGTATTGAGCAGTACATGTAGCAAATTTAATTTTCTATACACTAATACTGGTTGTAAGGCATATTAACATTTCTTCCAGAACAATATCTTTGAAAACTTGGAACAGCAATGAAGACATAAATAAAAAATAAAAAGAAAATAAAAGATTATGAATATGTTGATGGGTAGTAACATTGATGAAAACAAGGTTATTATTTTAAAATTATTATTCTATTCCACACTATTCTATTATTATCTCTTATATTATTATTCCTATTCCACCTATTGGATACTTTTGCCCCACCCCCAGACTAACATTCCCTGATATGAATATTTTCATCAGTTTTAAATCTAGAGTGAGGATTTAGAGTGGTACTTTTTTTTTTTTTTTTTAAGATTTTATTTATTTATTCATTTATCCCCCCCCTTGCTGTTTGTGCTCGCCGGGTCAGCCAACCACGCCGTGCAGGCGGACCCGCCCCCACCAGGAGGCCCCGGGAACCGGGCCGGGGCCTCCCATATGGCAAACGGGAGTGGTACTTTTTAAACCAGGATGCTATCCCCAGGGTATCTGGGTCATGGCAGGGGATAAGAGAATCCAAGATAATGTAGCATAGCTTCCTGAAGTATCAGTTATTCCTCAATTTTTCATATTGAAACCAAGTAAAATATATTATGGAAGAGAATGCAAAATCCACCTGATTTCAGAAAGTGCAACATGAAATACTGAAGTAACTGCTCTTGGCACTGATCTCTTTAGAGCATTTTGGGGAGTCAAGAGGCCCTCTTCTCTTCAGGGGAAAGGTTAGCAAGCACCATACTTTAGGAATGATTTTCCCCCCATTTTTTCAGTGACAGAGGGTTTGGAATCACTTTTATACGTGGTTTTAAGTTTCTGCCTATTTCCAAACTTTTTATTGCTTTCTGCTAACTACTGAAGCTAGAAACGAATTATCATACACCACAAAGTGCCTGCAACACAACATATTTCTGACTAGAACATGATGGCTGAACTTTGAAACAGCTGTGTGCTCCTAAATCAGAGAGGAAGACATTTCTGTTATTGGAGTAATTGTCACAGTGCTAAAGTAAGACCTATGAAAAGCAATGAACTACAGAATCCTATTTCCCCTAAAGTTAGCCTGGAAGAAGACTGCAAACTAGCTTGAAGGAATTTGCTTAACCTCCAAGACTTTGTCGGAAATGTTAGCCATTCAAAACGTTAGACCTCTGCTCTAAAACCCAGTCATTCTCCAGTGCATCAATCTCTTTTTATCTTTTCCACAGTACTTATCGCTGTCGGGTATTATCTCAACATTTGTTTAACTTGTTTATGGTCTGTCTCTTCCACCCCCACCCCCCAAAAGTGAGGTCCCCAGTATCTCCAGCATTTAGCCAAGGGCCAAGCTCAAAATACATTTGTTGAATTTCTTTACAAGATTCAGTGAGGATGACTTTATCAAATACATATTCAAGAAATATATAAATTGAGAATACGGGGCGGTGTTTGACCTCTCTAAAAGCGCAGGAACCTATGGACGGAGTGAAGGGCAGCCTGTACTCAGCATCTTTTGTTATTTCCCATGCTCAAATGCTGACCCGAGGGCAAGGGGGAGGTCTAATTAGAGAAACGGGTATCGTGTCTCTATTTACCACCAGACACTAATGGTTCCGAGTGAATTTGCACCTTTATAACCTTATATTTCGTACTTTTAGGCGGTTATATAGGCCTAACCCTATGTAGGCTTTAACGTCAATTCCCTGCGATTAAGTCAGCAGACCGAGAAACCCCAGGTCGGGGCCGGTCCCGCAGCGCGGGCGGGAAGCCCACCCAGACCGCCGCACCTGCGTTATTACGCGCAGCGCGGCTCCAGCTCTCGGAAACGAGTCGCGCTTCGCTCAGGGTTAGCCTCCCCAGCCACCCCCGAGGGGCGGGGCCAACACGAGTCGCACCTTTTGGACCCCCAGGGAGTGAGCGGACCCGAATTCCGGGGCTGGGCTAGGTCCCCTGCTCACCGCTGAGGACCCTGCTGGCGTCGCCGGTCTTGTTTAGGGCACTGCTGGAGCAGCCCATCGCAGCGCCGCAGCCACAAGGAGGGGGCTCCGGGAGGGCGAGCGCAGCTACCTGTCCTAGCCCGGGGGTAGTCTGCCACCTAGCCGGGATCCCGCGCCAACTGCACCCGGAGCCGATAGAGTTCCTCCAACTCTCCCGGCTGGCGCCCGCGGGCGCAGAGCGCAAGCGCACAGTGGTGCGCAGCGAGGGGGCGCGCACCTGCACAGGGAAGGGGACGCGGCGGTGGTCAGAGGAGCTGGAGAGGGGAGAGAGGAATAGAACGGAGGGCGAGGAGGCAGAACAGAAAAGGGCCAGTAGAACGAAGGACCCCGTTGAGGAGAAGGTGGAGGGTATGGTAAAGGCACCCGAAACAGGGAGAGGGAGGGAGGTCTGGGGGCAAGGGCAGAGGGCTGGGCGGAATCAGCACTAAGCACTGGGGCGCCGAGGACAGGAGGCTTTTGTAGCCAGCGGCAATTGATTGGTAGGCGAGTTTTGCGGTGACGGTTTTAT
This sequence comes from Tolypeutes matacus, assembly GCA_026826555.1. Lineage (NCBI taxonomy): Eukaryota > Metazoa > Chordata > Mammalia > Cingulata > Chlamyphoridae > Tolypeutes > Tolypeutes matacus. The sequence continues at coordinate 45,585,545 of JAKSZT010054487.1, read as the reverse complement.
TCTCTTACATAACTATGGTGAAATTGCCACAAGGAAGTTTAACATTTATATAGGTCTGTTAGTTAACCCGCCGCCCATATTCACCTTTTTTTCATTGTAAATTTATATACGTGTTTGTGGACTATTTTCCGTCTGGATCCAATCCAGAACCACACGCTGCGTTTAGTTGCCTTGCCTCTACTTTCCTTTATTCTAGAGCAGTCCCTCAGTCTTTCATGACCTTGACTTTTTTTTTTTTTTTTTTTTTTTTTCAAGAGAACAGGCCATTTATTTTGTAGAACATTCCTCAATTTGGTTTTGGCTATTTTTCCTCATGACTATATTTAGGTGATTACGTTTTGGCCGGGATACACAGACATGATCTTTGTGCTTATCACCGCTTGCTATCAAGAGGCATGTGATCTTAGTTTGCTCTATTATTGGTGTTAATTTTGATCACTTAGTTAAGGTAATGTCTGCCAGGTTTTTCCACTGTAAAGTTGCTGTTTTACCCTTTGTAGTGAACAAGTAATTTATAGGGAGATGCTCTGAGACTAAGTATCTTGTTTCTTATAAAACTTTCATCTGCTAATTTTAGCGTACATTGATATTCTCGCTTGGGTTAATTATTACTATGATTATTATCAGATGGTGATTTTCAAATCACATTGTTCCTTTTACATTTATTAGGTGGTATTCTACTGTAATGAAGTTTTCCTTCATTTATTAATGTCAGTAAAGACTCATGAATTCTTATATTATTCAATGGGCTAGGATATTTTACCATCATTATTTATTTTTATGCTCAAATTGCCTAAAATTTGACCAGCAGAAGGCCCTTTAAGCTGGCTTTAGAGTTCTTTGACATGTCCCCATCGTTGTTCTTGAGCATTTCCTTACTTTCTGGCAGATAGATGGATAGATAGATAATCTTATATCCCTGATTTCATACTACTACCTCCAATTCCAATATAGCAATACACACCACAAGGTACATCCTACTCTTACCCCTTTCTATATTTTTAATTCCCTTCTCCATGAGTGAGAAACCTGGCTCCCATTATCCCCAATATATTTAGTTATTTGCTCAATTCTAGAATGTACAGAAAGTAGTTTTAGAATTGCTAACCCATACCATTGCAGAAAATAAATCTACTAATTAGACTACTAATCAATATCAGTTTACAGTTTTTCCTGTCTTTAGACGGAAGGAATATAGTTAAAATACTGTTTAAAAGTTACTTGGGTTAGTTCTGTCCTCCCCATCAGAGTACTTAAGTTATTATTTAAGATACAGATAACTTCCTTTGTTTCTGTTTGGATTCCAAGTTAATTTTTCCCCATTCTTGTTTTCGTTTTATTTTTGATTATGGAAAACATTAACATCATTCCAAAGGTAAAAACTGAAAGGGAAAAAAAAGTATATCCAGAGAAGTGTCTCTTGCCCTAGCCCACAAGTTTCACTCAAACCCCTGCCAACATCCACTAGCCATAGGAAATCAAACTGTTTCTTTTTGCAAAGATAAGCAGACACGTCTTTTCTTTTTTCCTCAGTTTTCTTACACAAAAGGCAGCATACTATAAATAATCATTTGTTACTTCCTTTTCTCACATAACAATATGTTTTGGAAATCACTCCATATCATATTCTTTAAAATATTTATTTATTTATTTATTTATGGAGGTCCAAGGGAGCGAACCTGGGTCCCTCCATATGGCAGATGGATGCCCAACCACTTGAGCCACATCAGTCCCCCACATATCATTCTTTTTTCCTGTTGTATATCACTCATGTGGATGTACCATAATTTATTTCAACCACTTTTCTATGAATGAGCAGTTAGATTGCTTCCAGTATTTTGCAGTTACAAACAATACTTCCTTCCTTCCTCCATCTCTCTCCTACTTCCTCTCCTTTTTGTTTCTCCCTTTCTCTTCCTATCTTCCTTCTCCCTCTCCTTCCTCCACTTCTCTTTCCTTCCTTCTTTCTTTCTCTCCCTCCCTTCCTCACTTTCTTTCTTGCTTCCTTTTTTTCTCCTTCTCTCTCTTTGTTTCCAGCATTTTTTTATGCTCTGAAAAATGAGATTAAATAAGGGCTAGTGAAAAAATCATGGCCTACAGCACTTTAGTAGTACATATATACTAAAATTTTTGCTATACACCCAATCACCTTCCCCCTCCTCCCCGAGATCACTTGTTGTTGTTGTTTTTGCTTGTTGTTTGCACTTGTTGTCTGCTTGATGTTTGTCATCTTTAGGAGGCACCAGTAACCAAACCCAGGACCTCCTATGTGGGAAGTAGGCGCTCAACTGCTTGAGCCACATCCGCTCCCTGCTCCTTTGTTTTTGCTCATTGTATGCTCGTTGTGTTGTTCATTTTTTTGTTGTCTGCTTTTGTTTTTTTGCTCTTTTTTTTTTTTTTTTTCATTGTCTGCTCATTGTTTTTGCTTGTTGTCTGCTCGTTGTTTGTCTTCTTTAGGAGGCACCAGAACCCAGGACCTCCCATGTGGGAGGCAGGAGTTCAACTGCTTGAGCCACATCTGCTCCCCTCCAATCATCTTTTATTTCATATTTGTATCCATTTTTGTCTGCTTCTCTCCCCCACCTCTTCCATAGCAGACTTAGGGTGTTGATAGGAGATCATGTAGTAGTAGAAATATCAAGAGAAGTAGTCATGCTCTCATTGTCACATAGACAAGGAAAACTGATATTTGCTAACTGTTAACATGTCCTTGCATTATAAAAACAAAAATAAACAAAATAAACTTTATTTTAATATTAAACTAAGAAATAAATACTGAAAACAGAAAAATAAGATAAAAACAAGGGGAAGGAAATTGTAGATTATTTGAGGGTCATCTATTTTACTTCTCTAAACCTTTGTTCTGGGGATTTAATTATTTTCATGGTAAACAAACAAGTAACCAGAAAAACCGGATTGTGATTTCAGGTGAATAGACAGCAAAAGATTCTAAATGCTTATGAGAGCTTATTTTACAAGGACCTTATTTTTATCCAAATGGTATTAAATGCAGAGAAAAATTTTCTCTAATTAGATTTGCTTCTCCAGTTTCAGTTATCCTATAGTTATCAGCATGATGGAATTATAATTAGTAATGTATAACAACAAAACAACAATTTCACAGCACTTTCTAGCTTTAAAAATTATTTCGGGGAAGCGGCTGTGGCTCAATCAGTAGGGCTCCCGTTTACCATATGGGAGGCCCCGGGTTCGGTTCCCAGGGCCTCCTGGTGAAGGCAAGCCCGCCCGCACGTCGTGGTTAGCTGACCCAGCGAGCACAAGCAGCAAGGGGGGGATAAATGAATAAATAAATAAAATCTTAAAAAAAAAAAAAAAAAAAAAAATTATTTCGTAGGGAGCATGGGTAGCTCAGTGGTTGAGTGAGCATCTGCTTCCCATGTGTGAGGTCCCGGGTTCAATCCCTGGTGCCTCCTAAAAAAAATAAAATTGAAAAAAAAAGATTTCATATATATTTGGTATGCACAACAGCTTCATGTGGTAGGTAAGGTTGGTATGGTCCTTTTCACTTTACAGATGAGAAGACGCTGGCTCAGAGAGGCTCATTGACAAAGGTAATACAGTTAGAAAGCAAGAAATTTTTGTAATGACTCCATCATGGGTTTTCCCAAGGAGCTGCTTCTAAAATATTTGGTTAACAGGCTAGAGTTCACCATCTACAGAGATGTCATAAAATCTTCAAGCAAATTTACTTGCATGTGTCAAGCTTCAGTTGCAGATCACAAAGGCCACTCTATTTTAAGCAGAATCAGATGCCTATGCATTTATAGGAAGAGCTTGAGAAGCAGGCTCGGGGCTGGCCCACTACAGAGCAGGCTGACAGGGACTGCTACCTCTTGCCACCACCAGAAAACCAGAGTATCACAGCAACCCATTATACTAAAATTTCAAAAACTGACTCTAAAGAATATAAAATTGCTGAAGATCAACCTCTGTAGATACCATGATTACTCTTCAAAGAGTGCCACATCTCTATAGTAAAGTAGTCAATAAAATACTTTGGATTCTTTGTATCCAAGAGTATAAAAAAAAACATATATCCCCATGGAGGAAAAAGGGAAAAAAAAAAAATGGGAGAGTTTCTGTGGCCTATTTTTAATCCAGTATAGCAGGATTTTGAGAACAAAACTGTCACAGTGTGGAAGATTCCCAGTCTGAACAGAAAAAAGGTATGGGAGAAATATACTTAATTCTTTATTATTGCAGATGCAGGAAGGGTAGAGATGAATAGGTAGCCTTTGTTCTCTCTTGTCCTCTAAAGGTTCAGAAATTAAACAATTTAATTTAATTCTGTCCTTCACTCTCCCCACATTTGTGAGCATGTTTAATGACCAAGGTGACTGTTAAGAATGTGAAGGCTGAGTCAGAAAAATTGAGTCCCAAATCCCTAATGGCTTCTTCCTAATCTGGACATTGACTAAGAATAGTTGATGATAATTAATATGATAGATTTAACTGCTTGACAATAAGGCAATAGGCCAGTGTACTGAACTAATGACTATCAGATGAACTTGTTACTGTTTGCTCCAACAGGAAATACCGCCTGTTACTTTTGAATCTCATAACAAGTAAAAACCAGAAGTACATTAAATGCAGGTGCCTGCAGTGTTCTCAGAAACCTGCAGCAGCAATTTTGGTGAAAGAAAAGCAAAAGAGAGTCCTATCACATTTGCCTGTTGGTATTGTTTTTAATTTTATTATTAGTAGTTTTTAAATTCAGGGAGCAATTTAATAGAACAGTCCCAGATGGGTAGGCTGAAACCAACACCTAATAAAGACAAAAGCCTGGGAAGCGGCTGTGGCTCAATCAGTAGGGCTCCCGTTTGCCATATGGGAGGCCCCGGGTTGGGTTCCCGGGGCCTCCTGGTGAGGGCAAGCCCGCCCGCGTGGCGCGGTTGGCTGGCCCAGCGAGCACAGGCAGCAAGGGGGGGGGGGGATAAGAATGAATAAATAAAATCTTAAAAAAAAAAAAAAAAAAAAAAAAGACAAAAGCCTTGTCTATGGGGAATTTTGGATAATACTTGGAGAAATATTATACTATGCATAAACCAAACTGAATTGTTTTTACAAATGTTGTAAAGTTTCATACAGTAAAATGTTTTTCTACATGTACTTAAGTTTCACAGCAAGAGTGGCATAGAATTCCTAAACATAGAAGAGAGCATTCATGCAAGATATCTAATTCCTTGATATAATAATGCATACAACAATTCAAAGTGATTACATATGATTACAACTAGGGCTATTTTGTTTTTAAATCATTCAGAAATGCTACAGAGTGAGTAGGAGCAAGAAAAAATAAAATAACGTCTGGATGGCAAAGTCATTCCTCAAAGCACATGTTTCCTGAATTAATTATGATTTTCCAACTTACAAAAAGTTGAACACCCATTAGGTGGAAACACCCATGCTTTCTACCTAAATTTACAACTGTTACCACTTTGCTCCATTTGCTAAACTTACCTAGTCCATCTACATATATTATTTGGACAACTTGGAGCGAAGTTACAGACATCATGACACTTCCCCTAAATACTTCAACCTACATCTCTTGAGAACATTTTTCTGTATAACTTAACATAGCTAATTTTTAATAGTAATAGCAATCTTCTAATACAGGTTAGCAGACTCTGGCCCAGGGGCCAAATCCAGTCAGCTGCCTGCTTTTCTGAACACAGCCAGGCTCATCATTTGCATATTGTCTATGGCTGCTTTTATGCTCTAATAGCAGAGTTGAGTAGTTCCAACGGAGACTACTAGGTTAGGCCTGAAAAGCCTAACATATTTACTATTTGGCCCTTTACAGAAAAAGTTTGCTGACCTCTGCTCTAATAAATATGTCTGGAAATAACTGCCAAATCTTTGTGAGCCAAAGAATTTAGCTGTCATTTCTGCATGGCAAATGTGGGTGTGTCTCAGGCAAAGAAGTGATTCTTCTATTAGCCTATAGGTCCTGTAATGCTGTGAATGACTTTAGGTGTGATTGGGTGACTGGGGTAGAGAGGCTGGGGACTAGGAGTGGGACTGAGCAAGAGAACTGGCCCCAGTGGGTGCTTATGCTGTGCAGGTTACTGTTCTAAGGGCTTTACACACCATTATGCTCAACAACATTGTCAGGCAGGACATCAGTATTCCTGTTTTACTAAGGAGGAAACTGAGGTTTGGAAAGGTTAGAAAATTTGCCCCAAATCATGCAGGCATTAAATAGAAAAACCAAGATTTGAGCCCAAATCTGTCTCCAAAGAGACAATGGATTTGGCTGAGATTCCCTAGCAAGAATTCTGTGGTCATGATTCATACACAAAATGAGTGCTTTGGGCTTCTCTGGCTTCCAGTACAAAGCCATAGTATGATCCCTGGGAGAAAGCAAACTAACTCTTTTCTTTAAAGTCTGGTGAGGACAGGAAACTTGGTTTCATATAATGAAAATCCCTGAATATAGTCAGCGAAACTGACCATGAGACATTGGGAAAGTTACCTCAGTGTAGTAATCATTTAATCTCTAAAATGGGGGTTAATATCTATCCCAAACACTTTGAAGGAAAGTGAATATTAAAAAGTTTTGAATGTCAGCCCCGCAAGCAGAGAAACCCAGTGTCCACCCCGCGATGAAAGCGCTCTGTCTCTCCTACCCATGAAATTGCTGCACAAGAAGATCTAGAAGTGGAACCTAAAATTGTGGCAGCAAAACCTAACGCCACTGGGGGCTTCAGATGTGAGCCTTTCAGAAACCCAAAATGGAGATGCAGCTGAAGAAACTGTGGAAGCTGGAAAAGTTTAAAAGTCCCTAAAACAGTCTAAGGATATGGGCTTGTTAGAAGCCCAAAATGAGGACATGTCTAATGAAACAGTGAAAAATGTTAAAGTTTAAAAATCCCCAGAGAAATCTGCCATGCTAACCAATGGGGAAGGAGCAACACTGTCACCCAATTCAGAATCAAAGAAGAAAAAGAGAAAAATTGTAGAAAATGCTGGGCCTGATGCAAAAGCAAACAAGCAAAAAGAACAAAATAAACAAACAAAAATGAAGATAAAGAGGAGTCCATAGAATAAGATAAGTCCGGAAGAAACATAAAATAGCGTGGAGAAGCCAGGTGGTGATGACAATCAAATGCCCAGCTTGCCCCTGGAACTGACAGGAGCTTTTGAGGATATTTCATTCACATCCCTAGATAATCTTGTCAATGAAAACACCCTGCAGGGGATAAAAGAAATGGGCTTTATGTACATGAGTGAAATTCAACATAAAAGTATTGGGCTTCCTCTGGAAGGCAGAGATCTTCTAGTGGCTGCAAAAACAGGCAGTGGCAAAATTCTGGCATTTCACATCCCTGTTGTTGAACTCATTTTTTTTTTTTTTTTAAAGATTTTATTTATTTATTCATTTATCCCCCCCTTGCTGCTTGTGCTCGCTGGGTCAGCTAACCACGCCGTGCGGGTGGGCTTGCCTTCACCAGGAGGCCCCGGGAACCGAACCCGGGGCCTCCCATATGGTAAACGGGAGCCCTACTGATTGAGCCACAGCCGCTTCCCTGAACTCATTTTTAAGTTAAAATTTATACCCAGGAATGTAATCAGAGTCCTTATTCTTTCACCGACTAGGGAACTGGCCATGCAGATTTTTGGTGTGCTTAAGGAGCTAATGACTCACCACATCCACACATATGGGTTGATAATGGGTGGTAGTAACAGATATGCTGAAGCACAGAAACTTGCAAATGGCATCAACATCATTGTGGCCACACCAGGTCAGCTCCTGGACCATATACAGAATACCCCCAGGGTTTATGTATAAAAACCTACAGTGTCGGAAAGCAGGTGTGGTTCAAGTAGTTGGGCTCATCCTTCCCACATGGGAGGTTCCGGGTTCAGTTCCCCGTGCCTCCTAAAAAAGAAGACAGACAGACACAGAGAGCAGACAGCGAGCTCAAAAAATGAGGAGGGGAGGAAGAAAGAAAATAAAACTTAAAAAAAAAAAAAAAACTTACAGTGTCTGGTTATTGATAAGGCTGATCATATCTTGGATGCTGGGTTTGAAGAGGAATTAAAGTAAATTATTAAACTTCTGCCAATATGCAGGCAGACCAGCCTCTTTCGTGCCACACAAATTTGAAAAGTTGAAGACCTGGCAAGAACTTCTGTGAAAAAGGAGCCATTGTATGCTGGTGTTGATGATGATAAAACGAATGCAACCGTGGGTGGTTGTGAGCAGGGATACGTTGTCCCTCTGAAAAGAGATTTCTTTTGCTTTTTACATTCTTTAAGAAGAACCAGAAGAAGAAAACGATGGTATTCTTTTCATCCTGTAAATCCATGAAATACTATTATGTGTTGCTGAATTACATCGATTTGCCTGCCTTGGCCATCCATGGAAGACAGAAGCAAAATAAGTAGACAACCAGCTTCTTACATTTCTATAATGCAGATTCGGGAATACTGTTGTGTACAGATGTGGCAGCTTGAGCGCTGAATATTCCTGCAGTCAACTGGATTGTTCAGTATGACCGTCCAGATGACCTTAAGGAATATTCATCAGGTGGGTAGAACAGCAAGAGGCCTAAATGGAAGAGGACATGCCTTGCTCATTTTGCACCCAGAATTGGGTTTCCTTCGTTACTTGAAGCAATACAAGGTTCCAGTAAGTGACATTCAGCCTCAGCTTGAGAAATTGATTGTAAAGAATTAATTCCTTCATAAGTCAGCCCAAGAAGCACCTAAGTCATACATTCAAGCATATGATTCCCATTCTCTGAAACAAATCTATAATGTTAATAACTTAAACTTGCCTCAGTTTGCTGTCATGTGGCTTCAAGGTGCCTCCTTTTGTTGACCTGAATGTGAAGAGCTAAGGACGGCAAACTTAAAAAGAGAGGAAGAGGTGGCAGATTTGGCTACCAGAAAGCCAAGACAAAAAAAAAAAAAAAAAAAAAAAAAATAGCTAGAAGACTGGCAGAAATGGTCTGGAAACATTTTTTCTAGGGTTTAGGATACCAGGGGAAGGCTGGACACTGCCCAGAAGAGAAAGGGGCAGAGGAAAAGAATCACGATGGCAAAACTGATCCTCTATCAAATTGATCCGGTCTATGTTGCAGCAGACACACGCAGACCAGGCATTGAACAGAGAGGGCTGCCAAAGAGCACCATCTGCTGGTGGACCAAGGAGTGCATGTGAGGAAATATAAAAGTAAACAAGATAGGCTTTTTCCGGTCTTTACAGCCTCCCTCCTCAAGGCCCTAGGAGGTGGGTCTGCAACCCATTACTAGGTTCGGGGTCCAGATTTGAGTGACTAACAGGGACAATCCTAAAGACCTACAACAAGTTGAATCAAGAATCAAAGAACAGCAATAACACACAGTCTCCTGCCACTAAATCCCTATAAAAGAGAAATTGATAATCTGAGTAAACTCACCACCTTAATCAGATGCCTAGACATCAGAAAAAAATTACAAGCCATACTAAGAAAATGGAAGAAATGGCCCAAGAAAAGGAATATATCAAAGCCCCAGAAGAGACACAGGATTTGAAACAACTAATCAATGAGATGCACACAAATTTCCAAAAGCAAACTAATGAGTTGAAAGACAATATGGCTGAAGAGATAAAAAAAACTTCAAGAAGACACTGAGTGAGCACAAAGATGAATCTGAAATCCTGAATAGAAAAGTAAAAGAGTTCATGGGAATGAAAGACACAATAAGTGAGATAAACACACACACACACACACATTAGAGGCACACAACAGCAGACTTGAAATGATAGAAGAAAGAAAAAGTGATACAGAAGACAGAACAGCTGAAATTGAAGGGAGAAAAAATCAGCGAGACAAAAATGGAAAAAATTGAACAAGAGTTCAGGGTGTTGAATGATAACACAAAATGCAACAACGTATCTGTCATAGGAGTTCCAGAGGAAGAATAGAAAGGAAAAGGGGCAGAAGAGTATTTGAGGAAGTAATAGCGGAAAATTTCCCAACTCTCACAAAAGAAATGAACTTATATGCCTGAGAAGTGCACTGTACCCCAATCAGAATAAATCCGAATATACCTACTCCAAGACACAGAATATACCAAATATACCTACTACCCAGAATGTCAAATGTCAAGATAAAGAGAACAGTCTTAGAGCAGCAAGGGAGAAGCAAACCATCAAATACAAGGGACGCCCTGTAAGACTTAGTGTGGATTTCTCATCAGAATTCACGGAGGCGAGAAGACAGTGGTATGATACAATTAAGATACTGAAAGAGAAAATTTGCCAGCCAAGAATTCTTTATCCAGCAAAATTGTCCTTCAAATATGAAGGTGAGTTTAAAATATTCACAAACAAACAGAAACTAAGAGAGTTTGTAAAAAAAGAATCCACCTTTGCAGGAAATATTAAAGGAAGCCTTACAGCCTGAAAGAAAAACACAGGGGAGAGAGGCTTGGAGGAGAGTGCAGAAGAAAGAATAACAGAAAGGATAGCCAAAAGAGTAAAAAGACAGATGAAAATAAGATATGACACATGAAAACCAAAGAATACAATGGTGAAAGTGAATAATGCATTTACAGTAACATCACTGAATGTGAATGAATTAAACTCCCCAATCAAAAGATATAGGCAGGAGGCAGATGTGGCTCAAGTGGTTGGGCATCCATCTGCCATATGGAGGGACCTGGGTTCGATCCCCGGGACCTCCCGGTAAAATAAAAAATATATATATATAGAAGGCGCATGGGCTGCCAGGCTCTGTGTGCCGGTGAGTTGCCAGGCCCCGGGAGCCATGCAGCAGGATGATGATGTAACAGGAGAGAGACACAGGGGAGAGACAAGACAAGAAGCTCTGGAAATCAGGAACCGAGGTGGCGCAGGTGGCAGAACACGTCTCTTCTACATCGGAGGTCTCCAGGATTGAATCCTGGTGAAGGCTGGAGGAGGAGGATGAGAAGAGATGGCAGGAAACTGTCACAGAGAATTGCCCAGCGAATGGACACAAAACAGCAAATGGGGAAGGGGGCGTTTAAAATGAATAAATAAATCTTAAAAAAAAAAATCTTATAGGCTGACAAAAAACATGAGCCATCCATATGTGCCTACAAGGACTCACCTTAGACCCAGGGATACAAACCAGCTGAAAGTGAAAGGTTGGAAAAAGATATTCCACGCAAACAGTAACCAAAAAAGAGCAGAGGTAGCTATACTAATATTGGGCAAAATAGACTTTAAATGCAAAAAAGTTTTAAGAGCTACAGAAAGCTATTATATATTAATAAAAAGGGACAATCCACCAGGAAGATATAACGGTCATAAATATCTATACACCTAACCTGGGTGCCTCAAAATACTGAGACAACCTCTGGCAAAACTGAAGGGAGAAATAGACATCTCTACAATAATCATTGGAGATGTCAACACATCCACTCACATCATTAGATAGAACTAGACAGAAGATCAAAAAAGAAACAGAGAACTTGAACAATATGATAAATGAGTTAGACCTAACAGACATATACATAATGTTGCACCCAAACTCAAAGGGTTATACATGCTTCTCAAGTGCCCATGGAACTTACTCCAGGATAGACCATATGTTAGGTCACAATGCAGCTCTCAATTAACATAAAAAGATTGAAATTATACAAAGCACCTTCTCAGATCATAAGGGAATGAAACTGGAAATCAATAATGGACAAGAAAAAGGTAAATTTGCAAATGTGTGGAGGCTAAACAATAACATTCCTCAGTGAGTCAAAGAAGAAATTGTGAGTGAAATTAGTAAATATATTGAGACGAATGAAAATGAGTACACAACTTATCAAAATGTATGGGATAAGTGAAGGCAGTCCTGAGAGAGAAATTTATAGCCATTAAGACCTATATTAAAAAAGAAGAGCTAAAATCAAAGATCTAAGTGAACAACTGGAGAAACTAGAAAAAAATCAACAAACCATTCCCAAAGCAAGCAGAAGAAAAGAAATAAAGATAAATGAAATTGAGAACAACAACAACAACAACAAAAAAACAATAGAGAAAATCAACAAAACCAAAAGAGAGAAGATGCAAATAAATAACATCAGAAATGAAAGAGGTGACATTACAACTGACCCTAGAGAAATAAAAAGGATCATAAGAGGATACTATGAGAAACTGTATGCTAACAAACTAGACAACCTAGATGAAATGGAAAAATTCCTAGAAATGCACAAACAATCTACACGGACACTACAAGAACTACAAGAACTTAACAAACTGGTCACATTTAAAGAGATTGAATCAGTCATCAAAAATCTCCCAATAAAGAAAATGGCTCAAATGGCTTCACAGGTGGGTCCTTTTTTTAAAAAAAAGATTTATTTTATTTACTTTTCCCCACCCCCTCGTTGTTTGTACTTGCTGTGTCTGTCTTCCTTGTTTTTCTAGGGGCAACGGGAACCGAACCCAGGACCTCCAATGTGGGAGGGAGGCATCTAATTGCTTGAGCTACCTCTGCTCTCTACTTTGTTGTCTCTCTCATTATGTTTTCTTCTTTGTGTCTCTTGTTGCATCATCTTGTTGTGGTGTCAGCTCGCTGTCTTGCTCGTCTTCTTTAGGAAGTACTAGGAACCAAACCTGGGACCTCCCATGTGGTAGGCAGGAGCTCAATTGCTTCAGCCACATCCACTACACCCGACAGATAATTCTATCAAGCATTTCAAGAAGAATCCCGTTTCAACTCTCCCAAAAATTGAAGAGGAGGGAAAATTACCCAACACATTTTTTGAAGCCAACATCACCCTAATACTAAAGCCAGATAAAGACACTACAAGAAAAGAAAATTACAGACCAATCTCTCTAATGAGCATAGATGCAAAAATTCTCAACAAAATACTTGCAGATAGAATCCAACAGCATATCAAAAGACTTATACATCATGACCAAGTGGGATTTATTCCTGGTATGCAAGGGTGGTTCAACATAAGAAAATCAATCAATGTAATACACATTAACAAACTGAAGGAAAAAAAAACACATGATCATCTTGATCATGCAGAAAGGGCATTTGACAACATCAAGCACCCTTTCTTGATAAAAGCACTTCGAAAGATAGGAATAAAAGGGAAATTCCTCAATATGATAAAAGGCATATATCAAAACCCCACAATCAACATCATACTCAATGGGGAAATGTTGAAAGCTTTCCCTCTAGGATCGAGAACAAGACAAAGATGCCCACTGTCACCATTGTTATTCAACATTGTACTAGAAGTTCTAGCTAGGGCAATTAGACAAAAAAAAAAAAGGTATCCAAAAGGGAAAAGAGGAAGTAAAACTCTCACTAATTGTGGATGACATGATCCTATATTTAGAAAATACTGAAATGTCTACGACAAAGCTACTTGAGCTAATAAATGAGTTCAGCAAAAGTGGCAGGACATAAGATCAATATGCAAAAATAAGTAATGTTTCTGTACACTAGTATTGAGCAATCTAAGGAGGAAATCAAGGGAAAAAATCTAATTTACAATAGCAACAAAAAGACTCAAATACCTACGAATCAACTGAACTAAAGAAGTACAGGACCTATATGCAGAAAACTACAAAACAATGCTAAACTAAGTCAATGAAGACCTAAACAAATGGAAAGCTGCTCCGTGTTCATGGATTGGAAGACTAAATATCATGAAGATGTCAGTCCTATCCAAACTGATTTATAGATTCAATGAATCTTTAAATCAAAATTCCAACACCCTACTTTACAGAAATAGAAAAAGCAATTACCAAATTCATTTGAAAAGAAAAGTGTACCTGAATAGCCAAAAGCATTCTTAAAAAGAAGAGCAATGTGGAAGGAATTTCACTGCTTGAACTTGAAATATATCACAAAGCTAAAGTGGTCAAAACAGCATGGTATTGGCATAAAGAGAGACACAATGATCCATGGAATAGAATTGAGAGTCCAGAAATAAACCCTCACCTCTACAGCCAAATGGTTTCGACAAACCTACCAAAGCCATGTTAACGGGACGAAACAGTCTCTTCAACAAATGGTGTTGGGAGATCTGGATATCTATAACCAAAAGAATGAAAGAGGACGCCTATCTCCCTCCCTATACCAGAATCAACTCAAAATGGACCAAAGACCTAAATATAAAAGCCAGGAGCATAAAACCACTAGAAAAAAATGTAGGGAAACATCTTAAAGACCTTGTGGTAGGTGGTGGTTTCTTGGACCTTACACCCAAAGCATGTGCAACAAAAGGAAAAATAGATAATGGGAGCTCCTCAAAATTAAACACTTTTGCCCCTTACAGGACTTTGTCAAAGGGTGAAAAGGCAGCAGACTCAACAGGAGAAAGTATCTGGAAATCACAATCTGATAAGGGTTTAATATCCATGATATATAAAGAGATGTTACAACTATTAAAAAAACAACCTGATTATAAAATGGGTAAAAGACCTGAATAGAGATTTGTCTGAAGAACTACAAATGCCAAACACATGAAAAAATGTTCAACATCACTAGCAATTAGGAAAATGCAAATCAAAGCTATAATGAGATATCATTTCATATCTATCAGAATGGCCACTATTAAAAAGAGAACTACAAGTGTTGGAGAGGATGTGGAGAGATAGAAACACTTATTCTATGTGTAGAATGTTATAGCCACTGTGGAGGACCATTTGGCAGGTCCTAAACAATTTGAATATAGACTTGCCACATGACCTGAAAATACTACTACTGGGTATATACCCAGAAGAACTGAGAAAGTGACACCAACAGACATCTGCACATTGATGTTCCAGGGGCATTATTCACGATTGCCAAAAGTTGGAAACAACCCAGGTGTCCATCAACTGATGAATGGATAAACAAATTGTGGTGTATTCACACAATGGAATATTATGCAGCTGTAAGAAGAAATGAAGTCATAAAGTATATGACAACATGGATGAACCTGGAAAACATTATGTTGAGTGAAGCAAGCCAGACACAAAAGGACAAATACTGTATGAATGTGCTATGAACTAAATATATTGTGTAAAAAAAAAAAAAAATAAAATAAATATATTGTGTAATTTCATGGAGTTAATAACTTGAATATGCATCACCAGAAAATAGAATGAGGTTAGAGAATGGAAAGCTGAGGGTTAACTTCTGCAGAATTGGCAAAAAGATGTGTGTTAATCTTTGGAAATGAATAGAAAAGGTGAAAGCCCAACATAAAGTAACTGGCAGTACTATTATGTATTTTTTTTTTAAGATTTATTTTTATCCATTTTAAATGCCCCCTTCCCCATTTGCTGTTTTTTTGTGTCCATTTGCTGGGCAATTCTCTGTGTCTGTTTCTGCCATTTCCTCATTCTCCTCCTCCAGTCTTCACCAGGATTCGATCCTGGAGACCTCCGATGTAGGAGAGAGGTGTTTTGCCACCTGCGCCACCTCGGTTCCTGGCTTTCAGAGCTTTCGGAGCATCTTGTCTTGTCTCTCCCCTGCGTCTCTCTCCTGTTATGTCATCATATTGCTGCATGGCTCCCAGCGCCTGGCAGCCCATGCGCCTTCTATATATTTTTTTTTATTTTACCGGGAGGTCCGGGGGATCGAATCCAGGTCCCTCCATATGGCAGACGGACGCCCAACCATTTGAGCCACATCCGCCCCCACTATTATGTATTTATGACAGTGCTTTAAGGGGAAAGTCTAAGGTCATGTATATTCTTAAAAGGAAAGCTAAAAAATGTAACATGGAACTGTATAGCATAGTAAAACCACATGTGAAATATGAATATGGGTAAAATTGCACATATGACTGTTTTTCTTTGAAACTGAACAAATGTATGTCAGTACTACAAGATGTTAATATCACACAAAAAAATATGCTAAGTGAAAGAAACCAGACCCAAAGTACTACATTTTGTATGATTCATTTATATAAAATGTAAATATAAATCAGTTTATAAAGATGAAAAAAAAAAAAAAAAAGCCAAGACAATTGAGAAGTTCAAAATCTTCAAAAACATTAGGAAGAAATCTGACAGCAAGTAGTTCTCTACTGATGACATACCTTCCTTTCATCCTGAATAACTTTGTCCTGAAATGGATTTTTTTGTTTCCTTGCTCTAAAATAGGAATTTATTTCTATGATTTGGACTGATCTAATAAGAGTACTTGAGTTATAAGCACTGAGCACTCTTTATTTCCAGGAAATCTTTTTTTTTTTTTTGGGTAATAAGGTAGTTCCATTTTTCTTGGTTGCCCAAGGGCAAAATGAGGGATATTTTGGTCTTTGTTGTGATGATACAGTATTTTAATTTAAAACCTTCTTCCCCCCCAAATTTATGTCATTGTTGTTAACAGAATTCTTCCTGTACCATTCTTTCCTGTTGTCTGAAAAATTTTATGGTGAAGTTGACTGTACTAATTCACTGTAAAAAGCAGGGGAGAGCATGTATTGGAGAGGTGGTGGTGATGCAGAAAATAGTCTTGGGTTATATTTTGGTTTGGGTTGTTTCTTGGACTTTCACAGCAGTTGATCCTTTTTGGAAATGCTGCAGTATAAAAAGACAGAGCTTTAGGAAATACCTTAAAACACTTTAGGTTAAGACGGTATCAATTTTTATATACTGCTTGCTATTTGAATAAAGTGCTCCTTGCAGGCTTAACATTTGGGGAGAAAATCTGAGCTTTCTGAGTCTCATTTACACCAATATAGGCATAATCTGCTGTTCTATATTTGGTAACTTTGCAACGGCCCTTTTTAATGGGACACTCCCCATTCAAATTTGTTGATTTCAAGATGGTTTGGATTTTGATATTCCCTTTTGACTTTGCAGAGTATTTAAATGACTAGACCAACCTATCAATAGACTTATAGCAAGGCCATCAAAGTGTCATTGCTCAACGAACATTCCTGTTAGTACTGTCTTTGTGAGGAAAATTCTCTTCCAAAATACATGAAACAAAAATATATTGGCAGTGAAAGTTGAAAATGGAGGGAGGTCAGAGAAAACCAGCAAAGCCGGTGTTTTATTAGTCAGGTGGGTTTCCTGTTGTAGGAACACTTGTTTTCTAGTGGGTTTTATGTAGTATGGTAGTTCTATTTTGTAGCAATTCAAAACCAAAGTTGCTAGCATCATTTTGCTCTTGTGCCAGTTAACCTTCATAGAGTCCCATGAAATATAAGTACACTGAGAATGTCAATTGTAGGGCACACTGTCTTAAAATTAGCATTCCAACAGGACAAGAAAGGAACAAAGTTCCTCATCTGAATTTGACCCACAGGCACCAGGCTGGCCTTGTCCTGGGGATCATACCTTGGCTGCTGGGCTCCCAAGTCCTGCCATTTAATAATTTTCCCTTCAGTGGCTTGTTTTATTTGTTTCAGAAATAATCGTGTTTCAAAAAATACACAAAAGCAAAAGAAATAATATTTAATCACTGAACAGAACTAAATACCTTTGATATTTGGGTATCTAACTGTCCAGCTTTTTCGACACATGCTGATATTTTTTTTTCCCCAAAAGTGAAGTTATCCTCTACCTATTACTTTGTAATAACCAGCATATTTCATAACATGTTTATTTTCCCATGTCATTAAATAATTACAGCCAAAAAAGTTTTGAAAGTACTGTTTTAGAGTTCTAGACAAAAGTGTAAGGCATCATTATGGCTTAGTTCATCTCTCTAAAGCAAGCATGCCTCAAAACCAACTTGGGGGAAGTGGCTGTGGCTCAATCAGTAGGGCTCCCGTTTACCATATGGGAGGCCCCGGGTTCGGTTCCCGGGGCCTCCTGGTGAAGGTAAGCCAGCCCGCACGGCGTGGTTAAATGACCCAGCGAGCACAAGCAGCAAGGGGGGGATAAATGAATGAATAAATAAAATCTTAAAAAAAAAAAAAACAAACCAACTTGGGGGAGCTGTGGTGGCTTAAGCGATTGAGTGCCTCTCTCCCACATGGGAGGTCCCAGGTTTGGTTCCTGGTGCCTCCTGAAGAGAAGACGAGCAGACAGAGAACATGTAGCGAGTGGACACAGAGAACAGACAGCAAGTACAAAACAACAAGGGTGAGTGGGGAGAGATAAATAAAACAAATCTTAAAAAAAAAAAAAAAGTCCCTTCCAATTCTGAAAGGCTCTGAAACTTTTCACATAGAATCTTCCTTACATAATAGTCTCTTTCTCCCATCCACACGAAATCTTTAAAACAAAACAAAACAAAAAAACAAAAAAAAACCTAACTTGGTTTTTCTCATTTTTTAGGTCTCTACTTCACAAATTTTGGTGTTTTTAAGAATTGTCCAGGTTCCTTATTAAAACTCAGATTTTCAGGCCCTATTTATAGAATTTCTTCCACAGACCTCGGTGGGGTCCAGGAGTCAGAACTCCCAATGATTCTGATGCAGGTGACTGGAAATCGTAGTTTGAGAAATACTGCTTTATGACAGAATTGAGGTTTCATGAGGTATCTATTTATAAAAAATACTTTATTCAAAAGGAACATTTTATGTAACAAAAATAATGCATGCTCCTTAATACTCCAGTGTTTGATGTACCGTCGTAGGCTATCCTACAATACTGCTTCTAAAAGTAGGCTATCCCAGACCCCTGGTAATAGAATTGTTTACCTTTATACCAAGACGTTTGGGAAAGCACCAAAATCTGCATGTGGTGTGTGTCCAGGCAGACTTCGAAGGGTTCGTGCTGTGACCTAAAGTTATAAGGTAATGTAAAACAAAAAACATGTCAGCAGAGATTATGGTGGTTCCATGTGTGCTAAATGTGTCCGTGACAAGATCAAGCATGCTTTCCTGATTGAGGAGCAGAAAATCGTTGTGAAAGTGTTGAAAGCACAAACACAGGGTCAGAAAGCTAAAAAAAAAAAAAAAAAAAAAGTTGTTTTGAGAAATAAAAATCAAAGGCTTGTTAAAAAAAAAAAAATGCACGCTGTAAAATAATTTAAGCTGTTCTGAAAAGGCAAAAAGTAAATGTCCTCTCTTTACCATGCAGAGATAAGTTTTGATAAATAGATTTCCAGACTTTTTCTATGCCCATACAAACATATATTGATTAAGAATGATGAGGACTTGAGGTTGTTCCTAATCTTTCCTGCTATTACAAATAATGCTGCAATAAATATATTTGTTCACTTATCCATTTTGTAGAACAGACTTCCAAAGGTTGAATTGCTAGGCCAAAACATTCAAACAGCATAGAAGGGAATAAAAATTTTAAAAAGGGTTTCCCCACCTGTTTCCAACCTTCAATCCACTCCCCAGAGGAAACCACTGTGATCTGTGTATCTTTATACAAAATGCTTATGTGGGTATGTTCATTTCATGTTTTGATAGACAATGCCAATCCTTCAAGAATGTCTATTTCTCCATCATAACATATCTAACTTTGGAGTCTCCAGGAATTTAAATAAATTTCTGGAAAATGACTAGAATAGAAAATAAAATCTTTAGTATAAAATGATTTCTTAAAATTCTACTCTAAAGCAAACTTCCATATTATATGGAAATCAAACCTTCAATATTCCTTTTTTTTTTTTTTTTTTGTAGTTTTTCTCACCATTCCTCCTTATGTATGCAGTATTCTGGTCAAACAGTATTAGTTACTCTCTGCTATGTCCTTTTAGCTCTACTTCTGCTCTTCTTTGACTCGAATGCATCCCCCTTGATTTTGATTAATTCTGGAGTTAATAATAGGACCTGACTTCAAATCTCAGCCTTAACTCTTTTAAAGATCTGTGTAACCTTCAGTAAATTATTTAACCACTTTTCTTAGTTTTAGCCCCTGAAAATAAAGATAACAATGTCTATGAGGTTATTGTAACCATTAATTAAGGTTTGTGAAAAGTACATTAAGGTCCATTCAAGGTAATTATTCTATTACTCTCCATTAAGGCCAAGCTAGGGAGTAGGCTCTTTAAGAACATGTATCATATTTGGATTATCTCTGTATATTCTTAGTACCTAGAGTGATATTTTGTATACCATAGGAACTTGTTAAATTGAATAAATGTGTTATGCTATTTATATCTGCCTCCAGACACTAGACTGCAGGTCTCTGAGGGGATCCTATATGATCAGGACCTAAAACAGTTCCTGGTACATGGTACCACTTTGGAATGAATGTGCATGAAATGTCTGTAACCATAATTTGATATTTATACATGGTAGTTAGATTTATAGTCTTTTCATAAGTTGTCTTCTCACAAGACTAGAAGCTTCTTGAGAGTGAGGTGTATTATAATCCTTTAAATATCAAGTGCATGACAAGAATGTTTGATGATAATGGGAGAAAAAATTCAGTTGAATGTCTAATGGGAATGGTAGGCTGTAAACACTTCCAAATTGTATCTGCAATGAATAGTAATGGAAAGTACACTTAAATAAATGGATGACTCAATTTTTTTTTTTTTTTAAATAATCAGATGACAACCATAAATGAAGAGCAGAGGATTACAAGACTGGTGTATTTTTAGTCTTTTCTCTATCAAGTAGCAGGGTCACAATTTCTCTAGCTCTGTTTCTTCAACTTTGTCAGATGACTAGTTTTCTGTTAGTTCTAAAATTAGTAAAACAAACCCCCCCCCCAAAACCCAAACAGACCTTAACATGTTGATAGAACTAGATTGGAAGAGACCAATTATGTAGATTTACACAATGTTAAAGCAAGTAGTATGATAATTTACTTCTACTTGTTTGCAAGCAGATGTGCCACACACATTTCAAACTTTCATTTTGAGATGACCTAAGATACAGATCTGGGTTCTGGCCCTATCTCTGACAATTCACTAAATATGTAAACCTGAGAACACGTTACTTATCTCACAGGTTTATTGTACTATTAAATAAAACAGTATAGGCAAATGGTTTTGAACAATTGCTGGCATGTTGGCTTTTTGAGTTGTTGTTGTTCCCCCTCCCTTCTCAGGGCAAGATGACAGCACTGAAATAACACGTGAAATTGCTTACCTAGCGGCGTAGTTTTACTTTTGGGGGAGGGGAGTCCGGAAGGGTTATGTTCAGGGCCTAATATTTTGAATGACCCATTACCATTTGTACCAAGGCCCAACGTTCACAGCAAAAATAATTTTTTTAAAAAGCTGGACCTACTTATCTTTGTTTCTGCGCAAATTCATCTTACAAATTTAAGCTAAAACAGATACCAAAGAGGTGTTTCGAGTAAACCCGCGAGAGGCGCCAAACCGGCAAACTGGGCCAGCGCAGGCAAATTGGGTGCAGCTACTTCACCCCGGAATGACTGCCGGTGGAGGGCAGACCCGGGGGCTCCGGCGCACGGGAGTCCTCCACTAGTTGTCCCAAGAGTCGCGGCTCGGCCACGGATCAGCTCAGTTGCTTTAGGGCCGTGGTTGCAGCCGCAGTTCTGCCTCTTCACACCGCTCCCCACTCTTCATTCTCAGTCTGCCCCTCCAACTCCCGTCCGGTTCAAGGCTGCTAGGTTCTTAGGCCCACAGCTCGGGGTAGCAGAGTAACAAAGCACGGAAAAGCTAAGGGCCCGCAGCTAGAAGAAACATGCAGCCTCGCAATCACCGTACCTAGCTTTAATAATAGCGTTCGGCAGTAGCCTTCCGCTTCCTGCTCTGCCCCTTCTGCACGCAATTAGCTTCCGTTTCCGGTCTCGGCAACCCGGCGAGGCTGTGAAGAGCTTTGCATTGTGGGAGCTCCCTCCTTTCTCGTTCCCCAGCCATCTTGGCGGCTGCTCTTGGTGAGTGGGGTCCGCCAGGCCCAGGTTTAGGCAGCAAGTGGGACTATGTAGGTTGCCGATTAGGGCTCCGGATCCTAAACTTCCTGTCCTGTCCTCTATATGTTCTAGGTTGGGGCCGTGCCGCACCTAAGGCAGAAAGATGGTGGCCGCAAAGAAGACGGTGAGTGAGGCGGGCCAGGGCCGGAGGCGGATTCACGTGGAGAGATGAGGCCCTGCCGGGGCGGGCAGATCTGGGCACACCGAGGAAACAGCATGCCCACTGGCATTTGGAGGGTCCCCGAGGGAACCCGAGAGATTCTCTCAATGCCTTGGGATCCTCGACTTCGGAAGTGTTATTAAGGAACTCAGGCTTCCGGAAATTTGCACCCAGTTTTGAGGTGGTTGCGAATGAGGTTTTCAGGTCCGTGTTAAATGTTTGCTTTGTAGAAAAAGTCGCTGGAGTCAATCAACTCTAGGCTCCAACTTGTTATGAAAAGTGGAAAGTACGTGCTGGGATACAAGCAGACTCTGAAGATGATCAGACAAGGCAAAGCTAAACTAGTGATCCTCGCCAACAACTGCCCAGCTTTGAGGTAATCGAAGGAACCTCACTTTGTGTGTACCGCAAATTCAACTTCAGCTAATATCCGGGAGTGCAAACTTGTAATCTGGGTAGCATGAAATCAGTTTTATGTAAAACTTGTTTTCCAAGCGAACGCTTGCAGAATAATTATTACAGTCTCTTTTTCGGTGTTCGAGTAAATTTCCCCATCTTTATCTATATGCTTTATTATGTAAACTTATCTTTGGGAGAAATATGTGACAGAAGGGGTAGAAACAAAACAGAATGTCAAAGTTTGAGGAAACCTCAGAACTTAAACATAATTTATTTGTTTTCCATGTGTTTTGTGTCCTGGCTTTCTTTGGTGATTCTTCTTGCTGCTTTAACGATGTTTCACTGTATGAACTTGTTTTTTTGTTTGTTTGTTTGTTTTGTTTTTTTAATTTTACATGGAGGGCCCGGGGATGGAACCCAGGTCCCTCCATATGGGAGACGGATGCCCAGCCATTTGAGCCACATCCGCCCCCTGAACTTGTTTTAGTGTAGAAAATCCGTTTATTTTAGAATCACCTAGTTTAGCCCACTATATCAGTTTTCTGAGCCCAGGCTTTTTTCCCCTTGACTCACTGTTTTGAAATTGAATTTAGTGGGTGTGGTAGATTAAAACTAAAGAAACTTGGAGGTTGCAGGAATAAAAGCCATGTGATCACTTCCCTACCCTTGTCGATTTTTGTATGTTAATGCATAATCTGCATATAGTTTATATAGGGTGTCTGTATCTAATTGGCAAAGCCTGGAGTTCATTCAATTCCATCTCATGGTTTGGTCAAGCCCTCCTTAAAGTTTACATTCTTTAACAGTGTCTCTAGAAGTTACATGGTAATCTTGTTAAAGTGCAGTTTCTGATTCAGTAGGTCTGGGAAGGGACCTGAGATTATGTTTGTTTGTTTTTTTTTTAACAAATCAATTTTCTTGATAACATTAATAAAGCATACAATTCATCCAAAGTGTACAATCAGTGGTATTTGGTATAATCACATAGTTGTGCATTTACCACATCAATTATTATTAGAGCATTTTCATTAAGTTTATGTATTTTAAACAAGCCTCTTGTGATTCTGCTGCTGGCCTGTGGAACCACAACTTTGAGTAACAAGGTTCTCTTGGAGGACACCTTTCAAATTCCTAAAATCATAAGTATCCCCTCAATTGACACCGAAATCAATACCCTCTCCAGTATTAAACCCTATGGGTAAGCAATCATCACTCCCCATCTAGGATTCAGTGCAGCAGAGGGTGATAGAAATAGCTTGTCTTTTAAAGATAACTTGGGTTTGAATTCTGGATCCTCAATTCTGGGCCTTGGTTTCTTCCATAGCTTAAAAAAGCGGGGGGGGGGGGAGTGCGTAATAACCTACTTTAGAGGTTGTCGTGGAAATTACATAGTGTCTGGCATGTAGTAAATGCTAAGTAGATAATGGATTCCATTTGTTTATTTTGTACCTTATCCTCTTTTGCCATAAGCATAGGTACTACCTTAAACATAGTAAGTGTTCAGTAGATATTTGCTGGTTGCCAAGAAACTGTTTGAAACCAGGTATTGTGTAAGGAATCCAGAAAAGTTGATTTGTATTGGTAATGGATAGGGTAATATTATACAAGTAACAAGTGGTTTGGTTACTGTTTATAGGCCTTGCCAGCATTAAAACCAATAGGAGAAATAGTAACATTCTGTCATTCCCTTGGTATGGCATTTATTTGCCTGTTTTTGGTTCCCAAAGGAAATCCGAAATAGAGTACTATGCCATGTTGGCTAAAACCGGTGTTCATCACTACAGTGGCAATAATATTGAATTGGGCACAGCATGCGGAAAATACTACAGAGTATGTACACTGGCTATCATTGATCCAGGTATGCTTTTAAATCATAAAATCTTTTTTTTTTTCTTTTTTTCTTTTTTTCTTTTAATGTAATAAACAAGTAATCCTTGCTACACAAACCTCTTTGGTTCCTAAAGTTAGATAGTAAGAATTTATATAGGAAGGGGTAGCCTGTAGTTTTATTTTATGAAGTTGATAATAGGTCAGTACATTATTATTGGCTTTGATTGTTGTAATTTTTTTACTTGGCAATCGTGAATTTTATTTGACATACTTAAGAAATAATGACTGGAATTAGTAATTTAATTTGGAAAGGAAAAGTAGATTTGACTTAGCTATTTCTAAACTTTCACTAAAGAAAAGGAGGATGCAGAAATTGTGGGCTGTCAAGATTTTTAAAAAATTTCTGTGCTGGTAATAGAAAGCTATGTGAGTTTGAAGACCAAGAACTTGGTGAAATATGGGATTATAAAGGGGAGAAATAGATGAAATAAAGGGAAAGAAATTTTCGCTGACTGCCTGAGAACAGACAGGTAAAATTAGGTTCAGAGAAAGTACCTACAAATACACATCTTATGTTTTGAACTTTTTTAGTTAATTCATAATAAATATGCTGCAAATATTCTCACTGTCCGGATTTTGTGACAATCAGGGTAGGCTAAACATTCGCTATATAAGAAACCTAGTTTTTGTCCCTAGGTCTGGTTTTTAGAATGCTGGTGATAAACCAAGTCTGATTTATTATATAACCATCCTGTATGGGAAAATGACTGTAACTCTAGGTATCTTTGGTCAACCTTAAGAGGTATAGCAACTGCAATAATTTGAAAATAACCAGTGTTAATTATGCAGAATTATGTCTAAAGAAGGGAAATTTTGTGATTACCAGGTGCCATTAAATGAATTGTAAAATTACTCTGTTTTATTTTCTAGGTGATTCTGATATCATTAGAAGCATGCCAGAACAGACTGGCGAAAAGTAAATCATGTAAAAATTTTCTTTAATAAAACTGGCCAGAGCTTGTTTTAAAAGCATTTGTCCATTCCCGTTATTTTCCTTTATGTCTTTTTGTTTCTTTTTTCTTTCCCGTAGGTGGGTTTAGAGGGGGTAAGGCAGCTAGATGTAGTGGCAAGACTTTGGGGTTGAGAGCTATACACCTTCTACACCTCATTTGGTATCTCATGGTTGAGAGCCACTGAGTTACGTGAAAGATTTTAAATGTCAAAGGTGTGTATGTTTACATGTCTAGAGACTAGTGTGCGTAGAGTGGTTTAAAATGTTTGAAATCTTTTATCTTGGAAAAGAATTGCTTGGTCAGACTACTGGTCTCCAGTGCCATCAGCCTGTTTCCATAGCTGGATAAAATGTTTTCTGTCTCTTGATTGAGGAATTTTGTTTATAATCCACTGACATGGTCAATTACTCACCCTTCCCTCCACAAATTGATCTTTCACAATATTTGGGTTATTTTTGGATTATTTTTCCTTCTAGGTTGCCTAGTTTCCAATTTCTTAAGGGGTAGTAACCTGAAGAATAGCATTGCAGGTGCCAGTGTACCATTACTTTGCAATTTTTCTGTTATGTGACTTTGATTACATGCATTTTGGCTTTTTGTTTGTTTAGAAAATATGAGTTCTAGAGCCTTTTCCTAGGTAGTGGTAATGTGCTGCAAAATTGCTTGGCTTTTACCTTATCCTTACATGTACTTTTGATGCACTTAGTGCTTCCCCCCCACCCCCAGCAAAAAGTTTAAACTTAAGAGAGAGAATTTAAAGCTTTTAGATAAGAAACATACCTCACTCATGGCTTGGGGCAACTGATGAAGTGCCATTAAAATGCTGCCAGAGTTGGGAGAAAATGCCCTTGCCAGGAAGATAGGGAAAGGTCTAAGGTGGCTTTTTTTTTTTTTTTTAAAGAATTTTTTTATGTATTTATCCCCCGCCCCCCCCCCCCAGTTGTTTTTGTGCTTGCTATCTGCTCTCTGTGTGTTCTTTTGTGTCTGGTTATCTTCTCTTTAGGTGGCACTGGGAACCGATCCCAGGACCTTCTGGAGTATGGGAGAGAGGCGCTCAGTTTCTTGCACCTCCTCAGCTCCCTTGTCTGCTCTTATTATCTCTCCTCTATGTTTCTTTTTGTTGTGTTATCTTGCTGTGCCAACTCTCCTGCATGGACCAACACTCCGCTCAGGCCAGCTCGCCGCATGGGCCAGCTTGCCTTTCACAAGGAGGCTCCAGGAATAGAACCCTGGACCTCCTATATATGGTAGATGGGAGCCCAATTGCTTGAGCTACATCCATTTGGTGGCTTTTTTAACAAAATAAATAAGTACATGTTTTAACATAAACATAATTGATAATAGCTTAAGTTTCTATTCAAATGCACTTGTGGAAAGGAATTATAATTTATCCAGAAAAGGCATTTGTGTTTTCCAATAACGTCATTTAGATGAGGTAATACATTTCATAAAAATTCTTTGTGAATAAATTCAATTACAGTGCCTTCCATGCTAAAAAAAAAAACGGTCTATGAAAGGGAGACATTGTTATAATTTCTATTTCATATTCCTTAAATTTCTTCTGAATTTCATCATTGGAATTAATTTACAGTAAAATAAACACTTTGTGACACTGAGCTGTCTTTCAATAAATACAAATTAAGAGCATATTTAACGGGAAGCGGCTGTGGCTCAATCAGTAGGGCTTCCGTTTACCATATGGGAGGCCCCGGGTTCGGTTCCCGGGGCCTCCTGGTGAAGGCAAGCCTGTCCGCACGGCGTGGTTAGCTGACTCAGGAAGCACAGCAGCAAGGGGGGGATAAATGAATAAATAAATTAAAAAAAAAAAAGAGCAGATTTAACAATGTAGAGATGGGAACACCTAGATATTAATACAATTGAGATTTAGGTGAGATACTTTCCTTTATGGGTAATTCTATCCCTAAATTCCTTCTGATTTTTATTTACATGTCTCACCACCACAGGTTGAACAGCACCAAACCAAAGCCTAGCATAATCATAAGTACTATACAAAATCAAGGACAAAAAAAACTGCAAAGGTAAATAAAACCTTGACTTAAATTATATGAGAAAAAAATTCAGAAGTGAGCATTTTAATTTGAAAATAACATAAACTACAGTTAGTATTTTATGCTTTCTTCTACTTCAAATGGGTATGACTCAATAAAATAAAAAGTAACTTTTTTTTGAGGGGCCAGAGAATGAACCTGCAACCTTGTATGTGGAAAGCCAGCACTCAACCACTGAGCCACATCAGCCTCCCTGAGTTGGTTTTTTTCATTTGTTTTGCTTGCTTCTTTTTGTTTTCTCAGGAGGCACCCGGAACCGAACCCAGGTAGGTGGGTGCTCAACTGCTTGAGCCACATCAGCGCCAAAAATAACACTTTGATAAACATTAACGCCTATTATATAAAATTGAGAGCAATTAATACATTCCTTCTTATCCACAAAAAGTCAGTGAACCAATTATGTTCTCTCTTTTCTGCAAAGCCAAATGGTTAATTCAATTGATGTCAGATTTAGCTGTAATAATACCTGAACACATTTGGTTAAAGATTCACTCAGTCATTTTAACACTTGGAGAATTCTAGGAATATGAAAAAAAATTTTAATTCTTACAATTTTTTAAGATTTAAAAAATTTTTTTCCTTTTAAAGCCATGTTGATGTGCAGAAAAGGAAGATGAAAGATTTTTGCTATGGAGGCAAACAGTTGTGTTTGCCTGCATAGCAAACTGGAATTGTTTTTTGAATTTATGTTTCTTTCCCTCTAAAGAGAAAGAAGAGAATCCTTATGAAACTAATAAGCCATCTCATGCTTTCAAGTGATTCCTTTTTAGTACAGGAACTTGTAAGCAGTCACACTATTGCCGTAATGAAGTTCTTTGGGCATAGTGGGTGGATGTCTTTCCTTCATTCCTCTTTCTGCTGGCAGGTCAGTGAAGTTAGCTAGAAAAGATCTTAGGGGAAGGGCACTTGTGAATGGAAAGGGATACATCTTGTGAAGGCAGTTGTGCCTGCAATTTTCTCCTCATTGCCAAATTAGCTGTCAGCTAATTTGTCAGAGAACTGTCAGCTGCATTTTACTGAAAGGTTAATCACATCAGACAATGCTACTGGTGTGCTGTGCTATGGTCAGACCTCCCTCCTAAAGTGGCATTTTGAAGTGCTCTTTTCTGATTATAATGCAAGTTATGTATTAAGCTGGGTAGCTCTGATATGCAGGGGGTTGCAAGAAATTTCAGCCAGTTGGCCTTACTGCTATATTGAATTATCTATTAGGCCCAGAGATAGGAGAAAGTCCCAAAAAAGAAGTTGGTTATTATAAGAATAAAGAAATGTAAGAATTTTTAGCCTGTATGGTATGATGACAGAAACAAAAGGCATCTAAAGAAACCAAACCTTATGCTGGTCATAAATGCAGTTAGTTGGATTTGACCATCTGGAAGAGCATACTTGTATTCTGTTTGATCTTGCTTCCAAATTATTTCCTGTGCCTCAACAATGCCAGCTACATCTTAGATTTGCTCTTCCCGCTGCCTGCTGTGCCACCTTGTTTCCTCCCCGTCTCTGCTTTTGCAGGGCTTATCCCTAACTCATTCTCAGGGCAAGCCTGCCACCCCCTTCCAGGTGCCTCTGCGTTACCAGAGAACTTTTTCTTTTGGAATTAATCACATCTGTCTCTTTTTGACTAAACTAAGTTGTTAGTGTGCAGGGACTGGCACATAATAAGAGTTCAAAAACTAGAGTAAAAATGACTAGGGCTTAAATACTTAGTTCTCTGATTGGTATACTTCTGGCTATCTAATCCAGAATTTTATCTATCTTGATGGTAAGTCTTGAACATCTCATGCATTTACCATTATTTAATTTGCTACCTCCTAACTGTTGGCTTCAAAAGATAACTTAGGGAAGCAGATGTGGCTCGAGCAATTGGGAGTACGCCTACCACATGGGAGGTCCCAGGTTAGGTTCCCACTGCCTCCTAAAGAAGATGAGCAAGACAGCAAGCTGATGTACAGCCTGGCGCAGCAAGCTGATGCAACAATATGACGACGACACACAATGAGAGACACAAGTAGGGAGCAGGTGTGGCTCAAGCGATTGGGTGCCTCCCTCCCACATGGGAGGTCCTGAGTTCAGTTCCCAGTACTTCCTGAAAAAAGACAAGCATTCAGAGCAGACAGTGAGCGCAAACAATGAGGGTGTAGGTGGGCGAAATAAAATAAATCTAAAAAAAAAGGAGTAGGAATCTGCCAAAATTTTCCTTAAGTAAAGTAAGCAAAGAATTCTGGCTAGTTTTCTGAGTGTTTTACCATGAAAAGATGCTGGATTTTGTCAAATGCTTTTTCTGAACCAATTGAGATGGTTGTGGGGTTTTTTTCTTTCACATTTTCTTTCTTTTTATTGAAAAAATTTTAGAAAATGACAGTTAAGAAAGGGCACACGGGAAGAGGCTGTGGCTCAATCAGTGGAGCTCCCGTTTACCATATGGGAGGCCCCGGGTTCGGTTCCCGGGGCCTCCTGGTGAGGGCGGGCCTGCCCGCACGGCGTGGTTGGCTGACCCGGCGAGCGCAGGCAGCAAGAGGGGGATAAATGAGTAAATAAATAAAATCTTTAAAAAAAAAAAAAAAAAAAAGGGCACAAGAATTGTAGGAAGATGGTGACGGACTAACAAGCAGAGCTCACAAAAACAAAATGGAAAATGAGCTAAAAGCTATCCGAGGGTCCTGCTTTGGAGATCAGCAGACCAGGACAGTGCTGCACAACTCCCAGGAGGGTGAGGGGCAGAGAGAAGAAGAAGCTGAAAAGAAACGTGAGTTACCAAGCCCCCGTAGGAGGGAAGGGCTCCCCTCCCCCACCCCCAAGATATTAAGCTGGGGTGAAACACCTGGCTCACTGCAGCCAACCGAGAGGGGAATAGACATCTTTCTCCCTTCAGCTGTTACAAGGGAAAAGGAAGGGGAGGTCAGGGTGCTTCAGCGAATTCGGTCAGCAGAGCCCACTTTGAATCTCCAATCTGGAGATTAAACAGGAAAGCCAAGACTAATCACTTCCATGGAAAGGTGTGCATACTAGTGCCATCTGCTGGCTGGTCTGGAAACTACATGGACAAAAACTTAATGCTCTCTATCCAACCCCTGGGAGAAAATCTGCGCCCCCACTAGTGAGTCCCTGGCCCAACTTTGAAAACTTAAGCTGGGAAATTTTAAAGACAGAATAAGTTGAACCAAATATCAAAGAAGAGCTGTGGGAAAATAAAATAGGCAACAGAGAGAAATTAGCCATCAGAGTAAATACACCAACATGTTCAGATGCCTAGACATCAGCAAAAAATTACAAGCCATATTAGGAAACAGGAAGAGATGGTCCAGCCAAAAGAACAAACCAAATATCCTGAAGAGATACAGGACTTAATACAATTAATCAGTGATATTCACACAACTCTCCTAAATCACTTCTGAGTTTAAAGAAAATATGACTAAAGAAAGGATATTAAGAAGATACTGGGAGAGCATAAAAAACAATTTGAAAGTCTGGAAATAAAAGTAACAGACCTTTTGGGAGTGAAAGACATGATGGACAAGATTAAGAATACATTAGAAGCACATAAGAGCAGATTTGAATTGTTTGAAGATAGAACATCTGAACTGGAAAAGACAGGAGAACAAAAAGAGAAGAGAATGGAAAAAATGGAACGGAGTCGCAGGGAATTGAATGACAATGCAAAATGCACAAATATTCACATTTTTGGTGTCCCAGAAGAAGAGAATGGAAAAGGGGGAAGAAAGAATATTTGAGGAAATAATGACCAAAAACATCCCAACCCTTATGAAGAACATAAATATCAATATCCAAGAAGGACAATGCACCCCAAACAGAATAAATCCAAATAGACTTACCCCGAGACATCTACTATTCAGAATGATAAATATCAGAGATAAAAAGAGGATTCTGAAAGCAGCAAGAGAAAAGCAAAGCATCACATACAAGGGAAACTTGATAAGATTAAGTGTCAACCTCTCATCAGACACCATGGAGGAGAGGAGAAAAAGTGGTATGATGTATTTCAGGTACTGAAGGAGAAAACCTTCCAGCCAAAATTCTGTATCCGGTAAAGCTGTCCTTCAAAAGTGAGGGTGAGTTCAAAGTCTTCACAGACAAAAACGCTGATAGAATATATTGCCAAAAGTCCAGATTTGCAAGAGATACTAAAGGGGGTGCTGCACCCTGAAAAGAAAAAACAAGGGTGAGAGATTTGGAGAAGAGTTTAGAAATGACGATTAGTAGGAAGGGTAAACTAAAGGATAAGGGTAAACAACAGAGAGCCAAAGGACAAAATGGATGAAGCAAGTCAAAGTTTTCAAGTAGCCCTTCACAACTATCTAATGAACCCTGAAATATGGAAAGAAGACCTTTCTTGAGCAAGAACACTCCAGGAGCAGCAGAAAGTGGCACAGAGGATTAAAAAGAGTCAAATTCCTGACTATGAAAGTGATAAGATTGTTACTGTTTGTGCAGCTTTTGCTGAGAAACAGAAGACAGTTTCAAGAAATAAAACAATGGTTATTGTGTCTGCTTCTGGGATTGTAGAGACTGTAACTGAGAAGGAAGATGGTGCTCCAACACCAGATGGCTGTTTTTATCAAAGCCCGATGAAGGAAAATGCATAGCATGAATTATTTGAATCTTTTTTGATTATCATTTGAAGTTTTAGATATAGGGGCATTTATTCTGGAGAAACAGGGCAAAATTCCTGTTTGTAAGATAAATTTTTCAGATGAGACATATAAATCTAAATGGTAGCATTACTGTATAGTGTTTGGACTAATTCCATCCTTTCGTTCACCCAGCATACACTTAACTGACCTTTGCGTCAGATACCCTTGGCTCACTGAAGAATAAAACGATAATAATTTATTGAGAATTTAAAATGCTGTAGAGACTTGACTAAGCAGTGTACATCTTAATCCGTTTAATCTTGACAGTCCAATTAAGTTATTTCCACTTTACAGATGAGGAAAGGTGTCTGAAGGCATGGAAAGGTGAATAACTTGTTCAAGATCACACGATAAATTATGAAACTGGAATGCAAAACCCTACACCAGGGATGTATTGGCAGCAAAAAGGAAAATGGGTATTTCAAAATGTAGACAATCCTCAAATGAAATCTACTAGATTAATCTATAAATTTTGATGGATTGGTTGGAGACTTGATTCTCATGAACGTATTTGTTACAAAAGGGGGAGCATTCTTTTGAGCCACTAGAGGGCACCTGGACATAACAGAAAAACATATACTATGATTAAATCAGACAAGTAAAGCCAACTTAAGTCAGTGCTTTAAATACTTGCCAATGAAAACCTGTGTTGATAAGAGGGTCAAATGGATGATTTAATGTTCAGCTATAAACTCCCAAGTTTAATAAATTCTTTGAATCACAATTTTTATACCTAGCAAGAATCAGATGATGACTTTTCAGATCATCTGAAAAGATGAGACGTTCTTAACACACACATTGATATTGGGAAGGACATTTTCAATGAAAATGTGTGTTTTGAAGTATTTAAACAGTTGAAAGCCTATTCACGGTGTTTTTGGTTTTGGACCTTTAAGTACAGTGGCTTCCATGGGAAGGATGTCATTTCAGCTATCTTCTTTTTTTTTTTAAAGATTTATTTATTTACTTTATCCATTTTAACTGCCCCCCCCTTTCCCCATTTGCTGTTTTGTGTCCATTCGCTGGGCAATTCTCTGTGTCTATTTCCCGCCATCTCCTCTCATCCTCCTCCTCCAGTCCTCACCAGGATTCAATCCTGGAGACCTCCGATGTAGGAGAGAGGTGTCCTGCCACCTGCGCCACCTCGGCTCCTTATCTCTGGAGCTCTCGGAGCATCTCGCCTTGTCTCTCCCCTGAGTCTCTCTCCTGTTATGTCATCATCTTGCTGCATGACTCCCGGGGCCTGGCGGCTCACCCGCACACAGAGCCCGGCAGCCCATGCGCCTTCTATATATGTATATGTCGGTCCCAGGGATATGGCAGACGGACACCCAAACATTTGAGCCACATCTGCCCCCTTCATTTCTTATTGATGCTACAAGCTGTGTTTGTTGCTCAAAGTGCTTTCCTGAGCTTACTGTGCCCTTCAGGTATAAATATTTTTTTCAAACTCGTTTTTCATTTAAGAAAACACTTTGAAAGTCCTCCCATTAACCTTGACCCTGTCCCTATTCCCATTTATTTTCCTAGGACAACACTATTTTGGTGTATATTTTTCCAGAACATTTCTTGTATTTAAATGTTCATATTTGTGTGAACTTCTAGTAATGTTTACTTTAAATTTTTTTTTATAGAAATGGTATCATGGTAAGCATATTCTGTTATTGGCTTTTAAAATTAATCTTTGTTTTTGAGTTCTACCACATACACATAGTAGATTTAGTGCATTTCTTTTAAATGTATTTCTGTGGTATGTAAGACACCACAATCAGTTTCCTTTCTGATGAAGTTTAAGTTTCTAATTTGCTGCTTTCACAAACTCTGTATAGATTCCTTGTATGTTTGTGCTAAAGTCCTTTAGTTGGATAGCTGTAAGTACAGCTGCTAGAGTTAAAGGGTAGTGTCCATTTTCAGTTTTACTAGATACTGACAGATTGTTCTCCAAAGAGACTACCAATTTACACTCTCATTAGCAGTGTACAGAGCCTAACATTCCACATCTTTACCATTACATAGTCAAACATATTAATTTTTGCCAAGCTGATGGGTGAAAAAAGGTATTATATAAACCTGCAGGAAAACCTGCATTTTCCTGATTACCAGTGAGATTGAGCATTTTTTCATATGTGTATTGACCATTTCTCATGTATACATATCTTGCATTTAAAGTTCAACTATGAATTTTACACAGAATACCATTCTCTTAAGTAGCAGATTTTAATATTGTATAAAAATTTTCAACTTGTTATTCAAGTTCATATGTCCTATGATTTTTATGCATACATCCATATACATATATCAAGGTAAAGTTAGTTCAATACAAAAAAATAGCTTTTCCTATGGCCAGTGTTCTACAGAAGAAAGACTGTGCAAACTTTATTTTGTAGTCAAACAAGATCGCAACACTAAGGCAGGAAGGGACAGAAGCAATCATATCCACAGTATGTTACAAAATACTTTGCGTAGCTCATTTCTTCTCACTTGATGAACTCATAGAATTCTGATGGAATTTTTTCCCCTAAATATGTTTATACAAATTAGTGTCTACTTTTTGTCTTTGTTCTATACCAAACCAGATTTTTTTTTTACATCACAACATTAGAGACTTAACGATAGTATGAAGTTTGGGACTGTGAACTGCCTTCATTGTAATTCTTGCTACAATGACATGTACACATATGTAGAGCATTTCTAATCTTCATCTGTATCTCAGGCGATTTTCCAAAGCTTCCATTCTCTGTGTCATTTCTTCTAGTAAATCTCAAATTAAGGAAGAAGAATCTGAATTGCCTATTTTGATTTACATTCAATACGATTTATCTACATAAAAAATTGCCCTGAAAAATAAAAGGCTTTGTTTTTTTCCATTTCTATCAAGCATACAAAACCCTGACTTGTATGTTTATAGTAACTCATTTAATACCTATCAAGACTTATAAATACATTTCAGGTTAAGTACTTTTTTAACATTGAAGCCAGGTGGCTCGGTTTGAACTTTTTTTCTTTCTTTTTTTTTTTAAATTCCATTGTATACCCCTGACCCCTGTTGCTTGTAAATTAGTTTGCTGTAGCACACTTTGGGGAGCCAGAAATTAACAGATTGGGAATATAGTGAAGAGAATGATTAGGCCTTGAAAAATAAGCTGTTATGAAGTCAGGAGAGAAGAAGGGAGATGGAGTTTTCACCCATGATGCCAGATTAGGCCAAGGGGAACGCAGCCTTCAGGAATTCTAACCTACGCTCTTATCTGTGTTTCTTAGTCTCTTGTACTTGGTACCTCTTGTGAAGTAGAAAGAATCTCCAGAGGTGATGGTGGCAAAAGGGAGAGGAAAAGGGCATTAGAATAGGCATTTGTCTTCTCTGTAAGCTCTTTAAGACCCTCCACCAGCTCCCTTGTAGGCAGAAATAGAACCTCAGATTCATCATCAATATTAGCCACTGTCAGAGAGGTTATTTTATTTTACTTAGGGGAGCATATTTCCAGATTTCAGGAAGGGATTTGCTATATGTTGTTGTTACTTATCTAAACCCCTTGGCACAGAGGTGGTTCAGAATTAAATCATTTCCCTGTAGATGCATTAATGCATATATATATTTTGTCTTGTTGTGAACACATTTATTACAACCTAAGAATGAGCATGGTCAAAACATTACCACTAAGTATAGCCAAGATCTTATGTTTTGTGTATTTTCCTCTAACCCACTCAGTTAATGGCACCAAGTATTAGTATTATACACTTGTTCATTAATGCATATTGAGGTATCATCCAACTTTAGTCAGCTTACTATAATTTTAAGATCAGAGCAATTGGCAGGGTGTTAAGTGTGTAAAAGCACTGTATCCTCATTTCTCCATTATACCAAAGCATTCCTTTTATTTGTAATATTGTTTTAATGAATCATTGAATCCTGCCATTCCCTCGGTAGAATGTTTCATCTTTTAGAGTGGTGATACAAAAGATCTCTGCTGCCAAGAAAAGCAGTCCTCCAGAAACTACACACCAAATCCAAATGTGGCTGTCATGTTAAAGGAAAGACCTGGAGTTTAGACTGAGTTTAAAACCTCTTCTTCCTACAACATTCTTTGCCTATACCTACTGTACCTCTGATGCACTTCAGCTCTGGTGTACATATCCTTCCAGAAGAGAGGAAGTCTTTGCCTACTGACTGGCTGATAGCCCTATTGCTAAACCTCCTAGAACAACAGGTGGCGATTAAGTGTTTGACCCTTGCCTTTAAGCTATGCCCTTCACTCTCAAACACCTATCAAGCTAATTTTTTTTTTTTTAAGAAAAAAGTTTTTCCTGAAGTTCACTATTCTTGATTTGATGGAAATGACCACATCAAATATTAGTGAAGTTTTGATAATGTTTTTTGCATTCCACACAGAATCATAATAGTAAAGGATATAGCGCTGTGTTAATTTTCTTACTTCTTCATTTGCAAGGTTCTGGAACATTATAAGGTTTTCACATTTGCATTGATCATGTTTCTCTTCCAAAGGGCTTCCTGAGAAAGCAGATGGAAAGTGTTCACCTCTATAATCCATCAGACTTCCAGACACATAATGATAGGACTGAATCAGCATATGGAGAAAACCATAATGAAAGAAATGTTCGACTTTTTCTGTGCAGACAGAAGCAGTAAAGTAAATACCAAGAAAGGGCTGTACATGCTTCCAACACTGGAAGTAGCCTTTACTGAGCATTAGCAGGAAGAATACTTGGGTTTCATTTAGTTTATTTATTTTAATCCTCACTTCATATAGTTTTCATTTTTTTCTTCCTTTTTAAAGCTAAGTTTGCTGGCAAACTGAAAGGCTGGTACCAATTTACCTTATAATAATATTTTGCCTAGAATTACCTGAAGATTTTGTAGAATGGTAAAGTTTTTGTGTAGATCGTGAAAGAGTGTCTTCTTCAAACAGATATCTGTGTTGCACTGCAAAATTAGAACAGGAAAGTAGGTCTTGGATATTTATGGTGACTGGCTCAGATTCTGTAAAGAAAAGAAAACTGAGGTCAAATCTGCCTAACATGCTTGTGGTTATAAAACAGCCATCACAAGGCTCCAGGATGTGTAAGTTCATTGAGGGTGGTGGGCCACACTGTGGGAGATGTTTGTGTGGGATGTGGTGGGAGGTGTGGGAGGTGGGCAACATGGGAATCCCAGTGGGTTCCGTGTAATATTTTGGGTAATCTAAGCACCTCTTAAAATATATGTATATATATATATATATATATAAATAACATTTTTGTAAGCAAATACACATATATGCATATATATTTATATATCATTTTGCAAATGTTTGTATGTATTGTGAGAATTTTGATTTTTACCCATAATAAATAAATAAATAAATAAATAAATAAATAAATAAATATAACAGCCATCAGCAGTACTCAGTATTCTAGTACATAGATTTACTTTGGGAAAGACTCAGCAGAGGTGCTAGTTACCAAATACGTATAGAGAAAGTGTTTCCTATCTGAGGGAAAGAAAAGCCAAATTTAACATAAATCAACATAAATAATATCACGTAAATCTCTCACTTCTTTACAACTTTTGTCTGAAGGGAAACCATAGTAGAATCATCAACTGAAGGTTATGAAAACACTGCTTTATAAAGTTTACCTGTTGGCTGCTGAATGCTCTTTGGCAGTTCCCCTGCCGGGGAGTCCTGGCTTCCATTAGAATCTTCCAGAGCTGAGAGAAAAAAGATGGCCAAAAGGAATGACAGTTGTCCACAGCTCCTTTAGAAAGCTGGTCCCAGACCAACTCCTCACCTACCTGCCATAAGCCAAGGTATTTCTGTTTTGTTAGGCAACACCTAAGAGTCAAACAGTCAGTTACCACAATAACCCAAGGCCACCCTGTGGCAATTCTCTCAAGTAAGAGAAGCTTGGATCCCTAAGGTGAGTTGTCTTACTTGAGACTGCCCCCCAGAAATGTCATGTCTAGAAGGTAGGGCAGAAAAAACTTAAAAGTTGTCAAAAGAACAAGTTGCAGGTGCAACAGCTCTACTTCAGGCATTTCCCCTTGAACGAAAGAGCTTAGAGGCAAAACATTATCTCTTCACATTGGAAATCTGAAAGGCCTTTCCCCCTAATCCCCCTTCATCTCAGAATCCTTTCCTTCTGGAGCAGTAAGACACATAACTTATACTGGGATTTTATTGGTGACTGAACCTGAGAAGAGTAAAAGGAAAAATGGGCTTTGGGTGGAACTATATGTAAGCTCGCCTGGCAGTTTGTGAACTGGAGAAAAGAAAAGTATAGAGAACTAGAATTTACATAAAATGTAAATTCTAAAGGGCAGTCTAATGTTCTGTAAACAGAAGTAGTCTATGCAGGGCTGGGCAAGGCATTCTTCAAATTTGCAACAATGGGATTGAGGACTATCATCCCTTTTCCCTCCAATTACAAGCATATCCTGAAATCTTGCAAAAGCTCTCCTGATAAATATAATAGTTGTTTATTAAATGATCCTCTCTGTAGGGTTTTTGTGATGATTAAGTATGCCTGTGTGTCAAAACACTTATCATACTGCTTGGAAGAAAGCAAATGCTCAAGCAATGATAGCTATTATTATTATTTTTTCCCTGATCTACTTTTCCTCTGCTGCTGCCCACCAGAGAAACACTTTTTTGATCACTCTGAAGGAATGGGTTGAGAATTTCTTGCTCAAAGGTTCATGCTGCTCTGTGTGCAAAGGTCTCTCCTAGACATAAGCTATAGTACCTTCACATATGCTTTTTTTTAGTTTTTCACTTATCTCCCCCATTGTGCTGAAGTCTTCAGCATAGAAGAGATGCTTGTCTGTGGGCTCGGAGGCAATCTCTTGTAGTTCTTCCTCAATGGCTTTTCCTACCCCTACAGCATACATAGTTATACCTGAGGAGCAGAGCAAAGTTAAGAAGAAGGTAATTAGAGTTGTATTTCCCGGGTCTAGAGGTTGTGTGTACTGCTGTGAAGCCAGTTGGATATTGATGGGAACTTTGAATGGACCTGGGGCCAAGTGAAGCTGCATTCTGCCTACCTCTCTTGAGAAGACAAAGCTTTGTGACGAGGTGCCAAGCTGAAAAGGAGAATCTGCAGACCATTAAAAATGTCCAAAGTTGAGAAAAAGAACCCAAGTGCTCACCTAAGATTTCCAAAAGGGATATGGAGTTGCTCCAAAAGCTTTTCTAAACAAAATTAATCATTAGACCCCTGCCTCATATGAAAGTAAATCATAGTAAGAACTTAAGTTCTGTTTGATTTCTAACATTTTTCAGCACTGATATCTAATTCATGAGAATAGATTTTTAAAAATACACATAAAATGGCTTGCTAAGACAAGGGGCAAGAGTTATGCCTTGTTCTAAGTCTGTGAAAGGGCAGTAGCCAAGTACAGCATATTTTGTCCGAAAGCCCAGTGATTTTATGACAACTTCCTAAAAAGGATAACTATTATCTTAAGATTGTGTTAGCTATACATAGGAGTAATTAAATTAATCAGAGGATGTCACCAGATAAATCTTGTTGATTCAAGAACCAAATACCCTCTCTTACCACCTGCCTTTGGGTAATTCATCAATGTTTGAGTGGAGAAGATAGGCCTTCATGAGATAAATAAAAGGGCTAACCACTGTCTCTGGAGACCAGGATGCTTCCCTCAGTACTTTTTAGAATGCAAGCTGGAGGGAACCATGGGTTTGTCATGAACTCTAGCAAGCTGATCTTGACTGGAAGCAGAGGAACTGGGTGTGAATAGCCAGTTTTACAATCCAACCAGATGATTCAGAGTAGGAAACTTTGTGACTACCATCTTTGGGACTAAAAACAAAATAGTGAAGAGTGAGGTAAGTAGTATCAATAAAATGGCCAAGGGAAGTGGATGTGGCTCAAGTGGTTGGGCTCCCGTTTACCATATGGGAGGCCCTGGGTTTGATTCCTGGGGCCTCCTGGTGAAGGCGAGCCGGCCCGTGCGGCGTGGTGAGCTGGCTACAGCAAGATGACGCAACAAAGGGAGACAAGCAGACACAGAAAAACGCACAGCAAATGGACACAAAGAGCACAAGCAGCAAGGGGGGGATAAATAAATAAATAATCTTAAAAATATAAAACAAATAAATAAATAAAATGGCCTGCTTCACAAAGAGAGTGATTGAATGTCAATTTGAACCAGCCTTTCTGTGATGAGGAATGGAGTTCAATGAGATTGCTATTTTGCTGGTACTTTCATTTCTTTGTTCACTCAACAAGTATTGTCAAGCACCTACTATGTGCCAGACCTGGCCTAGGCACTGGATTCAGAACGTCTTAGATGAGGCCCTGGTCTGTGCATACCTTTTCCCACCTTTAGGACCTGTGAAAGAACTGTGCCCTGAAAAAGTAGTTTTAAAAGGTGGCTTTCAGGGGGATGGATGTGGCTCAAATGGTTGGGCGTCCGTCTCCCATATGGAGGAACCCGGGTTTGATCCCTGGGACCTCCCGGTAAAAAAAAAAAAAAAAAAGGTGGCTTTCAAACTGCTTCACAGCCTCAAGTTTTTCATCTCCCCAGGGAATCCAGAGGCTGAATTCACCATTAGCTGTGTCTTCTAACCTTCTGAGCTTTTGGTTTCCTTTTGCCAAGGGCTGTACTCTTCTGCTACACTGCACAGCTGTAGAATGAAGGACACCCTCAGCTCTCTACCTGTATGAGACACAGGGCAGGAAAACCTTGGAGAACAGGCTGAACTTTCCTGAGCAAAAGAGTTTAGGCGAGTCATAATCTCTTTCAACATTTTGATTTTCTCAAAAACTAAATTTTACCTCCTGAAAACAGGAATAGTCTCTCTCCTAGGGCTATTGTGCTTTCAGAGTGTTCACTTGAAACAATGGTTTTAAAAAATATATCAGTAGAAATTCCCACCAGGAATCTATTTTTAACAAGCTCTTCAGGTGATTATAACGCAACCAGACAAGTGTTTAGGAACTGTGGTATCTGTGTTTAAATAGCATTTTCAGGGTTGGTTCTCTCCACTGGAGGTCATATACTGGAGGTTACTCACCGGCTAGTAAATCAGAGTAGATGATCACCTGGGTGTGGTCTGTGTGTAGACTAACCACCTAGTCTGCAAGACTTTCTCATCCTTCCTCAGAGAACTTTATTTAAGGCCTCTAGGTGGCAGTTTAGTAAAGGTGTATAAAGGCAGTTGAAAGGAAGCAATTCTGTGCTAGCCAAAGCTGGCCAGCTGTGACCCCTGAGTGAGTTTAAGAAACCATACGTCCATCCCATATTACCATTGGCCTTGGCTTTACTGGCCCACTCAAAGACGTCATCCTGAGCGCGTCCGTCGGTGAACACGATGACTACTCTGGGCACCCGTGAGGAGAGAGGCCTGGCCCCTTCTACTTCTGTAAAACTTTTCTCAAACATGTGTTTCAGGGCCAACCCAGTCATTGAGCCCTTGCCCATGTATTTCATATGGGCCACAGCTTTTTTCATGTCTTTGGCCGAGCTGAAGTTTCTCAGGGTAAACTCTGTGCGGACCTGAGTTGAATATTGGAGCAGCCCCACTCGAGCAGCCTTGGGGGAGATTGCCAAGGACTCTATAATTCTAGTGACGAACTGCTTCACAATGTCAAAATTATCTTCTCCAAGGCTCTTGGATCCATCAATCACAAAGACAAGGTCAATTGGGCCTTCAGTGCATCCTGCGTTAATGAAAGCAAAGTTGAGATAGATAAATAATAAAAAATCACTATGTACAAGAGTAGAAAATTATGCTTCAGTTGGAGGTATAACCACTTTGTGGAACTGTCTTTGTCAAAGAATGTTCTTTAGATAACACACAGTACAGACAAAAGGTATAGGGAGAATCATGAAAACAATTTTCATACTTGCCTTTATGTTTGGCTTGTCCAATTGATAAAAATGGTTTTTCATAGCAAAATCAAATAACGTATGTACAAATTGTCTAGGAAACCAAGTCCATACCTTGGATCACTGACAGCCAAGTCTGGGACTGTGTGTAGACTATATTGAAGGGTCTGGCAATACTCAAAGATTCCTATAACTTTATTTCAGGAGGGTGACGTGGCCCTAGTGCTAGCATTCTGACAGAAAATGGAGGAGATTCTTAAAATTCAGCCCAGCCATCACCTTTTCTAGGGAGCTTTCCCAGTAACCCAGCTTGTATTAGTTACTCTCTATGTACCCTGACACTGATAATTTATTTTTTTTAATTATTTATTAAACATCTGCTTTGTGTAAGGCAGTGGGCAGAGCAGGACTGCAATAGTGACCAAGACAAAATCCCTGACACCAAGTTGCTTATAGGCTAGTGAATACTCCATGCATCTGCTATGCTGTATTGTAATTTGTTATTTATGCCTCTGTCTCCTCCTCCTGTCTGGGAAGTCCTCCTCAGCAGGGATTCGTCTCTGTACCCCCAGTGCCTGGCATACAATAGGTGTTCAATAAATGCCTACTGAAAGAATAGATGGATGGGTAGCACCCTACTGACCTATT
This sequence comes from Tolypeutes matacus, assembly GCA_026826555.1. Taxonomy (NCBI): domain Eukaryota; kingdom Metazoa; phylum Chordata; class Mammalia; order Cingulata; family Chlamyphoridae; genus Tolypeutes; species Tolypeutes matacus. Next base: position 45,543,179 of record JAKSZT010054487.1, on the reverse strand, counting down.
AAAGTTTAATAATGAATCATCACAGTAAATGCTTTAATCTCCCCCTAAAGCTTTTGGTTCAGATGGTTGACAATAAAAGAGAGAGAAAAGCTTTCTACAAATTTTAAGCAATCTGGGTGTAGAGAGACTTTTTGTTATTTAGGGCAGCATTAGAAAAATATACAGATCCCAAGTTGATCTCATTTCAAGCACAGTCTATAATAGGTGCTATAACGTTCTCTTTTATATATTGAGCAGCTCTCTAACCTTTGAGAATGAAGCACAGCAATATAAGCAAGTAAAGACACACACGCAAAGGTATTTCTATTCCAGGCCCATGTCCCTTGCCAATGTAAGTATGCTTGTGTGTGTGTGTGAGTGTGAACAGGAGTATGGAGGTCTTGAGGTATTCTCTTTCTCCATCAAGTGCCTGCCCTCATTACTCACCTACTGAACCCTTATTAGCAAAAGAGGAAAAGGGCAATTCAGAGCTTCATTTGCATTCATAGCCTGTCCTTGAATCAACCAAGAAAAGATTCTCAGAGGGCATACAGGTGGCTCTCCAGCAGATTTCAGAAATACTGGAATAATTTTCCAGCAGCAAGCCTGTTTTCTCCTCTTTCCTATACACCTTTATCTTACAAAAGGAAACCAGCATTTGCAGTCTTCACACACAGATGAGGCCCAGAAGACTTCCCCAGGTAATGAGAAGTTCCCAGACATTTGTTTTCAGACCCAGGAAGAGTGACAGACAGCTCTACCTGCTGGCTTCTTGCTTGCAGGAGGTTCATTCTGACTTTCTTTGGGCATTTTCTCTTTGGTAGTTAAGTCGAAGAGACTGAAATTTGGAGCTCTGATTTGCTTTGACAATTTAATTTTCACAGAATTCCAGAATTTCATTGTACAAGACTCATTTAGTCCAGCCCCCTGGTGCTTACTCACATCCTTTTTACAACTTCCCAACCCAGTGGCCATTCAGCCTGGGCCTGAACCCCTCTACTGATGGGGAATGCATTACCTTACCATCACAGCAGCTGCCTATCTTTGGACAGCTCTGCTGCTGATGATTATAATAGCTATTATTTGTTGCGCTCTTACTATGTGCCAGCACTGGGCTAAAAGGGCCTTTAAATGCACAATCTCATTTATTCCTCATGACGATGAGGTAAATACTGTGAGGTAAACACTTATTATCCTTATTTCATAGATGAGGAAATGGAGACTCAGAGACATTAAAGAATTTGTCCAAGGTCATACAGGTCATATGAGCTGGGGTTCAAATCCAAGCCTGTCTGACTCTGAAGCCCATGCTCTTAACTAATTAATGACATAGCTTCCCTGATAAAAAAGTTTCTTTGTCCTCATGCTGAGCTGTGGGTTTTCCCCAAGGTACTTTCTCTCCCTGGGGATCATATATCAAGATGAATGAGTGAGGTGGCAGCCACTTTGGTATTTGAAGGGTACTTCAAGTCTTTTTTCTACAAAGATCCCCAGCTTCTTCCTTTATTCCTCACCTGACGAAGTACTGAACTCTCTCACCATGATGTTGATCCTCTCTAAATCTTGTTAGTCTTTATCCTTTTCCTTTAATTTTCTAAAAAATAATATATGCACACAGAGCAAAATTCAAATGTTATAAAAGAGTGTCTGTCTATCTATCTATCTATCTATCTATCTATCTATCTATGTAACATCTATCTAGAGAATGTATATTTTAGAATCTTTTACAAAATACACCAACATTAACATATTATACAAACCATTCAGCACTATGCTTTTTTTTTCCTTCTTATTTTAATAATAATTTTTAAAATTTTTTAATATGCTTAGATTATAAGCACTATGCTTTTTTTTCACCTAAAATATCTTGGGAACCATTCTATATTAGTACATCTAGAGCTACTTCACTCTTTTTTAACAGCTCCATAGTATTCTACTGTATGGAAGTACTGTAATTTATTGAACCAGTCTCTTATGGATGGACATTAATTTATAATTGCCTATCACAGCATACCTTTGCCAATTTAAGGAATTATCAAACTTTTTGATCTCTAATAACTGAAAGGTAAAAAAAGGTATCATAGCTTTAATTCCTTAAAATATATTTTCCTTTTTATTCTTTTATGGCTTCTATGTTTTGTGTGATGTTTATCAAGGTCTTCTCTATTTAGATTATAAAATAATTATCTCAGGATTTCTTCTGTTACTGTTGTGGTTTTATTATCTTTTTAATGTTTAGACCTTTGATCCATCATCTCTCTATTCCTAAAGTGCGACGTCCAGAACTGAATATAATTCCCTAACACAAAGCAGAACATAATTTCTACCTCCCTCATTCCAGATATTCTTTTTTTTTTTTTTTTTTTAAAGATTTTATTTATTTATTCATTTATCCCCCCCTTGCTGCTTGTGCTCACTGGGTCAGCTAACCACGCCATGCGGGCGGGCTTGCCTTCACCAGGAGGCCCCAGGAACCGAACCCGGGGCCTCCCATATGGTAAACGGGAGCCCTACTGATTGAGCCACAGCTGCTTTCCCCAGATATTCTTATCCAGCCTAAGATCACTTTACCCTTTTGGCTGATAATGAGCTTAGAACGTTTTTTCACAGGTGCTCCGATTAAGCTCTGTCTCTCATATTTATGAGAGAAACAGAGGTGAGGGATTTGTTCCCTAAAAATACTCCAAAAAGCAGTTGCTCCAAAACTAAATCAAAGCAGAGAGCCAAGTTCAGATCACTCACTCTTGCACCGTCTTCCATCCTCGGCTAGAACATATCCCTGTGAGCATTTGCAGATGTATGAATTGCCGTTATTAACACAAGTATGTTCACAGCCATGGCGGGTTGATTTGCAGACATCCTTCCCTGAGGAAAATGTAGGGAGTTGAACAATCCCATCAGTGTAGTGTAGAAATAAGCTGGACATAGTCATGTAAGGGGCCATCAAGGAAGCAATCCATTTTTTAAAAACCCACCTCTATTCAAGCCTTTATAACATTTCATTTTTAGTCTAACACTCAGGATAGGCTGTGCTAAGAGAAAAGCTCCTCTAAGAAAGCTCTCACTTCCACAAGCCTGAATGGTCAAGTGTGCAATAGGGTTCCTGAGTTTATTGTTCATTTTCAGAATTGTTAGGTGTGCTTGGGGTTTTGATTTTCCTGAGCTTCTGATTTTTTCCCCAAACATATCCACATGTGTTTGACACTCCAGTTTTGATTATCTAAGGACCATTTCTCATGTGTGAGGAACTTTAAACTCTTCAAAATATTTACAGGGGATTGGATGTAGCTCAAGTGGTTGAGCACCTGCTTCCCATGTATGAGGTCCCAGATTCAATCCCCGGTACTGCCTAAAAACAAAACAAATGTAAAAACCAACTCATATTGGGGAGCGGATGTAGGTCAGTGGTCAAGCACCTGCTTCCCATGTACGAGTTCCCGGGTTCAATCCCCAGTACCTCTTAAAAAAATAAAACAAAAACAAAGTATTTACAGCCCTTTATTTTATTTTTTATTTTATTTTTTTTTTACCGGGAGGTCCCGGGGATCGAACCCGGGTCCCTCCATATGGGAGACGGACGCCCAACCATTTGAGCCACATTCGTCCCCCTTTACAGCCCTTTAATCACCACAACATCCTGTGGAGAAAAGCAGGGATAATTGTACCTAACTTATAAATGAAGAAACAGATCCTCAAAAAGTTTCACTGAGTTGCCCAAGGTCATCCAGCAAGTTGATGACATAACTGAGGCAAGAGGTCTCCTGAGACCGATCAGAGCTCTTCTTTCTCCATATCATGAAAGTCTAGGGTTCTCCTTGTCATTAGCTCTCTAAAAGGAGAAGCTTCATGCAAAATTGGAAGCAGTGACTGCAGATCCTTGTAGGAAGTAGGAAGGTAGAAGTTGTGTACAATAGCTCAATTGGTTGGGCAATAAACGCAATGTGTAAGTAAATGGCGTGTGCATGCACACATTTACACAAACAGAGGCATAAACAAACTGATCAGTCTAATGTCATGGTCTCCCCAGAATTGTAGGCATGGGATCCATGGACGGGATACCCAGTGTGAAGGCAGACCTCGGGTTGTGCAGGGAACTCTGAAGCAGGAGAACATTAGCATCTCAGGAGTAAGGTGCCCAAACAGAACATGTGGGTAAAGGTAGGAGCCCCTCTTCTGGATGAAGAATGAGGACAGTGAGTTCCATCCAACTCAGCTTTGTTGACGTGTAGAGTACCCCCAGGTATCTCAAAGGAGTCTTGTGAGTAAATTCCCAAAAATCAACCTCAAAAAGGTAGTGAATTAATTTTGCCTCTAATTTAAAAGAGCCATTTTACCCATCAGGGCAGAGTGTCAAAAGCAAATAGACAGTGTCAAGACCCCCCAGAGTTAGGGATTAACAGTTAAGAATTTCATGGAGGAGAAAAAATCCTGCCCTGTATTCTTCTAATGTCCACTGCACTGAGCTAGTGTGTCCATGTCCCTCTCTTCTTTGGAAACCATATGTCTTTTAGCAAAATCCCAGCATCACCTTCCAAATAAACTCTCAGAGTCTATGCTGAGTGACCTATAGAAGCAAATGACAGAATGGAATAAATAAAACCCACAATCTCTTCAGCTCCTCTCTCTTTCTACCCCTGTTTATAAGAAAAATCAGTCTAATTGTATTTCTTCAAACCTCATAGTGATTGGTCCAGAGATTTTCATGCAGTCTGACCAGTCAGGCACTGTGCTAGGAACTGGGCATCCCATGTCTATCATGGAAAGGGCTCAAATGAAAACAAGTAAAGAGATTGACAACCCCAGGACCTTGACTGAGAAACTCTTTTAGAGCATCCAACACAGGAACTTCTATCTGTGACGCTGGTAATGAAGGAAGATTTTAAAGATTAAATGAAGCTCTATAACCATCTGAGCCCCATGGATGGAAAAGTTCTCTACCTCAAGGCTACTTACTTCTGCAGTGTTTCCCATCCTCCGAGAGCTGGAATCCCTGCAAGCACTTGCAGATGTATGATTCATCACTGTTCACACAAATGTGTTCACAGCCATGGTCTACTGCTTGGCAGACGTCTTTCCCTGAGGACAGCAGAGCAAGTTAGAACAATTTCACCAACATCAGTTTTACATGGGTTTCACCTTGGAGGATCCATCCATCTCAGTCACTGACTCTGGTGCTGCAGTGAGCTCAGTGATATCCAGGGCAGAAAGGTAAAATTGAGGACAGAGTTTAGTGGCTGTAATTTGGGCTAATTTGGGCTAACTCTTCAAACTTTCCTCACTACAATCGCTATCATCATTCACCAGCACCTACTTCAGTGTCTCATAAAAATCAGCAGCTTTCTGCCAACATAGTTTCTGATACTGGAATGGAAACACTGTTGGTATGATTACTTAGGGGATTAAACATCAATTTAGCTAGGCTGCACTGAAGTCTATTTTTGGCTTTGTCCCTGACATAATATGTCACTTAAGGGAATCACTTAAGCTCTTGGGGTCCTAGCTTTACTGTCCTAAAAATGAGAGTAATAATTCCAGTTATCCATCTTTTCTTCAAATAGCATCAACCTGAGTTGCTCTTTGCAAAGTGTTGAGAAGCATGAGAAGAAGGTGGCTGATAGGGATGAAAATCAATTGCTCAGGGTTACATATTCCACTTTGATATACTGGGATGTGTCTTAAGATTTACACTAGAATTTCAGTCGAAGTCTGCTTGTCCTGGGCAAGCTTGTCTTGGCCCCATCGAAGAGGCTTTGCTTTCCGAAATGTAAGATTGGCCTCATTTCAAGGTGGACTCCATGAGGGATTTGGGCCACCAGAAATGACAACAACAACAATATTATTAAAGATAAACAGAAGCTCAGAGGAGCTAAGCTACTTTCCCAGATAATAAATAGTAAAGCTAGAGGTTGAATCTTGGATTTGAGACTGTACATCTTTTCACTAGAACACTGTTTCTTGCTACAGAGCATCAATTATCAATGTCAGCTGCAGCTCTGGCAGTGACTTTTTAAAAATTTCTGCTTTCTTTTCAATAGATTATTTCGTAGAACAGTTTCAGATTTACAGAAAAATTGAAAATATAGTATACTGTTCCCATATACCCTGGACCCAGTTTCCCCCATTATTAACATTTTATATTAGTATGGTACATTTGTTACAAAACTGATACATTATTATTAACTAAAGGCCACAGTTTGTTTAGTTATTTAGATTTCACCTATTGTCCTTTTTCTGTTCTAGGATCCCATCCAGGATCCAACATTATATTTAGTTGTCATGTGGCATGACCTTTTTGTTTTGTTTGTTTGTTTTTTTGAAGTACCAGGGCCAGGGATTGAACCCAGGACCTCATATGTGGGAAGTCAGCACTCAACCACTGAGCTACACCAGCTCCCCTGAGTTAGTTTTTTCCTTTGTTTGTTTTGTTTTTAGGAGGTACCTGGGATCGAACCTGGGACCTCATACATGGGAAGCAGGCACTCAACCACTTGAGCTTTTGAGAGAAATTGCTTTACACAAAGATCAGGATGGTGGATTTCATGCCATGATCAAACACAATAATGTGAACTAGCTCCAATAAAAACTTACTTCTGCAGGTTTTCCCATCTTCACGGAGTATGTATCCTTCAAAGCATTGGCACACAAAAGAGTCTTCATTGCTCACACATGAATGTTCACAACCATGGTTCCCCAAAGTGCAAAAGTCCAATTCTGAGCATCAAATTAGAGTTATGGAAACAGAAGAAAATGATTCAGACATTAGTGATTAATTCAGTCTTAAAAAATATTTCTGACACCTCAAATTAAAACAGTACCTTATCTCATATTGCACATTTCAGAAAAGAAAGCTTGTCTACAAGTAAATATTTTAACATATAAAGAGCATATACAAATAAAACAATATAATCACCTTTAGAAGAAAAAGGAACAAAAGACATGGATGGAAAATTTACAAAAGAAAGATATAAATGGTCTATAAATATGAGAAATAAGTTCAACCTCGTTGGTTACCACATACTATAATATCAACTGATTTACATATCTACTTATGTATGTATGTATGTATGTAAATGTATCACACTTAGGTAATTAATTCATTCCTATATTCATTCAGTCACCCAATATTTATTGACTCCTCCTATGAGCCAGGCACCATTCTAGGCTCTGGGGATAAAACAGTGAATAAAACAAAGCTTCTGCTTTTGTGAAGCGAACATTTGGCAGTGGGGATTAGGGTGAGTGGGGTGCCTGGAAGACAAATAATAGACAAATAAATGATATGCCAGGTGGGAAAAGTGCTATGGAGAAAAACAAAAAGGATGAGGGGGATAGAGAGTTTTCTACTCTGAAAATCGAGGGTAATGAGATCCACCTCACAGGGTTTTTTTGAGGAATTTTTTTTACGTGAGAACCTTCTGCAGTAGATGCTGGTAGCCAGCTGGTCTCTCTCACTCTCTCCCACACACCAGACGTGCAGAATGCACAATTCACATTTGTTCAGCAAAATGTCTAATTTCTACATGTCAGAAACATTCTGGGTCACTCAAAAATTAAAGAAAACCACACGTGGTAAATTTGAGAATGCCAAGGGTAACTGTAGTTAACTGCCTAACCACAAGTTCTGACCACTTTCTATTTAATGAACTCTGGAAACCAACTTGGAGGCAGCTTCTCCTCAGAGCCAGTGTTACTCCCCTAGAGCAAAGTGCTTCAGTGGTTTCCTAACAGGCAAAGAGAGCCCCCATCCCTGACTCACTGCCATGGGGTGCCTTTGGCTTGGGGAGATGGTGGGTGGTGCCCTGGCACATATTTATTGGACACTTACTCTGTACCAAACACTGTCATCATTTTGCAGCCAGCAGGGACCTTGGAGATGAACTGGTCCAACTCCTTCATTTTAAAGTTGAGGAAACTGATGGCCAAAGAGGGGAAGTGACCTCCCCAAGGTCCCTTAACTTGCAGAGACAAATTGTCTTAGCTGTACTGGGGGTGGAGAGGAGACTAGATTTCAAATCTATCACCTTGTGTTCTCTGATCCAGTTGCACATCCACTGATCATCATAGTGTGCTCAGACAGTCTGCTAGACTCTTAAAAGACAAACTAAAATTGTTTTCTTAATGAGGCTGGGCCTCCAAATAGTTGAATGTCCCTCTTGAGGCTGTAGGTGACCTGTCCCACCTGCTTCTCCAGGCTCATCTCTCCTCAGTGTCCCTCTTGCATTCAATACTCAACACACTGAACCTCCTGCAGTTCACTCTCTGGATTCTGGACTTGCACATGCTTTTCCTTATGCCTGGGAAATCTTTCCCTCCAATCTCTCACTAATTCACTCCACTCTCTCTAGGTTTCAGATAGAACATCTTTTTCCCAGGGAGACTTTCTCTAGTATGGGCAAGGGACCCCTATGCCTCTGGGGAGCACACTAAATTCTGTCAGGGCACAAGCTGAATCTGTGTCATCCCCCAGGGACCCTCTAGCACCCAGCACACTGATGGTACACAAGTACCCACTAAGAAATGGAAGAGAAAAAGAGCTTAAGGAAGTACCTAGAATCAAATACACAGAAGAGAGCAAGGACAGGCCAATTAGGAACCATTTAAATGCAATGGGTGAAAGGGGTTATGGGAAATCTCAGGGAGCAGGAAGAAAACATTTTCCCTCTAAAAGAAGGGCAGTCTTCCATTCACACTTAAGGAGGCTGGTCCACAAATGTAATCAGACCTTCATCATGAACCGGATCTGCAATATGTTCTCCAGATGATGGTTAAGTCTCGGGATCTAGTACAGGTTTTCAGGGCCCGCGCCTAGCATCCCTGCATGTTGACACAGGCTGTGTTCATCACATCTGGATCCCAGATCTGGTGAGTCACATATGTCTGTGGTGAAGCAAGCATGGTGTAACATGCTCTGTGGACTCACACCTCTGCAGCCAGACAGAGAGCAATCCTGCATCTGGGCTCCACGTAGGAGATTATGCAAACCAATCCCAGCCCCAGAGGGAGAAAGCCACAAGGCTTGCTTGCCAAGTGAGAGATAGAATTACACCGTTTCCTGGCTTTTCTTATACCAAAACTAGGAGCGGCTAATCATTTGTTAACTCCATATAAGGCTTTTCTCAAATAACCCAAGAAACAGCTGGCCTGAGAGAGGTACTTTTTGGGGGCATCTCAAAGAGGAGAGAGATACTGAAGACAGGGGACCTGGGATCTAGTCTTGGCTCTGCCACTGACCCCAGGGCCATCTTGGGGGCATCAGTTTCTTCCCTGTGCCCCATTTCTCACAAAAGAAATGGAAGATCTCTAAGCTTCCTTCTCTTTTGGGGACCCTATGATGTGAATACATAGGGTAAAGGTGGACTCCTTCCTTCACTCCCCAAGGCTTGCTCAGGTTGTTTCACCCCTGGCAGGCCCTGGCTAATCCCCTGTGGTGGCTGGATTAGGAATATGCCCTGTGGCCAAGGCTCAGATCCCCCTCGGTGTCCTCTACTTGCCAGCAGAAGGGAGGGTCTCTCCTCTTTTTGCCCAGCCCCACTTCTGCCCCAAGGTGAGCAGGCCTGGCCCTGGGAAGTGGGTCTCCAGGCAGCAGTGCAAGGTGCTACCTTAGCCCCTCCAGCTGAGGGGAGTCTCGCAGTGGAGAGGCCAGACTCTAACGAGAGGACCTCAGGTGTGTATGGCGCTTTACAAACCCACAAAGCACTCTGACAAACCTTTCTGCCCTGTGCCACACAGCGACCCTGAGAAAGAAGCAGAAACCATCATTCCCAGTGGACAGATGAGGAATCAGACCCGAAGAGGCTCAGGGTGGAAGTGACAGGATGTAAACCCAAACTCTGGGCTTCCAGGTCATTACTCCTTCTACTATGCCTCACCGTTTCTTGGAACCTGACACAGAGGGCCATGGGGTGAAACAGGTCCAGGAGAGCGCAGCGGAGAGGGCTGAACTGAGCTGTGAGGTCCGAGGAGAGGAGTCCTCTTTAGGTGGGGAGAGCAGTAAGCTCCCCATGGGGGGTGCTGCTACAGGCTGGGTTTCCACCAGCAGGGGTGGGGTCTCCTAAGTGGACATCAGATAGGCTGGAAGGTGCAGGGCCTGCTCAGAGAACAGAGGGAGTGGCAAGTTTGGCTCAAGGGCAGGAGAGTCCAGGGAAGACCTGGGGTGAGGCTGAAGAGGTGGAGGAGGCGTACTCCTAAACCATCAAATGAAGGACCATAGATGTATTTGGGGAGATGGTGGAGAGCCCCTGAAGGTTTTTGAGCAGGGAGTGGATGCTGTACTAGGTGCCTTGAGATACAAAGACAGGTGGTCTCTGTCCATTCACTTGCTCACCTATTCAACGTCACTGAGCCACACCCTGGGAACTCAGACTCCCAATAAGACCAGGTCTCTGGCCTCCAGGAGCTCATAGGCCCATGTGGCCTGTGGAGTCTTTCTTGGCACTGGGATGCACTTCTACAAGGTCTGCTTCAGGGGAATTTCCAGGAGCTAGAGGCAGGGAGGAGGCCTCAGCTGGTAGAAGAGACAATTCCGCCTCCCCATCCCCATCCCCCCAATCTGTCTAACTGCCCAGGCAATGAAGGACCCCTAGGAAAAATATGGGCAATCGCAGCTTGGGGGTACAGAGGCCAGAGAGCCCAAGGGGAGCAGGAGGCACTTGCAGGGGCCTGTGGGTAACAGTGCTCACTTCCTTCCAGGGCCTTGGGAACTTGTGCCTGGTCTCCATGCTTCAAAGAGCCTTCCTGAAGGTGAGTGAAGGCTCCTTCAAACCACCTGCTGTCAAGGCTCTAGGTGCCAGCTGTCTTTTTGAAGGGCTAAGGATGCCCTTATCTGTGGAGCCAGGTCTGGCTGACCCCCTGCTGGTTTCTCCATACACAGCCCAGCAGACTACAAAATAGGTGAAGTCACGTCATCTGGCTCTTTGTCATCTGGCATAGAGCTGGGGAACATACATCCAAACCCCCCAGTTAACTGGGGGTTAATGGCAAGATTGAAAACAGCCCAACGTTACAGGATACGGCAGCCAGGCTGAACCATCCTGGGCAGACAGAAAGTCTTCAATTAGGGAATAGCTCACTGAATATGTATCAGCTAGTGAGTAAAATGCATCTCTCATGTACCATTCCCCCAGGATAATTCTAACCCATCAGATTATCTCACTAGTTCTCATACAGATACAAGCTTATATAAATATATACATAACAAAATTCACTTTTAATTGCATTGCTGGGTGTTTACTCATATGGAAAATGTCATTGTGCCATTAGTTACAAACACACTTTAAATTAGAAAATGGGGAACATTTACAAGTGTCAATGGCATAACCCAGATGTAGACCTAGTGGAGGGTGTAAAGGGAAGAGGGTTGCCATTTGTTTGGAAAGGCCCATGAGAATTTCCTAGAAGTCATGCAGCCATCTTATTCCTGATTATCCGCAGAGAAAGGGCATGAATAATCTAAGAAGATGGAGAATTAAAACAAACCAAGGGCAAACTTTGCATCTGGCTTTGGCATGCAGTGAAATGTAGAAGCAATTGGACACACAGAGCCTCCTTCTGTCCCCCAGTGCCCAGCCCCTCCCTGCCCTGGCTGTAGCAACCATCTGGGAGACAGCTGGGCTGGAAGCCACAACCAAGTCATAAAATAGATAACCCATTTGCCAAGACTCAAAAATCTATCCCGATATTTTCTCACATGCCGTACAATGAGAGAGACAGATCCAGTTCTGCAGTCGGTTTGCCTATCCATGTGAACAGACAATACAAAAGGTGGATAAATTAGATTGTAGCCACAATCAGATCAGTGGTTTTATAACCAGAAAGACCAGCAGGATGGGGAAGGTCTATTACAGTCCTTTTACTCCATTTCTGATCCCTTCTCTCAAAATGACGTTTTTCAATTCTTTATCTTGGTCTACTTGGAAACAGGATTGCAGGGCAACAAACAAAGCATTCTTTTTTTTTTTTTTTTTTTTTTTATCGGGAGGTCCCGGGTATTGAACCCGGGTCCCTCCATATGGGAGACGGACGCCCAACCATTTGAGCCACATCCGTCCCCATAACAAAGCATTCTTAAGTGAAGGAGGGAGGGAGGTTTGGGAGCATTTTTCATTCATGGAGACAGGAGTTGGGACCAGCTGCAAGGAAATATGTACCCAGGAAACATCACCGCCAACCTCATGGTCACAGCCAGATTATCAGATGGGACACAGCAGTGCAGGCTTCTCAGGAGCCTCCCCTTCTCCCAGAACTGACTTTGGAATCACAGGCACCTGAGTTTGAACCAACCACTTCATGGCTGGTAACCTTAGCCTCTTAATCCGAGCTGCAGTTTCCTCATCTGTAAAAGGGGATTCCACAGGGTTGCTGGAATGCGATAATTTAAGTGCCTAGCACAGTGCCTGGCATGCAGTCAGCGGTCAGCAAAAGGTCTGCGTTATTATTATTCACACGCAAAGCCGGCTGATGGCCAGTGGAGAGAGCTAAGAAATACACCTCTGCCCAGCTTCAGAGAGACAGCGACATGGGCACTGTGGAGAGGAAGTGTGGGGCAGGGATAGAAGCAGCCGCCAGGGCCCAGATCACTGAGCGACACGGTGACACGCATGTGGATCCAGTGAACCCAGAGAGAGGACACATGGGCACAGGCCCCTGTGCGTCAGCGCTCCCACACCCAAGGTCCACCCCGCCAGGCCCTGCTTGTCGCAGCACCTCAGAACACTCACGGGTGCAGGTTTTCCCGTCACTGCGGAGCACGTGCCCCTCGGGACACTGACAGGCGAAGGATCTGTCCGTGTTGACGCAGGAGTATTCACAACCGTGGTCGCTCAGCAAGCAATAATCCACCCCTGCCAAAGCAAATAGCCGGGTCAGGCCTCCGGGCTGCCGCTGATGGGAACGAAGCCCGAAGCGGCCATCATGCTTGTTCCCCCACACCCCTCTGATCGCATGCAGCCCCCATAGGCCACCCCGTGAGAAGAGGCTGGGGCAGGGGAAGCAGGGACCACGGCCTGCGTCCTCTGCAGCCATCGCCCTTTGCACTCCTGGGACACACATTTTCCCTCTGAAGGTGGTTTCCAGAGGAGCGGGGAGGAGGGGCTCACTGGAACAGGTCTTGAGGTCCTCGTTGATGAGGAAGCCTTCGGAGCACTGGCAGACGAAGGACTCCTCCGTGTTCAGGCACAGCTGCTCACAGCCATGGTCATTCTCCGCACAGTGGTCCACCCCTGCGTGGGTCACACATGTGAAACTCAAGGAACCCAGGGGACAACGCCCACCCACCGCAGGACAGAAAGAAAACCTTTCCATGACGAGTCTTTTCGGGGCTTTTTCACTTCACTGGTATCAAAATGAGCCCTGGGGAAGGTTTCATTCTGTGCCCCTGGGCTCTCTGGAAGATCTACCTTGTTTGTTTTTCCTCACCATTTCTTTTTTGGAAGAGTAAAGCACATACAACTCCAGCAACGGGGGAATGATGTCTGCCCTAGGTACTAATAGTAATGGCTCTCGTGGCACCCCTGGAAAGCAGATATGATTCCCATTTCAGAGAGGAAACAGGTTGCTTGTCCAAAGCCATCCAGCTGAGAGAGTAGGATTGGGAATGAGGGTTCTGGGATCAAGCCACTGGGGCTCAAACCCACCTCCACTACTTCCTGGCTGGGAGACACTGGCCAATCCCTTGACGCCTCTTTGCCACCATTTCCTGACCTGAGCAATGGGGATGGGGATGGTTGCTTTCTTACAGGGCTATGGTGAGAATGAGATGAGATGATATGTGACCCCCCTCAGTACCTGACACACAGGAACCACTCAATGAACCCTTATTGCTATTAAGTTGTGCTGAATATGAATTAATTGTATAGCTTCATTTCTATTTGAAAAAGAAAAAGGTTTTTTTCCCCAAAAATCCAGACACCCAAATCCAGAAAACAAACCCACAACGGGCCTGCATGTGTGGCCCCTCCTGGCACCCAAGCCGCCCAGCTGGCCCCACTGTGAAGACACAGCTGCGGTGAACGGCTCCCACAGACAGCTCATCCTGCAGGCTGCCTCCCAAATGGAGAAGGGGCACCCCAGAGACCGCAGGGACACTGGAGGCCTTGTGCAAGGCCACCTGGTGGGCCTCTTCACTCCTGCAGACCTGGAACTGGTGCCTTCTGGAACATTCCATGGTGGATACACCTTCTGCAAACACTTGCAGTATCTCAGGAGCTCAGTGCCTGTCTTCACATTCTGGGTGCACCACATGGGCCATGTGACCCTGGGAAAGCTACTTCATCTTTCTAAGCTGCTGTGTTCCCATTTTAAAATAGGGACACAAACATAGCAGCCTCTTTGGGTTGTTGTGAGGATAAAATGAATTAGTGCGTGGAAAGTGCTCAATAGGGCTTGCTGTTTATGGCCTGGGGATCCCTGAGCTCTCAGGGGTGGCAGAATATTGTGGCTTTCTCTGGAGACTCCTACCCAGAAATGGCTTGGTTTATACTTCCTTCGGGTGTCCTTTTTATTAGATCCCAGTGAGGAAGGGGAGCCATGATCTCTTCCCGGCCTCTACTCTGAGTTCCTCTGGGCTCCCTCAGGACATGATGGGAAAGAGAGGGCCCACCAAGGGCCTTGGGAGTCTAGGTGGGTTCTCCATGTCATGCCCAACCTGCCCCCAGATCCCTGCCAGGGCCACCAACTGGCAGGTCCCAGGCTCCTGTAAGAAGGCAGGATCTACACAGATGCAGCTTCAACAGGGTGTCTCCTTGCTGAATGGAAGATCTCCTGCTCTCCACCGGCTTCTCCTGAGGACCCAGAAGCAATAGCACAGCAGGGCACCCCAACTTATTGGTTCAAAAGTTCTTTGGCCTGTGAGGTCAGTGCTTAGAAAACCTGATTAAGGTATTTTGTTCCCTCTGAAGACTGACGGGAAACAACTTTTCCTGAGGACTGCTCTGTACCTAATACTTCATCTGTGAAACCTCTCTTCCTGGCAGTTTAGGGTCCAAATGGTGAACAGCTGCACTGTTCTCAATCACAATCTATCTCTGTCCCCAAAGCTGGAGCAGATGTGTGCTTGCTGGCTGGAAAGCCACACAAAGGGCCCCTTCTCTGCCGACCATGTCACGAGCCCCCTCTCTCAGCTCACCAGGGCCACAGGGATCCCTACAGGGTTCATGCGTTTCTGTCCCCGCTGGCCTGGACCAGTGGAGGCTGTGCCTCATAAAGAGGGAAACTGTCCAGCTGGCAAAGCCGGCAAGTTTCCATGTGTTTACATCACCAAATGGAGCTTTGTTGTGGCTCTTAGACAGGAAAATGAAGACAAGTCTCCACAAAAAGTCTCATGTTTCTCAGCTCTGCCCTCAGAGCAGCTGTTTGTGGTAGCATAAGTACTTTCTGAGGTCTGTCCCTTCCTCCTCTTATGCCAGACCAGGCACTGGTCACCCTGGCAGGCTCCATGACAACAGTGAATTATTACCATCGCCTGAAAGCTTCCCTGTGCTAAGGCTGAAATGGTTCCAACCATTCCCATTAACCGTATTAGGGGGTCAGAACTATCATTATTATTATTATTATTATTATTTTATTTTTTATTTTTTTAAGATTTTATTTATTTATTCATTTATCCCCCCCGTGCTGCTCGTGCTCGCTGGGTCAGCCAACCACGCCATGCGGGCGGGCCTGCCCTCACCAGGAGGCCCCGGGAACCGAACCCCGGGCCTCCCATATGGCAAACGGGAGCCCTACTGATTGAGCCACAGCCGCTTCCCTATTATTATTTTTTAAACAGAAAGGAAAAGCAAGTCTTGGGGAAGTTAAATAACTTGCTCAAGGTCACACATTTGTTCGTGGTAGAACTCGACTGAATTCAGGCTTGTCTGATTCTTAGTCAATGCTCTTAATGGCAAATCATAAGGTTAACTATTATTTAATAAGTATTTATTATGTTCCTGGTAGCATTGTTCTAAGTGTTTTACACAAATTTATTCTTTTAACCCTCATGACCCAACATGGGGTAGGTGTTATTAATAATGCTATCTTATGGATGATGAAATTGAGGCAAAGAAGGTTAAGCCTGTTGGACCTTCAGGCCCACAGGAAACCCAGGAGCCTCAGAAGGGACCCAATCTGCAGGCTTTACGTGAGGAGCCCCGCCCCCCACCGGCGCCCCGCCCATTCCCTCAGCGCCCCGCCCCCGGGGCTCACTCACGGCTGCAGGTCTTGCCATTGGGGTCCAGGGTGTAGCCCCTGCGGCAGCGGCAGTAGTAGCTCTCCTCCGTGTTGATGCATTCGTGCTCACAGCCGGGTTTGCTCAGGGCACAGTAGTTGATCCCTGAGGGGAGAAAGGGCAGACCAGGTCCCCTTCAGTCTCAAGAGCTGTGAGGTGAGCCCCTTGATCCCATGACGCGAGCCTGCCTGCGAGGTAAGCCTTGGAATGAAAAATCGTTCATTTACTGACCAAGGGCCAGGATCTGAGCTAGGTGCGGAGGGTGTAATGGCGAGTAAATCCCTCGGAAGGTCTCTGCCCTCAAGGGGATTCCACTCTGCTGGGGAGGCAGATGGGTAAACAGGCAATCACAAGACAGAGATGATACAACACAGCAAAGAGGAGGGGCCCCAGCTGAGTCCTGGGGATCAAGGGTGACTTTCCCGAGGAGATGATGAAGCTGGAGGCCTTGAGGAGGACGGAGAAAGACAGGCAAAGTAGGGGAGGGAGAGCAGAGAGTGAGGACTTGGGGAGGCAAACCCAAAGGCCTGGGGATGCGGGAGAGGGGGCGCATTTGTGGAGGTGCAAGGAGCTAGCTGAGTATGGCCGGAGGAAGAGATCAGTGTGGGAAGGAGAGGGGAGCAGGTCAGGTAGGAAGGCCTTGTGAGCTATGGGATGGAGCCCAGGAAGGGTTTAAACAGGTGGTCGGAGGGCTAGGGTCAGGTGGGAGTGTTGGTGCAGGTGGCAAAGCCGGAGTTATGCCTTTGAATTTGCAGTGGAGGGGGAACAAGTGAGGAATTTCAGTATGTAAGGCACTCCATAGGACACCAAGAAAACAGCTCCTCTTCCTGGAAAGTTGTTTAAAAGAGAACCTGGTAACTGAAGTGTACCTCTGGATTCTCCGGCACTGTCTTTTCCCCTTTTGATGGCCAAAGAGCGGAGAGATGGATTGAGGGCCACAGTTCCCAACCCAGCCCCTTCCAAGAAAAATGGAACAGCTGAAAAAATCCGGTCTCTTCACTGAGTTAATCTGATCACCAGGGCGCAACACACTATGAAGCTACTGTCTGCAGGAACATCTAACAGTGACACTGGACAGAATAAACAAAAGCTGATATTGCAGAACATCTAGCCATTTAGAAAGGCCAGGAAATGACAGTGATATTAAGAAGGGTCCAAATGCTTAGCCTTGCTCTGGGAAAGCCCATGACAGCATTCGTATCAAACCAGGGGAGATTTATTTGATGTTGTCCTAGGTTACTGCAGTTCTGTCCTAGGGTAAGATTAACTCCCATCCAAACGACGTTCCTGCCAGCAGATGGAACTAATCAGTAGTCAATTAGCAATTTCATTTCCTGGTAGAAAATGCTAAAACCTCAAGACCCCACATATAACAGGTTAGAGGGGAGATGAAGAATTAGAAAAGGAACAAAAAAAAAGAAAGAGCTTGTGGAGGGCCTTTATGAGACTGGTGGTGGGGGAAAAGGTCACCACCAGCCCCATGGACTGGGCTGGATCAATTTAACTGCACACAGTTCTTTTTATGGGGAGGTGACAGACCCTGCTGGTTGACGTGCCAACAACCATTACCCTTGTCTTCCTTGGTAATAGAAACCTGGCCCCTCAAAGAATGAATCATGGTTGGTGTAAGCCAGCCTGGTAACCACATTCTCCTTTGTCAGTTACTGGCCTAGGGGTGTGAATATGCCCTACTTCTGGCCAATGAGACATAAAAAGTTGTTTATGGGGATGCCTATGAAAGATTTTCCTCCCTGAAAAAACAGAGGAATATGAGGAGAAATGCCTTTTTGACCCTCTTCTCTTTCTGTAGTATAATGATGCCTGAAGCTGCAGCAGTTATCTTGTAGCCAGGAGGCAACAAGCATGAGGATAAAAACAAGCATGAGGATAAAAAAAATCAACATGCTGAGGATGGCAAAGTGACAGAAAGAGTCTGGGTTCTTGACGACATCACTGAGTCACTGAGCCAAATCTACAACCAATCCCTGCTGAACCTGTTAGGTAAAAAGTAAATATCCTTATGGCTTGAGACACCATTAGCTGGATTTTCTATTTCGTGTGACCAAAAAGCACCCTAACTGATACAGGGGAAACAATCTGAAATTATAAAATAATGAGAATGTGCACATTTTAATTTCTCATATCTCTACCCAGAAAGTATTTGAAGAATTTTACATACCCAAATAACTTGAGGATAGGGCATATGCCACCCTCTTGATTCAATGGCTCCTCAGGGCTCTTAGGATAAAGACTGAGATCTCTAGCATTGCCCAGGAAGCCCTGTATGGCTTCACTTTCGCTTATTCCAGATTCTTCACATGCCTGTTGCTGTATGTGTTCCAGCAACACTAGTTCTTTAGTTGACTGAAGTCCCCAGATTCCCTCCCACCTGAGGGTCCTCATCATGCTGGGCCCTCTCCCTGGGAGTTTTGCCCTTCCCCTTCCACCCCCATCATTGCTTGGTTAACCCCTACTGTTCTTCCCATGTCAGTTCAACATCATTTGCCCAGCGACTCCCTCCATGGCCTCCCTGATGAAGTCCGTTCTTTCTATGGACCCCTCCTTTGTAGCATTCTTCCCAGTGGTTATGAAACAGGTTTTGTGTGATACCACGAAGTCTGTTTCTTTCACTACATTCTTAGTTCCAAGAGCAGGGACCTTTTTTGTTTTTCTCATCATTAGAAGCAGTCCAATAATAATGTTAATGATGCCAAGCATAGTTGCTAACATCTCCTAAGCACCTAGTAAGTGCCAGACATTGTGCTAAGCATGGAACAAACATAATTTCGTTTGTCCCTACAAGGTATGGACTATTACTACGCATATTTTAAAGAAGAGGAAAATGAGGTTTGGAGAGGTTAAACTTGCTCAAGATCCTACACCTAGTAAAACTGGAGCTGTGAATGGAACCCAGAGCTGAGGGACCCCAGCACCCCCTCAAAGGCTATGTAGGGTGCCCTGAGTGACTGGTGGATGTGACTGCCTGTGTGCACAGAGTAGGAGTACAAGTCACTGCAGGCTGAGCACACAGAGAGAAGTCCCCATGACAAGCAGGTGCTGGCCTCAAAGCAGAGACGGCACCACGCTGAGTTACTGGCCCCCAGCGCTTTCCCCATAACGTGTGCCTTCTGCAGGAGGAGAGGCGGAAGAGCCTTAGCCGTGTGCAATTTCAGTTCATCTGTCTGGAATTTAACAACTCACCTATGTGGAATAAAATGGAGTGTTGGGATCAAGCAGAGGACTTGGATCAGGAAAAACAGACCGGGCAACAAAGCACAGGCCACAAACAAACAAGCAGACACAGAACACGGAGCATCTCACAGCCTGGACCATTTAGTTTAGGGCCTGCAGGAATCACGTCATTACAAACCAGTAGCTAAAGTTCACAGGTGAGCCCAGGCCGTCAGGGAAAGGTGAAACCATCTTTGGTAAACTCTGTTTTAAAAAGCCAGTGTTGTCTTTAAAAAAGACTTACAATGAAATAATTCAACAGAAAGACATTTAGATGTCTGCAAACAGTGATTCAAAATGACCCTTTTCCAGCTGTTTCCATGGAGCAGATGTTTAACTGTAGGTCTGTGCCTTCTTTACACCATCAGTGCATATTTCTTCATGTGTACATGCATGTGTTATTTAGCCTTCATTCGTTACTCACTCAGTGAGTATTTATTGGCTACCTATTGTGAGCCCCATATCAGATTGGGTCTCTTCACAAACTGTGAAGTGGTATGCATGGGCCAGACTTGGATGTAGATTTATCTGTTAAATCCCAGGGTACCCAGCGAACCCCTCCAAGGGCAGATGGTGGAACTGTCAGAAAACAAATTAAACAGTCTTTATGAGTGCCAGCTCTATGTGGAGCTCTGTATGGAACCCAAAGAAGGAGACCTCACTGGGACAGTAAGACATAAAAATGTAAAAGATTAGTTTAGACCCCAGGAGTAAATTATGCCAGCCCAGATTGTAAGTTTCAGGGGGAAAAAATGGATAGGCAATCACATGTTAAAGCAGGAAATCCTATTCAGTTTAGGAACTCCAAGTCCAGAGAAGTTAAGCCTGTCCAAGGTCACATGCCAATATGAGTGACAATGCCAAGAATGGACCTCACCTCTCTTGGTTCAGTCCACCTGGGTACCTCATAATGGCTTTTTTTTTTTTTTTTTTTTTTTAAAGATTTATTTATTTATTCCCCCACCCATTGTTTTGCGCTTGCTATCTGCTCTGTGTTCTTCTGCGTCTGCTTGTCTTCTCCTTAGGCAGCACCGGGAACCGATTCTAGTATCTTCTGGAGTGGGAGACAGGCGCTCAATCTCTTGCGCCACCTCAGTTCCCTGGTCTGCTGTGTCTCTTATTGTCTCTCTTCTGTGTCTCTTTTTGTTGTGTCATCTTGCTGCGCCAGCTCTCGGCACAGGGCAGCACTCCTCCGTGGGACAGCTCTCCGTGTGGGACAGCACTCTGCGCAGGCCAGCCTGCCACGTGGGACAACTTGCCTTTCACCAGGAGACCCCAGGAATTGAGCCCTGGACCTCCCATATGGTAGATGGGAGCCCAATAGCTTGAGCCACATCCGCTTCCCTCCGTTGTTGTTCTTTTTTTTTAAAGGAGGCACTCAACCACTGAGCTACACCTGCTCCTCATACTGGCTTTTAAAGTGTAACATCTCCAGCTATCTGGAGCATCAACCCATGATACCAGAATGAGCAATCCTGGAGCCCAGCACATCTGAGTCAACCCTTGGGCCCCACCTAGACAGCCAGGCCAGTCCCATTTCTGTGCTTTGCACCGCCGTCTCAATAATTTATGCTTTGAATTGATGACAGCCCTCTCCAGTAGGAGAAACTGCCTGGCTGAGGAGGAAGAACAAATCCTGGCCAAGAGCCTTTTTTTAGTAGGATTCTGCCTTGAACTTTTTTTTCCACCAGCCTAATTGGATGACATCAAATTCCTTTGAAAAACAGATTTCCCATGAAATTTGAAAATAGTGCACATCCATCAACCTTCCATTAAATATAAATGGCTGTACCCGCAGCTCAAGATTTGTAATGCTCAGCTCACTTGAGAGACCTGACTCCTAATAACGAAATCCAGATTTTAAGTCCAATTTCTTTGCTTCTCTCTTCCACATAATGCTCCAGAGAGCTGGAGACAGTGTTTCCTTCCACTTACAGCTGTCTGCCATAATCGACTGCAAACATTAAGTCAGGGGTGGCCTGGGAAGCTGACCTCAGGGAGTGGAGACAATGGAAAATGTAACGGTGAGGCAGGAGGCTGGGAGGAGGGCTGATGAGGACATCGCATCTTAGGAACAAATTCTTTTTCCTGGATGAAAAAGTAGGGCACCTTGCTAGAGAGGAAATAGAGCTATAACCACTGAATATTTATATGCATGAGTGTTAGGGACTGGGGCTAGGCCACAGCCTGCAAACAGGCCTCACCATGGGCAGACTTGTGGCAAACTACTCCCAAATGGTTGCTTCCTCTCCACTCACCCTTCTGTTCTCGGCCTCCTTCTCCCGTGATAATGATGCATGCATTGCCTTGAACCCTTCTCTGATCCTAGGTGCCTCTCTAGACAGGGTGGAGAAAGTGGCAGAGGCTGAGCGAATCTTAGACTCATGGGAAGAGATGCAGAGCTTAAAGCAAGTTCCCCTCACCACATGGCCAAATGCCTAACTTGTTTCTTTTTCATTCCATTAGTAACACACAATGAAGCCTGCAGCCACAATGAGGGTCTGAGTTGAACCATATCTAATTATCCCTCACCTAGGAGCTTTTGGTCCCCAAATATGAGTCCACCTGAGTGAATTTCCCTGGGTGCAGTCAGCCCCTGACACACCCACCCCTGAAAAAAGGTGTAAACGGCACAGAAAGGAGAGACCAGGCCAGAAAAGCCGGCCCTCCAATACAATGAATGCATGTGTGGAAAGGAAAATATTCCATCTAATTGTTTTCACAATCTTGAGCGCTCTCAATTAAAATTCCCATTTCTACTTGAATGTTTCCAGGGTTTGTATGCAGGCAAGGCAGTGGGAATTATATTTTAAAAGAGAGGCCCAGTTTTAAAACACAGTCCCTGAAGTCATCCACCACCATGCAAGGTTTTAAGCCCCACAGAATGAGTGTGTAAGTTACTAGGTGCTAGAAGCAGAAGGTGACTCATATGGATTCAGTTGTACAGCCCACAGTGTGGTTCAAAAGAGAAAAATGGGGACACCTTTGGAAACTCAGTCCTGCTATTCAGAACACTGCTATACACAGCACGAGGAAGAAGTGGGAGAAGGAGAATATAGGAAAATACATCTCTACATGGGAGCTCCAGAGAGTTCTGTGAATGATCCTGTCAGAACTGGAACAATTCAGCCTGCATAAATGTGTACTGACTATGGGAATACTTTCTGAAAAAATTCACAACTTGCACCCTTAAAAAG
Organism: Tolypeutes matacus; assembly: GCA_026826555.1. Lineage (NCBI taxonomy): Eukaryota > Metazoa > Chordata > Mammalia > Cingulata > Chlamyphoridae > Tolypeutes > Tolypeutes matacus. The sequence goes on along the minus strand of JAKSZT010054487.1, from coordinate 45,520,571 downwards.
GCCATCTTTTAAACAAGATTGAGTAATTCAAGTAAATAGTTGCATTTTCTCCAGGATGATGAGTCTCAGAGAGATTCACTTACTCATGCACTCATTCGTTCATTCAACAAATATTATGCTGCACCTACATACGCCAAGCATTCTTTGAGGTGCTAAGGATTCAGCAGTGAGTAAAAGGTAAACATCGGGGGGGTTGGGTAAAAATGGATAAAAGCAAATAAATAAATAAATAAATCCTTAATGTAAAAAAAAAAAAGCATCTAAAGTCACCTGTATTGACATTTATTATAAGGAGTTAAAACCCTTAATAATAACTATATGCTTTTTCATCTCAATAAATAAATAAATAAATAAATAAATAATTTAAAAAAGGTAAACATCTCCGTCCTCGTGGAGTTTCTGTTCTAGTGGTCTTTCAGGAAGAGTCTGGTTTAAAGAGGTTCTGTTTGGGGTTCATGCCCTAGACCCCAAGTCAAGCCCCTTGATGAGGCAGACAGCAGGCACCCGAGTCACTCAGCACATCATTCATCATCCTGCTGACACCATGTGCCCCTTGAATGCTGCTATGATGCCTCAGGGGCTTTACTTTTCTTCATCCTTCATATCGAAGAGGATGCAGCTGCAATTTTCTTCCTCTTGGCAGCCAGAAATTGTTTTATCTTGGAGGACTGAAAGAAACCAGCACCCTTTACCTGTCGTCTCTGGACCAGTCTTTTCTTTCTCAAAGTTCCGAATATGAGTGGGAATGATGGTGGCCTGGGGTAGAGGTGAGGAGGAGGGAGAGTGCACCCTCATCTCAGATGGGGGTGTGGGGTGCTTCAGCTTGGGCCCTGGCTTTGCTAAATAAATCCAATGGACAGACCCAGTGCAACCAATGTATAAAATCATCTCTGATCAAGTCGATCAAGTGAACCAAAAGGTAAATAAAAGGGCTGATTAATGTTGGTAAACCCAAATGCTGAATACAGGTACTCCTTCCTTAAGATTTACAAGGAAAGGAAAACAAACTAGACGGGCACTGAGCAGAACAACCTGTCTGCAAATGCCAGTGTGACTTACTTCTGCAGGTTTTCCCATCTGGATTCAGGGTAAACCCTTTCAGGCACTGGCAGGAGTAGGAATCATCTGTGTTGATACACACATGCTGACACCCATGGTTAGGGGTGGCACAGTAGTCTATCCCTGGAAAGAAAGAAAAATAATGATGAGGAACAAAACAATATATCTAACATATGTAAACCAAGGGATTTTCAGTCTTAACTTTTCCTAAACGGGTAAAACCCCACAACATCAAAGACTCACACCACGGAGAGATCTCTCAATAGGCTTTTTCCATGTTTAGGGATATGGTCCCCCAGAAAGAGAGCCTTGTTGACATGTTACAAAATGTTTATGCAACAAATGAGTTTGTGAACATACTTTCCTTGTCTTGGTTCATCTAAGAGCCACCAAAATGAGAGCATGGAGACTGTTGTTGATGCAAGAATAGAAAAGCCAGATGATAGAACAAGAACAGGTAGTCTCAGAGCAGAGAGGAACTTCATTTGTAGCAAAGTTTGAAAGTACTGTGTTCAACAAGGACAGGATGAATTATTCAATAAGTGGTTTTAGGGGAATTTGTCTAGTTCGAAAAAACTAGTTTAATTTCTTGCCTAAAAGTAAACTAATTTCCAGATTGATTATAAAGTTAAATAATAAACATAAAACTATAAGAAAATGCAGGCAATTGGGGACAGGCAAAAACCTTTCTATACATAAAAGCAGCAGAAGAAATACAAAGGAATAGATTATTCCCTTAAACATTTTGAATATAATAAATAAATGACAAATAAGGAAAAGTATTTGCTATAAATATGATGCAAAGAGTAATGTATTTTAGGATATTAAGAATGCATACATTTATAAGAAATTATAAAGCTAAACATCTATTAAATATTTCTCTGGACCTTATATTGAATGTTTGTTATCTTATTTAATCCTCACAACAATGTTATGAAGTAGGGATTAAGAGTATCTTGATTTTGTACATGAGAAATCTGAAGCTGAGAGAGACTGAGAGACTTGATCCAATCACCCAGATAGTAAACAGGGGACAAAATTTGGACCTCAGTCTGTTTGCCTCTAAAGTCCATGATGACTCTGAGGTTATATAGCTAAGATCCCAATAGAAGAAGGAGTTAAGGACATGGAGAGACAATTCACAGAGGAAGAAATACAAATGTCTGATGATTATATGAAAAAAGTGTCAGCCTCACGCTTATTCATTCATTCAATATATATTCTCTGAACACCCACCATGGGCTGGGCACTGAGAATCGGCAGTGAGCAAAGAGGCACAGTCTTTTGCCTCGTGGAGCTTACTGGAATCCCTTATAGATTATTCATTAAGCAAATAATTGCACCATTAAATATACATTTATAAATGTTGAAGAAAAGGTACTCAAAGACATGATTTAAAAATCAGGAGGGAAGCGGCTATGGCTCAATCAGTGGGGCTCCCGTTTACCATATGGGAGGCCCCGGGTTCAGTTCCCGGGGCCTCCTGGTGGGGGCAAGCCCACCCACACGGTGTGGTTAGCTGACCCAGCGAGCACAAGCAGCAAGGGGGGGATAAATGAATAAATAAATAAAATCTTTAAAAAATAAAAAAATAATAATAATAAAAATCAGGAAAAAAAATTTTCCTAGCAAATTAGCAAAAGATTTTAAAACAGCCTTCTCAAAACATGTATGGTAGAATACAAATTGGTGCAAAGTTTTTGGAAAGTAATTTTCAATAAGCAGCGAAAGCTTTAAAAATGTTAATAGCCTTAGACTCAATAAATGAATTTTTTATATTTTGTTCTTAAGAAAATGATCAAAATGCAGACAAAGATTTAATGTACAAGGATGTTTACCACAATATAGTTTAAAACAGCCATAAAAACTAACAATTGATATATATGACAGAATATCATGCAGACATTAAAATGTTTTGATAAAATTTAAATGACCTGTGAAAAAATGTTCATGATTTAGTGTTGTACTGTATGATCCCAATTTTATAAAAATATATCCAGATGCATTAAAAAAGACTGGCAAGGAATGTATTGCATCAGTATTAAAAATGGTTATCCCTGGGTAATGGAATTACAGATCATTTTCCTTTTATTCTTTAGAGTTTTTTCATACTATCCAATTTTCTACAATGAGCATGTACTACTTCTGTAATCAGAAGAAGTATTAAAATAATAAATATACACATTCCAAGTTGTAAAACTAGTTGCCATGGAAAACAGCACAAATAATGAAGAAAAAATAAGTGTGGGAGGTGTCCGGTGATCTGGAGAAGGAAATAATCAGGGAACAGAGCTGGGAACAATATATGTAGCTTCATATGTCTATATCCAAAACACAAAATACAGGCAATAAATAAAGCGAGTTTGGGATCTCAGTCCAGGGGAATAGCTGTGCACTCACAAGTATCCCTGGAATTTGGGAAGATAGGAAATGAATACAAGGTCGCTGGTGAGGGCAGGCTATATATATATATATATATATATACACACACACTCTATACCAACAGTTTTCAAATTTTTTAAAGCCTCTGGATACTTTTCTTCAAATGAAATTTTATCTAGGAGAGAAAAGTAGCAAAATGTTAAAAGCAGAGCAACTTTTCTTGACTCGTCGGAGTATCTGAACCTGGTCAGCAACTTTTCTCACTCTAGGCACAGTTGGGAAAACACTTCAGGATTCAAAAGTAATATGTCAAGGTGAATTATGAAATAACATGGACGAACCTTCAAGACTTCATGTTGAGTGAAATGTCACAAAGGACAAATGTTGTGTGATCTCACTGACATGAAATACCAGAATAAGCAAATGCACTGAGTACAAGTGGATTACAGGTTGCCAGGGGCCAGGGTGAGGGACATGGACAGTTAATGCCTAAGGGTACTGAGTTTCTGTTTGGGGTGATGAAAGAGTTTCGGAAAAGAACATTGTGAATGTAATTAATACCACTGAATTCTACACTTGAAAGTGGTTAAAATGGGAAATTTTGAGTTGTATATATGTTACCACAATTAAAAGTTTAAAAAAAAATAAAAAGAAGGATGAGGTAGTGCTCAATATATGTAAATCTATGAATCTAAAGGTAAAAAAGTAAGCAAGAGATAGCTGAGTATGAAATAATTAAGAGAAAGAATTTAAACTGTGGAGTGCAATACTGGAAGAAATGGATGATGTTGTTATTCAATGTCAAAATGGGTCTAGGGCAGTAGTTCCCAAATCTGTCTGCCATTAGAGTCACCTAGGGAGCATTTAAAAATTCCAGAGGGAATGCTTCTAACTTGTTCTTTAAGGCTAGCATCCCCATAATACCAAAGCCAGATAAAGATCACAAGAAAAGAAAATTACAAAGCAATATCCCTTATAACTATAGATGCAAAAATCCTCAACAAAATACTAGCAAACTGAATCCTACATTAAAAGGATTATACATCACAATCAAGTAGGATTTATCCCAGGAATAGAAGGATGGCTCAACATAAGAGAATCAATTCATGTAATACACCACATTAACAGAATGAAAGAAAAAAAAAACCCCACATGATTGTATGCTTTATTAATATGTATCAATAAAATTGATTTTAAAAAACTGAAAAAACAAACAGAAACCAAAGCCCAGGCCACACCCCAGACCATTAAATCCCAATCTCTGGGACATTTCTTTGAAGCTCCCCAGGAGGTTCCAATGGGCAGACAAGTTTGGACACCATAAGTATCAAGGTCAGAGTAAGTGAAGAAGACAGATATCTGAACTCTTCAGAGTTCTGCCAGAATGATCATTTGGCTGAAAACAGAACATCGGAGAAATGATCAATCTGCCCTACTAACCATGTCTTCTCTCAGAGAGAAGAGGAAGAAGGAGCTATTGCAACTGCTACTCTGGCCGTAATCTTTTCTTAATAAGGAGGAATGTGGGTTCGGGAAATGGAAATAGCAACGGCACTGGAAGCAAGCTTCTTTGCCCAGGAAAGTGAACTCAAAAATTTTAGAAAGAAAAAGAAAAAAGAAAAGGGCAGGGGTGGGGAGGGTGGGGGTGGGAACATAACAGAAGACAGCATTGTTCCATGACCAGGCAAGGCATACTATTTCAAAACACCTGGAAAGTAACAGAAAGTAAAATTTTATTTTCTAATCACAGATAATTCCAGCAAGGGAGAAAATGGTTAAAGTACCAAAGGAGTCACTCTAGCTGCACAGATAGCTTGCTCATAAACCCAGATTTTAATAGGGCACATACCAAATATGGAAAGGAATAAATTGCAAGGATAATAAAAGAGTCACTTGGGCCTGTAAAAACAGTGTCAAAACAGCTAAAATACAAAATGCTAAGGACAGCAAAAGAGACTTCTCAGTTTCCTTGTGGCTACTATAAAATGCTGATGGAAAGAACACAAAACACTTCAAATATTTTTTCCCTCTTTTAAAAGAAGAATAACTTTCAGGTTGGAAAGGACAGAAGAAAGAAAAGTGAATGGGAAGTAAAATCCAAGATGGGTAAAGGGAGTAAAAAAGAATTTTCAAGGGGCTGCCAACAAAGCCTACAGACGAGCCCAACACATGTATATTTTGTTTGACCAGCAGTTTTTCCTTTAATTGAATTGAAATGTCTTCAAAGGGAAGGCAAGTGTGCTCCAGTTTGGACAGGACTCCCAGCACTCCCTATTGCAATGGTTTTCGCACTTGAACATGCATTAGAATCCCCTGGGGGGCTTGTTCCAATGCAGATGGCTGATCTCCATCCCCAGAGTTTTGGGGTCAGTAGGTCTGTGGGTGAAGGCCCAGAATCTACACTTCTAACAAGTCCCTGGTGACACCATGCTGCTGGGCCTGGCGCCACGCTGAGAACCACTGCCCTATTGATTACATCTGGCTGCTCCACACATCTATTTTACCCACCTGACTTCTGAAGGCATTTGAGCTCACAACTCCCAGGTCTCAGCTGTTCTGGCAGGAATCAATTCTATCCCTGAGAGAACTTGCAGTTGAGAATGTTGACTAAAGAACCAAGAGATGGCCCTAGGTGACCGATCGTCCTGGTGTGCCTGGAACCCAAGGGGTTCTTGGGATGCTGGACTTCCAGTACTAGAGCCAGAAAAGTCCTGGGCAAACTGGAACAAGCTGGTCACCCTAGATGGACCCGGGAACAGAAGGATAAGTACTGCTCTAATTTTCAAAAGGAGGAAGAGGGTTTCTGAAATCCACTGAGTAACGAGCAGGACCTCAGTCATGCAAGATTATCCAAGAAATGGCAAGTGAGAGAATGAATGCAAGAGTACTGAGTAGGAAAGCACTAAAAAAATATATGAGGAATTAATCCCAACACAGCAGCCAGAGTGATCCCATTAAAAATCTGAAATGAGTCCATACACTCTGCTCATAACCCTGCTACAGCTTCCCCTATACTCAGGATAAAAGCCCAAGACCATACAGCAGCCTAGAGAGCCCCCAGGATCTGGCCGACTGCCACCTCTGACCACACCCCCATGGCAGTCACCTTCTCCCGCTCTGCTAGCCACGCGGCCTCCTGGATGTTCCTCAACACACCAGGAGGCACAGCTCCTACCTTTGCCCCTCTGCCTCGAAAGCCTCCTCCTTCCCTCACCTCCTTTAAGTCTCCAATCAAATGTCACTTTCTCACTGAGACCTTCCTTCCTGTATTTTTCTCTATCATATTTACCTGGCTCCATTAAAATGTAATATCCATAAAGACAGAGATTTTGTCTATTTACCACCATATGCCCAGTACCTAGAGAACAGTATCTGGCACATAGCAGGTGGTCAACAAATACTTGAATGAATAAATGGCTATTGGCATTACTTGTCACAGAGTGTTTTGTGAGCACTTTGATGAGAGAAGAGTGCCACCAAGAACCAACAAGGGGTCGCTAAGAATGGAAGACAGTTTATATGCTCTCCTTGAGGCTTCCTCCCTCCAGGATGCTGAAAAAACCTCCCTGCAGGAGGATCTCAGCTCAGCAAGCAGCATCTTCTGCAGATAGACATTCAGCCAGTTACAAACCCAAGCAGTCTTTCTTTCATCCAGCACACATCTGCTCCATGGGGCTCCTGTCAGCAAACTGGTCCAATACCTACTGAAGTCTAGATAGAGTCACTACCATATTTTCCATGCCTGGCTAGTCTAAGTGAAATAAAGTTTTTCTGATATGCCTCATTCTTAGTGACTGTAGCAGTTTGATATTATTTATGAATTCCAAAAAGAGATATGGATTATGTTTGTAAACTGGTCTGTTCCTCTGGGTGTGAGCGTCTTTGATTGTATTAGATTCAGCTGAGATGTCTTTGATTAAGTTATGTTAAGATTAGGGTTTTGTTTTTTGTTTTTTTTTTTAACCGGGAGGTACCAGGGATCAAACCCCGGTCTCTCCATATGGTAGACGGACGCCGAACCTCTTGAGCCACATCCGTTTCCCAGATTAGGGTTTTAATTTGACCACATCAGTAGGGTATAACTCAGTTTAAGTCCCCACCCCCTTGGTGGGCTATATAAATGGACACTCACTCAAGAAGATACACAGAAGAAGGCACAGGAAAAAGAGAGCTCCATAAACACAGCAGAGGAGAGAACTTTGAATCCTACAGCCCTGGGAAGAGAGATGAGCCATTTGCCTGATAGTTTGCACTGAAGATTAACAGAGCTGCTGAGCTGAGGAAGCTGGGATGTAAACAAGCTCTATGCCAGCCTACAGCTGAGATCAGAAGATGCTGGGCCCACAGAGCCTTCAGAGGAAGACGGAAGGAGACCAGACCTGCCATCTTACTTCAACACGTGGCAACTGACTTGGGTGAGAAAGTACCTCTTATGGTACCTTAAGCTGAACTCTTTAGGGCCTTGTAACTGTAAGCTTTTACCCCAAATAAATACCCTTTATAAAAGTCAACAGATTTCTGGTACTTTGCATCAGCACCTCTTTCGCTGACTAGTACAGTGACCAAAAAGTATGCAAGAAATTCAATTTGTTCGGTTGGCTTCTAAGCACAAGGAAGTAGGTTTCAGCTTAGTTTAAGGAAGCACTTTATAGTACATGGTCCTGGAAGGCTCGGGGGCCAAGGTTTGAATTTTTTATGCACCTTTAAACTTAGGCCAGACAAGAGTCAGTCCTGTACAAAGCTGGAATGCTCTGCCATGGGGTATAGAGAGTTTCTTTTGAGTTGGGTTTTCAAACACAGGGTGGATGATGGCAGGGTGGGGATGCTGTAGCTAGAACTAGGTTGAGCTTTGGGATCCCTTCCAACCTAATAGTCTTTGATGCACGCAAGCAGACCTCACAAAAATAAGTGGCCTATCGCAAGCTGTAGGAAGATATTGCAGGTTAACTACACCCTGGTGAGGAAACCTTACAACCAGTATTTTCTAGTTCTTCTATTGCTGATTCATCATGAAATTATTTGTCTGTATTTCACTTTTAATGCAAGCACTGAATATTCATTTGGTGCCTTACTATGTGCAAAGCATCCCTATTTGAAAAATAAGGATGAAAAAGTCAACCATTATCAGGGAGTCTGAAAAACAATGAGCACAATGATCTAACAGTCTAAATAATAATCAGTATCCACAGTTGTCTTTACTCATCATTACAGGTACTGGAAAGAAGAGAAGGTGAGCATTATATTTGAAACCCACAGTCTCCTTGATATCTGAGACATGGCATTGGACCAAAGTCGTCCATTTTTCTTTCTGGTGAAGAGCCCTGGACATCTGGGAGTGTTCTCATGCCTGGTTCAGGAGTAATAGTTTCAAATTAAACCTCAAAAAGTTTGCCAATAGGGAGCAGATATGGCTCAAGCAGTTGAGCACCTGCTTCTCACAAAGAAGGTCCTGGGATCGGTCCCCGGTGCCTCTTAAAAACAAAAACAAACAACAAACAAATGAAAAAACAACTCGGGGGAAAAGAAAAAAAGAGGGAAAAAAAACACAAAAAGTGAACAAACAAAAAAAAACAACTCAGGGGAGTCAATGTGGCCCAATGGTTGAGCACCGGCTTCCCACATACAAGGTCCTGGGTTCAATCCCCAACCCTGGTACCAAAAAAAAAAAAAAAAAAAAAAAAGTTTGCAAATATTTTGTAACTTGATGGTATCTATGTGTTTCTAACCTTCCCCCCTCCAGAAAAAATATTCAGATAAATTTGGATGTGTTCTGGGGAGTGGATGCAGCTCAAGTTGTTGAGCGCCTTCTCATGTACAAGGCCTTGAGGTTGATCCCTGGTATCTCCTAAAACAAACACAAACGAAAAAACCAACTCTCATTGGGGAATGGATGTAGCTCAGTGGTTGAGTGCCTGCTTCTCATGTATGAGGTCCTGGGTTCAATCCACAGCACCTCATTAAAAAAAATTGATTGCATTGCTTAGCATAAGGAATTATATAAAAGGCGGTACTTTTTTGGTATACTCCTTCTATATTTTAAATTATATTATTTGTTTAGAAACATAAAGCTCTATCATGTACATTTTGGTTTAATCATAAATTAATTATGCTTGTATATTACATTACTAATCCCTTTGGATAATAATAGTATACTTACTAATTTGATTAGTTTTCAAATATAATTTTGGTTAAAAATAAATTATGGATGACTGAAATTTAAGCAACTGAGTATCTTTAATATTAATTTCTAAAAAAAAAATAATATTAATTTCTGCAAGTTTATGAAAAACAGAAATGAAATTCCAAAAATTTCTCAATGCTGCCGCAGTGGCAAGGCTGCCTTGACTGGAACCCGATGAGATGCCTTGTAAATTACCAACAGGATGCCTGCCTTGATTCTGAGCTTCTCCCTCCATCCTATGTTTCTGTCCTCATAACAGGTCCCTAGTTGTTCTTGTCACTGCCACAGCTCCAGAGCATTCCCGAGTTCTTTGTTCTTAGAAGTGGGCTTTAGCCTTATTTCCTAATCGCAGCTTTCCAAAGTACTCCGGATGTCTCCTTTCTCTTTCCAGCTCCTTCCTCAGGCCTGGCTCCCTGCCCTGTCCCCCAGGCGTAGTGGGATGGGAGCGCTTCTTCGAGAGGACCCATCTCCCTGATGCTGACTGCCCAGCTCCTCAGATTTCCCAGCAAGTTTCTCTGCCCACGCATTGGGCAGCCCACTTCTTGGTCTTGACTCTGACAGAGCCCCGGGACAGCTGAACTCTTGGGCGCCATGCCTAGTTGGTGAGACCTCACAGCTGGAGCTTTCCCTCCCCTGACTCCCAGCCAAACCTTCTCACAGTCTCCCTACACTGCAGCCCTCCTTGCCTGAACCTTCCCGTGGCTAGTAATTCTCCATGTCCTGAAGAATTCTGGGATAAGAGACATGCTGAGCCACAGAAGCGGGTGACGGTGTAGCTGTGGGAATTAGGACTGGGGGTGGGGTGGAAATCAGGGGACCTCAGCCAGGGAAAGAGCCCTGTAGAGGTAGGAAGTAGACTGGTCAGGTGCGGTTCCCCCCAGGCCCCATTCTGGTGAGGCAGCGTACCCACTTGCTCCAGCCCCACTGGTTTCCTCCTTCCCTTAACTCCCGCTGTGGATCTTGCCTGCTTCACACTGTGGGCCCTTGGTCATACAATGCCTTGTACTGTGATCGAGCTGCCTTGTGTGGGCCTGGCTTGTGGCCCCCACTAGCTTCCTGTGCAAACTCCTAGAAGGCTGGGGCCAAGTCCTGAATTTTTCATGCATCTTTAAGCTTGGCCTAGGCACATGGTATATGTTCAATAAATACTAATTTAAAGTCTTTGAGGCCAGTATCATCCCTTGGAAGAATTTATTCAGCATCAGGCAATTTGCTAAGTGATTTATATGGATTATTCCATAAAGACCATGCTGTGAAGGAGGTAGTATTACTAACCCTTCTTACAGTTGAGGAAACTCAGCTTAAATAACTTGCTCATAATTCCAGCTCCTGAGTAGAGGAGCTGGGTTTGAGCAGAGGCAGCTCCTCAGCAGCACGTGGCCTCTGCCTTTGGTGGGGAATACTTACTCATCAGCCCAGCAACCAGCTCTTACTAGAGCTCTGGCTGCTGTTTTATAGTTTAGAATATTCAGAAGGGAAGGAAGACGAAGAACAGAGCCATTCATCCACTTATTTGCTCAATAAACAAATATCATGAACTCTACACCAGGCATGTGCTGGGCGTGGAGATCTAAAATTCCCCAGTCTGGCTCATGTCTTGATACACATCTTTCCTCCTCTTGGAACATCTACTTCATCCTACTTTAGCCTAGTGAAGATGGTTCTGCCTTCAAGACTCGCCTTATTCATTTCTATTGGCACATGGTTGGGGCTTTCTATATATATGTGTTTATTGACTTAATGTGCTCCTTACAGTTCCACACTCCACAGCTACCTCCAGCTCTGGTGTTTGTAAGCAGTCAACATGCAGGGGTTGAAGACTAGGAGGTAAGTGTAAGGAGGGTTTGGGGATGCTTTTTAAAACTGAACAGTAGGTGGACCCTGCTTTACATAATAGATGTATTTTTAAAAAGGTTGTGCGAACATGAACTTCTTCCGGAGATCCTACTTTTTCATTGATGCATGTTTCAGACATGTGCTAGTTTATTCTAAATTGTTATTGAACTTAACTTTTTAAGACTGCAGGGTCCTAATACTTTAAAAACAAGCTTTTCTCAAGTGAACCTTTCTATAGGAAGGCACTAATCTATACACAATGCCTTAAGTGCTCTGATGCACCTTTTTATTTTATTTTATTTTATTTTATTTTATTTTTTTATTTTATTTTATTTTATTTTATTTTATTTTATTTTAGCTTTAGGTCTAATTATTATTTTTTTTTAATAATAATTTTTTTATTTTTTAAAAGATACTTAGATTACATAAATGTTACACAAAAATTACAGGGATTCCCATATACCCCACCTCCCACATCTCCCACAACCTCCCACATAAACATACTTCATTAGTGTGGCACATCACCTGCAATGGATATACACATCCTGGGGCTTAGCCATTAAGCATGAACCATAGTTCACATTGTAGACCACACACCTTTATGTTTTAAAAAATGCTTTTGGAATCTTCACAAAACTAATGCTTGCCTCTAGTTTGTAGATTTTTACGTTCAGGTTTTGGGAGCTCAGACTGACTCTGATTTTTTGAGTATACAGTTAAAATAAAATAGAAATAAATAATTCGAACAAAAAATGAGCAGTTCTCTGCAAACCACCCTCCACCCCACCCAGAGGCAACCACTTTCAACTCTTTTGAGCTCAGCGGTTTTCCTGTACTTGTGCGGAGTCAGTGCAGGGGCCCACAGGCCACAAGATTTCAGTGACAATACTTCTTTTATTTTTTTTTATTTTTTTTATTTTTTTCCACTTTATTTTCAAAGAAGCTTTAGGTTACAGAAAAGTCTCATAGAAAATATAGGGGATTCCCATATACTCCACCCCATCCCCTTCTCACATTTTCCATTTTCCCCTATTAATTTTTTTTTTTTTTTTTTTTTTTTTTTGTGACAATACTTCTTAACCCCTGTCGATGCTGATGAGCACAGCCAGGCCAAGTCAGCATGAAGCCAGGCAGGCTGAGGATCAGTACACTTGGTAGATGCTGGAAGAACATGCCCACATGTAGCCTCCAGATAAAAGGTACCATCACATTCATCATATTCCCTGAAGGGTGACATGGAGATGGAGTGGGCTACTGTTTTAAGATTTATTTTATTTATCCCCCCCACCCTTGTTTGCACTTGCTGCCTTCTCTCTGTGTCTGCTCACTGTGTGCTCATCTTCTTTTTAGGAGGCCCGAGGAACTGAACCTGAGACCTCCCATGTGAGAGGGAGGTGCCCAATCACTTGAGCCACCTCTGCTCCCTGCTTGTTGTGTCTCTCATTTTGTTTTTCTTGTTATGTCTCTTTGTTGTGTCATCCTGTTGCATCAGCTTGCTGCACCAGCTCATTGTGTCAGCTCACTATCTTGCTTGTCTTCTTTAGGAGGCACTGGGAACCAAACCTGGGACCTCCCATGCGGTAGGCGGGCACCCAACTGCTTAAGCCACATCCGCTTCCCTGGGCTACTGTTTAAGGCAAGCTAATAAGGGCCTGACAAAGGAGGAGTAGGGGCAGAAGGTATTAGACCCTTACTCATAAACATCTGTTTGTCTCTGCTGGGGAGATTTCCATAGCCACAGTCCCCATATATTCATAGCAGCAAATGTTTTGTTGTGTGGAACTTACTTGTGCATGTTTTTCTATCTGGATTAAGAGCAAATCCTTCACGGCACCGGCAGAGGTAGGAGTTATCAGCATTTACACACTCGTGTTCGCATCCGTGGTTTTCCAAGGCACAATAGTCCACAGCTGTGGAGAATAACATACATTCAGAGTTTAGACATTAGAAATGTGAACAGATATAAAGGGAATGGTCAATTGGAAGCATATTGTAACAAATATAAGTAAGGATTAATAATCCAAGGTCTCTTCTCAAAAAGAATCAGTCTAGTTGAGGAATGTAACTCAGAAGATAAACTGAAGAACATAGGCTCAATCGCATTTAGAAGTTAAAGAGACTGCACATCTAAATGCTCACAAGCAGACCTACAATAATTAAACTGGCAAAAATAAAGACAGGGTAAAACACAATGCTGGCAAAGCAGCATGGAAACAGTTATTAACAGCAGGTAGCCTTATAAATTGATAAAAAATACTTTTGGAATGCAATTTGGCAATGTTCACACTGGAAATGTGACACAAATAATTGAAAAAAAAAAAAAGGAAAAAACCTAATTATATGTAATAAGCTATTTGTGGCAGCATTATTTACAATGACAAAAAAAATTCTGGAAAATAAGATAAACATTGAATATTGGATAAATGGTTAGTATATATGAGAAAATGCACTGGCCTATGTTGGGGATCGAATCATGTCCCCCACAACAGGCATGTTCAGGTCCCAAGTCCTGGTCCTGTGGGTATGAACCCATTTGTAGATAAGACCTTGAAGATGTTATTAGCTAAGGTGTGCCCAGCTGATTGAGGGTGGGCCTTGATCCAGTATGGCTGAAGTCCTTGTAAGCAAAGGAAGCTGGGCTCAAAAAAAGAAAAGCCCTTCCAGAAGCTGGAAGTCAACAGAACCATAAGGAAAAGGAGAAGACACTGCCTGTGCATTACCTTGTGATAGAAAAGCCAAGGAACTCCAGAGCTTGCCAGGCAGGCAAAAGTTATTGACCCTGGGAGGAAGCAAGCCTGCTAGACTCTGAAACCCTGAGCTAGTAAATTCCTGTTAAGTCAACCCATTGAATGGTATTTGGTTTAGCAGCCAGGGAAACTAAATCAGTTTCTTTCTCATTAATTCAACAAATATTTACTGAGCACCTACTATAGTCCAAACCATTTTAGATGCTAGGGATAATGTACATAACAAAATAGACAAAAGTTCTAGCCCTCAAAGAGCTTACATTTGTTTGGTAGGAAAAGAAAGAGATTAAGAAAATAATAAAGTAAATAGTCTATTAGAATATAGAGATGGTCTGGAGAAAAATAAAACACGGAAGAGGAATGGGGACTGGAGGGTTATGGGAGGGAGGGCATGGTGTCAGGAAAGGCCTCGCCAAGTAGGTGGCAGATGGACACAATCTTGAATGAGGTGTGATCCATGAGGATATCTGGGAAAGAGCATTCCAGGTGAAAGGAAGAGCAAGAGAGAGGCCAGGTGTTGGAGATGAGCAAGGAGGCCAGGGTGGCTGGAGTGGTGAGAGTGGTGGGAGCAGATCAGGAGGGGCCCAGTGGTTACCAAATAAAATATAAACACTAAAAGAAAGAGTTTAAAAAAAATAAAAACTAAGTTGAATGCTTTAAAAAGACTTGATTAGGGAAGCAGCTGTGGCTCAATCAGTGGGGCTCCCGTTTATCATATGGGAGGCCCCGGGTTCGGTTCCCGGGGCCTCCTGGTGAAGGCAAGCCCGCCTGCACGGCGTGGTTAGCTGACCCAGCGAGCACAAGCAGCAAGGGGGGGATAAATGAATAAATAAATAAAATCTTTAAAAAATAAAATAAAAAAAATAAAAAGACTTGATTAAGGCAATTTGTCAACCAAAATTTCTGTAGAACCAGGCATGGATGAAACAAGTGTAGAAGGATTGGGAAAAAATTCCTAAGAATTCACAAGGAGTCTGCCCTTGTAAATTGCTTTACAGAAGTCTTCAAATTCTTGTTCCAATTTAAAGAAACCAAAACTAAAAATCATAGCACATTTTGGTTATAGTTTATGCAAGGAAGATTTTAAAAATAAAATTTTTTCTTTACATCAACTTAAAATTACTGATTTTTATTATATGTAACGTGTATGTTTTAAAATAAAAAATATAATGGTTAAGGTAAGTTTGAATATGTAGTTTTTTTTTTATTTTTTATGATGCCCCTCTTCCAAAGATGTTTTCCATTAATCACCCAGCCACAGGCCAGCCTCATAGGATAAGACAGCTTCTCCTGGACTTTGATTCTCATTCTGCTTTTGTTCTTTGTGTGCACAGCTCTCTGGGGAACTGAGTGGGAGGGGCGTGACTGGCAAAGCAAGAGGCAGGCATTCCTGGGTCCCAGACCCCAGCTGACAGCCAGGCCAATGGAGAAAGCACATTAAGCCATCAGTTAAGCCGTTAGAGATGGGGGAGCCATTTCCAGGCAAGTGAACCTAAAAGCTTTTTAAGGCCAAGAGAGTTCTAGTCCATTCAACTCTGACACCCTTTTGTATGTTTTGGGTCCTTTGCAAAACTTCCTTGGTTGCAAAATTGTACTCATAAAAAGGGAGGTGGTGGTTGGGGGAAGATGTATGCAGGTCATTGTACATAACTTAAGTGATGTCTCTTTTGTTCCAAGTCCTCATCTACTTCCACCAAATTCATTCTCTGCAGTTTTTTCCTGAAATTTCTAGCCTCTCCTTTACAAGTGGAAGGAGTCATGTCCTGGATATAGCTCTTTGGCCCTCCTGATCACAAAGTGCTAAGGTCTCAGAGTAGGAAACCAGTCTTGCCACATTCAGTCTCTGCCCAACTTGTGAGAAATCACTTAGCTGTCTCCAAGCACAAATGATACTTTGCTGCAAGGTAATAAAACCTGAGATGGACAGTTTCGGATTTACAATCTGGTCACATTCCAAGGTTTTCTCAGCAGGGAACAGCATTAGCAGAAACAGGATATCTTAAAAGAGAAACATTTGGATTTTCAAGGTAGTTAATGGTAAAGTAAGAAAAATTGGATGTCATTTAGAGAAATGGTAGAAACAACTTACTTGCTGAGCACACATTAGACATACACAGAGTCACAACTCACAGAAACTCTGCTCTGTGAGAGGCATGACTGGATATCTGTATGCAGGATTTAAAAACCCAGGAAAGGGTGTGCTATGGATTTTGGTGACAATAAGAGAGAAATCCAATATTTAACAACCTGGAGAGAGGAAGTCATGCTTCAAACATGAGGAGCTGGTTTAGGAACTAAAAATCTGACCTTTCAATATAAAAAGTTGGGGAGTGGGTGTAGCTCAAGTGGTTGAGCCCCTGCTTCCCATGTACGAGGTCCTGGGTTCGATCCCCAGTACCTCCTAAAAAAAAAAAAAAAAATGCTCTCTTCCTTGTCCCAAGTTTAAATATCAACCATCACCATCCTCATTGATAGAAGATGGAGTAAAATTTTGAAAGCAAATGATATAGAGGGCCATATCATTCCATACCATTCTGGGTATGGACCTCAATATCATTTATTTATTTATTTTTATTTTTATTTTTTTAATATTTTATTTATTTATTCATTTATCCCCCCCCTTGCTGCTTGTGCTCGCTGGGTCAGCTAACCACGCCGTGCGGGCGGGCTTGCCTTCACCAGGAGGCCCCGGGAACCGAACCCGGGGCCTCCCATATGGTAAATGGGAGCCCTACTGATTGAGCCACAGCCGCTTCCCCTCAATATCATTTAAAAAATATACCATACATTTAACAAATTATTAAATGAAGTGTTCATAAGATTGAAAAAAATCATAAAGGGTCAAGGATTCAACTTATGTTTTTCAGTTGCCCATTGTATATCAGAGACTGTAATGATAGTAATAGTAACAGCAAACACTTATGTCGCAATGTTTCAAGTGTTTTACACACATTACCTCATTTAATTCTCACAACTCTTTGAGGTAGGTATTCCTATTATCCTCAGTTTACAGATGAAGTGGCTGAAGCACAGAGAGGTTAAGAACCTTATAAAGTGTGGATAACAAGAGTACCCACCTCACAGGGTCATGGTAAGTATACATGAAATATTTCCAACAGTGCCTAGAATCATTCAATAACTGAGGTTTGTATTTTTATCACACTGCTTTCCTAATCAGGTAAGGTCAAATTTGGGGGTAAAGAGATATCTAAATGCCATTCATTTGTTCCACAATCATTTATTAAGCCTTTACTACATGCTAGGCATTTTGCCAAACTCTGGGTGGTAATGACAAGCAAATACCATAAGTCATCTTAGAAGAAAGGCAGGAAGATAAGCCAAGCTTTTAGCAGTGATTACCTCCAGGAAGTAGCACTGGGGAGAGGCAACTTTCCAATTTGGGCTTTATATTTTGACTTTATACATCCTGTACTTATTGATCTTCAAAAAAAAAAAAAAAATCAGGAAGTGGCTGTGGCTCACTTGGTTGGGCTCCCGTTTACCATATGGGAGGCCCCGGGTTCAATCCCCAGGGCCTCCTGGTGAAGGAGCTCCTGTGCAGCACTGTGAGCTCAGTGTGGTGAGCTGATGCAGCAAGACAATGCAATGGAGGGAGACAGGCAGACACAGAGAGGCACACAGTGAGTGCAAGCCCAAAGGGGGCGGTTAAGTAAATAAAAATAAATAAATAAATCTTTAAAAAAAAAAAAAATCAGAAAAAATTGAGTTTGTAATTTAAAGACCAATCACGGGGGAAAGGACTTTAAAACTACAAATGCTTGAGATTGTAACCAGTCACCCAATCTCAGTCAATGACGGAAGAAAAACATATTGTGAGTCTACTCTGTGAAAGATGAGAAGTACAAGAAATGGCTTCTTCCTTCAAGGGTTTACAACCTCGGGTAGATGAAATGCAAACTGGACCAAAGTTACCCAGAAATACAAGGCAGAGAGTAAAGGCCTGCTGAGCAAGTATAGCAGAACATTTACCCTCAAAGATATAGATAAATGGTCCTTGAAAAATGTACACATTTGAATGGAAATTAACAAAGCTTTAATGGCAGCTGACGAATTACAAATACAGGGACTCAATTAAAGCACTAGAAGGACCCTTGATTAGTTGGCAAGCCACCTTCCATCACCTGACGTGGAAATGAATTCAATACTATAAGGAGAAAAATGAGAAGTTAAGGAGATGAGACTCTGATGCTTGAATTTAAGGTGCCAATAACTCAAATGTGTGAAAATACTGTATAAAAAGTCCTGAGTCAGCGACTAAGAATTAGATTTTCATGCAGGTTCCAGTCATAAATCTGGAATGAGTCAATGTAATGGAATCACCGCTATAGAAGTGTTGGAATTGAAAACTCAGTGCGTCAACTCACCAGTAGCTGGACATGGTTAATTTCTATCAACCTTCTTTAAACTTACTGTCCCCACTTTCCCACCACCCACTCCCTACCTCCTGAAATCTGCCCCTTATCCAATCCTCTTGAACATTCTCAGTGTCCTCGTCTTCCTGATCATCTCTGTGTTCCTGAGGACTGGCAGAGAGGGCTGAAATATTTGCTAATGTGAATCCATGACTAACCTGGTAGCCTTTTCCTAACTCCTGTTCCTCTGGATCTCTCTGGAGCATGATGCTAATATTGACCTGGCCTAGAAATTTCCTTCCTCATAATATTCCACGACTCCTGTTTCATTCTCTCTCTCTGCTCTGCACCTCGCCCCCCTTCTACCTTGCCTTAGGCTGTCCCTTCATGGATATTTTTCCTGCTCCCACTTCGCCCTCTTGCTCCCTGCACAGAACTAAAACCCAAAGCTCAGTCTGTTGCTCTTTTCTGACTCTATATTTTATTGATATCCAGAGAATGATGATGATAATATGTGTGATACTTCTACTACTCTTACTAATAAGTATTAGAAACTTTTATGTATTATGTTATTTAATCCCTTAAATAACCCTATGATATGGGTATAATTACTCTACATTATGGATGAGAAAACCGAGCCTCAGAAGTTAAATGATGGGGCAGTCCATGGATGGTTACGGCGCCATGATTATCTCGTCCAGGAAGAGCTGGCATGTCTGCAACAAGGACAACGTCGTCTGCATATGGCGTGATGAGGCCTGGGCCTGGGAGGAGGAGAAAGAACGTGAGCGGAAACTGCTGCTCGCTCAGCAAGAGGCCTGCACAGAATCCCTACATAAGAAAGCCGAGCATCAGAATGCACTACCTGAGCTCAAAGCAGCAGATGCAGGAGCCCCAAGTTCTGGACCCGCGTCCCTGTTTTGGGAGCTGCTGGATGAAGGGAAAGGGGTGACTAGGGGCAATAAAGAGTACGAGGAAGAAAAGCGACAGGAGAAAGAGGCAAGAGAAAGCTCTGGGCACCTTGACATACCTGGGCCAGAGGGCAGCCGAGGTCCACACTCAAGCCTCTTGGTACTAGCTACCCCCAGGGCGAGGAAGCTGTCCGCCTGGCTCAGGGCCAGAAGAGAAGATCAAGAGCTTCTTGGGAGGAAACGGATGTGGCTCAAGTGACTGAGCTCCTGTCTACCATATAGGAGGTCCAGAGTTCAATTCCAGAGGCCTCCTGGTGAAGGCAAGCTGGCCCACATGGCAAGCTGGCCCACATGGAGAGCTGGCTCCCACAGGAGTGCTGGCCCAAGTGGAGAGCTGGCGCAGCAAGATGATGCAACAACAAGAGACACAGAGGAAAGACAATAAGAGACACAGCAGACCAGGGGGCTGAGGTGGCACAAGAGATTGAGCGCCTCTCTCCCACTCTGGAAGGTCTCAGCATCTGTTCCCAGTGCCCCCTAAAGAGAAGACAAGCAGACACAGAAGAACACACAGCAAATGGACACAGAGAGCAGACAGCGAGCGCAAAAACAATGGGAGTGGGGGGAGAGGAGAAATAATAAATCTTTAAAATAAAACAAAAGAGCTGCTTGGGGGAGTGGGTGAGGCTCAAGTGGTTGAGCACCTGCTTCTCACATGGGAGGTCCCAGGTTTGGTCCTCAGTTCCTCCTAGAAACAAACAAATAAGGAAACAAATGAAAAAAACCAACTCAGGGGAGCTGATGTGGCTCAAGTGGTTGAGCACCGGCTTCCCACATACGAGGTCTCGGGTTCAATCCCCAGTACCCAAGAAGCAAAAAAAAAGAAGCTGCTTGGACCCTCTGCGGGAGAAGGAGATGTATTTGGGGAAGAAGAGAATGCATAGCGATAACGATGGCAGTCACAGCAGGAAGGAAAAGGAGTGGCCCAAGGAGAAAGAGGATCCAGGTCCAGAACAGAACCAAAGCCCCGAGCTTGGAGCCCAGCCATGGCCCATATGTGGGCAACATGGGAGCTACGGCCGGGACTGGGAGGGACTGTCTTGGGGGCACAGAGCAGCTGGCTGGGTAAAGCAGTGGTTCTCAAAGTGTGGTCCAGGGACCTCTTCAGAGAGCCTATTTCACAATTAACACTATTTTGCTTTTTTCACTCTCATCATCAAGTGTAGCATGAAAGATTCCAGAAGCTACATGACATAAGAAGATGTCATTGCTCCCCAAGGCTAATGGGATGTATTCTTCTGTTTTCAAAATGTGTTTTCATTTATAATCCACTAAATATTAATAGACTTGACTCACATTTTAAAAAAAGAAGTTAAATAATGTACTCAAAGTCACATTGACTGGGAAGTAGCTGAACGGGAATTTGAGCCCAGGTCTTATTGTCTTAAACGTCCAGATGCCTCCAAAACAAACAAACAAATGAATAAATTTTTAAAATGAAAAATAATGGAAATTAAAATAATGAGAAAGACATTGGCCAAGCTCCTTCCTGACCACATCATTGGTCCTAACCTCTCTCCGTTATGTAAGTGCTGTGTTTTCTGCTCCCTCTTGGCGTGGTCTTGGTGGTGTCCCACCTTAACTTTAGACTCATTTTGTTTAAAACTAAATTCGTTATCTTTTCTAAAATCTGTTCCCATCACTGCTGCTACCCCTCCAGAATCATGGCAGCTCAAACTCACTGAGTCGCTTTTGACTTCTCCCTCTCCTTACTTGCGGTACTTTTCAGTCATCCCTTTCTCCCTCCCTCCTGCAGTCACTGCTCTAACCCTGGCTCTCATCACTTCTCGCCTGATGATTTCCAGAGTCTCTTAACTTGTCTTTCCAACCCTCACCATCATCCTCCTGGAATCCATCCTATAGTTTACCACAGGATTGTTTCCTAAAATGAGGCTTTGCATTTGTCTCTCCCGATTATAAACCATTCAGTGGCTCTTTTTCAGATATATAATCCAGACTCTTTAGCCTCTGCTTCAACAGACCTGGCCTCTTCAACTGTTTGATTCAGGCTGGCTGTCCTGAAGTAGAGTGACCACATAATTTATTGACTCAACTGGAACTCCTTTGAAAGCAAAAGGGAGTGCTATTGAAAATTGGGACAATGGACATAAGGCAGGATTGTCTTGGCTTAATTGGGTTGTGTGGTACGCTGTCCCTAAGGTTTCTTGTCTATCCATGCACAGGCCCCCCCCCAGACCAGCTGTAGGTCTCCTCTAAATTTCCTAGCCTTAGTCCTGACGCTGCAGGTCTCATCTTGGACAAGCCCCTTCAGATTGCTGCCCTCAGGTTAGTCTAGCTTTCAGTGTGGTGCTCTCCTGTGGCAGGCTCTCCTTGAGCCATCATCTACCTGGACTTGCCCCATCATCTACCTGTCCTTTCCAGCCCAGCCTCAGCCCTCAAGCCTGGAGAGTTCTGCCACCCCCATAGTGTCACTACCCTTAATGTCTTCCCTTGCCTTGGACATCTGTCCATTTGGTACCCTTCCTTTCACACCCAGATCCATCACCCTAGCCATTAGGGATGTCCCACTTCTATGACCTGCAGCCTCTATTGTCCCTACCATTTGCTTTGCACTCAGCACAGCCCCAGGGAGCAGCAATTAACCTTCTGAGAACCTGTCCAGTCTCCCTAACCAAGCCAACTGACAACAAGGGTACCCCATTGCTCAATTATCTCTGACTCCCAGCCTCTAACAGGGCAGGTGCTTGGTTAATTGCCATAAAGGACAATGATGGTGATGAGGGTGAGGAATAGGACGTTATGATAATCCGAAGGATAAGGCCCGGGTTATACATAGTCTTTCCAATTTTCCCACACTTCTGCTTAAGACCTTCCTCTGAGGACAAACAGCTATTCTTACATGCTTATAAACAGCAGCAGAGAGATGCCCATCTCCAATACACACAGCAGACAAGAGCTCCCTGCAAACCACAGCATCTACCCGCTTATGCTGTCACTCTTCAATAATAATCAAATCCCAGAAGTTACAGCAAAACCCTTAGAAACACAAAGGTTCTCTGCTGCACAGGAAGACCAGGCAATTACTTGGCAACACTCAGAGAACTGGGCTCGGGAAGCGGCTGTGGCTCAATCAGTAGGGCTCCCGTTTACCATATGGGAGGCCCCGGGTTCGGTTCCCGGGGCCTCCTGGTGAAGGCAAGCCCGCCCGCACGGCGTGGTTAGCTGACCCAGCGAGCACAAGCAGCAAGGGGGGGGATAAATGAATAAATAAATAAAATCTTTAAAAAAAAAAAACAGAGAACTGGGCTCCTCATTGCCCTCCAGTCCTCCAATGGCCAAAGCAGGACTCCTGGCCCAGCCACGGCCCCTGTCGCCCTTGCCCGGTCTACCCACGTAAGCTTCGGGCTCTCCCAGTTCTGCCTCTCACTGTAATCAACCATGCACAATCGCCTGCTTCCTGAAGCTCATCCTCCAGCCTGACTCCCAAGGGCCTGATTTCCTTCTGATCCAACAGCACCCAAAGTTTCTACACATTTAACAACTGGTAAGAAAAAAGGGCAGGTTATAAAACAAAGTAGATAGTATGATCCTATTTTTGTTAAACACTAACAAAATATTCTGAAGTGGATAATTAAATGGGGAAAAGTCTGTAGAAAATACAACAAACTCTTAATAGTGCTTTTCTCATCTTAGTACCTCAATGA
The DNA here is from genome assembly GCA_026826555.1 of Tolypeutes matacus. Taxonomy (NCBI): domain Eukaryota; kingdom Metazoa; phylum Chordata; class Mammalia; order Cingulata; family Chlamyphoridae; genus Tolypeutes; species Tolypeutes matacus. The sequence goes on along the minus strand of JAKSZT010054487.1, from coordinate 45,497,357 downwards.
AAGCACATTGCTTGTATAATAAAAATGAATGAAGCAAAAATAATAAGAGTTGGTGCTTACATCAGCTTCTTTTTTGCCAGTAATAAGGGATGTCACAGATACCACCAGCAGATTAAGGAAAAAACAAAACAAAACCTTAGGCCCAGGAGACCAATCCCATCTGGGACTTCTGATAAGAGTGGTTTCATCCCCATCACTGTGGAGAAGCAAACAGAAAAACTCACGATACTCTCATCACTTGCCTACAATAACAGGACACCACCTATACTTTTTTATTGTTTTTTTCCTTTCACATCCCTAGCTAAGAAGCAGGCATCCTAGAAAATGTAAATTCTATGTCCAAAAAATATTCTCTCCCTGGGGAAGTAAGACATAACTGGACTCTTGAAAACAATGCAATATGAAACAAAAAATGCAGGATTTAGAGTCAGAAAATCTGGGTTCCAGTTCTGATGTCAGTCAAGTCCTTTTCCTTCCAGATTTTCTGCTTAAGAAGTATCCAGTTCAGTTTACTAAGCTATTTGCCAGACTGAGGATGAATGAGGCCGTGCTGGTGGAAAGCACTTTGTAGACAAATTGGGAGGGGCCAAGCACATACTGGGGATTTCCTGACCACTCTGCAGGTACTGAGAACCACTATCCAGGGCAGAAGAAAGCAGAAGCCACTCCCACCTCTCACCCCAGTCATGCCACCTGGGGCCACCCTGTTCAAGTGATGTGGTATCAGACAAGTATATAGATTATCATAAGTATGCTTTCTGCTGAGGACCCAGAATGGGGAAAATTCTGACCTCAGTCACAAGTGAGGTCTCTGAAGTTCAAATTCTGGTGAACAGCTAGGTCAAGGAACTGCAACCCAGATGAGAGGAGTTTTATATGAGGGAGCCACATTTTGAGCCTCCCCCTCCCTCCTTACACTGCTACTTGTCCCTCCTTGGAGGCCAGGGCCAGAGGGAATACTCACCCACACACCTCTTCCCGTCCTCGGCCAGGGTGAAGCCGCTGTAGCATTGGCAGACGAAGGAGCCCGGCACATTTACGCAGAGTTGCTCGCAGGCATGGTCCTCCACTGCACACAGATCCTGGACTGGGGCGGGGATCACACCATTAGAGCACAACTCTGAAGGAGATGGCACGCTCCGCACAGGGCAATGCAACAAGCAACTCTATAGCACTTGTCAGAATAACTTTTAAAAACACCGTGAGTCTTAATATATGATCATAGTGAAAAATATGGACAACATAGAAAAATATGTGAAAGAAAATCCACCAGTAATCCCACCACCTGTAAATCCTTCCACCTGGAGGCAACCACTGCTAACATTTTGGTGCGTTTACCTTCCAAGTGAGTTTCTATGTACATACAAAAACACATTTTTAAAAGTTAGAATTATTCATCTCTATTAAATGCATTAAATAATTTGTAATTATCATCAGTATTTTCCAATGTCAATGGCAGTGCTCTGATGGTTCTAGAGAACTCTGAGTTATTATGATCCGGCATGCGCATTTGTTTGCATCAAGTACTATTCCCATCCTATGGGAACTCGAGTGTTTCCTAATCACAGTCTCACACATCTACACTGAGATAATTTGACACTGTCTTTGACATTCTGCAGAGGGGAAAGCTGTATGTTTTCAAGTTTTCTAACAAACGCACATAGGACCTGCTACGCTACTGAAAACAGGGCAGGTCTTAGAATAGCCCCTGATTCTCAAGTCTGCATCAATCCCTTTGGACATACTTTTCCCTCATTCCATTTGTCTACCAGCAGGATCTTGGAAAATCCTCTTTGCTCTCTATTTATTCATCCCAGCAGCATATGAGAAAAATGGAGAAAGATTACTAGAAAGAAATGGATCTGCAACTATTATCAGTCCTATTTTGGTCAAAATTTTATTAGATGTCCACAAAGTGCTGAGCCCTGGCTCTTTGCTCACTTGCAATGTAGGATGCACTTATAGGAACACATTTCCTGTAATGGTTCTAAGAATATATCAGAGGATGGAAAAGGTTAAAGGCATCTTCGATCTATTACTGATTCAGTCTGTCCCTTCTACAAACAAGCTAACATGATGATGCTATTTCCCAGCAAGGAGAATGGCTTGGATGCTGTGAAACAGAATTGGCTCTCCCAGAGATTTTCACCATTAAAATTAGAAAAAAAGCAGAAAGCATTAAAGGGATTGAATATATTAAAGAGAATTTTCTGGTTAAAAGCTATCACTATAAAAGCTATGGCAAAAATTCAATTAACTAGAAAGCTTGATTAATCCTTCAATTCATTGGCTGAACTTTACTATAATCTCTTAGATCTTTGAGTTTCACAGTTCATTAGACTTTTAAATAAATGTAAAATATAAAATTGATTAAAAAAAGATAAAAGCTGATTTTATTCATCACCTCTATTAAATGCATTAATATTAAAAAAAATAATATTAAAAATGCTTAGATCTAAGATTCGACAAATAAGGATTCTGGTTTTAAAATACCAAAGTATGGGGGGCGATGTGGCTCAAATGGTTGGGCGTCCATCTGCCATATGGAGGGACCTGGGTTCAATCTCCGGGACCTCCCGGTAAAATGAAAAAATATATATATAGAAGGCGCATGGGCTGCCAGGCTCTGTGTGCCGGTGAGCCGCCAGGCCCTGGGAGCCATGCAAGAAGATGATGACCTAACAGGAGAGACGCAGGGGAGAGTCAAGACATGATGCTCCAAAAACCAGGAACCGAGGTGGCACAGATGGCAGAACACCTCTCTCCTACATCGGAGGTCTCCAGGATCGAGTCCTGGTAAAGACTGGAGGAGAAGGATGAGAAGAGATGGCAGGAAACAGACACAGAGAATTGCCCAGCGAATGGACACACAAAAAAAACAGCAAATGGGGAAGGGGGGGTGTTTAAGATGGATAAAGTAAATAAATAAATCTTTAAAAAAATAAAATAAAATACCAAAGTATTTTCATTCCAAATCAATAAAGTAGATGAAAAATAATTTAGACACAAAATCCTTTATTTCTTACCAATATGCTCCTATCTTGGATTTCCAACTGGGAACTCCAATAGAGATTTCCAACTTGGAATTCCAGTGGATTTAGATGTAAGGAAAAAACCAATAATCAGGAAAAAAACCTGCAGCTGATATAAGAACTGTAGCAAATAATTAGGGAATGACAAAACCTACAGTTAGTAACAAGCCTAGGCCAGAGATATAAGAAAAGTCTGAACCATAGGCTATTCATTCATTTATTCAGTAAACACTTATTGAGTACTGTTGCAGGTACTGGTGATACAGCAGTGAACAAAACAGACAAAAGGATCCCTGCTGCCATGTGGCTTGTATTCTAAGGTAATAATGAAGCTCTAGGAAGGGTATTTTGGGCTGAAAGCACAGCAAATGCAAAGGCCCTGAGGTGGAACAAGCCTGGTCCCATTTGAGGAATGGAAAGACAAAGTGACTAGCAGATCAACCGAAATAACTAAAATGCAAGGGTGAAAATGGCGGAAAGGCGTACAGATGCTGGTAACACTGGGGGAGTTCAGGATGGGGATAGATTGCTGCCAGCTCCGGGTGGCTCAGGAAGGGCTCACAGGTTAGAGATGGCAATAGGAGGAGGGGAAAGCGCACATGGGGTGGAGGGAAAGGGTGAGGGAACGGGCAAGCGAACATGCAGAAGTGGAGGAAAGCAGGACGTGCATGGTAGCTGGATTCCGCTCGGGGGAATTCCAAGGGAAGTACAGGGCAGAGATTGGAAAAGACAATCGACACCAGAAGGCAGAGGGCTTGAATCCAGGCTGAATAGTTTGAATGTGATTCAAAAGACAACAGAGCCTTGCCACCAACCATAGACCACAGTTCACACTGTAGACCACACTCTCTTCCACTCAGTTCTGAGTGGTGTGTGCTGATTTAAAATGGCCTACATCCGTTTGTGTGGGATGTGGTGGGAGGTGTGGGAGGTGGGCAATATGGGAATCCCAGTGGGTTCCGTGTAATATTTTGGGTAATCTAAGCACCTCTTAAAATATATGTGTATATATATATATATATATAAATAACATTTCTGTAAGCAAATACACATATATGCATATATATTTATATATCATTTTGCAAATGTTTGAAAAAAATATATAATTGATAAGAAAAATATATTAAAAAAAAAAAAGACAACAGAGAACACTCAAGGTAGAAACCTTAAAAAGGGAGACCCGTGCCTTCCCCGAGCAGTGCTTTAGAATAAATCTGGCAGCATCACTGATTGTTGCAGTTCTGGGAAACTTAGAGGACTTCTACCTGCAATGGATATAATTGCCTTGTTTGAGAATGGCGGTGATGGGCAAATTCGCCTCTTCAATTGTTCTTCAGAGCTTTTGGCCTCTCCCATCAGCTGTCAGCACACCCCTGCACTTTTCCCTCAGAGCGTGTATCACAATTTTAATTACATATGCCTTCCTGCAGTGACTAAGTGACTGTGTTGCGACTCCCTCACAAGAGTCTAAGCTCCCGAAGGGAGTGGGGGGAGCCTTGAGGACAAAGGCTTGCTGGCTGGGAAATGATGCTCCAGCACATGGAACAAGTTGAGCCCACCATCTCTGGGGGAGGCAGGGGCTTTTTGCCTGGGTCCTTCCCCCTTCCCACCCTCACCCCCAACTCCCACCCCCTCTTCAGGTGCTGCTCTGCCCCCCTCAGTGCCCAGCAGAGCTGTCTAAGGGTGGTTACCAAGGAGAGGTGGAGTGTAGGCGATTTTTATTCTCTACTTAAAATTGTATGTTTTCGAGTTTTTTTTTAACAAGAGCTTAATATGCCTTTTATAGTAATGGGAAAAAATCAGCATGTTACAAAAGAACCATCTGAAAGTAGCATTTCCAAAGCAATGACCTGAGGACCTTGAAACAATAATCTTTATTTTCCAAAAGACTTGATCCCCACAGAGTAGGCAGAGGGAGGCCACGAGAGCCCCATCCAGAGAAGCAGCGGTGCCCGTCCTCCCCCGCTCCATTAAATCAGACTGGCTGGAGTGGCCCTGGGCTGCAGGGTCTGTTAAAGCTTCCCCAGACAATTCCAGTGTGCAGCCAGGGTTGAGTCACTAACCTAAAGGCAGTCCTCCACGGGGAAGGTACCCAGCCCCTGGCATCAGTCTCCCCCTTTAACTGTGAGACTCTGAGGCCTGGTTTCCACTTTTATACATATCTCAGAGTTACTGCTGCCCTTGCTGAAAGAACCCGGTACAGGAGGATGCAAAGAGTGGTAAGAACACAAGGGATTATTACTTTCATTCCCACAAGCAGCAAGTTTGCCAGTTGGCTTAATGTGTATTGTCCTTTCATGTTGTTTTTAGAATGTTGGGGATTTATGGCCACCAGTGATTTGCACTGACCCAAAGGAAACCATAGAGGGATTAATTTAATTAAACAAAGACAAAGGAATAAATACAGACTGGGTTCTGACAAATCAACTGTTGTTTTTCTGGCAGCAGTTTCTTCCATTTGAAACAAATACAGATGTTTTTGGATGATTCCTTAGGCATTCGAAAAACAGCACTTCTTTTTCTCACAGACTGGGAGGATTTCCCTGAAGGGTAATAAAACACTGGGGGATGGGAGAAGCATTGGATTCAGGGTTCCCATCAACCCTAGCACAGCAGCCTTCTGCCTGGCAAGTCTCAAGACTTCAGTGAAACATTGCCTCCTCCAGGAAGCCTTCTCCAAGTTGGCTTGGCCTAGAGGCTCTCCCTCTGGGCTGCTACAGCCCTATACACATGGCTTTGCTCCAGCAATCATCCCACGGTACTGGAAGGACCTGATTACGTGTCTGTCTGTACCTCCAGAGTGTGAGCTGGTCTGACTCAGTTCTGATTCCCCAAAGTCAAGCACAATATCCTAGTACATGTAGTTGGTGCTCCAAGATGAAGAGTGACAAAGCCCATACACCTGTCTCCTAACACAAGGATGTTCCTGGGGTGCTAAAAACACTCTCCTCCATCAGAAATGGGGTTCTGGGAAGATGAATGAGATGGGAACAAAATTCAGTGAGTCCTCTGTGCCCCTCTTCATTCCCAGCAAGAGTAAACTGAGGGTCCACACCAGAAGAGGGCTCAGAGTACAACCACATCTGGGAGCCAGCCCCCAACTGGGGAGACCAGGAGAACTATCCTGAAAGCTAAAGAGCCTGTCTGCCTTGTTGTCTGCGCTATCTCGGATACCTGGCACAGTGCCTGCACATTATAGGTGCTCAACAGGTACCTGTTGAAAGAATGAATGTATATTGGGAAATGGCTGTGGCTCAACTGTTTGGGCTCCCGTTTACCCCAGGTTCAATTCCTGGGGCCTCCTGGTGAAGGCAAGCTGGCCTGCACAGCGCGGTAAGAGAGCTGGTGCAACAAGATGACGCAACAAAGGGAGACAAGCAGACACAGAAAAATGCACAGCAAATGGACACAATGAGCACAAGCAGCAAGGGGGGATAAATAAATAAATAAAAATAAATCTTAAAAAAAAAAAAGAATGAATGAACACATGGCTGTGGTACACAAACACAGGTGTCAGCTGTTCCTACCTCATTTCTCTACCTAGGCTGTAAGCTCCTTGAGGGACAGGACTGATTCTAAGGTTTGGTGCTTCTCACGGTGCCTATATAATACCATGCATTCCAGACTGTCAGTGCTTAGTGGACATCTGTTGATTTGACTTGACAGCCTACCTTCCTGACCAGTCTGGGACACTGTCTCAATTAATGACTTTCTGGGCAGAAATGGGAGAGCTGGGAGGGATTCTGAGAGTATTCTTGAATCTTCTTCCTTTAGCAAAGATGAATTTTTAGATTAACTAGTTTTAACCATGCGTCAAGGAAGACACCAGAAACCTAAGACTCATTGGGCTCTTCCTTCAGGAGCTAAATCTTCAGGTCCTGTTGATCCACTTCATCTATTTCCCACCAGTATGGAGTCACCATCATCTCTTGACTAGACAACTGCGGTAGCCTCCTAACTAGTCTTCCTCCGCTGCCAGAATGATCTGCCCCTGCCTCACCTGTGCTTAAAACACTCAATGGCTTTCCACTGCTCTAGGATGAAGCCCAAAATCCTAATGTGATGATCAAGGTGCTTCATGATCTACTGCCTCATCTCTCCCACCCCTTCTCATGCCCCCTCTTGCTTTCTATTCTTCGTCTACACTTTCCTCCTCCCCATTCTCTAAACTAAGCTTCTTCATGCCTCAGGACCTTTACACATGCCATTCCTTCTACCTGGAATGCTCACGCCCCTTCCTGACCTTTTTACTTTCTTAACTCATAAATTCTTTAGGATTCAAAGTAAAGGCTACTTTCTCAGATGACTCTTATGGGACCCTTCCCCATTAGAAGTCATGTCTCTCGTCATAGTTTCCCTTTATAGCCCTCACTACAATGATAACTGAATACTTAATTTTCAGCTGGTTATTTAATGTCTATTTCTCCTACCACATGAAGGTAGCCACAGTCTTGTTCAGCTCTCTAGCTCAAATACCTAGCATGGTGTCTGGCACACGGTCATTAAAAATACATATTTGTGAATGATTGAATTAGTTAATCCATTCATCCATCAAAGTTTTCAAGTGGGAAAACAACAGAGAATAAAACAAATTAAAAAAATAAGTCCGTGCCCTCTTGGAGCTAATCTTCCAGTGGGGGAGTCAGTGGTAGGCTGAGGCCACTCCTACTGACTCATGAGAACAGGTTATGCACATCTCTTCCCAACTTCACACCCAGTGAGACAAAATTGGAAGAAGGGTCGAATAAAAAGAATATCAACTTTGCTTTGGAGCCAGACCTGGCTCTAGCTGGATGACCTGCCTGACTTATATGAGTTCCATTTTCACTGGGAGGTTAAATCATTAAGTGGAGAAAATATCTCATGTGCAGGGTTAAATGAAGTAACAGATGGGCAAAGCATCTGCTTCACAGTAAGTTTTCTCCTTTCCGAGACCTTGGGAAAAAGAAAGGTGATGGTGGTGCAGGTCTATTTAAGCATGGGGGAGAGGTGGGCCCCTACCAAATTTTCCTGATTTTCACAATTCTAATAAAGATAGTTTCACTTTTGGGGAAGGTATGAAAACATGGACATTAGATTCTAATTTCTTCAAACAATTTATCTTTGATCAAGTTTTGGTTTGTGAGTTCTACACTGTGAAAATTTTAAACTTTCTTTCTTTTTTTTCTACACTGAATTGATCTGACAAAACCAAGTTAGGAATTTTGAATTTCATATCAGAAAGTCTCCTCAAACTCGGGCAATGCCTTGCCAGAGGGCAACCTTTAGCACATAAGTTGACAGTCTTCAACTTAGTCACTTGCTTCCCTTAGACCCTGGAGAATATGGGGAACGAATGTTAACCACATCTGCAGTCTTCTGGGTGAAACAAATAAGTGAAGATTTGATAGCCGGGAGCTCCAAAACAGTCTCAAATCCATCCGTAGAGTTTCCCCAGAGGCTCATAGCACCCTAGATTTAAATCCCTTCCTTAATCTATGACCTCAAAACCTTGGCACAGAATCTCACTCAGCCCAGTGAACTGGAATGCTTTCATCTGGTTATGCTAGACAAAGGGACATGGGACCAAAACCATGGCTGCTGAGGCTGACATCATCCTGCTGTAAATCAAAGGGTTTTTACTGACTTTTCAGAATTTTAAACAAGCCACGCTGTACTGTTGACACCAATGATAGTTTAATCTCTCCTTTAGAGTTGAAGCAAAATGAACACCTTTCTAGGATACTCTTGGCTGCGTACGGCTTCTGCTTATTTAACTCAAGATGCAGAAATCAGAAATTATCACAGCAAGAGAGAAGAGCGATGTATTATTAGAGCTACTTCACTCAAATGGAAAACAATGGGGTCTGCTATCACCCAAAAGCTCACCCACTTGGGTCACTACCAAGGCAGGCAAAACCCAAGCCTGCATTTGGGGGACCACCCCCTTCGCTCATCCTGTCTAAAAGCACTAATCTTATTTTGACAGCTGCAGTTGAGATTTAAAGCCTATCAGCAGTAAACGTGAGTCATCTGCCTTGTGCTTCTACCCCAAAAGAAACAAAAAAGCCTAATGTCCCTGAGAAAAACCAAACCTGGCCTTTCAGGCCAAGCCCAGCTGTGCCTTGTATCCTCTCCCCTGGCAGTTTAATTATTTTTCTATCTATTCTCCTATTCATTAATAAGATTTTGATTTTCTTTGGGGAAGGGAAAAGAAAGAAGTGGGATCCCTAAAATAAAGCCCTGAAACATCAGTAAATTTGATTGAGTTTGATCAAAATAATAAATACATGTGAATAGTGCCCTGCTCTTATGGATTGCTTTCAATTTCCAAATGCTATTCCATCATTATGTTCTCATATAAACCCTATCCTGAGTGGAATCTCCCAGGGAGAGGGCTGATTTGAAATGTCTAGGTCAGTAGTTCTCAAACTCGAGTGTACAACCACCTGGAGGGCTTTTTAGAAACACATGCCTAGACTTCACCCCCAGAGGTTCTGAATTGGTAGGTCTGGGGTGGGGCCTGAGAATTTAAATTTCTAACATATTTCAGGTGAAGCTGCTGCTTCTGTCCAGGGACCACACTTTGAGAATCACTTGTCTAGGTGCTTATAAAAATTGGAAAGTGGAGGAGAAGCTGTACAAGGTTCAAGCTCGTTTTCCCCTGAGGGGTAATAACCCCTTCACAACTGGCATTCTCCACTCATGTTTAGTTAGCTCCCATGGAGCTCGACTCACCCCCAATTTCTTTTTTTAATTAAAAAAAAAGGAAAAAGAAAAAGAGACAACAACAACAAAAAAAACCACTGTGTGCCCTGGCTAACCTCCTGGGCTGAGGCAGCCAGGGTTAAAGAGGAAGCTCAGTACTCAATGTGATCCCTCTCAGCAGGCCCTCCTGGCTTCTGCTCCCAGCAGTCTTAGCAGCAGTCTGGGCTCAGTGCTGTTTATTGTGAAGCGAAAGGCAGCTGCTTTGGGGGGTGCGGGGGGTGCGGCGGGTGCGGCTTGCTCACGATTCCACTCTTGCTCCACGCTGACTGCGCAGCTGCAAACTTCAGACCCTGACCTTCGCATTCCTCCGCCAAGATTTCATCCATTTGCAGGGTAAAAATTCCACCCCCAAGCACGTCCAGCCCAGACCCTTCCCTTGACCTCTAATCCTCCATCTCCAACCTCACCCAACCACTTGTGTGGGCTTCCTTCTGGACTCTTCAGTTTTCCCTCAAAACCACGTTTCCCTCTGAAGATCGCTGTCAATGTCGATCATACTACCCCCCTCCCCTCCCGCCCTTCCTCCCACCTGATGTCATACTCTTCCCTTGGGGCTGGGATTATTGCTGTGGCCTCCTAATTAGTTCTGTGGGCATACGAAACATATGCACTGAATTGACTCAACTGATTAGAAACGTAAACTGTATCCTTTCGTATCCTGCTCTGCCTGGGAGGGAAGCCAAGATCTGAATGTTTCTCGCTTCTCAAGCATACAAGAGAAACGCTTATTTGCTCCCACCACCTAGAGGAGTGTCTGGCAGAGAGGGGATTCATTAAGTATCCCACCCTCTCTACTTGCTTCTCATCCAGTGCCTACATTATTGCCAATAGTTTTGCACTTGACGCTCTTGTGCTCAGCTCCCCTCACTGCTCACCAAGGACATTATGGAACTCGGCTTGAGAATCAAATTCCTCCACAATTTGTCCCAGTGTACACTATTTCCCTTAGCCCCCACTACTGTCCCAAACAAACTATTCCAGACAGGCAGGCTGGACAATGAGCCCCTGCATTGCTCTTCTTTCTTTGACTTGCAGAAAATCCCACCTCCTTTGCAAAGCCTTGCCTGGTGGTTCCATGACTCTTACTCTATCTCTTGTATCATTTTGTCTCAGCACCACCTACCCTCTGAAACCTTGTTCAGATATATATACACACACACACATACACACACACACTTTATTGAGTTATAATTTGCATACAATAAACATATAATACATATTTAAAGTATACAATTTGGTAAGTTTGACATATCAACATATCATCACCACAATTAAGATAATGAGCATATCCTTCACTCCTCAAAGTTTCCTCATGCCCCTTTGTAATTCCTCTTCATATTCCTCCCCTCCCCTTGGCCCCAGGCAACCACTAATCTCTATTGATTAGTTGCCATTTTCTAAAATTTTATATAAATGGAATCATATAGCCTGTGCTCCTTTTTGTCTGTTTTTGTCCACTCATCATAGTTTTTTGAGATTATCTAGCTTGCTGCATGGGCCAACAGTTCATTCTTTTCATTTGCACAGTGGTATTCCAATCTGTTATCTATTTACCTGTTAATATACATTTGGGTTGTTTCCAGTTTGAGGCTATTACAATAAAGATGCTGCGAACATTTGTGAAAAAAATCTTTGTATGGACATTTAGTTTCATTTATCTTAGGTAAATATCTAGGAGTAGAATGGCTGGATCATCTGATAGGTGCATATTTAACTTTTTAAGAAATTGCTAAACTGTTTTCCAAAGTGGTTGTTCCATTTTATATTCCCTCCAGCAGTGTATGAAATTCCAGTTCCCAACCTCACCAATAATTGGTAAGATGTCTTTTTAATTTTAGCCATTCTAGTGGGCTAAATAATGGTATTTCATTTGTGGTTTTAATTTGCATTTCCCTAATAACTAATAATGAGTGTTGTGTTTTTTTCATGTGCTTCTTTGCCATCTGTACATCTTCTTTGGTTTAGTGTCTGTTCAAGTCTTATGCCCATTTTTAGTGGGTTGTTTGTCTCCTTATTAATGAGTACTAAGATTTCTTTATATATTCTAAATATAAATCCTTTGCTGGATATATGTTTTACAAATATTTTCTCCCAGTCTATGGCTTACCTTTTCATTTTAGTAACCATGTGTTTTGAAGAGCAAACATTTTAATTCTGATAAAGTTCAAGTTATTGGTTTTATCTTTTATATTACGTACCTTTTTGTGTCCTAGTTAAGAAACTTTTGTGAAACTCAAAGTCACTAAGAGTTTATCCTACATTTTCATCTAGATATTTTAGTTTCCACTCTTACCATTCAGGCTTAAAATCCATTGCAAATTAATTTAAACAATTTTTTAAATTTGTTTTTTCTTTTTTTTACTGCAAATTAATTTTTGTATGTGACATGAGGTAAGGGTCGAGATCCTTTTTTTTTCAGCCCCATTTGTTGAAGACATTATCCTTTCCCCATTGATATGCCCTGGAACCTTTTCAAAAATTATTTCACCATATATGCATGACCTTATTTCTGGATTCTATTCTGTTCCATTTTTTTTTTTTTTTTTTTTAAGATTTTATTTATTTATTCATTTATCCCCCCCTTGCTGCTTGTGCTCGCTGGGTCAGCTAACCACGCCATGTGGGCGGGCCTGCCTTCACCAGGAGGCCCCGGGAACCGAACCCGGGGCCTCCCATATGGTAAACGGGAGCCCTACTGATTGAGCCACAGCCGCTTCCCGCCATTTTTCTATATGACTTTCTTTACACCACTATCTTGATTACTGTTGCTTTATAATTGTTCTCGAAACTGAAACCAAGTATTAAAATTAACAAATAACAAGAGTCACTGAATTATTTAGATGTTTTCTTACTTTTGGTATAACTTAGATTTCTCACTGTAATCATGGCCTTGATGTATATTAACTTTAAAGTAGCTAGAGACAAACATCTGAAACTTTTTTCTTTGATTCTAATACTAGAATCAAACAAACTGTATAATCTTTAATTTGTAATACACCTAAACTGGATTTTGTCAATCCTTAACAGCCCTGTGATGGCCCACTTTGTTTAGCTTAACACGTTAATTAGGTGATTTACAACTTTATCAATTAGCTAAGCTGAACTTTGATTAGTTTAGCATTATCTTATGCGGACTGAACTCATTTTATGACTTTATGTATTACCTAGGTGGACTTTCTCAGTTCCTAATGGATGTTAATTAAACTATTTACTATCTAGTAGGTAACCTGTAACTCGATGCTTACCCCAACCAGCCTCTGGAGCCTGCACTAACACATTTCCAATTAAATCAATCCAACGTCATTATCTCCACCTTCCTTTGTTTGAATTTCATAAAAACCCAAAGTTCCTCCAATTCAGGGGGAAAAGATTTGAGATTTTTGACTCCTATTCTCCTGCTTTGTGCAAAATAATAAAGACTCTCTCTTTGAAATCCTGATGTCTCAATAGTGGTCTTTGAATCCATGAGGTGATTTCTTGGGTATTTTATTTTCCAGCAACAAAACCAGGTGGTTTGAATCCTCCAACTTTGTTCATTATTTCCCCCAAAGTTTATTTGACTATTCTAGTTTTTTGCATTTCCAAATATATTTTAGGAATCAGCTTGCCAATTTCTACATAAATGTCTGCTAGGACTTTGATAGGAGTTGATTTGAAATCTACAGATCAGTAGGAAAGAACTGATATATTAACAATATTGTCTTCCAACCCATGAGTACAGTATGTATTTCTATTTATTTAGGTCTTCTTTAATTTATCTCAGCAATCTCTTATAGTTTTCAATGTACAGATCTTGCACATTTTTTTGTCAAAATTGTTTCTAATTACACATTTTGATGCTAATATAAATATTTTTAAATTTTCAATTTTGTTGCCAGTATATAGAAATACAATAAAATAATTTCGTATATTCTTTTATCTTGCAACTCTGCTAAACTCATTTATTAGTTCAGATAGCTTTTTTGAAGGTTCCATCTGCTTTTCTACATAAACAATCTTGTAGTCTGTGACTAGACAGTTTTACTTCTTCTTTTCCAATCTATATTCCTGCTAAATTTCTTTTTCTTTCATTGTTGCACCAATTATAGCCTCCAGTACAATGCTGAATAGAAGTGAAAATGGGTATCTTGTCTTACTTCTTATCTTAGGGGGAAAGTATTTAGTTTTTCACTCTTAGATATGATGTTAACTATAGTTTTTTCATAGATCAGGTTGAGGCAGTTCCCCTTTATTCCTAGTTTGCTGAAAGTTTATCATGAATGTATATTGGGTAATTTCCAATATTGTTTGTTTTTTTTTCCATCAATTAAGATGACCATATGTTTTTTTTTTTTTCTTTTTTTCTTTAGTATGCTAATACGGTGAATTATACTGATCGATTTTTGAATGTTAAACCAATCTTGCATTCCTGGGATAAACCCCACTTGGTCTTGATGTATTTTCCTTTTTATATATTGTTGGATTCTATTTGCTCAAATTTTGTTAAGAATTTTTACACCTAAAATCATGGGGGATGTTGGTTATAGTTTTCTTTTCTCTCTCTAATAATGTGATTATTATTCTGGATCATAGCTCTTTAAGCTCTAATAGAAAAGCTATAAGTCACTTATGTAGCATAGGAAAAATAATATCCAGAAAATATCCAAACAATGAAAGCAATATAATGTATTTAGTATGGTTCTTGGAAAAGAAAAAAGATAGAAAAAGGGACAAGAAAGTTTATACTTTCTGCCAAATAAGGTTTTTTAAATGTTGTGTTTTAATTAGCTTCCAGATAGATTAAATGTTCCAGAAGGGAGTAAAAGGGAGGGAAATTTTCTTATTTTTAAAATAAAGATAAAGAAACAAGATACAATTCTTTCTTGTTAGTGGGAAAGGAATTCAAGGGGAGGAAAACAGTAAGAGTAAATAAGCCTGTGAAGATGGGCACATTTCCTAAATTTTTTCCCCCATTTTTTTTTTTAAGCTACTGGGGGGTGAGGAGGGGGCAGGGATTGAACCTAGGACCTCATACGTGGGCTCAACCACTGAGCCCATCGGTCCTGAGTTGGTTCCTTCCTTTGTTTTGCTTGTTGTTTTTTGTTGTTGTTTTAGAAGGCACTGGGAACCGAACCCAGGACCTCCTATGTGGGAAGCAGGCGCTCAACTGCTTAAGCCACATCTGCTCCCCCCCCCATGTTTTTTAATGGGGAAAAGGAAGGATGTAAACTTCTAGTGAGCCCTATGGGCTAGGCACTATGCTAATGCTTTTGTATATATCCATACAATGGCATGGGACAGGGAAGACTTTTTGGAGGCCAGCGGGAATCCACCATGTTGACCTCCGATATACCCTGAATTGTCCATAAGGGCAGACTTGGACGGTAAGATTATTTGGTGCCCTTGATGTAGTCTTTGAATGGAAGGGCACATTTTGAGACAACGACCAACTGGCATCCATTAGAAAAGGGTAACCAGGACAGCAAAGAGACCCACAATCTGGTCACCTAAGGATGTGTTTATGCTTCCCCTGAAAAGAGACAATTAATGGGAAGAGGTGGGGAGGTGAGGGCTCTCTCTTTTTATTTGGAAAAGGAAGTAAACTTTTTGTCATCTAGCTTCAGAGGGCAGAAAAGGTGAAAATTATAGAGAGTAGGATTTTAGCTCGACCTCTGATCCAGGCCATCTGTTTGTGGGAACCAGGTGCTTTGTAACAACCTGGTTTCCAAGCACCTTTGCCCCTCTAGGACACCAGGAAGGGACAGAATTCTTGGGTTATGTGGGAGAGGGAGCCAGAAGTCCAATAGCCAAAGTCCATTTCCACTTGAAGAATATATGAATCAGCTGTATCTGCCTCCTCTCTTCACACAAGCAAGGTACAAATAGAAAGTGTTGGATATGCTATACATGTGCATATGGGTGTATGGATGTGTGTATCCAAATGCAATCGTTGAAGAGGCCCTCCCAGAATCATTTTTGCAATTACAGTATCATAGTAGTTGCCAGTGGACATAGGCTGTACTCAACAACCTGGGATCCTGGGGTCTGAGCTGGGCCTAAGAACATGAAACCCCCTAGGATTCACAGAGTCGGGAAGGACTTTGAAGTTCTATGGGCCACAGAACTAGAGGGAGCCAAGAAGATATTACCTACTCTTGGGAAGTAGGGAAGCCTCTAGCCAACAATGATCAATCCTGAAACTGAAAAGTGAAAAGAAAAGAAGAAAATGTGGTTTGGCTCCATAAATGTGATACTAATTACAGCCATTTGTGCAAACTGCTTTCCATTAATGCTTAATTGCTTACCATGAGGTATAATAATAACTATGCATTGCATGAACCACGGGTGTCAGATTAGCTGAGTTGTATTTGCCCCCGTGCAGGCTGGCCTTCCTCACATCTTGCTTTGGTAGCCTCATTATCTGTGGGGCTGATGCAGTGCCTTTGCCCCCATCTTAGAAAAAAGTATAGGGCACTATGTTCAGAGCACAGGTAACTCTGTCCTCTAAGAGGTAGATTAGCTCATGCTGGTTCAAAGGTCAGTATAGTGTCTAGTGTTTGGGGCTTGGCCAAAAAAGAGAGAATGTGAGTTCTATTAATACTTTGTCTTTTGTATTTAAAGGACCTATAAAGTGTCTTTCACCAAAGCAGCTAGATCCCTGCATACCTCTAAAACAGAACTTGAATAATCATTCCCAGCCAATGTTAATAACTCATTCCAAGTCCATGCTTCAGAGAAGAGAATAAAAGACTGAAACAATTCCTCAGAGTACTGTTAATAAAGACAGTGGATTAAAAGCCTCTTCAGCAGTTCTCCTAAAGAGCAAGCTGGGAAGTAAAGAACACAGTCTAGGCAATCTAAGAAGGTGCCTCCGATGATCCTTCAATCTCTTACTGAAGGCCTACTATGTGCTCCGTTAGGAGCTGTGATGGCAGAGTGAGAGGTGGGGGTGGAAGGACACAAAATACACGAGTTACAAGTCATTGTTTCCATCCTCAGGAAGATGGTAACTGGGTTGGGTGAGGGGGCAGAGATGAATAAAACGGGCCTAGATGAAGAAGAAAGAGGAGAGAAGAGGACAGCAGAGACACATCAGCAAAGCCAACTTACTTCTGCAGGTTGTCTGGTCCGAGTTGAGGATGTACCCTTGTTTGCACTTGCAGACGTAGGAGCCGGGGATGTTGATGCAGAAGTGGGCACAGTTGTGTTCCACGATGCTGCACACGTGGACCGCTGGAAGGAGACACAGGAGGTAAGCGAATGGCAATGCCTCCTCTAAATGCATTCCACCCACATACATTTATTCAGAGCCTACTCCGTGATGGAGAGGGCAGCCTCCCCTCGGCAGAGAGGGAGGGGGGGTGAATAGTCTGTGTATGGACAAGTCAGGTCCATACACAAGCCACCAGCAAGACACAGTTAAAGGCCAAGCAGGCTCAAAGGGAAATGGTATTAGGTTGAACCATGACTGCCAAAATAGAAATTTCACCTGGTTCAAACCTAATAAGACCCATTTGGTGGGGCAGGGGAATCAGAAAGTCTGCTGACTCCTGATGGGTACTTGGCTAAAGCGTGGATTTTCTTTCTTTCTTTTTTGAACCCTCATACATGTGAAGCAGGTGCTCAACCACTGAGCTATACCTCCTCCCCCACAGTGTGGATTTTCAATAGGCAATAATGAGGCGGGAGGAAAAGCTATTAAACGAGGATGTGGTAAACAATCAACAGTTTCTCAGAACATAGGTCTCCCAAGAATAATGTAATAATTTTCTGGTCCAAAAGCATACCAAAAATTTTGGAGTAAACATGTATTCTTATAGTTCATGTTTCCATACCTATAATTCTCAATTTAAAATATTTCTGCATTTGTTTTCTGATATACCTTGTCTTTCAAATACATCGATTCTTGCCTATGTCTGTCTGGTGCTCATAAAAATTTTCATTGTTTCTGCATCTTAATTTATGGCTTTACTCAATCTAATGTAATTTGAACATATTTACAGTTAACAAGCACCAGTATAACAGAGTACTAGTTATGCAAGTGTTTTCAAAAAAGATGCCTATATGTAGAAATATATTTCTCTGAAGCTAAAATATAAAAGGGGCCTTCAAAGGCTATGAGCAATCCAATCCCATTAATCCAGGGCTTAAGAAAACGCAGCTGCTGATGAAATCGATGGTATATCTTAAATAAATCGACCCTTTACCTCTTAGTAAGAAAAATAGTGAACGGAAATGAATTAGAGGAATAAAACTTTTTAAATTTCATACCATTTAGAGTGTATTTTTCTGGGATTTGGCTCCTGTTAGATACAAATAACATAAATCACAGCGTGTCGCTCGTTTTCTTGCACAACGCAGGCAGCCCAGGCAGCCAACCACGTGGTGGTACCCGCTGGCACCAGGCCTGTGTCATGAGCCTGACGCCAGGCTTCATACTGGAACCCAGACAGACAAAAAAAGAAGATGGGACATGGGAGACAGAGAAAGTATCTCTTGGGCAGCTGTGCCGCATAGTGGTGAAAAGGATGGCTTCTGGAGATAGACTGCCTGAAAGCTCAGCTTCGTGCTTATTCTGACCTTGCGTGAATTACTTAATTTCTCTGAATAGCACTTTCTTCCCGTCAAGTGGGGAAATTAAAAGAACTATTTCACAGGGTTTTGGAGTGACAGCTTATCATGAAGGCTTATTTTGGCTATGTGCATAAAAAAACTGGAACCAGGAGACTGTACCTTAGTATAATGGAAAGAATACTGGATTAGGAGCCAGCAGTGTCCCCGCCTGCCTCTTACGCAGGAGTTCTTAACAAGGGGTCCGTGAGTTTAAATTGAAATTCAAAAAATGCAAATATTCTCACTGTCCTGATTTTCTGATAATCAGGGTAGGCTAAACATTCCCTATATTAGAAACTGTGCATGTGTCCCCAGACCCAGTTTTTCTCCCTAGGTCTGGTTTTTAGAATGCTGGTGATAAACTAAGCCTGATTTATTATATGACCATCCTGTATGGGAAATGACTGTAACTCTGGGTATCTTTGGTCAATCTTAAGAGATATAGCAGGGGGATGGATGTGGCTCAAATGGTTGGGTATCCGTCTCCCATATGGAGGGACCTGGGTTCGATCCCCGGGACCTCCTGGTAAAAATTAAAAAAAGAAAAATATGGAAGGTGCACGGGCCATTAGGCCCAGCAAGTGGGTGAGCACCCCAGGCCCCATGTGTGGGTGTGCTGTCAGGCCCCACGAGCCAGGCAGCAAGATGATGACATAATAGGAAGGTGACACAGGAGAGCCAAGACTAGACGCACCAAAAAATCTGGAACTAAAGTGGCACAGGATGCCTCTTTCCCACATCGGGGTTTCCGAGAATCGAATCTCAGTGAAGACAGGAGGAGAAGGATGAGACGAAGGCAGGAAACGGACACAGAGTTGCCCAGTGAATGGACACAAAAGCAACAAAAATGGCAGGGGGCGGGGGGAAGGTAAAAATGGTTTATCCATTTTAAATAAATAAATCCTTTAAAAAAAGTACAGGGGAGTAAGATACAGACTATAGTTAGTGGTAATACCTTGACGATGCTCTTTCATAATTTGTTAACAAATGTTTCACAATGCAAAGTATTTGGTGGGGTGATGTGTTTTTGTTTTGTAAGTTCACAATGTTTACTGAACACTTATAGTTTATGTATGTCCATGTATCAATGATATACTTCAATAAATTGTTTAAAAAAAATAAAAAATATACATATAAAAAAACATTATTCTTGTGGGGACATGTTGGTGCAGGTGGGATATAGTTATTAAATAATACACAGTATAGTGTGGACTTAGTAAGGGGTCCATGGTTTTCACCTGACTGGCAAAGGGGTCCATGGAACAAAAGAGGTTAAGAACCCCAGCTAACAATTGAGGTAAGTTAGGTAGGATGGGTAGCTCTTTTGTGAAGAGCTCTAGGGAGTCTCAGTACACACTTCTACTGTCCTGTCTGTTTAGTGGCCAGATTCTAAGAGCACTGGGTCAGAATACCATGGGACAGAACCAGCCTCCAAACACATGGCCTTTGTGCACTGGAGGGAGACGACAGCCCTGCCTCCTCCACTGGCCTCCCTCATTCCTCTGACTTCTCACCAGGCCTTCTGGGTTTACACTGGGTCCCAGCTTTGTGTTAGGAGGGAGGAATAACAAATTTGCTAACCAAGTCCTTGGCAGGATTGGATTAGGAAATGTGGATATAAATGTTTTTTAATGACAGCGTTAATGACTAAGGGAGTGGTCAATATCTCTCTAGGCTGATTAGGGTGTCTGAGAGGAACAATTACTGGGTACATAAAAGCCAACGCTGGAGCCAATCTGGCCTCCCCACTTACCGGGGCTTCAAAGTTGGGTGCAGATCACTGTAGTCTTTGCCCAGGCAGTTGATGACGGGTGTGTCTGGGGAACACTGTTAGGGCCTTAAATTGTACCTAGTCTGGGTGGGGTGGGGCTATTAGGGCTCCAAAATTCCAGGCTCGCCTGATAAAGCAGGCAGAGAGGTTAATTAATTAAAAGCAGCCCTGCCCAGGTTATGCTGAATCACCAGAAAGCTCAGGACAGACACTCATTTTGCAGCTCCTAAATCTAGTGTGCTCTCTGCCTGGGTGGCAAACCCAGTGGATGGACCCAAGGACACGTGATTTCACAGGACAAGGCCTCAATTCACAGGACATCTAGCCTTCAGGTTTCTCAGGTGGTCTCCGGGTGCCCGGAGAATGAGACCTCAGCAGTCCCCCTTCCTGCGGCTGCAAGAGCCCAGCCCAATGTGGGAAGTCGCTGCCTGCGGGTATGAGGCTGCCGCTGTGCCCAGGTTCGCGGCCACACACCGGGGTGAGCCAGAGCCAGGAGTCCCAACAGGGGCAGTCTGGCTCCAGAGCCTAATCGCCTCTTAATTTGTACAAAAAAAAAAAAAAAAGATTCCTGCCTTGGCCACCCCCAGAGACTGCCTACCAGCCCGCCTCTGATAGCAGACCCAGCAGCAGTTCTCAATTCTGCCCTAGTTCCAGCGTCAGCCCTTCTCCCCCTGAAATGCTCTCTTCCCTGGGTGCTCAGCGGCCTCCCACTCCCCTGACTAGGGGCGTTCTCCAAACTCCGGGCCGTGTCCATTTATACTGACAGGATTTATTTTAGTAAAAAATAGGAGGAAAAAAGTGCGAAAATATCATATCTTGCCTGAATTTCTGCAAGCGCCTCCTGACCGGGCTCCTTCTCCCACCCTTGCACTCCCACTCTCTATTATCCACTCAGCCAGCCCTGCACGTACTCCCAGTCAGAACTGCTGCACAAGTCCTCACCCCGCTTCTCGAGGCCCTGCGGGAGCTCGCCCAGGCGTCCCCGGCCTCCTCCTCCTGATCCCACACTACGGCTGCGCCCAACGCGTCTGCGCCCGTCCCGCGCCCACACGCACCCTCTGGCTGGAACGCTCTACCCTTGCCTTGCTCAGGTCGCCTCCGGAAGTCCTCTTCTTGTTGAAGCCCACCCTAATCACCCAAATCGTATCTGCCCTCTTCCAACACCCATGCTCCCCATGCCACTTTCCCCGCTTTGCTGTTCTTATTTTTATTCATAGCTACTCATCATTGGTAACACGGTATATAATTCACTTATGTATGTATGTATGTAAATGTATATGTGTTTATTGTGTGTTGTCTCTGCCTCCATTAGAATGTAAGCTAAACAAAGGCAAAGGTTTTTATCTGTTTTGTAACACATGTAATGAGTATTGTTTTATGAATTTTGTTTACACATGTGTAAATTGTATTTACTCTGAGTCCAGGTCAAAGTTTGAAAGCCAGTGCCTTGAATGATGTCCCCTAGAATTCAGTCCCAGTCCTGAGCTCTCTTATCTTCTCAAGCTACACCATTCGGACTTAAGAGTTCATCCTTGCCTATGGCTTCAATTTGCACCTCTCCAGCCGGCTCTCCTCAGAAGTCCAGCCCCACACATCCAGTTGTCTGCTGGACTCTCCATGGGGCTACCCTATGAACATGTCAAACTCAGCATGCCCAAGGCTGAACTCACCTTCCCTACACAACCTGTGCCTCCTCCTGTTCCCTGCCTTGCAGGAGGACATTATCACCAGTTCTAGAATTTTTTCTCTCCTTACCAAAGGCTTTAAGTAATTTTGGAGCCTGGGGTGAGCATAGCATAATGAAATGTGCCCTCAAATCCATAGAGGTGGGCAAACGAGGAAGGACAGTAATGGGTGAGGTGCTTCCTGCTAAAAATAAAGCCCTCCCACCCTGCATTTTGGAGTTCACACCCTTGACCTTGTATCTCCATCTTTATGCATCCTTCTGGGTACCAAGTCGGGGATGGGGTCCTAGGGTAGGGGTGAACTCCCAGAGGCTGAAGAGGCTGTGGTGATGGCGAAGTCTGAGTCTGTGGGGAAGAGGATGCTTAAAACTCTTGAAATCATTATTTTTCATTTTTGTGCCCTCTAAACTTAGGAGCCCTGAAGTAAAGCCCTTATAACCCCATCCTGATTAAGGCTTTATTCCTACACACACGCACCCTTTTACTGCCTGAGAACTAGGTATCTGCCCAACATGTCCCTTCCTCTCACTCCCAAACCCTCTACCTTGGTTCAGGTATTCAGTATCTATGGCCTTGGCTTTTGCTAGAGCTGCTGCATTCATTGGCCTGCCTTCAGCATTGCTCACCTGCCATTGGTCTTCCTCTCTGCTGTAGAGAGATCTTTCCAGTCCCTTCACTGAGTCATGGAATTCTCTGAGCAGAATTTTCCAGTGGCTCCCTACTGCTTGGAAGATAGAAGCTACACAAGCTTGCATGGCATTCTAGGCTCTTCAGAGCTGGTCCATGCCTAAATGTTCAGGTCACCTCTTAACACTACTCTCTTCAAACGTTCGGTTCCAACCACACTGACCTCAAGTTGCCCGAACATGTCAAGGCCTTCTTTCATTCCTCTGGGTCTTTGCACATGCTTCCTGCACAGGCTGATACTTCTTCCTAGGCGGCCCCCAGAGAACATAACACTTCTCTGGTTTTCTTTCAGTATGTGTAGTGGTTAAGATGTAAGCTCTGAAAGTCTAGGTTTATATCTCAATGTTACCACATATAGGTGTGTGACCTTGGGCTAGTTAAACTCTCTGGGTCTCAATTTCCTCTTCTGTAAAATAAGAATTATAAGAGCACCTGCTTCACAGGGTTGTTGCCTGAATAAAATGATTTAGCATATGCTAATAGCCCAAAACAGCACAAGCACATATTAATATCAGTACATGTCAGTGATTATTAGTATTACCTCCTCTTTGAAGCTCTCCTGGAGCCCTAGGCAGAACTGGGCATTGTTTGGCCCGTCCCAGGTGACTTTCTGAGGCCCTTGAAGTATACCAATCATATAGCAATTATCCCACTGCACTGCAACGAGAGCAGCTTCTCACCAGGCTGGCACCTGGAGGGTAAGAGATTAGGCTCCTGAGCCGGAGAGTGCAATCTTAATCTCCAACTCTGCCACTTGAAGTTACTTATCCTTTCTAAGCCTCAGTTTCTGCTTCTGTAAATCAGGATGATAACAGTGTATGCCTCAGAGGGCTGCTATAATTATTAAATGACATAATATGTGGAAAGTACCCAGCATAAGACAAGATTAGTTGTCATTATCGGAGTGTAGCTCAATAAATGATTAATGTATAAATGAGACTTCCCAAACCTCAGAGAAGTCATCTGTGACATAGAAGATGCCCATTGCTATTTGATCATTTGAATGCAGACTGAAACAGAAGGCATTAGCCCAGGCTGCTGGTACTCAGTGTATCTGACTGCAGTAAGACACAACATGGTGCACATTAAATAGGGCTCCACAGTGTATAATGCCTGTTCACACACCTACTCCGTGTATAATCTTCATTTTACAGATAAACCACAGAGTCTCAGGGACTGCAAAGGATTGGTAGCTGAGACTCGAGTCTGCTCCTCCTCACCGCACAAAGGCTTCCCTTCAGAGTCTCATCCATTTCATGTGGATCCAAGCATCAGCGGGTTTACCGCACACGGCTGGACTGTGGAGGTCCTCATCAGAAAACCTTCAAAGAGGACTATAAGTTCCTGATGTTATATGGAGGAGTGAAATGAGCAAGAGATTTGGAATGGGCATTCCCTCATCTCCTGGCTGTTTGTCCTTGGGTAATTAATTTACGAATCCATAAAAAGGGTGTGTCAGTGTCACCCTGCCCACCTCCCCACCCTCAGGAGGATCAAATGCAATCACATAAGGGAAAGTGCTTCATAAATTGCAGTTTTTACTGCGTGGGTGATAAAGAGGCCCTGGGGCCTCTTCAACCTTTCAAGACAGTTGCTGAGTCTGCTGAGCACAGCCCAGCCCATCGGGGAGAGCGCAGCTGCAGCTGCTGCGGACTGGGTCGGGGGTTCATTTCTCAGACCACACGAAGGAACAGGATAATGCTGATGCTCTCTTAGAGCTTCCAGATTAAACCAAAGATGATGAGGAACGCAAACTGTCTTTTAATTTTGCTGCCTTGCCATAAGGCACAGAGAGAAGGTTCTTCCAGGAACAAGTCCACATTCAGCAACACTGGTGGGAACCATCCTGCCCTCTAGCTCCCCAGCCTTATCATATTATCTTTCCATGCGCTGATAAATCCAGAGTGCTTATGAAAGAACTCCCCCCCCCCACTTAAAACTTTCTAATATAAATGAATTAACCGTCAGAACTATTACTAAACCCATTTTTCTTTTTAATGTTCCAGAAAAGGGAGACTATAAATTCTGCAGAAGTCATCTAAAGTCATAAACCTTAAAAATGTTTTCAGTGTGCTCTACTGATTGAAGTTTTCCAGTTGACTTGCACCGCAGTGAACCCCCTAACACAGCCCCTCTGCAGCACCGGAGAAAATGGCACTTCTGAACATTTTCCAAGTGACACTGCAGAGAAAAGAAGGTTACTTTTCCTTCATGGCATTGATTTTTAAAGTAAACTTTGGGTTTTGAAGTTAAGAAAGGATGAGGGTCTCTGTCTTTTGAGGTTGCTCTCAGTTCTCAGCAGGGATTTTGCTGGAACACATCAAAAGCCCTCCATTCTTCCTCTCCCTGAGGCTTAGCTGGTGGGGTCCAGGGTTTGTCACATTCTGAGAACTGGGCCTCAGAGTCCCCGGGAGGGGGCAGGTTTCTGCTCCTGGGTCCTTAATGAGGAGTCACATTTTAAAGCTCATTCTCCCCCTCAGGAAAATAATAGTTTTTAAAATATATATATATGCTTCCTTTTGTTTCCCATTCAAAGCAAGGTGGCTGGAGGGGACACAGAACCCTGGGGGCGGGTAAGGCAGAATTGGACACTGTTTATGAGGTTGGGACACAAGTTTCCAGTTTCCAGGGACGAGAGTGGAGCCTGACTGGCACCGGCCCCTGCCCTCCTGTTGGACCTGAAGGCAGCTACGGAGGCAAGAAAGTGGGGAGAAAGCAAGGTAAGTTTGAGGCAATGGGGAGGAGTCTGGGAAGGAAGGGAGGGAGAGGCCTTGTAGAGAACAGCACTGGAGAGCAGGAGAGGGAAGAAACCATTAAAATTGAAGACTTCAGCTCAAGGATTTGGGGAGGCAGCTTCTTGTAGTAGGCTGGGGAGGGTGGGGCACCTGCAGTCTTCACTGGTGGGAAGGCACCAGGACAGCATCTCAGTCCTCCCTATACACTGAGCTTCCTCGTCATTGAGGAAACACCCACTCTTAGCACCGCCATGGAGCAAAAGTGCCTCTGTCCCCTGGAATGCCACACCATCCAAGGAGAGATTAGAATCTGGGGTTCTTAACCTTTTTTGTTCCATGGGCCCCTTTGCCATTCAGATGAAAACCATGGACCCCTTACTAAGCCCACACTATACTGTGTATTAGTTAATAAACATATCACACCCACACCAACGTGTCCCCACAAGAATTATGTTTTTCATAATTTCAATTCAAGCTCACAGACCCCTTGTTAAGAATCCCTGGATTAGATTGTTATTTTTGCCCTCCCATTCCCATCCCCACCTCCAGCACATGGAATTCCAACTTAGGAATGCCAGGGCAGCGCAAAGTGCTGGAGAAAAACTTCATTTGTCTACTCTTACTCACCTAGCAGTTTGGGTTTAAATGTCCCTTCCCCAGAGAAATCTCCCTGAGCACCCCTGCCCAGTTAGGTTCTAGGGTTCCATGTTCCATCAGGCCCTGAATTCTTCCTCATTACACTTATCACAACTGCAGCTACTTACTTATTTGTGTAATTATATGCTTAATATGTGTCTCTTGGCCAGAGTGTAAGCCCCAAGAGAACATTGTGTCTTTCTTGGTCTTTGCCAGCCCAGTGCCTGGGACCTAGTATCACAGAGTGAATACTTGAAAATTAATGAAAGATCAATGATTTCCCTAGAAGAGCCACAGAGGAGCAGGACTTACTGCACAGCTTGTTCTGGAACACCGAGGTCAGTGACTCAATCTGGCTGAAGTTGGCCACCAGGAAGACGTGGTCTTCGTGGGGCTCACTCCCGATGGCTTTCAGCGTGTTGAGGTCCACCTGGCCCACCCCAATGGCAAAGATCAGGATGCCTGTGTCCCGCGCCTTTGCAGCCACCTCGGCCACTGAGTCCTGCGGCCTCCCGTCCGTCATGATCATTATGACCCGTGGCACATTCTCACTCAGGGGCCGGGCCCCCTCTGCCTCTGAGAAGGCGATGTTCAGGGCGTACTGGATAGCCAGCCCTGTCATGGTGCCCGTGGACAGATGCCTCATCCTCTTGACGGCACGCTCCACCTCAGACTTCCTCTTGAAGGTCTTGAGGGAGAATTCGTTCTTGACTGTGCTGCCATATTGGAGCAGGCCCACCCGGGTGACATCAGGGCCAATGTCCAAGAATTGCAAGATGTCCATGATGAACTCCTTGACCTTTGCATAGTCATGGGTGTTGACACTGCGGGAGCTGTCGATGATGAAGACCAGGTCTGCCCGCTTGTTCTCACAAGAGCTCCCTGGGGAAAGAGGAGAGGCAAACCCATTATAAGAGTGTTAAGGACCAAGTGTTGGTTGGCTGTGGTTGGAAATCCGAGGGCTGGTGATCACCTTTCAAACTTCCAACATTCATCGGTTTTTCCTCCACACTCAGGAAAGTTTTGAGGGAATCTATGTGTATGACTGAGTGATCATGAGCTACAAACATATATATATATTTTTGCAAGATAAATGAACACTTTAGTTCCCAGAACATTGTCAATGCAGTTTTTAGGAGGGGAAATACCTGATCCAGGCCAAAATTATTATTTATTGCTTGCACACAGGTTGGATGGAGACTGCAAGGAATATAAAAGAAGCATAGGACAGGGATGTCAAGGAGCTTACAGTCTACCAGGGGAGTCTTAACTAGTATAGTAATGAAAGAATAACTAGTCTACAACTGTGTGGCTCTGACAACAAATGTTTAGAAAGGAGGGATGTTGGTAGGCTGAGGTCAAGGAAATGGGCCATGACCTGGTCTTGACAGATGCCTAGTGTTTGGTTTGGAGAGAAGGAACACGTGGAGAGGGACATATGAGCAAAAGCCCAAGCTGGAATGAATATGGTGGATAATAGAATGTTAGCAGACCTCGAAGTAGAGAGAACTGCTAGGAGTTGTAAGCAGGAATTAAATTGGAGGGGTAGCCTGTAGCCAGTTATAAAAGGCCTTTAAATTCAAAGTGAGAAATTTGTACATGATGCCACAGGTGATGGGGAACCATCTTAGCATCCTATTAGGTAACTTGCCTCTCTGCAGGAAAGTCACACAGTAAAAGTCAGTTGATTCTGGCAGTGGTCTGCATGTGGAGGAGCCAGAGCATTGTTCAGGGATTGCACTAATCTGATTGAGTGGGAGACGCAGATTTCAACCAGGGAGGCAACTGTATAAGTGGAGGAGGGACCCCCATCCATGAAACATTTCAACAAGGGACACAGCTTCCATTGGGAAAAGTCAAATGTTAACTCTTTCCCACAGCACCACAACCACCATACTTATTCCTTAAGTAGCCAGGCAAGAAGGCCACAATTCATCCCTTCTATATTTTGGGGAGAGGATAATCCTGGATGAGATGACAGCCTCCTGCCTTAGTCGCTGGAAGCTGGACATTCTCGTTTGAATTTCTCAGATATTCTGAGCTACCGCCCCCAGCCGGGGCGAGTCCCTCCTCTCCACCTCCCCTCAGCCCCATCCCCAGCCCAGATTTTGCAGCTAAATCAGGATTTGACAGGGATTAGAAAAGAGATCCAAAATGCTTGCCCTAAATCCCAATCACCACAGCTGCAAGAATGAGGGAGAAAGCCAAAAAGTAAACAGTGAGCCCAGTCATAAAAATGAGAAGTGGGAAAGGCCCATGAGCTCATCCTGTCCAGGCCGGCTTGCCAGGGCTGTGACTCGTCCTACAGTGCAGTGCACACACACCTCGTTTGTTGCAGCCTTCAATTTCAGCACTTTTCCGTGAAGAGGCAGCCCCAAATGCCAGTACCCAGGCAGCCTTCTCTCACACCCATGCATGGTACTGGGGGCCGGGTGAATTTAAGGTGATTTCCTCAAAAGGGACAGACTTCTGAAACTGCCGTTGAGGACCCACCGATAAGATCAACATAAAGCCTCACATGTGTGGAGCGTTTTAAAGTCTTTTTTTTTTTTTTTTTTTTTTTTCCAGACCACTTTCTTCATTACGGCCTCATTGATTTTCAGAACAAGTTCTTGAGAAAAGAGCTAGAAGTATTATACCATTACATGAGAAAATATAGACACTGAGAGTTTGGAAATCTTTCAGTTAGAAAAAGAGAGAGAGAAAAAAGCAGACAACAGTAATACCCACCTCCCTGGGAAGTTGTGGAAATTCAAGGCACTAATTCAGGTACAGAGCAAACCACATGGAACAGCCCACCAGGAGGTAGCTGCATAGACAGACTCCCTCTGTGCCCACCCAGACCCCCGTCTCTTCTTCCTCAGCTCTCACTCATGCCCGGCCCTAGGGTAGTAGGAGCAGGGCTGCTGCTTATGGCTGTGCAGCATGTGCCGCACAAAGCTCCTGCCCGAGGGGGTGCGTAGGGCTGAAAGTCACCATGCCCTGAGCCTGGAGGGCTGCATCTACCCTAACAGACACCTGGCAGCTCACGAAGGTGCTTGTGGTCTAGCATATTGCCCTGGGTAGGAGGTCCCAGGAAGGAGGACAAGGGCTAGGCAGTCCCAGGACCCAGGCTGGCCCCTCTCACAGAGCCACACCTGTCCTACCCTTCATAGCTGAGATTCTTGCAGGAAGAAGGTGGCTGATGCTTTCCACCTGCTGAGGAGAGCAGGAGCCAAGCTTCGGTCCTGCTGCGGGGGAGGAGATAAATGAAAGTTTCCTGAGAAGGAGGGAGGCGGACAGCAGCCTGGGCCCGTGAGACCCTCTTCCTCTGAAGATCTTCAGAAGCAGGCAGGGTAGGTGAGTCATTCTTGGACTGAGAGTTTTGATTGTGGGTCTCAGCCATGACATTCCACCAAGCGTTACAGTCAGTCTGTGATTAAAAGGAATTGAAATGGAAGCATGGAAGATCCGTGGGGAAGTGAGTACTAAACTGGATTCATTCCTGTCAAAACAAATGTTTTGTAAACTGGGAATTTACAAAAATACCACAAAGGTTAAAAATGGGAGGTTCCAAGTGAGCTGTGACTATGAGTTGAAAGCCCCAAGTCCTGGCAGCCCAAGTGACTGAGTTTCCTTCCAGACGTCCAGGTCCCTTGAGGGCTCAGAGCAACAACCTGGCAGCTTGGAAGGGCTAGTCCAGTGGTTCTCAAACTTGAGTGTGCATCGGAATTTCTTGGAAGACTTGTTAAAAACAGAGATTGTTGGGCCACGCTCCCAGATTCAGTAGGTCTGGGGTGGGGGTATGAAAATTTGCAAGTCTCCAGGTGAAACTGATGCCACTGGTCCAGGGACTTCACTCTGAGAACCTCCCAGAAAAGAAGTTCTGGGAAGCCTTGACCTCACGGTTTCACTAGGGTGAGAAACTAGTCTCATTCATCTTAGTAGTCACACTTTTGGGAACATAGTTAAGTCTTCAATCAGTGCTTTTGGAATGAAATTGGATTCTGGGCAGTGAATCAGGGTCTAAGGTGGAAGGGGCTGAATCAGAGCAGGCAGTTCCAGGGAGTATATGAAAACCACACAGTCAAACAATTCTAGACCAGATCTGGGTCCTGCTAATAGAGTCACAGATTCTAGGACCTAAATCTTTGCCATCCATTTTGTGAGGCAAAATGCTGCTCTTGAATGTGTAGTTCATGGAATCATAGTCTCATGAGCTTTAGAGCTGGCGAGGTCTAAATAGAGTTCAAATTATTCACTTTATAGAAGAGGAAACTGAGGCTCAGAGAAGTGACTCTACCTCCTCAAGACCTCATGGCTGATTTCAGTCAGTGCTGGGACAAGACTGGTGCCTTTCCCACCATCCCACAGCTGGCTCCCTTGGAAAATGATCGGCACAGTTGGCATTCCAGTTAGGAGCTCTGCAAACATTCGAGAGCAGGCTGGAATATTTGCTGTGCAGAGCCTCACAGTGTCTTCATATGGACTCTGCTGAGAGAGGCCTAGCGGATCTTCCATGTCCTGCTCATACCTTCCAGAAAACTGACTCCCCTTCACACCTGTGATTGGTTCTGATGAACAGCATCCCCTCCTCCTTGGCCAGGGAGAGGAACACATGGTGACAAGGACTTTCACCAACAGTTGTAACAGGGTTTGTGGGTATATAATATAATGTCATCCCTCTAACCATAAAGCGGTGGCCTGGCCTCTGTCAGCAGTACTGACAGCTTGACTCCAACGTCCAAGAATGACTTTGCCCCCTGGGGAAGATGAACATGAGCCAAGGCAATTTTAGGAGGCATTCCTACCTCAGTGGGAATGCAGTATACAACCTCAGACCTATGTGCTCCTCTCAGGGGTACAGCTTTGTTACTAGTTAGCCTCCCTTGCTCTGGCTAAATTCAATCTTAGCTATGTAATCGTACACTAAACATGTGGTGACATCTTCCTGGGGAAGTCAGAGCATGTTTGGAGAAGGAAGGGATGTGAATCTCCATGAAGAGGGAAAAGTAGCTTCATCTGGAGACTAACAGGGGCTCTAAGACCCTCAGTGAGATGACAGTAGTCCTACGATCTCAGGGCACATCCAGCCTCTGCCATTTGCTGCCTGTGTGGTCTTGAGCCTCTCCTTAACTTCTCTGATCTTCAGTCTCTTCCTCTGTAAAATGGGGATAATAATTCTTCACAGGGTTCTTGTGAGACTTGAAAGAGGGTATAATTTATAGCTAATATTTACTGAACAATTAACAAGTGCTAGGCCTCGTCTAGAGTGCTTTACATGTGTTAGCTTATTTATTCTGCACACTAACCTTAGGGAGTAGGTATTGTTACTACTCCAATTTTATAGATGAGGACAGTGAGGTCTAGAAAGTCTACGTCAAGGTCTGTCGGTTAGGAGCAGAGAAGCTGGGATTTGAACCCATCTTGTCTAGTTCCATAGCCCACACCCTTAACCACCAAGCTGTGCTCATAATGGATGTGATGGATTTGGCCCTTTTAGACCTGCCAGTCCCAGTTTACCCATGATGCACCAGGACTGCACCAGCTCTCTGGGGTCAGTTCTTCCCTTGCCTGGAATCAGTGCTGAGAGTTATGGCTCAGACTTGCCTGTCTCCTGCTAAGTGCTTCTCCCTTGCTAAAGCCTATTTGTGTGTTTTTAAATTTAATAAAATGATGAAAACAGATGCATACCTCCCTAAAGAGCAGCAGCCCAGGAAATCAGGCTGCTAGCCACTCACATTTTTGGTCACTTGACAAGTGCTTATTGAGAGCTCAGTAGGAGCAAGACCCTGTGGCAGACTGCAGGATGGGATAGGTGTGACGGAGAGCCCAAGGTCACTGATCTCTGAGAGACTGTGGGACAGGAGGAACACAGTCTGGCAATAGGTGAGTGCCCGGGGTGGGTGGGGGAAGAAAAGGGATTTCAGAATAGGCGATGCTTCATGTCAATTCCCAGCAAAGTCCCCACAAACAGATGGTTTGTGGGCACTAAAAAAGAGAACTGTGAAGAATTTAATGATAGAAAGGAAAAAAAAAAATAGTAGCAGTTTCTAGGACAGTGGAAACCAGAGTTTGTTTTCCAGGCAGCACTAATGGCCTACCTGAAGTAGGTGATCATGAAATTCAAGTGAGATCAATCAGCCTGCTTATGATTTGGCTCCAGCCACAGTCAGCTGCACAGATATAGGTTTAACCAGGGTTGCTATTTAGCCAGGCAAGAGTGATGAATCAGGGGAGGGAGAAGGTGGGAAGTAGTTGAAAGAGTGACCCAGCATTAAAGCTGGAGAAGTAGAGACAGGAGGAAATGGGGAGGTGCAGGACAGCAAAAAGGCAGCAGGATCAATGGATTGAACGTTCAGAGGTCAAAAAATTGTTGGAGTTGTAATACCAGGAGTGAGCTGGGAAGACAGGAAGTTTGGAATTGAGATTATGGAGGGGTTATAGTTACTTAATCCCAGGGTCAAGGGTATGAGCAGAGGAGTAAATGGCTGGGATGTGGGGAAGACAAGGCTATTGGAGAAAAGTGAGTCAGAACTATTGAGGGATCATTCATAGGGATATTGAAGTCACCACGAATTATGACAAGTGTAATGGTGGAGAAAGTGGCAGTGAGCCAAGAGCTGAAACTGTTCTTGTAACCAGGAAGAGGGCTTTTTAAATTACCTAAAAGTGACCAGAAAGACAGTGATTACAATTAAATTATTACAATTTCACAAAGGGGAAAAAACTAGCTTTCCACGAGTTTCAAAGAAGCACTGGGAAGGAAAATTATTGTTTTATGTTTACAAACAGAGAGAGAGAGAGAGCCGTGCTCATTATGAGCCAGCATGAGTTTAAAAAGGGAAAAAAATCATGCAAAATTTATTTTCTATTCCTAGATGGGACAAATCCGAAGGATCAGAGGAAATCTGTTATTTGGGTGTCAGCAAGACAAATGAACAACTCTAGTTGTGAAAATGCAGATTGCACATACATAGAATAGTTAGGAAGAGCCAGTCATTTAACAAATATTTAGTGGGTACCTGCTGTGCACCAGGCTTTGGTGATACAGTGAAGGAAAAGACTCCCAATTATGAAAGACAGACAAATAACAGGATACAATGAAATTGGCAGGCTAGAAGGATAAATGGAAGGTGCTGCTGTAAATAAATGTTCCAAGCCAATGTGGAAGGGGGTCTCTAGTGAGATGCCAAAGGAATTTTTTTATCAGTGCCTTAGATAAAAGCATGGAAGGCAATTTTGTATATCATACTGTTACAGATAAGATGTCACACACACACATACAAAGTGAGCAGGAGAGGGGGAGGGGGGGAGGGGGGGAGAGAGAGAAAGAGAGAGAGAGAGAGAGAGAGAGAGAGAGAGTGGCTATCTCTTGGTACAGGTACCCAAGTTCAAGTTCTAGGGCAGGCTCAGCAATGCCCACTGCCTCCTTTCATCCCTGGTAGACATTAGGAATCAATTCTGACCGTCTCCCGCTCAGCATGCACTTGGCCTTAGGAGCCTTTCAACACTGCCCTCTGGGTACCTACTGAAAGCCTGTCACAGTTGACACCTGAAATGGAATTTACCAACCCCATCTTAGATCCTAGTGCTCTACAGCGCAGTTTGAAGACCTCAACTTGATTTTTCCATTTCTAAGCAACTGAATAAAGATAAATTAGCTAATCATACTCATGAGACATACTTATGCTAATTTATTACTTCTCAGTGAAAAATACGAAGGGCAAGCAGACAGGGCTGGCCATGACAACAGTCTGCATATGATCTTTTGAATAAAGCCACATTTTTGCCAGAGGGCTGCCAGGTGGGCACAGGGTCAGAGCAAAGGAAACTGATTGTAAAGAGCAGTCTCCTCGGTGAAAGTGTTGTGCACCCTCCGTGATAAGAATATAAAACAAGCACATCAGAATACGGGAAAGTTGTATACTATAAGCCCTTGATTTGTGTGAATTGAACTATATGGGCCTGTTAATGAGCAAAGATGAACACGTGGCACAGTGATCTGCCCCACCCTTTCCCAGAGAGCACATGTCCACAGGCGCCTGAGATATGATGTGGCCCTGCTGCCCCTCTTGTTGACGACTCCATGTGCCTCCAGACCGTGTCACGAGCTCAGGACTTACGGGAGATTTAGAGGGGGATTTCAGAGGTAATTTTGACTATTTTTGATTATTGCACCCACTGCACTGAACCCCCATATTCAGGGCACTTGATTAGAAGCACAGTGGTCCTTGGCGGAGCTGGAAAGACCAATCAATTTCTTTTCTCTCCACTCCCCTTATTAGTCGCCCACCAGTGCTGCATTACCTCACTCCAGGCAGCTTACAAGGCAGTGGATGGGCTACGGCTTTCTTTGGATCAGTTATGGAACTCATATCTTCCTCAAGATCTGCTTGGGGAATACCCTGAATGCTTGATTATGTTCTAATAGGGAGACACTCTGGGCTTCTTAATGGGATCTGGGATGAATCGTGGATTCAATAGCAAGCCAGTTCCCACTTGGTAACATTTTCCAAATGTTTTTCTCAAATTCTGGGGCACCTGTGATTCCCTGACATCACTACACACAAAGCCGGGAGGAATCGCTAATAAGCCAAATAACTGTAGGACCAGAAAGGATTTCTGAGGGCTGGAATAACGAAAGTCAAGCCTATCGAGATGAAATCTAATTGGTATAAATGTCAAGTAAGTCCTGCATGTAGGATTAAAAAATCCACTATAGGGGGCGGATGTGGCTCAAATGGTTGGGCGTCCGTCTGCCATATGGAGGGACCTGGGTTCGATCCCCAGGACCTCCTGGTAAAAAAAAAAAAATATATATATATATATATATATATATAAGGTGCATGGGCTGCCAGGTTCTGTGTGCCGGTGAGCCACTAGGCCCCGGGAGCCATGCAGCAAGATGATGACGTAACAGGAGAGAGACGCAGGGGACGAGATGCTCCGAAAGCCAGGAACCGAGGTAGCGCAGGTGGCAGAACACTTCTCTCCTACATCGGAGGTCTCCAGGATTGAATCCTGGTGAAGACTGGAGGAGGAAGATGAGAAGAGTTGGCAGAAAACAGATACAGAGAATTGCCCAGGGAATGGACACAAAACGGCAAATGGGGAAGGGGGCGTTTAAAATGGATAAAGTAAATAAATCTTAAAAAAAAAAAAAAAAAAAATCCACTATATAAACCACAGGAAAGAGATGCCTGGATCAACAGCTGGTCCCATATAAAATCCAGAGGTAGGATGCAAATCCAAGAATCATGTGGCACCCACACCCCCATCCCAGCACCTGTGGCAGATGCCCCTAATCACCCAGCCTCAGAATCAAAGCTTGGCCACAGGATTCCTCCCAACACAGCACCCCAAGTCCCCACCCCCCAACGACTGGAGAGGGCTTGTGAAATAAAACTGATCATTTTCTGATCATTCTTATTAGGCCTCTCCCAAATTTGATGCCCCAAACATCTTATCAATGGCCTCTCCTGGGAAAACAGACTCTCACAACAACACTGACCTGAATCTTCCTCTCTTTATTTCAGAGCATTCCTAGGAATGAATATTTTGATGCATTTCATCGATCTGAGTCACAATATCTGGATTTGGCAGTAAGTTCCCAGTATAAATGACCCTCAGTGACCTGTTTCATCAAAGCGACTTTCTCAAAAGCTGTCATCAGGGTCATTGATAGTAAGGTCATAGACATTCATGGGGAAATGATCTCATGAACTCTTTAGCTTCCTGGACCTGCCCACCACTCCCTGCCCTGCCCTTTCTACCCCAGTAATATTAGACTGCCAGCTTGCAGTTTCTTATACACGTCCTCTCTGCTAGGGAATGCTCTCTGCCACCCCTTCAGTTTGCTGACTCACTCAGCCTTAAGACAGCCCAGCAGTCACCTATTTTTGAAAACCTTTCCTTGATGACTCCCTTCCCCACTGGGCTAAATGGCTTTATTCTGGCCTATCCCTGGGACCCTTCCTTGATTGTCTGAGTATTTTCCTACCAGCTTCTCATGCATGGTGCTGCCTGACCCACAAGTAGTGTCCTTTATGAATCCTTAGTACCCAGCATAGTTCTAGGCATATAGATACTTTATCTGGGGCTTGCTTATTCCCTTCAGTGTGTGGATGTTGGTAGGGGGTGTGGGAGGCCGGAAGGGAGAAGTTTCGGAGGAGCTGGAGTGAGTTGGGAAAGCTGGTCAGTGGAGGTACAATAAAGACAGGCCCACGCAGGATCCTAAACGTCGTGATGACATCATAAATGCCTGGTGCACTTACTTAAAATGCTGAATCCAGGGTATTCTAGACCCAGTGAATCAGAATCTCTGGGAGCAGGGCCCAGGAATGCGCACTTGTCATTGCCCCAGGTGATTCTGAGAATTCTGAGAATTCTGTCCCAGGGACATGTGCACCTGAGAGAACATCTGCCAACATAATCAAGAGTCCAGAAGAGAGGATGTTTGCAGGGTACCCCCATCCCATGTCCCAGCACCCGCTCCCCGAGACCAGAAGTGGCTTCATAAAGCAGGATTCTCCCATGTCTCCTGAGCCAAACATTCTGAGCCACAGTTGGATCACGTGCTTGTCAGGTACATCCCAGCTTCAATGAGGATCAGAAAGTAATGACAATAGCTAACACGACTGAGTGATCACATATTTCAAATATAATCCTCACGACAACTCAACAAGAAGAGCTCCACAAGGCTCCCATCTTTAGATGAGGAAGCCAGGCTTAGAGAGGTTAAAAAACAAGCCCACTGTCCCACGGCTGGTGCACAAGGGAACAGGGACTTAAAATCCACGTTGGCCTGAACCCAGTTACCTGTCTTTTTAGCCACTATAATCCAGTAGGAGACCTTAGGTGAAGAGTCTCCTCTCAACAGGAAGATGTCCCAGAGAAGAGCTCCTCTGCTCTCCTGATGAACAGTCAACACATGGACCACCAGATCAAGCCGGGGTTGGCTGATCACTGAAACTGGATTGGGATATAATAGTTAAGCCCCACTTGACATGCACTTCACTGTCTGCCCTGGACCAGCGTCCTGAGAAGCCTCTCTGGGCCTCAGGGCCCAGAGCCAGCAATCTGCAGCTACCTGAATCCTGAGCTGCCTTCCACATCACCTGCCAGGAATAGCAGCACATTTCCTAACAATGCACAGCAATGCAATCCTGCAGATACTTATGGCAGGCAGTGGACTGTAATCCCCACTAAACAATAAGGCAAATCTTTGAGGTTATAACTGGGCTTTATTCATCTTTGTTTCACCGATGCCCAGCTCAGAAGGCAGTGAACTGAAGGCATTCTGTGCAAAACATAATGCTTGACACCATGGGGGTATTAAAGTTTAGAAGACACAGTCCCTGGCCTCAGGGGGCTTGCAGTTCAGGGGGTCAATGAGATGAGTACACAGATGACAGCAGGACAAGACAGGAGAAGATGAATTATTATTCAATAAATACAATATTTGCATAACCAGAAGAGGCTAACTCTACGGTGGTTAATGTTATGTGTCAACATGGCTAGGCTATGGTGTCCAGATGTTTGCTCCAACCAGCCTGGATGTTGCTGAGAAGGTATTTTGTAGATGTGATTGTCATCTCTAATCAGTGGCCTCCAAGTAGATTATCCTCCACAATGAGGGCAGGCCTCTTCTGCACAGTTGAAGGCCTTAAGAGCAAAGAACTGAGTATTCCCGAAGAAGAAATTCTGCCTCAAGGCTGCCGTATCTACTCTGGTCTGAGTCTCTAGCCTTCTGGTCTGCCCTACAGATTTCAGACTCAAGATGGCAACATCAACTCTTGTAGGAATCTCCAGCCTCCTGCCTGCCCTGGGATTTTGAACTTGCCAGTACGCACAGTCACGTGATCCAATTCCTTAAATAAATCTCTTTACATGCTTACATGTATTCATCCTGTTGGTTCTGTCTCTCTGGAGGACCCTGACTGATAGACTCTTGATCACAAAGAAGAGACACTAGAGATTTTACTTTTGAATGAGAAGGCATGAACCCAACAAAGATACAAAGCAAATATATTCTCTTGGCCAACTGCTGAGGATAAAAGAAACAATGTGCATCCAGATAGAGATGATTTCTATGGTCTCTGCCCTACCCCCAAACTTTGAATGCCCCATTGGGGTGAAGGCGGGAGATGGTCAGTGAGGCTCCCCGTTCTGCCAAAGTCGCTCTGGTTTTCTTTGCTCTGTTCTGTGCTTTTTCTTTTCTCTCTCTCTCTCTCTTTATTTTA
This sequence comes from Tolypeutes matacus, assembly GCA_026826555.1. NCBI lineage: Eukaryota > Metazoa > Chordata > Mammalia > Cingulata > Chlamyphoridae > Tolypeutes > Tolypeutes matacus. Next base: position 45,459,248 of record JAKSZT010054487.1, on the reverse strand, counting down.
TTTTTTATTTTTCTCTGCTCTGTGCCTTTCAATCCTAGACACATTTGTCCCAATGAACCATAAAAAGCAACCATAAAAGCATGTCACCATTCAAGGTGACATGAACCATGGGTTGCCCTCAAGAACACAGGGGAGTATGGTCTGAATGTCAACTTTTATTCTATTAAGTTTCTTTCCAACACCTACAAGTTGAAATTTCAGAATTGCCTGGTTTGTGCTGTCCATACTTTATCCACCTATTACCAGGAAGAACATTTGCAGAGCAGAGAGCATGCTGGGAGAGATACTTCCACGATGGATTCTATCTGCTGATGGAGATACATGCAGGGAAATGTTTAGGCGAAATACGCTTGGCAATGTCGTGTTGATTTTTTTTTAAAAGAAGTTTCTGGTTAATGAGCGTGCATCTTTGGGTAGTAATGGTGCTCCATAATCACCAACAAGGGGCAGTTCCTGGGATCCTGGGTTGACACCAACTCAAATTTCAGTTGCCCATACTGACAGTTATAAATTACTTTAGGAATACAGCTCTTTAAGACCCTCAAGGAGTGTGCACCAATGGACCAACAAAATGGAAAAGGAAAAAAAACAAACCAAATATACCACATCACACCAGTCTCCTCTAGTAACTGTTACACAAGCTGAAAGAAAAGAGACACCTTATATGATTCAGCAACTGTGGCTTCCAGAACCCTGGACAATTTTCTTTGCTAGGGAGCCACAGAGAAAGCTACCCTTTCAGCCCTGGAGAAAACAGTTTCAAGAGAATTGAATTCCCTTGCAAGGTAAAGCAGTTTCCTAAAGCCTAAGGGGAAAAAAAAAAAATGCCCCTTACATCTTCTCTCAGAGTTTGCTGTACAAACAGGCTTTCTCTAAAATGATAAAGAGAAGTATAAGTAAGCCCTGAAATAGTCAATGGTTTTTAAAACTTAGAAAAAAAAAAATGAAGTACATTAGCTAGCCAGAAATAGCAGCTAGGTACAGCAGGGGAAACAGAGATTGAGAGGCAAAGAATTTTCTTGTTTGTCTGTAAAAAACTATATATATATATATATATATATGGGCTGACTGAACACACAGAGAATAAGTTTGGTATTCTCTATCAAACCCTTTCTTACCATCTTTCTTCCTTTCTCAAATTGAGAAATGACTCATATCTTAAGATTGTGATCTCCACACAAATGTGCGTGCACACACACACACACACACACACACACACACACACCCTGCCCCAGTAGAGAGAGTACTGGAAAACAGTCCAGTGATGATTTGTTCTCTCTGCAGAGTAAAAAAAAAAAAAAAAAAAGCATAGGCAGATTTTTAAAAAGCAAACTAGACGGGAGGCGGCTGTGGCTCAATCAGTGGGGCTCCCGTTTACCATGTGGGAGGCCCTGGGCCCGGTTCCCGGGGCCTCCTGGTGAGGGCGGGCCCGCCTGCGCGGCGTGGTTGGCTGACCCGGCGAGCGGGAGCGGCGGGGCGGGGGAGGGGATGAATGAATAAATAAAATCTTTAAAAAAAAAAAAAAAAAAAAAAAAGCAAACTGGCATTTGACCCACAGGAGCGTTTTAACTTAATACATTGAGCAATTATCTCCTCTGCCTCCTGAGAGTTCAGCAGATGGAAGTCAGGAGCAGAGGAGAAAGACCTGTGAATAGTAATGCAAGGTTAGGCTGAGAGAGATGAGAACCGGGGTAGGGGAGACGCTAAAACGCTGGAGGCAGAATGAGTCCTTTGCCTGGAAGGGGAGGAGGAGGCAGGCACCCATAGAATCAAGGGGCTTGTTCTTTGACAGGGCAGAAAGTTCCACACCTCTGTACCAGCAAAGGAAAAGTTTGCCTTTGGAGGCATGTCTCTCATCAGTTTGGTTCGGTTGAGTTGTGCAAACATTATAGAACCCCTCTTTGAGCTAGGTGCTGGGGTGATAGTGCAAGAATCAGTCTCAGCCTGGGCAAAGCATACAACCTGGTAGAAAAGACAGATTCATGAGGGATGTGAAAAAGTGTGATGCTTTTCGCCTGGAGGACAGCACCAATCCCACATGTACATACGTGAATGTGATGGGGGTGGGGGTGGGGGTGAGGGTGGGGACAAATTCCTGGAGATGGTGACCCCGAATTGAGCCATGCAGGGAGAGCGGGTTGGGGGTGGGCATTTTAGGCAAAAGGACAGCATGACAAAGACCGGGAGGCCAGAATGGAGTGGGGGTACACATGGTAACGGCAGGTCCTGTGGTACGGGTGGATCTTGAAGGACAGGATGCAGGTGAGAGGGCTGCACCTGCCCCATAGGAAGGAAGTTTGGACTTCATTAAAGAGCCAACAGGGAGCCATTGAAGGCTTTTGGACGTGCCCATCCTATTCTGAGGACTCCTGCCTCAGCCCAGACTTCACACTTCCCCATCCCTGGTCCAACCCAAAGCCAGTCTCTCCAGGCCTGTCCCCCTTACTTTCCCTCTCATCCAAGATCTCACTTTGGTTGCATTTTCTCAGCACGATGAGTGAAAATTAATCTCTCCCTATCACATACTAACAGAAAAAGAATTTTAGCCTTTGTGTTAGGAGTTGTAGTTTCTGCCCCTTTGTTATCTAGCCCAAAAGGAGTCTACCTGAGGGACATTCAGGTGGTGGAGCAGATGGCTGAGGTCAAATCAGCCCTCTACCTATTTAATGCAAATTTCAAATGAAATATATATTTTTTGAATGTCAGTTCATACTTAGCATCCATTTCCATCTCTTTCCATGAGTCTTTTAATACTGCAGAGGCTAAAAAGACAAAAACCACACTTTCCAGACTCTCTTTCCACTAGGGACCGGGGTAAGAATTTGGTAATACCAATCAGATGCACTTAGAAAGGCTGAAGCAAAGTGGAGGCTGTTTCTGCTAGCAAGCAAGGTTGGAGAAACACAGCAGCCAGACTCGGCGATCCGGTATCTGGCCACCAGCTCCATAGATGTCACTTAGTGGCAGCAGCATCCTGATCCCAGCAATGCGTTTTGGGGTGGTGGCCCCAGACTCCCACTCCTCCATTCCTCCCAACAATTTTGTAAGCACTTAATCCCCTGCATTAAATCACTTTGTGCTTAACATTCCTAGGGAGGTCTGTTTCCTGCACTGAACAGTTGAGGATGGCTCCTCAACTCCTGAACATACCTGCCTTCTGGATGACTCACCCATTCACAGTGGGTTCCTGCCGAGGACTCCAAATGTGTCGGAACAGAAAAATGCAGCTGGGCGTGCTCAGTCCTCTTCACGAAGCTCACCTTAAGGCTTAGGCCCCTCAGGATTTGTAACAGTGGGGCCAACTCTACTCACTCCCCCAGAACACTCTGCATAAGTAGCTCCATCTTTCTGCTCTGCAGTGACTCCCCTGGGTGCCAAGATTTGACTCATTCTCCAATTCTTTTTGGAAACTTGTCTACTCTCTCCATTTTGATACAATGCTTCATTTCCTCCATTCTTACTTAACTTGGCTCAGATTTCATATTCTTAAAGCACACTGAAATAGTACAACTCAAAAGGAAAACTATCGAGGCAGTAATTTGCTTCTTTGTCTCTCGCAGTGCCTGAGCGAAGGCTGGGTTCCTGTCGCAGCTGACTCCATTAAGCGTAAAGCCCAGTGTTAGGGTTGCTATGGGAGCCAGATATTACACTTCACGAATCTCTCACAGCCTTGGTGACTCTGGTTTCTAGGCTGTTCTACAAATAGTCGTTCTTGCAGCTGATCCTTCTTTCTAACATGCTATGGTTCTAAATAAGTTAGAGCTGTCCCTTGACCTTTACAAATGTTATATGTATACCTATAATGATAACTAATCGTATTGAGCAACAATTATGAATCAGTGTAATACTAAATGCTTTGCATGCATTCATTCATTCCTCTTCATGCATTAACTCACTACTTTTCACAACAAACTATTGTCCCATTTTACAAACGAGAAAACTGAGGCTCATAGGGGTTAGTATAATTTGCCCAACTTTGCATAGTAATAGGTAATAGGTGGTGAAGCCAGGACTTGAATCCAAGGAGTATGACTCTAGAATTCACACTCTTCTCTCTTTTGCTACAGGAAACAACAAATGTACACACAAAACTACACAACAGTACAACCTTCATGACCTTATATTTCATTGATGCTGTTCTCTGCTTGTAATTGTAGGATACTCTGTAGGCTATAGCCACAAATTCCCAGTAACCTGGTACTGTTTGAGAAGGCTTTGGGAAATGCCACAAAATGAAATAATTCTTAGTTCTTCACTACACTCCAGAGATTATTTCATTCCACCGCCATCTTTCACTTGACTTACAGCATTATCCTCCAAACTGGCATTTGCTTTGCCCCAGTGCAGACTATTCTTAATCCAGCAGCCAGAGCGATTCTTAAAAAATGAAGTCAGTTCATGTCCATTAAAACCCTCCAATGGCTCCAATCTCTCTCAGAGAAAAGTCACACTCCTTACAACGGCCTCTGCACAACCCCTGCTTGCTTCTCGGATCTCATCTCCTGCCACGATTCCTCCCTCACTCTGCAAGAGCCATGCAGGCCTCTCCACTGTTCCTTACACACTCAGCCATGCTCCCCTAACAGCTCTTTGCACCTGCTGTTCCCTCTGTCTGCAACGCTCTTCTCAGAAGTCAGTGACTTGTCCCCTCACCTCCTTCAGGTGTATTGTAGAAATATCACCTTCTCAGTGAGGGCTTCCCACTCCACTGTTTAAAATTCCACTCCTATCCCTCTTCCCTACTTTATTTTTCTCCATCACTTATCACCTTCTGGAATACTATAAATTTTACATTGTTTTTTAACTTTAATTTTACTTAAAAATTTCCAAAATGTACGGGTACCTTATAACCATCAAGCCACTATTAAGCTATGTTTTTTTTTTTTTTACTGGGAGGTCCCGGGGATCGAACCCGGGTCCCTCCATATGGGAGACGGATGCCCAACCAGTTGAGCTACATCCGACCCAAGCTATGCTTTTTTAATTGTCTGTTTCCTCACTAGACTATAAGCTCCAAAAAATCAGAGATTTTTGCTGTCTTGTTCATTACTGTGTTCCCAATGCCTTTTCCAGCAGATGCTCAATAAATATTTGTTGAATGAATGAATGGAAGAATGAATGAATAGGCACATCTCAGGGGTCCTGTGGTACAACAGGACAGCATCATACCACGACAAGAAGAATTCTTACAACTCTCCTTTTGCCTCTCAGATCTTAGTCCTAGAAAAAAAAAGTGGCATACTGGGCTCTTTATATTTCTAAAATTTCACAGACACAGGATTAAAGTTGCTCTTGCATGAGAAGATCTAAAGACAACAAGACAACCCCAATAGATTAAAAATGGGCAACACATAGAGAAGATAATCAGAAAGGAAGACGTATAAATGAGTATATATTACTGATATAAACAGAAAGTTTTTTTTTGTTTGTTTGTTTTTTTAAAGAGAGTAGTTTTATTCTGTGGCTTTTGGGCAAAACACTGGATAGAAGTTATAAATCAATTTTAGAACACTCTAGAGTAAGGACAGAATGAATGGCTTTCAGCATGATATCTGCTGTCTCCCATGATTCCTGAAACAATTCATAGGGCATTCATCATACACATTTTAAGTTACATTCAATACATTTAAATTGCATTTAATACATTTCCATTCACCATACATGTTTTAAATTGCTAAAAAAAAGAAAAAAATCATAATCAAGTTTAAGCTTTGGGTATTCTTTGACTATTTAGTGGTTTTCTTTTCTTTTTTTTTTTAATGCAGATCAACCATTTGGGTAACTTTTTTCCTTATTCTCTCATCTCTCACCTTAATTATTTATGCCTGCCCCAATGCCCAACCACTTGAGCCACATCCACTTCCCTCATTTTGTGTTATTTTTAAGAAAACAGGTTAACATAGTAGAGCAGAGAGTAGTGGTTGCCAACTTAAAATCCGTTTCTTTCCCCACCCCCTTCCTGCTCCTTCACTAATAGATTTCAAGTATAGTTCAGACAGCAAAGAGGTGACCCTGAGCTCTTGGCAGGCTGGCCCTATCCCCAGCCAGGGATGACTCCTGCCTGGATGGAGCCACTCCACATGACTGGGCATACAATCTGGCATTGGACAGTGGGGTGTAAGGGGAAGTCTACTGAAGCTTCTAGGAATGATTTGGTCCCTGATAAAAAGAGGTAGCCAAGGAATGAAAAAGCCCTTCCCTACCCAGCCCCAACTTTCAGCCTGCCTTGACCATGGCCACAGATGGAGGTGATGTTTGGAGCTGTGGCAGCCATGTTGTGGCTATAAGGCAGAAGCCTAAGGAAGAATGTCTCATGGGATGACCCAGCTTAAAGTTGGAAAGAGCCCTAGTCTTGATGACAAAACTAAGCTGCGGTCACAAACAGGGATCACTGACCTCCAGACTTCTTGTGAGATATTTAAATGTCTTTCAATAAAACTACAGTTAGTTTAAGCCATTATATACCAGAGTACATACCAGGAAATACCAGAGATTCTGCTGCTGATACTAAGCCTACAACAGAGTAGAATCTCAACAAAAATGTAATGTATGAGTGATTGCCTCAAATGGTACAACTTTTGACATTTAAAAAATTAAATTTAAACTATTTTGTTCATTATGCATATTTTCCAAAATGCCTATGTATTCATTTCACAATTGATTCTACAGAGATTCTTCTCTAATATCAATATCTGACTTAAGGTTGGAAGAGACAAACTGCTATCTTATATTTAAATCAGTAGATGCTTAAATATATAAAAATTAATAATATTAATGTATCTCTTACCCTTTCTTCATTCATTCACTCAAAACATTTATTGAGAAGTTACTATGTTAGATGTTTCAGACACAGCGATGAAAAGACCTAATTCTTACTTTTCCAGATCTCACAGTATAGTGGGATTCCTAACATCACTTTACAATTTACAAAGTGCTTTTTTTTTTTTTCCTTTTTTTTTTAAACTTTATTTTGTACATTTAATAATTGAAAACATAAGCAATTAAAAACTAAAAAGTAAACACAGATGAATAAATATATACATTTCTCAATTAAATGTAATGGATACATGTAAATTTTTTTGTTGTTTGTTTTTTTGCTTGTTTTTTTTGTGAATCAAACAATATATTACACAATATATTTGGTTCATAGTAATGCATTCATACAGTATTTGTCCTTTTGTGTCTGGCTTGCTTCACTCAACATAATGTCCTTCAGATTCATCCATGTTGCCATATGCTTTATGACTTCATTTCTTCTTACAGCTGCATAATATTCCATCGTGTGAATAGACCACAGTTTGTTTATCCATTCATCTGTTGATGGACACCTGGGTTGTTTCCAACTTTTGGCAATGGTGAATAATGTGGCTATGAACATCGGTGTGCAGATGTCTGTTGGTGTCTACAAAGTGCTTTTTAATAATTTTAAAAGGCAACAATAAGAACAACCCTTTGTACACCTTATCTCCTTCTCTCTTCTTACAGCTCTATGAGGGAGGTACTTGTTATTATCCCCATTTTACAAATGAGACAACTGGGGCTTAGGGTAAGGAGTTACTAATTCATGGTCACACAGTGGAGGGCCAGAACTCAAATTTGTTAAAAGTTAGCTATTGTTATTTTTAGAGCCAAGCTGACACGTATGATCAGGTGTGAAAAGGTTCAGGAGCCACAGCTGATTGGAAGCCCAGTGAGAAAACGAGGTGATGAGATTGTTAGGAATAGGAAAGCCATCTTAGGTGGTTCCTGCAGAACTAGAGGACCCTGGGCAAGAAAGCTTATGGTGCTCCTCACTCGAGGCATCCCCAGAGCATTGTGCTCAGTTCAGGACACCATTCTGTACTTAAAGGAAAGGGATGCAAGGCTAGTGCTCCTTCTTGAACTGTAAACTGTTGGTCGATCATCTCCATGTAGCTATCCCCCAGATATCAGTAGTCATCATGAGCACTGAGTTTGACTTGCACACAAGGCACTCAATGAATGTTTGTTGAACGAATAAATATTTGGCTGCAGTGGTTGTGGGTGGTGGTTTTATGTCACAGCAATTTGCAAACCAGGATCGTGTCCGTCTCGTCTGGTGCTGGCCTTGGCATCTCTGGTAGCTGATTGGCCGATGGTCTGGTTCCAGTCCTGACTCAGAGCTGACCACTCTGGGCGGAGTGTCTACATGAGGACAGACTGTGTGGTCAGAGGGAAAAGGGCTCATCTGAGACCTCAGAAACCTGCTTCTAAGCCCGGCTGCTGCTGGTCCACCCCTTCACCTTGGGCAAGTAACAATATCTCTGGGCCCCACCCCTCAGCTAGCTCCTTAGCTTTTATTTGTAGCAGGTAAAACCCATGACCCCTTCTCAGAGTCAAGTTTTAAAATGCTTAAAATAAAATGCAAAGGATTAGAAAGGAGGCCAATTATCTTTTGAACTATAGTTCAAGATGTTAAAAAGAAAAATGAGATAAGGTAATATATGTACTTCTTTTATAACATTCAACAACAAGATCTAGAGTTGGATCTACTAACTAAAGTAATTTTTTAAAAATTTTATTGAGGTATATGATTCATATATGAACATACATAAACAATTAAGGTATAGTAAAAGTTTTGAATTTACAAAACAAACATGCATATCATCATATAAGGCTCCCATACACCTCCCTACCACTAACACTTTGTATTGTTGTGAAACATTTGTTACAAACTATGAAAGTGCATCATCAAAATATTACTACTAACTATAGCCCATATATTACAGTTGGTATATTTTTCCCCCAACCCACCCAATTATTTACACTCCACATTAGTATTATGTATTTGTCATCATTCAGGAGAAAACATTCTCATATTTGTCCTGTTAACCAGAGTCCATCATCTACCACTGGATTCCCTGTGTGATACAGTCCCATGCCTTGTACAATCCATTCAAAATGGACACTCAGTGGCTCTCATTTTCATCACAGAATTGTGTTGTCATCACCTCAGTCAATTTTAGAATTTTTCATTACTCCATAACTAATGTAATTTTGAAGTAGTGATGAGTGTAAACAATATTTTCAGTTACTCTGACAACTGTAATGTCCATGAAAATATCTGTAATCTCTATTGATGATGAAGTGCTACCAATACCACTCAGTGTAGTTGCTTACAGTCATGATAGAAGGAAATGCTAAATTGCAGTAGAGATTAGTGAAGAAAGCTGAAATCTATCCAAGGGTTCTTTGTGGGTCTGTGGACCCCAGGTTACGAAACCCTCAGCTAGATAATCTCTAAACTCTCTCCTAATTAAAATGATGTGATCTAGTAGTGGCTTCTTGCTTTATCTGTATATCATGGATAAATTAACATCTCTGGTCAGATTGGGATATTTAAAAAATCTGCCTCTCAAGGGCTTTGTGAGTACAAATGAGATAAGGAAAGCAATAGGTGCTTTATAAAACTGTAAAGCTCTGTAAAAATGCTAGGTATCAGGGAAACCTGAGGGTCAATAGAGGCATCTCCCCTGTATCCCACACCCATCCCTCAAGTCTCAATTTTCCTTCAGAATTTCATAAGAGCTTTGTGATCTTTAGGAACAAAACACTAGGCACTTATTGTTTAAAAATACTATTTTCCGGGGAAGCGGCTGTGGCTCAATCAGTAGGGCTCCCGTTTACCATATGGGAGCCCCGGGTTCGGTTCCTGGGGCCTCCTGGTGAAGGCAAGCCCGCCCACATGGCGTGGTTAGCTGACCCAGTGAGCACAAGCAGCAAGGGGGGGATAAATGAATAAATAAATAAAATCTTAAAAAATATATATATATATACTATTTTCCCTGTTAAAACATAGCTCAGCATTGTGACTTGTACTTTATAACCATAAATTTGAAAATATAGACAAACTGAACAATTTTTTTCAGAAAAATACAAATTAACAAATGGGATCAAGAATAAATAGAGGGAAGCAGCTGTGGCTCAATCAGTAGGGCTCCCGTTTACCATATGGGAGGCCCCGGGTTCGGTTCCCGGGGCCTCCTGGTGAGGGCAAGCCCGCCCGCAAGGCGTAGTTAGCTGACCCAGCGAGCACAAGCAGCAAGGGGGGGATAAATGAATAAATAAATAGAATCTTTAAAATTAAAAAAAAGAATAAATAGAGAGTTATTTGGAGGAGGGGCAAGATGGTGGCAGAGTAAAGAGCTCCAAAAGTCTGCTTGTCCTCCAGGGCAGTTAGTTGTCTAAACAGAGCTATCTAAAGAACCTGTTTAGGAGGTCCAGGAGACCAGAAGAGCATCCTGCAATGTCCTTAGAATAGCGGAAGGAGGAGACTGCCCATCTGCAGTTAAGATTCATTAGTAGAGCACTCCCTGCTGGGGGGTCGGTGCCCATTCCCCACCAGCAGCTCAAGCAGCCTCGGGAGCTATTCCATGGCTGGAGTTGGAAGCTCCATTTCCCAAAAATGGGGGAAGAAGAGATGGTTGGGCACTGACTTCAGCTACTGATTAGTAAACTCGGCTGGCTAAAGTATAATCCTAAGAATAGCTAAAGTTTGAACCTGTCTGAGTCAGAAAGAGACCAGTAACTGCCATTTTAACTCCGCCCCTGATATGAGGGGAAGCAGGGTGGACTGAAAATCACAGTGACAGTAGCCAGATAGAACTCCAACCCTAGCTTAGGCTCCAGCCCTACCTCCTGCAGCGGGGAAGCTGGGGGGACCTGCACCAGCCTCTTTGGGCAACTGTACTAGCTTTCAGCCCACACAGACTGTATAGTTGGACACTTATGGTTCCATCCTCGCCCCCCAATAGGATAGGAAGGGGCAGTGTTTCCCAACCTCTCTGGGCACCTGCAGATGCTTTTGACATACACAGACTAGATTTTTGGACACCTGTAGCTCCACCTCACCCCTGATAGGACAGGAGGGGGATGGTGTCTCCTCAACCTCTCTGGGCAACTGCAGGCACTTTCATTTTACACAGATGAGATTATTGGACACTCCTGTGGCTCCATCTCCTCCCCTGAAAGGGCAGAAGGGACAGTACTCCCTCAGCTTCTCAGGGCAACTGCAGGCACTTTTGGCTTGCACGGACTAGATTGTTGGGCACTCCTGAGGCTCCATCCCCACCCCTGGCAGGGGAGGAGGGGGGCTAGTGCTTTGTCAGTTTACCTGTGCAACTGTGATCAATTTTGACCCACATGGCTTAGTTTGCTGCCCACACCTGTGCCTCCTTCCCTGCTGCAGGCAGGGGAGGAGGGAGCATGAAGATTCATCAGTCTCTCTGGGCAACTACAGATGGTTTGGCCTGCACAGCTGGAATAACTGCACATGGCTGTGGTTCTGTCCCTACCACTGGCAGGGAAGACAGGAGGGAGAAGCTTCATCAGTTCCTAGGGAAATGTGGGCAGCATCAGCCTCCACAGCTTACAGTACCAACTGCATCCTTGCTTCCTACCATGCAACCAGCAAGGGAGAAAGGGCAAGAAACAGACGAAAAAGACCTGAAAAAATTCAGATTGGCTAAATGCAAGCCACTATAAACTTCCAAATTAAGTTGAACCAAGTATCAAAGAGGGGCTGTAGCACAAAGCTAATCAAATAGAAAGCCGTAGGCTAAAGAGAGAAACTGTGCCCAGAATAATACATCTGGAAACCAGATGCTAAGACACCAACAAAAAATTGCAATCCACACCAAGAAACAAAGATATGACCCAGTCAAAGGAATAAGCTAAGCTTCTAGATGACATAGGGAGTTGAGACAAGTAATCACAGATGTTCAAACAAACCTCCTTAATAAATTCAATGTGATGGCTAAAGAGATTAAGGATATTAAGAAGACACTGGGTGAGAACAGAGAAGAATTTGAAAGCATACATAGAAAAATAGCAGATCTTATGGGAATAAAAGGCACAATAAATGAAATTAAAAATACACTGCAGGCATGTAACAGCAGATCTGAGGAAGCAGAAGAAAGGATTGGTGAGCTTGAAGACATGGCCTCCAAAAGCAAACATACAAAAGAACAGATAAAGAAAAGAATGGAAAAAATTGAAAAGGGTCTCAGGGAACTAAATGCAAGAGACATGCAAACATATGCATCATGGGTGTCCCAGATGGAGAAGAGAAGGGAAAAGGAGCAGAAGGAATATTTGAAGAAATAATGGTAGAAAGTTTTCCAACCCTATTGAAGGACATAGATATCCATGTCCAAGAAGCACAATGTACTCCCATCTGAATAAACCCGAATAGACTAGCTCGGAGACACATACTAATAAGAATGTCAAATGCCAAAGATAAAGAGAGAATCCTGAGAGCAGCAAGAGAAAAGTGATTCATCACATACAAGGGATGCCCAATAAGATTAAGTGCTGATTTCTCATCAGAAATCATGGAGGCAAGAAGGCAGTGGTATGATATATATTTAAGATACTGAAAGAGAAAAACTGCCAGCCAAGAATCTTATATATGGCAGACTGTCTTTCAAAAATGAGGGCAAGTTTAGAATATTCACAGATAAAGAGAAACTGAGAGAGTTTGTTATCAAGAGACTGGCTTCACAGGAAATACTAAATGGAGCGCTATAGCCTGAAAAGAAAAGACAGGAGAGAGAGGCTTGAAAGAGATTATATCACTAAAAGTAACTAAAAGTATAAAAAGAGTGGTGAAAGTAAGATATTACAGATAAAACCCAAAGGTCAAAATGGGTGAATTAATAACTGCTCTTAGAGTAATAACATTGAATGGAAATGGATTAAACTCTCCAATCTGAAGACACAGACTGGCAGAATGGATAAGAAAATATAAGCCATCTATATGCTGTCTACAAGAGACTCACCTTAGACCCAAGAATATAAATGGATTGAAAGTGAAAGGCTGGAAAAAGATATTATACACATGCAATAATAAACAAACAAACAAACAAATAAAATAAAATAACAATTTAAAAAATAAAAAAACTGGGGTAGCTGTACTTATATTACATGAAATAGACTAAAAACAAAGCTGTAGGGAAGTGGATGTGGCTCAAGTGATTGGGCTCCCGCATACCACATGGGAGGTCCGTGGTTCAGTTCCTGGTGCCTCCTAAAGAAGATAGTGAGCTGGCGCAACAGGCAGGCATGGCAAGCTGATACAACAAGATGACACAAAAAGAGACTCAAGAAGAAAAACATAACAAGAGACACAACAAAGCAGGGAACAAAGGTGGCTTAAACAATTAGGTGCCTCCCTCCCACATAGGAGGTCCCGGGTTTGGTTCCTGATGCCTTCTAAAGAAACAAAGAACACAAACAGACACAGCAAGTGCAAACAACGAGGGGGTGGGGAGAGATAAATAAATAAAATAAACCCTAAAAAAACAAAACTAAACTAAACAAAGCAGTTATTAGGGACAAAGAAGGAAGGCATTATATATTAATAAAAGAGGCAATTCACCAGGAAGAAATAATCATAAATGTCTAATGCACCTAACCAGGAGCCCCCAAATTACATGAAGCAAACACTGGCAAAACTGAAGGGAAGGGAAGTGGATATGGCTCAAATGTTTGGGCTCCCGTCTACCATATGGAAGGTCCAGGGTTCGATTCCCGGGGCCTCCTGGTAAAAAAGCAAGCTGGCCCGAGCAGAGAGCTGGTTAGAGACTTCAATACACAACTCTCATCATTGGCTAGATTATCTGGGTAGAGGAAAGCATGAAGAACAAAAGAAAAAATGGATAAATAGGACTTCCTCAAACTTAGAACACTTATGTGCTTCAAAGGACTTTGTCAAGAAGGTGAAAAGGTAGCTCACTCAGTGGGAGGAAATATTTAGAATCAACATATCTAAGGGTTTGATTTCCATGCTATATAAAGAGATCATACAACTCAACAATAAAAGAGGAAGCAATCCAATTTAAAGGGCAAAAGACTTAAATAGACATTTCTCCCAAGAGGAAATACAAGGGAGTAGCTGTTGCTCAGTGGTTGAGCACCTGCTTCACATATACGAGGTCCTGGGTTCAATCCCCAGCACTCCTAAAAAAAAAAAGAAATACAAATGGTGAAAAAGCACATGAAAAAAAAAGTTCAATATCACTAGCTATTAGGGAAATGCAAATCAAAACTACAATGAAATATCATCTCATACCTCATAGAATGGCCATTACCAGAAAAACAGAAAACAACAAGTGCTGGAGAGAATGTGGAGAAATAGTAACATTCCTTCACTGTTAGTGGGAATGTAGAATGGTGCAGCCTCTGTGGAAGACAGTTTGGTGGTTCCTTAGGAAGCTAAAAATAGAACTGCCATAAGATCTGGCAATCCCTCTACTAGGAATATATCCAGAATAACTGCAAACAGAGATGCAAAAAGACATTTGCACACCAATGTTCATAGTGGCATTATTCACAATTGTCAAAAGATGAAAACAGCCCAAGTGTCCATCAACCAATGAATGGATAAACAAAATGTGGTGTATACATATGATGGAATCCTATGCTGCTGTAAGAAGAAATGAAATTGGGACACATGATAACATGGATGAACCTTGAGGACATTATGCTGAGTAATATAAGCCAGACACAAAAGGACAAATATTGTATGGTCTCACTAATATGAACTAAATACAAAGAGTAAACACATGGATGGGAAGCGGATGTGGCTCAAGTGACTGAGCTTCCGTCTACCATATGGGAGGGCCCAGATCCGATTCCCGGGGCCTCCTGGTAAATGCGTGCCAGGCCTGCGCGGCGAGCCATGCAGCAAAATGATGATGCAACAAAAAGAGAAATGCAGGGGAGAGTCAAGGCGAGATGCTACAGTGACCAGGAACTGAGGTGGCGTCAGCGATAGGGTACCTCTCTCCCATATTGGAGGTCCCCTGGATTGAATCCCAGTGAAGCCTAGAGGAAAAAAAACGTGAAGAGAAGACAAAAAGAAACAGACACAGAAGATCACACAGCGAATGGACACAGACACCAAAACAGTGGGGGAGTGGGAGGGGAGGTAAAAAAATTAAGTAAAAAAAAAAAAAAGAGTAAACACATGGAGTTAAAACCTAGACTATAGGTTATTAGGAGATAGGATGAGGACTAAGAAGGGGTACTAATGCTTAATGTATATAGAGTTTTCAATTAGCTTGACTAAAAGCGTGGAAGTGGATAGAATTAATGGTAACACATTATAGAGAGTATAACTAACACAGCTGGTTTATAAATGGGATTGTGGCTGAAAGGAGTAATGTAAGGATGTAAAGTCAATCGAAAAGAAAGCTAGAGAATAATCTAGGGACTGAATAACATGGTGAATCTGAAGGTGGATGAGAATTGCTGTTAATAGTACAAATAAAGGGAAGCGGCTGTGGCTCAATCAGTAGGGCTCCTGTTTACCATATGGGAGGCCCCGGGTTCGGTTCCCGGGGCCTCCTGGTGAAGGCAAGCCCGCCCACACGGCGCGGTTAGCTGACCCAGTGAGCACAAGCAGCAAGGGGGGGAATAAATGAATAAATAAATAAAATCTTAAAAAAAAAAAAATAGTACAAATACAAGAATGTTCTTGGGAAGCGGCTGTGGCTCAATCAGTGGGGCTCCCGTTTACCATATGGGAGGCCCCGGGTTCAGTTCCCGGAGCCTCCTGGTGAAGGCAGGCCCACCTGCACGGCGTGGTTAGCTGACCCAGCGAGCACAAGCAGCAAGGGGGGGATAAATGAATAAATAAATAAAAAAAACTTTAAAAAAAAAAAAAAAAAAAGAATGTTCTTCTATGAACTAGAACAAATGTTCATCACCATTATAAAGTGGTATGAATATAGTGATGCATGGGAAAAATACAATTAATGTAACTTATGGACTACAGTTAAGAGCAATATTGTAATATTCTTGCGTCAATATCAAAGAAGGTACTATAGCAACGCTAAGGGGCAATGATGGGGGATATGGGATTTTTTTCTTTTGGACTAAGGAAACATTCAAAGATTTACTGGGGTGATGACTGCACAACTCTGTGGTGAAAGTGAGAGCCCCTGAGTTTACACTTTGGATAGAATGTTCAAGGTATGGGACTGCAAAACACAGTGAACCATGTGGTGGAAAATGGACTGTGGTTAATAGGACAAATATGAGGATGCTGTCTTATGAGAACAATACTAACACATAGTGTTAATAATAGGGAGTGTATGGAAAAAATATACCAAGTGTACACTATGGACCATAGTTAGTGGTAATAGTCTGATCATGTTCTTTCATAATCTGTAACAAATGTTCCACAACAATGTAAAGTGTTGGTGAAGGGGTGATGAGTGAGAATTCTGCACATTATGCACGAATGTTTTGTAAGCTCACAACTTCTCTAATAAAATAAACAAATTAAATAAATAAAAACACCTAGACTATAGGTTACTAGGAGATAGGATGAGGACTGCAAAGGGGTACTGATACTTAATGTATGCAGAATTTTTTATTAGCTTGACTATAAAAGAGTGGAAATGGATAGAGTTGATTGTAAGACATTATAATGAGTGTAACTATCACGGTTGGTTTATAAATGGGATTGTGGCTGAAAGGTATAGTCTAGGGATATAAATGTCAATTGAAAGAAAGCTAGAGAATAACCTAGGGATTGAATAGCATAGTGAACCCGGAGGTGGATGAGAATTGTGGTTAATAGTACAAATACAAGACTGTTCTTTCATGACTTAGAACAAATGTACATCACTATTACAAGGTGGTAAGAATATGGAGATGCAAGGGAAAATACATTTAATGTAACTTAAGGACTATAGTTAACAGCAATATTGTAATATTCTTGCATCAATGTCAAAGAAAGTACTATGTTAATAATAGGGGGGTATACTATTCCGTTAAAGGGGTGCTGATGCAAGGTACCAGAAATATGGCTTTTATAAAGGGTATTTATTTGGGTAAAAGCTTACAGTCCCAAGGCTGTGGAAAGTCCAACTCAAGGTATACTAAGAGGTACTTTCTTACCAAAGTCAGCTGCCACATGTTGAAGCAAGATGGCAGGCAATCTCTGCCGGGTTTCAGCTTTCCCCTCTGTGCTTTCTCTTCCTCTGAGGCTTTGTGGGCCCAGCTTCTTCCCAATCTCAGCTGTAGGCTGGCTTAAGGCTTGTCTCTCAGGGCTTCCTCTCTCTCTTGACATAGGGGTCCCTTCTTTCTAGGCCTTCTATATCCATCTCAGCTGTTCTATTCTCTTCCCAAAGTCAACTGCAAACTATCAGGCGAATGGCTCATTTCTCCCCAGGGCTCCAGGATCAAAAACGTCAGAGTTCTCTCTCTTCCCATGTGTCTTCTTGAGTGAACATCCATTTTATATCAATCCCAGCAAGGGGTGGGAGGGCTCAAACTGAGTTGCACTCTCTGACATAGTCAAATCTAAAAGCTTAATCTTAACAGGTAATCTAATCAAATACATCTCAGCTGGATTTAGTGCAATCAGAGGGTAGCACACCCAGAAGAATAGTTTACAATCATAATCTTTCTCTTTTTGGGATCCATAAAATAATCTTAAACTGTCACAGGGGGTATGGAAAAATATACCAAATGTATGCTATAAACCATAGTTGTGGTAATAGTCTGATGATATTCTCTCATAATCTGTAACAAATGTTTCACAACAATGCAAGTTCTTGGTGAAGAGGTTGTATGGAAATTCTACACATTATGTTTAATTGTTTTGTAAGTTCACAACTTCTCTAATAATATATATATATAAAGAAAAAATAAATAGAAAACATGAATAGACTAATAGCTATTGAAGAAATGTAATTAGCAGTCAAATATATATTCCCCCCCTATAGAAGTCACTTAACCCAGATTATTTTATGAGCTAGTCTTACAGATCTTTAAGGAGCAAATAATCCCTATTTTATAAACATTGTTTCTTTCCATGAAGTTAACATTGATACCAAAACTAGACAGTGCGAAAGAAGAAAATTATAGGGAATGCTAGCCAATCTCATTTATGAATCTAGGTACAAAAAATATATTAGCAAAATAAATCTAGCAGGGTATTCAAAAGTACATCATGATCAAATAGTTTGCCCCAGTAATGTGAGGATTGGTTCAACATTAGAAAATCCATCACTATATTCCACTGCATTATCCGACACGGGTAGAAAAAGCTCGTAATCAGGTTAGTAGATGAAGGAAAAGCATTTGATGAATAATAGCTCAGAACCTGCAAGGATGGACCAAGTAGTCCTACCTCAGTCCCCTGGAAATCTAAGTCCCCTTGGAATCTCTCAGTCAGCCCCACTCTGACTCCCAAGGGTTTAGGTCACTTTCTTTAATGTTATGGTCCCAAGTTAGAAAAAACTCCTTCTCTAGCAGGCTGGAGGTTTTACAAATTCCTCCTTCCAAAGAGAGCTGCACTTGCCAACCCTCCAGCTCCTTCTAGTATGTTCTCATCTGCTCCTTCCTACAACCCACCTAGGCCTCTCCATTTCATTGTTTCCACTCATCCATCCATCCACATACCCAGCCAGCAGTGAGCCAACATATATTTATTGAGCATCTACTGTGTGCCAGTCAAAAATCCCTGCCCTTAATGAGCTTAAATTCTATTGATATCTTTCTAATGTCTTTGAGAAAGGGCCCCTTCACATGCCGTTGATACAGAAAATGATTTATATCGCTCCACCGAGGAACTGGTCTTTGCCCTTGCAGTATAACCATACCCAAAAGTAATAGAAAGTGTTCCTATTCCATGAATTTGAAGGTACAGAAAAAGGATGGGATGAAGGTGTGCATATATGTGTGTTCCAACGGCATCCCAGCTCCCATAGGAGCAGATACCATGTCTATGTTGATCACTGCACAAAGTGCAATGAGTAGGATTATCTAAAAATGACCTGGGACTCACTCTGGGTTGCCTGGAATCAAGTTTGCTGGTATCTGAGGCTCTCCTTTCTCCCAGCAGACTGAAATTCTCATGGGATCAGTGGTTTCCTCCTGCCAGTAGGGGGGACTATAGCACCCCCAGGAGTCTCAAGTCCCCTGGGGACTGGACCACTGATAATCTCAGACAACTACAGAAAACAGCTGGTCCCAAATCCAGACTGCTTGGGTATTGCTCCAATGACAAGGCTGCACTCCTAAGCTATTCCTATAAAAAGGGGTAACTCCACTGGAATGGAGACCCACATTGTAGCAGTGCCTGGGCCCATATCCCTGAGATGATGCGGGGTGAGAGGGGATGGCTATCAGGTGGACCTATAACTTCTCTCACTCATTCTGTGCACATTCCCCTTCCCCACCCCCAAAAGAGACTATTCCTTGACCCATGTGGCATGAGACTGTGGAATTTGTATCAAACCCTAAGGCCTGACAGTTAGTGAACCAGATGTGACCCTGGCATGACCTTGCAGTATCCTTGGCAATCAGAGCAACACCTTGTACACTGAGTCTAGATACTCAATAAGCATTTGTCTCATGGGAGAATGAATGGTGAAAGCCAGACAAATTATGAAGTGAAAAATAGTGTCTTAGAACTAAACCACTTTGGTATAGGAAAAAAGCTAACTAAAGTTGATTGATTTTCCTCTTCCTCTTCATTTTGGAGATAAATTCAAGTTTGATTGGCAGAGTGGAGTGGAGGAGACTTCTTCCTTCAGAGGGCGGGACAGTCTCATCAGTACAGCCACAGGGACACGGGCATCTGGCACATCTGCATGAATAGTACTCAGGAGGAGGGGACGCTCCCTGGTTACTCCACAAATAAGTCACAAAGATTTAAGGACTCTTCATCTTTCACAGCATTTGAAATTGGGGGATTCGCAGGACATATTTATTCAGTGAATGGATGGAGTAGATTGGAACGAGCCCAGGTGTCAGTTCTGGAGAATTAGGAGCTGGAGATGGAAAGCAGCTTCTCGGAGCCTTTGCCAGGCCTGAGCCCGCCTGGACAGGATTCTTGCGTAGTTTACTTCATGACACAATCTGACTTTAAGGGCCTCTGGGGGCTTCTCATGGCAGAATGCCCCCTACTACATAATCCATCGTTCTTTTGCAAAGGCCCCTCCTGGTTCTGAGGCCAAGTTGACCAATGCTTGTGTTCATCTTGTTTCTCCCCCAGCACCTTTCCGTGCATCAGCCCTCTGTATATCTGGTCCTTCAGCTTCTGCTTTGATGTTCTTACTCACGGGTGTGCTGTGGAGCTATAATAACCTCCCTCCTCCCTTCTAGGCTCCACCATCCTCTGAGCAGCCAAAACACGCCAAACACACTCACACATTGCCTTCCTTTCACTTTTCCTTATAAACCAGTCTCTGCAGGCTATATTGAAAGGAGACTTTTCTGAGCTGGTGGTTCTAATTCTTGGCTTTTGAAAAAACTTACTCCACTTGGTTTTACACTTGGCTAAAATGTGTTCATTTCCCATCTGCAGCACGATACCAGGAGGTGGAGAGTTCAGTTACAATAGTTATTTTGCCCTCCAGGAGGCTGGCTGAGGTTGGTCAAAGTCTTTGACTGTGCTTCCCCAGTCTATGTAAGTAACAGCTCTATCACTCTGAAATGGGAACATAACGTGAATCAGAAAGGAAAAAGAAGCTATTTAGGAACATGTCAGAAGATGACATATTGTCCTCCAACAAATTTTATATTTACTAGGAAAGTAAAAAGCAAAGCAACTCAACTCTCTATAATATTTTTATCAAAAATACATTAAATGTTCATAGGTTGCTTAGGTGACTTTTTGTTTTCTCGGGAAGTACTGAGGGTTGAACCCACAACCTCATACACGGGAAGCAGGTGCTCAAACCACTGAGCTACACCCACTGACAAGTGTTTACAGAGCACCTGCTGTGTACCATGTTGCTAAGCCCTGCAGATACAATGATGAACTGCATAGGAAATAATAGACCATCACTGTAGCGGGTGATAATCCTATGATTGGGGGGTGCTATGGGTATGTATAGTTGGGTTATTAACTCCCAACCTAGAGGACTAAGAACATTTCTGCAAGATGAGTCCAATTTAGTTGGATGAAACAGAGGGCTGGTGTTGTAGAAAAGGGTCTAAGCAGAGGAAACAGCAAGTGCATAGATTTATTGAATCCTATCTTTGCTGCTCAGTAGTTGTACAACCTTGAGCAAGACATTTAACCTCTCAAAGCCTCAGTTTCTTTATCTGTAAAATGGGAACAATAATACCTTGCAGAGTGAAGTATGAACTGCCTTGCACAGTGCCTGATACATAGACATTAAGAGGCTTGCAAAAATGTAAAACTAAATGTTTAGTTTTCTTACTAAATGTTTAGTAAGAAAAACATTTCTTACTAAATGTTTATTTGGAAACTATAGACTAGTTATACAAATATGTTATTTATGCTAACATATTATGGGTATATCATTGCTTTAAAATTGATTAATAAATAGTTTTTAAAGTTCTCAGTTTCAACTTCTAATATGATAACTACCAATGGATCTAACCCACACAAACAAAAGCTCTTTGGCATCCTCAATAACTTTTTAGTTTAAAAATGTCCTAGGGAAGCGGCTGTGGCTCAATCAGTGGGGCTCCTGTTTACCATGTGGGAGGCCCCGGGTTCGGTTCCCGGGGCCTCCTGGTGAAGGCAAGCCCGCCCGCATGGCGTGGTTGGCTGACCCAGCGAGCACAAGCAGCAAGGGGGGGATGGATGAATAAATAAATAAAATATTTAAAAAAAAAAAAGTGTCCTGATATCAAAAAGTTTGAGAATGAAGCCCACTGGACAGGCAGAGTGGAGCTGTAACTTAGATAAGCCTCACAGAGGCCAAGCTCCCTGCCCCAGGCTTACCAGAGCCCATGCTTGGGACTCCAGCCAATTCGTTCTCTGTTTCCATGTCTGTCTTCCTCACTACACTGTGAGCTTCCTAATGTTCATTATTCATCTCAGATCCCTTGTGTCTGGCACAGAGTAGAAGTTGCAGATGAATGAATGAGGTAAAAGGTACCCTCACGTGGACAGACATCATAGGCTGATTCCTGCAAGCATTCATAGGATGGATGGGTACATACATGAATTTTTAAAAAGAAAACTGGCTCAAGTTGTTACTAGGACTCTGACCTGAATCTAGATATAAATTATAAACATAAAAAAAATACAAAATTGAAACAAAAAATCAATTTAAGAAACCATTGTGCTGTTTCTACTCTGTTAAAACTTTCATCAAAGGGAAATCAGAGGCACCCTAGTCAGCAAGTAACCAGTGAAATACATCATGCCAGTGAATGCCATAAATATATCCAAAGTGACTTGCCACGCAAAAAGTGAAATGCGGTCTGGGCAGTGTTCTGAACATAGAAAACACAAAGCCAAGTAATGCAAACACTAATAAAACACAAGACACTCTTTTCTAAAAAATGTAGAGGCGGTCATATAATCATCGCAAGGACCACTAATGAATCATGGCTTTTCCATCCACGTTCCCTGTCAAAACAAGATCGAAAGCAGACCGCACTTGAAAATCCAGACCAAAGTTGTAGTGTTTGTCTCCCAATTTCATGATTTCCACTCAACCATGTTCACGAGCCAGCAGCCCACCAGTGCACCTGGGAGCACCCTTGCAGTAGAAATGGGCACCCCCACTTCCAGCTCCTGGGGTGGAGGATATGTGCCCCTGTCCCATCCTCTTTACCCCTGACATACATTCTCTGACAAAATGAGAAACAGGCGGTAATGCTGGATATGAGGGTTAAAACCTTTTGGCAAAACAGGCTTCTCTTTCTTACCTCAGAAGACAAGGGGTTTCCACTTCAGAGCCAGAGAAGGGGGTGGGGGTGAAGGGAGAGAGTGAGAGAGAGGAAGGGAGGGGGAAAGAAATAGGGAGAGGGAGAAAAAGAGAGGAGGGGGAGAGATCTGGAGCCAAGTAGAGTATGTGTTTCCCATAAATGTGTGGCAGCTTCCCCTGAAAGCAGCCCCATTAGAAACCCAGCAGTATAATCGCCAGTGGTGCTCTAGGAATCAGGCATTTCTAGTTCTATATATGCATATTCATTATCATCTTGAAAAGATGCTTTTAAAAACTCTTTCAACTGACCTACTAGACATTGCCCAGTTGTTTTCACATTTCCAGAAATCTTAGGAGACTGAAGACACGGAAGACCCAGGATCACAGGGTCACTGCTTAGGTCAACATCAGTTAAGATTCTGACCTCTCAAAACGGGGCCCTAAGGGTAATGTCAGAAGCTTGATGTTGCCAGGCCTCTGAACAGTTCTCTCAGTGGCCTTCACAGGGAATCAGAGTCCATCGATTGGCCAAAAAGAAGTGAATGGAAAATATTGTTTGACCCGATGGTATGACAGATGAATACTGTAGTAAGGGCCCATCATTTTTAGTACACCTCCTATTTCATATATTACTCCTCCCAAAATGTTCCAAGGCCAGCATTAACATCCCCATTTTATAGATGAGGAAACTGAACCTCACAGAGGCCAAGCTCCCTGCCCCAGGCTTACCAGAGCCCATGCTTGGGATTATACCGACTTGTCTAGATTCTGTGGGCTTTTGAGACATTGCTTTCTTTCAGAAGAGAGGAAGGGAAAAAATTTCAGCTGAAGAAAATATGTTCACTGGTTCAGAATAATCAACCCCTGACATTTTCCATTCCTATAACGTCCCCTCCCCTCTTCTGAGCTTGCCCCCTCCTTCCACGAGCCCACCCAATCTTTTTCCCATGCTGCCATGTGGGGAAGCATTCTTAACACAGATTTAGCTGAACAAATCCAATAAAAAATTCTCATAACACTCTTGCCCAGATGAGTTCAAGAAAGACTTTTTTCAGATGAAAAGTCTTGCCCTGCACATTAAAATCAATTAAAGATTGATTTCGTTTTAAAAACCCACATGACCCCAACTTCAACTCCATAGGCACTCATTACCAATGAGACCCCCCTACCACCACAGCTGGTGCCTATCCTCTAGTCCCATCTCCTCATAGCCACCCCTCCCTGCCTGCTTCTGGAGGCGGGGCCCTCATCACTCACCCAGGAGGGCCGTCTGGGGGTGGGTCCGACCGTGTCTCCCACGAGAGATGGACCTCGTGTGCGGCCGCTCCCTGGCCCCGGCTGGGAGAAGAAGGATCTGTCCGAAGACCAGCAGAAAGCAGCTCACCAGCATCTTTTCCATTTTCAAGAAAGGGGTGAGGGGCAAGGCTGTGACAAACACAACACGAAGAGAGGAGAAGGTGAGATTTCCGGGTCTCCCTGAACCCTAGGTGCTGCCTTTTCACGTTTGAAACACACCACTTGTACTTGAAATGCCATTTGTGTTTGACCCGTAAGAAGTAACCCCCGTTGGTGGATTTTTCTAGGATACTCGGGGCCGCACATGCATAGTTGGAATTTTTCATGGCTTTAGTCACTATAAGTCTGAATGGAAAACTTGAAAAAAAAATTCTATCCTGAGGTCACTGAGCTCAAATAAGTAATTCATTGTCACATTCTATGTCTTGGACTTGAAAAAGGGAAAACTAAAACTGAAGATTCTAAATCACAGTATTCTTTCAGTCTAATAATACAGTCTAATAATAGTGGATGGTACAAACTAATATACATAGCTTTCCCAAGGAATTTATGTATAGCTGACATGAGGTAGCATCACGTAGCCAGCCTCCCAGGCTCCCTTCCTCTGCCCTCCACTTCCTCCACCAACTCTCTGTGTCCCACATGTGTCTATCAAGAGTATGGTGCAGCGGTTCAGAGCTAGGGCCCTGGCTCTTGACTACCTGGGTTCAAATCCTGGCTCTGACTTGTTGGCAAACCTCTGGTGATAAGAGTCATATTAAAACTGAGAGAAGTTAAAGGTACTTGGCGACATGGTGAATGACATCAAGACTATTAGGCCTGGGGGGGTGGATGTGGCTCAAATGGTTGGGCGTCCGTCTGCCATATGGAGAGACCTGGGTTCGATCCCCATGGACCTCCCGGTAAAATAAAAAACATACATATATAGAGGGCGCATGAGCTGCCAGGCTCTGTGTGCCCGTGAGCCGCCAGGCCCCGGGAGCCATGCAGCAAGATGATGACGGAACAGGAGAGAGACGCAGGGGAGAGACAAGACGAGATGCTCCGAAAGCTCCGAAAACCAGGAACCGAGGTGGTGCAGGTGGCAGAACACCTCTCTCCTACATCGGAGGTCTCCAGGATCGAATCCTGGTGAAGACTGGAGGAGGAGGATGAGAAGACATGGCAGGAAACAGATACAGAGAATTGCCCAGTGAATGGACACAAAACAGCAAATGGGGAAGGGGGTTTAAATGGATAAAGTAAATAAATAAATCTTTAAAAAAAAAAAAAAAAAAAAAGACTATTAGGCCTGGCAAAACTTCATGGATATGGCAATATCCTGGGGTTTAAGTTTATTCTTTTATTATCTACGAATATAATGAGTGTCATAGAAATTTATTAATTTATATAAGTTGGGTGGGGAGGAGGCAATATTTAAGGAGGAGCAACATTTATGCAACAACACTGGCATGTAAAATCTTTAGTAAACCCCTATCTTGTGCTTGGAAGTTTCACCTAACCTACCTTATTTAATCCTTATAACTATCTGGCAGAAATCAGAATTATTATTTCCATTTTTTAGAGATGAGGAAACTGAGCTCAGAGAAGTTTAGTGACTTGACCAAGATCACACAGCTAAAGTAGGGTAGCAAAATAGTAATTGAAACTCTGGGTAAGCAGGCCAATTTGCCAATTCATTGATTAGCAGAAAGTCAAATCACTAGAAGTCAATTCATGAAAGACCACTAGCTGTTTCACTGTTAGAAGCAGGGACAGGCAGGCAGCCAGTACAGGAACCATTTCCCAAAACTTAAAAAAAAAAAAACACTCAATAATGTTTGTTCAGCAAACTGCTTTCAGGAATTGACCTGGAGATGAACCTAAGCCTGTCAACCTTCAAAGTCCACTGTTTTTCACACTTGCCATATTGAGCTAGCTCTCTTTTCACTATGCATTAAAATTATATTAATAATAGTGAGCGTTTATTCAGTACTTACAATGTGAAAGGCACTGGGCCAAGTGCTTTAATTGTACTGGGTTGAAATGCATACCCCCAAAACTCGTGGCCACTCGGAACCTCAGAAAGTGATTTTATTAGGAAATAGGGTCTTTGCAGATGTAATTAGTTAAAACGATGTCATACTGAATTGGGGTGGGCCCTAATCCAATAGAACTGGTGTCCTTAGACGAGGAGAGAGATCTGGACCCAGAGACAGAGAGGGAAAAAGGCCAGGGGAAGATGGAGGCAGAGATTGGAGCTGTGCTGCCACAAGCCCAGGAACACCTGGGGCAACCAGGAGTTGGGAGAGGCAAGGAAGGATGTTCCCCTAGAGCAGGGTTCTTACCTGTTTTTGTTCCACGGACCCCTTTGCCAGTCAGGTGAAAACCACGGACCCCTTACAAACTCCACACTATACTGATAAATATATCACACTCACACCAACACGTCCCCACAAGAATAAGGTTTTTTTGAATTTCAATTCAAGCTCATGGACTCCTTGTTAAGAACCCCTGCCCTAGAGGTTTCAGAGGAAGCATGACCTTGCCAACATCCTGATTTCAGAATTCTGGTTTCCAGAACATGTCTGTTGTTTTAAGTCACCTCATTAGTGGTAATTTGTTATGGCAGCCACAGATGTATTAAGTCATTCAATTCTTACAGTAACTCAGAGAAGTTAAGTAACTTGCTCAAGGTTGCACAGCCCATAAGGAGTGAAGTCCAGAGCACATGACTCATTCTGCCCACCCTTTTTCTTATACGAAACTCTTTACTAATTGGACTGGCCCTTTTTATAGCTTGAAGTCTGAGATTCCTTCTGAGAAAAGGGGGAAAACTTAGCAGATTTTGCCTCTTTATATCGTCTTAAACGTACTTTTTACTTTTGGCTTAGTGTTTTAGTGCTACTCACCTTCCTCCAAAATGAACAAAGTCCATGTTTATTCATTTCAAAATATATGTCACACACTCTCAAGGCCCACTTCCATCCTGACACATCCATGTTTAAATCCAAAGATTTAAAATACGATGTGATAGATAACCATCATTTCCATAAAGCAAATAACATTACATGTGGGTTGGGGTTTACTGTGGCTATCAATAAGTATTTGCATTTTCAATTCAGCATTGCTAGCAAAGGCACTGAGGATAGGTGAAGAGAGGAGGAGGGTAAAAATAAACAGAACGAAACACTTCCAGCTCTGTGAACCTGAGAAGGTTACTTATCCTGTCTCAGTTTCTTCATATATAAAATGGGCATAATAATAAACCTGGTTGTTATACAGATTAAATCAGTTTATGGACATAAAGCCTTAGAACAAGGCCTGCCTCCTAGTAAATGCTCAATAATATTAGCTATTTATTATTATTATCGTTCTGCAATCGAAGTCATTAATATAAAGTATACATTGTTAATTTCATTAACAATGAAATGTACATTAAATTAACTTTTACACTTGCTTATGAATATTATTATAATAAAACCAGCAATGACATACAAATCCATAAATTTTAAGTATACGTTAGTATCTGAAAGTATTTAAACTCTCCTTTCCCAAAATGAAATATTAAGACAAGCCACAGAGTGGTAGAAAATATTTGCAAAATATATGCCTGATAAAGGATTTATGTCCAGAATATATAAACAAGTCTTACAACTCATAATAAGAAGACAAACAATCCTCTTAAAAATGTGAAAAAGAGGGAAGCGGCTGTGGCTCAATCAGTAGGGCTCCCGTTTACTATATGGGAGGCCCCGGGTTCGGTTCCCAGGGCCTCCTGGTGAAGGCAAGCCCGCCCGCACGGCGTGGTTAGCTGACCCAGCGAGCACAAGCAGCAAGGGGGGGAGAAATGAATAAATAAATAAAATCTTTAAAAAAAAAAAATGTGAAAAAGATTTGAAAAGACACTTAACCAAAGAAGGTATTTGGATGGCAAATAAGCACATGAAAAGATGTGTATCATCCTTAGTCATTAGAAAAATGCAAATTAAAACCACAACATGGGGAGCCAATGTAGCTCAGTGGTTGAGTGCCTGCTTCCTATGTACGAGGTCGTGGGTTCATTTCCTGGTATGTAAAAAAAAAAAACAAAAAACACAATATGATACCGTGACAAACCTATTAGAATAGCTAAAATTAAAAAGACTGATATTACCGAGTGTTGGTGAGGATGTGGAGAAAAATGGAACCTCATACACTGCTAGTAAGAATGCAAAATGATACAGCCGCTTTGGAAAACAGTTTGGCAGTTTTTCAATAAAGTTAAATATACACTTCCCTGATGGTATAGCATAGACTGACCAACTATCTCAGTGTTTTCGGTTATTGTTGGGTTTTTTTTGGGGGGGTAGGCAAGGGAGTAAAGAGTTTATTAAGAAACAAGAAAAGAGGTAAGTGCACAACCCAAGACATGGGTTGCAGGTGTGCTACAGGGTAAGACATGCACGTGGGGCCCCGGGTTAGGCCTAAAACTATCCCAATTTTAATACTGGAAGTCCTGCATCTCAGGAAGTATCCTAGTCCCAGGCAAACCAGGCCTTTAGTCCCCCTACCAGCAACCCCACCCTTAGGTATGAAACAAAAGATATGAAAATATGTCCACACAAAGACTTGTACTCAGATGTTCAAAGTAGCTTTATTTATAAAACTCAAAAACTGGAAACAATTCAAATGTCTATCACCCGGTAAACAGCACACAAATTATGGTATAGCCATACAACAGAATACTATTCAGCAATTAAAGGAACGATCTACTGGAGGAATCTCAAAATAATTACGCTGAGTGAAAGACACCAGATGCAAAGTGACAACATACTGGACAGGGGTAAAACTTTATGACAGAAAGCAGGACAGTGGTTCCAAGGTTTGGGGGTGGGAGAAGGAGACTGGCTACCAAGGTGCATGAGGGAAATCTGGGGGGTGATGGAAACATTTTACCTCATGATTATGGTAGAGATTACATGACCATACATTTATCAAAACTCATCAAATTGTACACTTAAAATTGATTTGTTCTATTGTATGTAAATCATACTTTTAAAAAACTAAAAGAAAACACCTAAAAAATGGAAAAAAAAGATACCACATACATACCAACCAAAATAAAATCAGAATGGCAATATTAATATCAGACATGACAGATTGTTTTTAAAATGTAATGGCAGTGAAAAATAAGGCTGTGCACGTAGCCCAGCTCCGTGATTGTTTCTTGGTTCCAGCTGCTAGCATTTGAAGAACTGAAGCCATTTCTAATTGGAAATTGGAATGCTGTTTGAGAACAGTTCCTTTCATATATGGGCATAAGAGAACAATTGCGGTGCTGAGAAATAAAGGCTAATTCAATCTGAGCAGTGTCCATAAATGGTATTTAAAAAACACAATAGCTTTGACTTTTGTTTTAGCAATTTTTTTTCTCTCCCCATAGGGCAATGAGTCTTTCATTTAGCTTTACCAAGGGGGTAGAGGAAGGGAGGGAGAAGGAGATTGCTGTAACTCTCTTAGCTACAGGTTCTTCTAAGCATCACTATTCCAAGTAGGTTGACAGGCAAGTAGAATCCCCTCAGAGCCAACACGATGTGCTGTGGGCATCAAGAGGAGAATCTGGCTCTGTCACTGAAATGCTGCGTGACCTCAAGCTAGGTGACTTCAGTGAAAGGTGTGGACTGGAAGCAGTTTCTCAATCCCAAACTGACCACACTCCAGGAAACCCTGCTAGCCCAAAGAGGAAGGTGGGCAGGGCAGCCTCTGAGCTGGTAAAAACCCTGACTCTGGTCGGGAAGATAAAGTGGTAGGGAACCCTTACGTATTTGGTGCCCACAACAGACCAGGCAGTGAACTGGGCAGTTTGGATATTATCAACTCATTTGATTCTCACAGTCATTCTGTGAGGTGGATGAGCTCCCAATTTTATGGATGAAATTTTCCATTGGGAGATGGAAAGATACTTCTCCAAGGCCTCAGAGGTAGTTGAGGGGCAGAGCCAGGATTCTACTTCTGTTCTTTCCTTGCACTACAGCTGCCTCTCAGGCAGTCAGCCTACTTGTTAAAAAAGGGATTTTTGAATCACCTCCCCTGTGTGTGAGTTCTTAGTCATCCAGCTTAACAGTTCTGTCCCTCTAAGACCTCTCACAATGCTGGAGTGGCATAAATCACAGAGGCTGTACTTTCATGACTCCCACCTAAGGCTGGAAATCCTGTCTCTTGTGTAGCTGGCAATTGGAACTGAACCTCTGCTAGGACTCAAGGCTATGGTTATTAGCAGTTCTAAACGGTAGAACACTCTTCTCCTAGATGTTGACTTGATATTGCCTACCTGTACCTTCCACCCAGATGTGAAGGCCTGCGTGCTAGCTCAGCCTGTCCAAACATGAACTTATCATCTCCCACTCAAGTTCTTTCAGGGTAGCGGTAACCCCATCCACTCAGCCACCCAGACCAGAGACTGGGAGCTGGCTTGCAGGTCTTCCTCTGCATCACCATCGTGTTCAATGAGTGCACAGACTCTGGCTTGCCCACCCCTGCATGACTCCCTCCATGCAGGCCCCCTGACTGTTCCCACCATGGCAGTCAATGCTCCATTCTCACCAGTTCTCACCCAGACTCTTTGAGGAGTCTCAGAACTGCCCTCCCTGCTTTGGGTCCTTCACCTCCTGGTCCTGTCCCTCCTCTGCTCAGAGCTTGTCCATGGCCTCACTGTGTAATGGTGACATTCAAGGCCTTCCTTGATGTCTGCTGCCCACCCCTTCAACCATGGCAGTTGCCACCTCCTCTACTGACTTCCCACTGTTCCCTGAAGAACTCAGATTCTTGTTCATAGCTGGGTGGGTGGCTCTGTCCATGCTGGGCCCTTGGCCTAGAATGTCTACATTCTACATTAATCAAAGACATATTCATCCCCCAAGGTTCAACTCACATGTCACCCTCTCTTTAAAATGTTCTCCAATTTCTCCAGTGAGGATGGACTTTTCCACACTCCCCTGCCAATTGAGTTTGTTGTCTTCTCTAGCTTTTCCTTTCTTTGTTTCCATATGTGTCCCCCACCTAGGCCATAAACTGCTCCTTAGGACTATATCTCGTCACCTCTGTATCCCACCATGATGGTGGGTACCAAATTTTGTAAATGAATTCTTAGGAAATAGATAAATATTAAATAAACACATTTATTGATCAATAAAATATCAACAAATGTTGATTCAAACTGGCCCTCCAACTGCCAAAACCAAGCCTCCTTCTTCCTCTGTCTGCCATATTTGTCTGAATGTAGCAACCACTAACAGAAGGTAGTATCCCTTTTTTTCTGACGGGAGGCTCCCTCCCCCAATTTTTTGGCCAACTTGAACATATAATTTTTCAAAATATAGATGAAATATCAAATATCTACTTGTAATTAACGTATCAATTGTCACAAGTACATATTTAAAACTGCATATTATAAAATAATACATTAATTTAGCAATTTGTTTTTTTCCTACTCTCTCATTTCACAAAGCAATGCGTTTCAAATGTTTTCTTTACCTCTCTAATGTCAGTATTTTGTCAACACTAAAGATGTTTCTGAGTCTTCCAACATCTTCACTTCTGCCTGGGTTGTCTGAGGTACAGCACCTTTGAATCTATGCAGGCTGCTGTCACTGGGCATTTTCTCTCAAGCTACCAGTTCCCATTTGTATAACATGAGATCAGTTGGATTTTGTATATGTCCTGGAGGCATAAATACATAATTTCTACAACTTAACCACTTGTTGTGTTGTTCTTTTTTTTTTTTACCGGGAGGTACCGGGGATCGAACCCCGGTCTCTCCATATGGTAGACAGACGCCGAACCTCTTGAGCCACATCCGTTTCCCTGTGTTGTTCTTTAAAGGATCGTTTACAATGGATGAACCTTGAAGACATCATGTTGAGTGAAATAGGCCAGACACAAAAGGTCAGATATTGTGTGATCTCACTGATATGAAATAATTACAACAAGCAAAGTCATAGCGTCAGAAACTAGAATATAGGTTATCAGGGGTTGGTTTGGGGTTAGGGAATGGGGAGTTAATGCTTAAATTGTATAGAATTATTATTTGGATTGATTGTAACAATTTGGTAAGGGATGGTAGTAATGGTAGCATAACATTGTGAATGTAATTAAAAGCACTGAATTATATATGTGAAGATGATTAAAAGGGGGAAATTTTAGGTCATATATATTTTACTAGAATAAAAAGTAAAAGAAAAACCACAGGAAATGCAGCATTGTACAATGTAAGGAACTCTATTGTAAACGATGGACTATAGTTATTAGTACAATTATACAAATGTTTTTTCATGAATTATAACAAATGTACCACACTAATGCAAGGTATTAATAATAGGGTGGTATGTGGGAACTCTGTATTTTATCTATTTATGCATGATGTTTCTGTGAACCTACAACTTCACTAACAAAAAAAATTTAATTTAAAAAAAAGAAGAAAAAAAAGAACCCAATTCTTCTTGTTGTGAAGTTATAGCCTCAGAAATAATTACTAAACCTCCTATATTTACTGCTTTGGCTAAATGACTCCTATGAGCATCCAAAACTAGCATCGATTAAGGTAATTCCAGGCTAATATGTCTTCCCCAAATAGTGCATTTGAAGGTTTGAAAGAAGAAAGGGAGAAAGTCTGCAAAGGCCAGGAAGTAGCCCCACTGAATTGAGTTTTAAGAAGCCCAGGGCTAGAATTTGCAAAGAGAAATTTGACCAATAGCCTTGAGACCTCTGGTCTCATCTCTAGAACGAATGCAAACAAACTCAACTAACTCGGGAGGTGCAGGGCTAAGCCCTGGACAGAAGTGAGGAAACACCCTTTGACTTGCATTATTTTCTCTAATAATGACTGGTGAACAGAACAAAGCTTCCCCCATGAAGGACGTCCACGTCCTAATCCTGGAACCGGTGACTACGTTACCTTACACGGCAAAAGGCACTCTGTACTTGCTGCCTCCTACACACTGTGCTGGCAGAATTTTCACATTCATTAGCTCATTTAACCCTCACAACAACCCTTGACATAGACAGCATCACGCCTACTTGGTGGATGATGTAACCAAGGCTCAGATAATAACAACAGTAAGTATAGCTAATAAATCTTGAGCACTTTAAGCACATGTGTTAACTCATTTAATTCTCCCAATAGTCCTATCCCCCATTTACAGATGAAGAAACTGAGGCATAGAGAGTCTGCATAACTTTTCCAAATCTTTACAGGTCATGAGTGGCAGAGCGGGGACTGGAGCTGAGGCCCTTCGGGTGGCAAGGTCAGTGAGCATGGGGATGTGCCACCCCCCCTCATCATTGCCAACTTGACTGTTATCATCACCATCACCTCTGAGACCTCTGGAACTGAGCCCAGCCCTGCCGTTCCCACCGAGCCCCCTTCAAGTGCCCTGCTGGGTTAGGAGTGGTGGCTGTCTGCTGAGCCACACTGCAGGATTTGAGGATGACCTCATGGGCTGCAGCTCCAGGTGGCAACTCATCCCTTGGAAGGGCCTCCGGGGGCACTGTTTACTAGTAACAGTAACATGTTCTACTCTCCCCTTGATGCTTCAGCCTCCCTCTACCCCTGGCCCTCCTGAGTCATTCCCACATTAAACAGGGACGTACCCCCTAGCTTCCCCAGAAACAGAGGGATCCCAGGAAGGACACTCTTGCACGTGCTACTGACCAGAGGGGAGCAAGTCCTGGGAAAGCACCAGAGGCGCTCTTGCTAGCCTGCCTGGCCTTAAGCCTCACCTGCTGGCCACTAAGCCTTAGCATAGTGTGTCTCACTGCCTGCCCAGCTTCACAGCCCAACGCCTTGCTGTGCAGGAGTGAACCGGAAACTGTGGTTATCTATGTGGACTATCTGCCACCACTACTCACCCCTGGCCGCCCACCCCAGTCCAGGTAGAGCCTCTTTCTCTAAATTAGGGAAGAGGTGAATTCACTGCGCATATGAAGTCCTCATTTTTTCTGGAAAGACAAGTGATAGAGCTCACTACCTCACCTTAAAGATGCTCCTGGAACTATTCTAAGGAGTTACCTTGTAAATATCTCATTTAATCCTCACAATCCAGTAGTATCATCCCCCTGGATCAGGAAACCAAGACCATCGGGCCTGCAATGGGCTGGAAAGTGGTAGACTGACCCCAGGGTCTCTGCTCCTGACTGCGGACTCCTCAAGGCCAGTTGTGAGAGGAATGCATCACGAATCCACCATTTAGGGCAGTTTGGTCAGTGGGTTTTTTCAGGATGGAGTGTGTCCCTGAGGAAGGTAGCTTTCTATAACCCCAGTCCTGTAGTCTCTCTGAGGGTCTCCGGGTTTTTGTTTGTTTTTGTCCTCTCTTCCAAGCTCCCTCAAAATGCCCTCCCCTTTCTCTCCCTCCTTTCAAAATATAGGGAAGCTGAAGCTTTGGCTGCCAGGTAGAATCGAGTAGAAAATTACGGGGCTTTAAAATACCACCCTCCCAAGGGGGAAATTAGGAATCATCCGGCTTGCCAGCTGAATGGGAATCACCCTGGATAACGGCTCAACAAGTCTCCCTTTCGGGTCGGCGCAGACCCGGTCTAGGCGCCCTCGCTGCGGGGCACAGCGCCCCTACGGGGCATTCCGGGACCGGAGCCGCTGCCGCGTTGTGCGCCCGGCACCGGGAGGGCGCCCCGCTGGCCGGCGGGCGGGTGCCCGCTTCCCCGACGTGGGGCGAGGTAGCTGCTGCCCTCCCTCTCCCCCGGGCAGCAGGTTCCCAGGCAGAAGAGAGCGCTTGGCGCTCGGGGCCGCGGATCGCGGATTCCTGGGCGTGAGATGGGGCTCACGCCCCGGGAAACCACGCCGTGTGCGACCGTCAGTCCAGGCTGTTTGTCAGTTTGCGCCGCCGGGCGCTGGGCCACGCAGGGCCCCGGGGAAAGCGCGCCCCGCTCACCTGCAGCCACCGCCGCCGGCACCCGGGGAGCCGCAAGACAGGGGCGCAGCCACCTCCGTCTCCTTGCGGGCCTCCTCGCTTCTCCGAGAGCCGCACCTCTCCCCGGGGGATCGCTCGTGGGAGTGGAGGAAGAAGCCCGAGCCGCCGCCGCTGCCGTGGCCGCTGTCTCCTTCGCCGCCTCCTCCAAGTCCCATCCCAGAGCGCTCCCCTCGCTCGCTGGCTGCCTGGGAGGCTCTGGGCAGGGGCGGGCGGGCGCGGGGAAGGCGGCGCCGCGGCGAGGGTGGGGAGCGGGCCCGGCGGGCCGGGCGGAAGGAGGGGTGTCCTCTTTGGGGATGGGGAAGGCGCTGAGAGGGAGCCGCCGCCGTGAGCGCAGCCACACCCTGCAGGGCAGCTCCGGGAGCTGGGGACCCTGGCCGTGCGCTCTGCCCGCAAGCCTGGGCTAGGACCTGACATGGGTCGAGAGCCGCAGGCTCAGAAGCCTTGGCAGGGGGAAGGAAGGCATGGCAGGGGTACCCTTTCCTGAACGTGGGGTCGTGGTCTGCGGGAGGTTCCCATCCATGAAGATGAGAAGTGGTGAAAACTGTGGTAAGTGGTGACAAGTGACAGAAGCTTTGGCGGAGCCCAGATCACCGCAGCGGTGTCAATTCATATTAGCCTGGCGTCCACTGGCCAGGGACCAGGCCCTGGGGGAGGGGAGGGAGTGAGGATGCGGGAACGGAAAGAAGACAAGGTTCCCACTCTGAAGGAGCGCGAGAAAGTCTTGTTCAGACTTGTTCAAAGGCATTTGCAACTTTGTTAAGTGGGGGAACTCTACCTTGGAGGTCCCCATGAGTCTTGGAGGGATGCAGAAGGAAGGATTGGGCAGTGGAAGGCAAAGGAGCTGCCATCCCCACTCCTCCTGCCCTCCCTGCTCCTGGCCAGGCTGGGTGAGTGGATGGTACAACCAGCCAGGACCATTTCCTAATAAAGGTACCACAGATTCTATCCCCAAACCACTAGCCTACAGCACCCAGTTCAGGTTTTAACAAGCTTTGGGGAGAGGGAGAACTAATGAATTTCAAAACCTCTGGCTGTGCCAGAGTTTGATAATTCAAGTGCTTGTGGCTACCTTTGTTTTGTAACTAATGATCAACTCTATTTGATGATAGAATTGGTTTCTGAAATATGAATAAACACCATGAACAAAATTAATTCTCTGGAAAGGCTCCAGGAGTAATTACAATTCCAGCCCTAAAGCAAGGGGTTAACATACTTGCGCCATCGGCAACTCAGTGGTACCACAATGCCAAGAAAGAATCTTGGATTCCTTTCCCTTACCTTACCCCCACTGGGCGCTCTTAGCTGCTGGCACTGATCAGAAGTAGTTTCTTTGGGAAGAGGTAGGTGGAGGTCAGAAAGCAGAGGAAAGTCTTCGGGAAATGTTTGGTCTTGGATCCCACAGAAGAAAATTTTTTCTGAGTCTGGGCCAGTGAAAATCCCCTAAGAGCTAGAAAAGTTGAGTTACAGTTTATGGAAACTTACATTTAAAATATGTTGCCTTATTCCAAGATACGGGTATGATCCAGTAATATCAGGAAAACAATAGCAATCCCCAAATCCTTCCAAATTCTAAGGAAATTGTAATTTAGTAGCTGATTCCAGTGACTGGTGTATGCCAACTAAAATGGGTGTTTTTTCCCCAGGGAGCTCTATTGGAATTCTTCTGACTTGGAAATCTCTGTACAAAGCACCTCTCAGGTCAAGTCAAATAGTCAAATGAGCTGTTCTACCTTGTGGGCTGATCTTCAGGTCTGCCAGGAAAAAAAATGAAGCAAAAGCAAGCTCAATGTCCTGAAATATCAGGTCAAAGCACACGTACACACACACACAAATTCCGTAATTTCCTCGTTTCCTTCAGGATGAACATAAATTAATGATGATAA
Organism: Tolypeutes matacus; assembly: GCA_026826555.1. Classification (NCBI taxonomy): domain Eukaryota; kingdom Metazoa; phylum Chordata; class Mammalia; order Cingulata; family Chlamyphoridae; genus Tolypeutes; species Tolypeutes matacus. The sequence continues at coordinate 45,422,456 of JAKSZT010054487.1, read as the reverse complement.
ATGCTGATGGGGAAAGCCTGAATTTGCCTTTACTGCTAAAGGCCCTGCTACTCTGTGGGTGTACAGAAAACCTTATTCAGAAGTATGGGGTTAAGATTTTCAGTTCTCATGTGGATACTCTTGCAAATAGATGAGAATGCCCGAGAGTTTGTGAGTTAGCTGTGTAATGCCTGAGAGTTTGTGAGTTAGCTGGTAGTCTTGATCTATACTCTAGATCATCTCTGGGCTCTCCATCTCCACATGGGGTTTATTATGGAGTAAGGGTTGGGAGGCGGCATGTCTTTTGACCCATTCATGAAGCACCTCAAATATAGACTTTTGACATCACATACATGTTTGTTCTCTGTAAACACTAGAACTTTATTGTTTTTGTTTTGCATCAGAATCCTTCCTACCAGGGACCCTGCTATGTGGCCCAGAGGGCATCTGAAATTAGACTATCAAACACAAAGGGGACTGGAATATAAGGAAATCAAAGGGCAGCCAGATCTTAGTTCACAGATCCATAGTCTACAATAAATCTTGTACTAAATAGGCGAGGAAAAGTGTAAAATTGCACTGTCACCTCATTTACACTGCATTTCATTCTGCGACTGATGATGGAGTTCTCTGTAAACTATTGAAGTACTCTGCCCAAGTAGGAGGGAAGAATGCCTCACCTGGGGAAGGAGACATCTCCCCATCGGGCCTGCCGACCATTAGTGGGAGCCCTACAAGGCAGACGCTGGGCTCCCACTCCAGCCCAGGATAGGGAACCCTCTTAGCTGGGCATCACTCCTTTCTGGGTACCCCACCAACATGGACAGCTGGTTCCATCTCCAAAGATTATGACTGAGGGATGGTCACCAGAGGGGCCCCTTGAGGACAGCTGGCTAATGGTACCCTGGCCCCAAGTGAAATGGTTTCTAAAATACATATCCCACCTTAGAAAGGCAGGATGAAAGATGATCAGGGAAAAACTGTTGCAAATCAAAAATTAGTTCAGGAGGTGAGGATGGACAACCACCATACCAAGGAACCGAGAGTCTACAACTGCAAGAGTCTCATCCATCAGCTGTATGGGATCGCGCCCTCTCAATTAGAGGTGGAATGGGCATCACCATCCCAGAATCCTCAGGATTGGGGAATAAAATATGGACTACAGTGGACTTACTTGTATTCTACTATAGACTTATTGTTATTGTAGCAATGGAAGAAATTATATCAATGATGTGGAGACAGTGGCCACTGGAGGTGCTGAATGCAGGGAGAGGGAAAAAGAGGTGTAATATGGGGGCACTTTCGGGGCTTGGAATTGTCTTGAATGACACTGCAATGACAGATACAGGCTATTATATATTCTGACATAACCTACAGAATTGAGTGGGAGAGAATGTAAACTACAATGTAAACTATAATCCATCCTTAGTGGCAATGCTCCAAAATGTGTTCATTAGTTGCAATGAATGTACCACACTAATGAAAGAAGTCATTAATGTGGGGAAAAGTGGGAGGTGTGGGGAGTGGGGCATATGGGAATCCCTTTTTTATGTAACATTTTATGTAATCTAAGTATCTTTTAGAAAAAATAAAAAATATATTTTAAAAAACTAGTCCAGGAAAACAGTAGTCACTTTATTTTATTATTATTATTTTTTAAAGATTTTATTTATTTATTCATTTATCCCCCCCTTGCTGCTCGTGCTCACTGGGTCAGCCAACCACGCCGTGCGGGCGGGCCCGCCCCCACCAGGAGGGCCCGGGAACCGAACCTGGGGCCCCCCACATGGCAAACGGGAGCCCCACTGATTGAGCCACAGCCGCTTCCCCAGTAGTCCCTTTAAAGAGGACTCGAACATCTTTATGTGATCTCAAATTGGACCATAAGCTCCTAGAGGACAGGGACTGGGCTGCTGTGGCTCTAAACTGGAGTTTATAGCCTTTTAGCTTTTGTGTTATCAGGCTGATGAGGCTACCTATCAAGAATGTGATAATACAGAAGCATGGGGAGCCTTAAATCATAGTGTAGGGTGAGCAGAAACCTCATTTCCTTTCTTGGATATCGACAAGGCTAAAACACTGCCTGTCGCCCTGGAGACCAGGTTCCACTTTTGAAGTGAAGGATGAACCTGCTGTGAGTGGAAGCATCACTCAGCAACACGCAGATTGCTGCTGCTTTCATCCCTTAAACCTAGGAATTGTAACAAAGAATTCTGCTATTAGAAACCAATAACCGGGAAACGGATGTGGCTCAAGAGGTTCGGCGTCCGTCTACCATATGGAGAGACCGGGTTCGATCCCCGGTACCTCCCGGTAAAAAAAAAAAAAAGAAACCAATAACCTCATCCTGTGAAACTTAACTACTTCCACTCAACGCCTTTATTGAGTCTATGTCTGCCTTGGTTGCCTGGTGTTAAATCAGACTGAAGATACCTTATGCACATCTGTCCTATAAAATCCCCAGGACACTGGCAGAGCTCAATAAGCGGGACTCAAAAATAGCAAAAATATCAGAAGCCAGGACTTTTCTACATGGTTATTACCAGGGTCCAAAAGAAGGGGAAACACTACTGATAGCCTAGTGGAAAGAGTAAGGCGATGAAATGCTGAGAGTCGCAATAAATCATGAGATGGAGAAAAACAAGAGGTAGTACAATAAAATGTACAATTTTGTTAGTAGAGTAGTCTCTGAAAAGAAGCAATGGAAACGTCTCGGCTCATTTAAAACAAGAATTGACAAAGCAATTGCCAAGTATGGAAAATGCCAGAAAGCCACTGGCTACATGTTCACTATCTGTAAATATTATGTATTCAAAGGAAAAAAATGTTGACAAAGGATGCAATAACCAAAGATTTAAAGAGTTGAAAGTTTCTTTTAGTTAGAACAAAGTTTCTAAGAGAACTCAGCAACCCTGGCGTGGCCTAACAAGAGGGCATCAAATAGCACTGCTTCACCTTTAGCTCCAGCCTATACTTTCCTTTCACATTCAGTATGAGATAGAATAGTGTGCCAGAAGAATTTGTGAAAATCAATGAATGTGGGGAATGGATGTAGCTCAAGTGGTTGAGCACCTGCTTCCTATGTACGAGGTCCCAGGTTCAATCCCCGGTACCTCCTAAAAACAAAACAAACGAGAAAATCAGTCTCATTGGGAAGCAGATGTAGCTCAGTGGTAAAGTGCCTGCTTCCCATGTACAAGGTCCGGAGTTCAATCCCTGGAACCTCCTTTAAAAAAAAATCAGTTAATGTAATTTACTATATCCATAGACTAAAAGACAAAACCCACATGATCTTAACAGACCCAAAAAAAAGCATCTGACAAAATCCTACACTCCTTCATGATAGAAACACACAACAAACTAGAAATAGAAGAGATCTTCCTCAAAATGATGAAGGGCATCTATTAAAAAAAAAAAAAAAAAATCCATAGCTAACATCATACTTAACAGTGAGAGATTGAAAGCTTTCCCTTTAAGATGAGGGAAAAGATAAGGATGTCCTCTCTCACCATTTCTATTCAATTTTGTACTAGAAGTTCTAACCAGGGAAAGAAAATGAAATAAAAGGCACCCAGACTGGAAAAGAGGAAGTAAAACTATCATTACTTGCAGGTGATATGATCTTATACATAGAAAATCCAAAGGAATCCACTAAAAAGAACTATTAGAACTAATAAATTGGGGGGACGGATGTGGCTCAAATGGTTGGGCGTCTGTCTCCCATATGGAGGGACCTAGGTTCGATCCCCGGGACCTCCCAGTAAAAAAAAAAAAAAAAAAAAAAAAAAAGAACTAATAAATGAGTTTAGCAGGGCCACGAGATACAAGATCAATATGTAAAAATCAATTGTATATTTCTATACATTTGCAATGAATGACTCAAAAATGAAATTAGGAAAACAATTTCATTTACAATATCATCAAAAAGAATAAAATACTTAGAAATAAATTTAACAAAAGACATGAAAAAATATACTCTGAAAACTAGGAAACATTGTTAAATAAATTAAAGATTTAAGTAACTAGAAAGACATTCCATGTTCATGAATTAGAAGACTTGTTAAAATGGTGTTTTAGTTAGCCAAAGGGCTGCCGAAGCAAAGTACCAGAAATGAGTTGATTTTTATAAAGGGGATTTATCTAGGGTAAAAGCTTACAGCTCCAAGGTTGTAAAATATCCAAATTAAGGTACCATCAGGGGGAAGCGGCTGTGGCTCAATCAGTACGGCTCCCGTTTACCATATGGGAGGCCCCGGGTTCGGTTCCTGGGGCCTCCTGGTGAAGGCAAGCCCGCCCGCACGGCGTGGTTAGCTGACCCAGCGAGCACAAGCTGCAAGGGGGGGATAAATGAATAAATAAATAAAATCTTTGGAAAAAAAAAAAAAAAAAAGGTACCATCAGAGGTGCTTTCTTACCAAAGTCAGCTGCCACATGTTGAAGCAAGATGGCCACCAATCTCTCCCGAGGTTTGAGCTCAGCTGAGGGAAACCAGGCATAGGGCTTGTCTTTCCTGGCCTCCTATATCAATCGCAGCTGTTCTGATCTCTTCCCGAGTTCAGCTGTAAGCTATCAGGAATATAACAGGGCTTGTCTCCTCTTGAGCTGCTCTGTGGGCCCAGCCTCTTTGGGCTTGATGAGTAAGCGATACTCTAGTCCTCTCTCTTCATGGAAGGATCAAACATGGCAGCTTCCTTCTCCTGTGTCCGAGTGTTTCTCTGTGTCTCTGGGTTTATAGACCCAGCAAGGGGCAGAGACTCCACCTGATTCATGCCTCACCGATATAGTCCAATCAAAAGCCCTAAAGTGATCTTATCAAGTATTCTAATCAAAGGACCCTCAACAGAATTTAATGCAATCAAAGGGTATTACACCCACAGAAATACACTAGTTTAAAGACATAATCTTTCTCTTTTTGGGATTCATAAAAGAATCCCAAACTGCCACAAATGGCAATACTCCCCAAATCGACCTATAGATTCAACATAATCTCTATCAAAATCCTAGCAGACTTCTTGGCAGAAACTGACAACCTGGTCTAAAATTCAAATGGAACTTCAAGGGACTGAGAATAGCCAAAACAATCTTGATAAAGAACAAAGTTGGAGGACTTACACTTTGAGATTTCAAAACTTACTACCACAGTAATCAAGACTGCAGGACCTGCATAAGGATAGGTATATAGATCAATGGAATAGAATCCAAAGTCCAGAAATAAGCCCTCATATTTACATCGAATTGATTTTTGACAAGAGTCAAAATGGGGATAGAATAGTCTTTTCAACAAATGGTGCTAGGACATGTGCAAGAGAAAAAATCTGGACCCTTATCTCACACTATATACAAAAATTAACTCAAAATGGATCAAAGACCTAAATGTGAGCTAAAACCATTACACTCTTGGAAGAAAACAGGAGAAAATCTTCATGACCTTGGATTTAGGCAATGGTTTTTTAAATATGACACCAAAAGCACAAACACCACCAAAGGCACAAACAGATAATCTGGACTTGATCAAAATTAAGAACTTTTGTGTTTCAATTGCCACCATCAGGAAAGATAACCTGTAGAATGGGAGGAAATTTTTGCAGATCATATATCTGAGAAGAGACTTGTATCTAGAGTATATAGACCTCTAACAACTCAGTAATGAAAAGGCAAATAGCCCAATTAATAAATGATAAAAACTCTGAGTATATAGAAATTATAAAAGAAAATATCCAAATGGTCTTCAAGAAAATATACAAATGGCCAACAGAGTTTCTTTTCAGAATGATGACAATGTTCTAAAACTGTGGAGATGGCTGCACAACTCTGTGAGCATATTAAAAAAACATTAAATTGTACACTTTAAATGGGTAATTGTATGGTATGTGGATTATATTGCAATAAAGCTGTATATACACACCTATACACTTTGTGGCTTCTGGGCAAGGGAGGAAGTTTTCCTCTGAAGCACTCATGCAAACATTTTAGCTTCTACTTGAACCTGTTTTGAATGAGACTTTCCTCTTCCTCCTTTGCATGCCCTCCCTGAATGTTCTCCTTTCCGGACCAGGTATCTTACACGTAGGCAGGGATTTCAAGAAGGCAGGACTGGCTTCTTGCTCCCTCTCTTGGCCCCTGTTCGTGTTCTTCCGCTTACCTTCTGGAGTTTGCACTCCCTTTTCTTTTGAGTGCTTTTACGCTGCAGGAATTGCCTGCTGGTGGGAATTGTTTGTACTAGTGTCTGCCATACCTGCCCCAGAGGAATTCATATTGCTTTTCTATTGGAATCCTGTGATATCCTTGTCAATGTGGAAAGACAAACTTCCTTTATCACACAGTCTTTCAGAGGGTTTATTTAAACCCTACACTACCAGGAGGTGGATGAACACATCGCTATACTTCAGTTACATGTTAGCTGTTCAGAACTTCCCCCCATAAACCCAAGGTCAATTGAGTCCAAGGCGTCAGAATTCCATAGGGTCTTAGATTTGGCCATTTATTGCTTTAATGATAGAACGTTCTACTAGAAAAGGGGAAAGGGAAAACTCCTAAGGAGAGGCACATCTAACAATTTATTCTTTCATCTTCAAAGAGCCCTACTGAATTAAGCTCATATGAAAGGAACTTGGTTGCAAGAATATTAAGTTAAGAGTGCTGTTCCCTTTGATTTCAAATTAAAGCCAAACATTAGCTAGCCTCTCATCTAAGTGGTCCTTTAATGTTTCTTCAAAGACCAATCCTTTTATTACTGCATTGCTTTTTTTTTTTTTTTTTGCCTATCACCTTCATAGTTTTCTTCTACAAGTCAAGATACCCCCCACTGTAGACTCTTCCAGCTGTCCTTTTGTTATTTGCAGGGTCTATAGGAATGTAGCTTTTTTTTCCATGGTAAGTAGTCTCTGTGGGGCTTGAGCCCCACTGAGTTGTTCTTATGAATTTGTCACAGTCACTGGGGATAGTTTTTCCCTTGTATGCATATTTTATATTTATTCTAGTAAATATTTTTTGAGTTCCTTCTATTTGCTAGACATGCACCAGGCACACAGAATAACACTGACATAGACTCTCTGTCTTCCCAGAGTTTGTAATCTACTGGGGGATTACATACAAGAAATGTGACAGTAACCAGAGTGAGAGATATTCCTTGATTAGGGATACTATACACTAGGGGGGGAATGTAAAACGAATACCTCTCAGACTAAGGGGTCATAGAAGGCTTCCAGAAGGAAGTGACTTCTGAATTGAGACCTGCAGGATGAGCTATTATTGGCTTTGTTTTCTAATTTTTTTTCAATATATTATTCATGTAATTTCATTAAAGCCGACAAGTTTACAATGTTTCCTGATGCCCTATTAATACCTGGATTCTCTATTAAGATGTCTATAGGGGCCGTTCTCTTTCCGCCATGTTGGAGCTGGTGGAGGCCTGCTGGAAACAGGACTTCTAAAATGGCAAATAGGTCTGGAAGGCTGTGGTCCAAAGCCACATTTGCTGGCTATAAGCGGGAGCTCTGGAACCAGGAGGAACACACAGCCCTTCTTAAAATTGAAAGCATTTATGCCCGAGATGAAACTGAATTCTATTGGCAAGAGATGTGCTTATGGGTTCAAAGCAAAACACAACATAGTGACTCCTGGCGGCAAACCTAACAAAGCCAGAGTAATCTGGGGAAAGGTAACTTGTGCCCATGGAAATAGTGGTATGGTTTGTGCTAAATTCCGAAGCAACCTTCCAGCTAAGGTCACTGGACACCAAATCCATGTGATGCTGTACCCCTCAAGGATTTAAATTTATTGAAAAGTAAATAAATTTGTGGGTTAAAAAAAAAAAAGTCTATAGGGAGCAGATATGGCTCAAGTGGTTGAGCGTCTGCTTCCCACATGGGAGTCCTGGGTTCAGTCCCTGGTGCCTCCTTAAAAAAACAAACAAACAAGCAAACAAATGAGAAAAAAACAAACAAACAAAAAACCCAACTCAAGGAAGCCCATGTGGCTCAGTGATTGAGCACCGGCTTCCCACATACAAGGTTCAGGGTTCAATCCCCAGCCCCAGTACCTCAAAGTAAATAAATAAAGACGTCTATAGAAAAGATAGCTCCCAGGGATACAGATGATATCGTGCATTAACTTCACAGGGAAGAATAAAGCCTCATTCTCAAAGGAAATGATTGCTCTGTTGTATTTGCTGGTGTGAAAATAGACAGTGATAAGTTTTCCAGCAAGGCCAGGGAAGGAAGTTGCGTCCTGGAGTCCTCAACTATTCCTCTCAGACAATACAAATTACATTACTGTTCTACTTATTTAACTAGTCTGAGTTGTGATGCTTGAAATCTTAATATGCATATTTTTCACAATGAAGATAAAGTAGTAAAGTTTAAAATGGTGTCCAATTTCCTCAAAAGGAAATTGTTCACTTAAAACAATTAACCAGACTTTAAAAAGCCCACCTCAGTTGATTTTCTTCCTACCTGAACAAATTCCCTATAAGAACGAAAAGATATTTTCAGAGCAATTTCTAGTCTAATTAAATAGGAAATGACAGTTTTACTTAGGTAAAGCTAAAGATCCTCCCCAAGTATACAGTATTTAAAATAACTTGTGGCTTTGCATGACTTGCATTCCTTCTAGGGACATGTTAACAATTAATAGAAACAAGCCATTGGTAGCATGCACTGAGAGGCTAGGTACAGAATTCTGAAATTCTAGATGTCTCAAAGATATGCATCCTTCCCACACTTGGATGCACTCAATTGATGTTTAAATTCTGGCTCTATCACTTAGTTCATGACTTTGGACCAGTTATTTTCCTATTAAAGCCTCAGTTTCCTCATCTGTAAAATGGGGATGAAGAGCTAAGATGTGTAAAGTGCTTAGCAGCATGTCTGGCACACAGTAAGAGCTAAGTGGCAAATTATCATTCTACCTAATAAAGAAGTGGAATCTACTGGGCTGGGAACTGATTAGATTTGGGGAGAGTGAGAAAGAGGGATAAGACCCAGAGGATATATGCTCTCAAGTCAGATGACTGGAATGATGATATGGGAATCAACGGAAGCAGAATTGGGGAAGGGAGGACAATTTTCAATCTGGGGCAAAATGAAAATGCAATGTCAGTAGGTCATCAAGATGGAAGTGACTGGGAAGCAGTGCAAAAAGCAGGATTAGACCTGCCATCACTACCGATGGAAGGGAACTAAAATTAATAGATCTAAAGTTAAAACAACTAAAGGACATGCTGTAAAACAGTGAAAGAGAATAATTAAAAATCCATTCCTTTAACCAAAATGCACATTGGATGAAAAGCGACATCATAGAAAGGCAACTGCACTGGTTCCAGGGGAGTCCTCTCTACACAGGACAAGAGGGTCTTCTGTGCAGTTGCTGGTCACACAGAGAGCAGACCCATCCTTTCCCTTTCCAGGGTTAGGGTTTTTCTCAGGTGGAAGCCTCATCTGCTCTTTACAAGGTCTACTCCGGATGCTCCCAATCTGGGATCCCGGGAATTGGGGACATGTCACTGGAAGCAACTTTTCAAGTTGTGAGCAGAGGCACAGCAGGGGCTGAGACACCACAGCACCTGCTATGTGACTACAGGGTGGCAAACAAGGTGATAGCACACTTAATCCTAGTCACTCTGAGCAAAATTCAGCTCAAAATCCTGTTGGTTAACTATACTCGCTCTAGCCTGGACCACACAGTTTCCTGCCAAACTACGTTTACTCTGTTGCAGTAACTGACTCTGGACAGCTTGACATACACTGAGGAATGTATTATAAAAGCCATGTTTGTGCTGCTAATGATTATCTTAAATGAGATGTTTTAGATGGCATAAAAACAACTTGAGGCCATCAAGCTGTTTTAAGCCAAGCTCTTCATTCTGCAGCAGCAGCAGTTATTCTTGCTAATTAGGATCACATGGATGGGTACAGAGTGCTATAGCTTTTGCCTTGATGTCACTTTTTCTGCATTGGCCAAGCAACAGCTTCTCTCCCCCGCTGTCTAGGTGCTCTAGTCAGTAGAAGACAGGCGTGGGCTGCTGGGCAGAAGGCAGCAGAGCTGGCTGGCTTCCATACATGAGCCATTGAGCAGAAAACTTGGCCAGTCTGCAGAAACACTTTAAGTGAATTCCATGGGTGTGGAGACATCCTCGCAATGCCTCCTTTTCCCTTTCCTTTTAGAACATGTAACTGAGCTGCCAAAACCCCATTATACACAGCCACAGGCACTATTTTTGGTGCTAGTTAGGTCTGAAGGTAGGGAGCCCTGAGCTGACTCAGCCTGCACTTTATGCCAGCAGTTCTCTTGCAGGAATTACTCTTTTAATGCCTTGGCAAAGACACCCGTCCTCTCCTCCCCAGCACATGAGACTGCCTGCATGACTAGCAGCAGTGCTATTCAGTGATATTTAAGTCCATTTCTAGGCAGACTGTGGAAACATCTTTTTAAAAAATTGAAAAACGTTTTTAGTCTTGGTTTTCCTCTATCACAAAAGCTGCACAGCAAGATTTTTTTCTCAAATAATGACTATTTCAAATATAATATACCCTTCTATGGAGAAAAGAACTTTAATGGTTTGCAGTCTATGAAGTTGGTCTATTGAGATCATCACTAAGAAGCATTGCTGGTTAACAAATTGAGGTGGAAAGACAAGAAATGAAAGGTGTGGTTTGGTTAAGCAGACAATCTAAACAGATGTTTAGGGCCAGAATAGGCAACAATAAGAAAAAGGGCAGAAAAGATGGGAAATTTTCTTGTATTCCTAGAGATAATATAGAGAGGGGTAGACACACAAGGACATCGGATTTGGGGAGATGCTACAAATAATGTTCTTTTTAGGTAGGAAGGAGCAGGAAAGAGGGGGACTAGTTTATTTGCTTTTAAACTCTTTGATAGGACTTGGCATTCTGGAAATCTAGCTTGTTCACAGAAGCTGTTTCTATAGTGGATAGGCAACACTCTAATCAAAAAGGTGTAAGTTTTCCCCTTCCTTTCATCCAGCAAACAGAAACATAAAAACATAGTTTCTACATAGGCTGCCTATACCTCATGGTGCTGGGCTGAATGCACAGGGGGGTCAAGAAAAAAACAAAATACAACTAAAGGGTTCCATCAATAAAGCAAGCAAGAAGCATCCAGACATGAGAAATAGTGAGGTAATGACTTTTTCTTTATGGACAACAACAACAGCAAAAAAAAAAAAAAAAAAAAGGAGAAAAGGGCTAGGTATTAAAATGGGATTTAAAATGCATTCAAGGGGGATGGATGTGGCTCAAATGGTTGGGCGTCTGTCTCCCACATGGAGGGACCTGGGTTCAATCCCCTGGACCTCCCAGTAAAAAAAAAATAAAAAAATAAAATGCATTCAAGAGTGCTATTTACCTGGATTAGCAATGAGACTGATATAGTGAATTGCTGAGTCATGTAATGTGCTCTGCAGAGTCATTTCAATCCAAACATCGCAAATTTCCTATAGTGGAAATAGGACAATTCCTTACCCTTGGAGCTTAGCCTGAGATATGCTACAAGAAAAACCAGCACCACATGGAGTCTGAGAATGAAGTGATATCCTGGTGTCTACAGTGCTGGGTGCTCCATGAACAAGCTCACCAGCCTTGGTTCCCCTTCTAGGAGCCGTAGACTCTCAAAATTGGCACTTCTCGTCATGTGACCACACATTATTTTTGATATAGCAAAAAAGAGCTGGAACCTTTTTGCTCCTTTTTATAGGCTGGAAGAAGTCTATAGCATGCTCTGTAATTCAACTCTATATTTTCACGGCCTAGTATCTTCCAGAATATTTTTATTCTATCCCATTTTATCTTCAAACAAAAGAAAATTAGCATTTATTATCTCCATCTTACTAATTAGATGACTGAGGCATGAGGAAAGTAGCACAATTTTCCCAAGACCACATAAGTGAGACAGTAGGAAACTAGACCCCAGATTTACAGATTCCTAGTCCAACATTCTTGTCCACCACATACTGCCTCTTGGGGGTGGTCTATTCCACTTAACCCCCTCTTCTCTCCAAGCCTATCCACAATAGGAACAGAAAAAGGAAAGGAGAGTTTCCAAATTATCCCTGTCAATCATGTTCCCTGAATTTTGTTAAACTAAGTGCAGCAAACCAATGGGGAAAATTGTTGTATTTTCTCCCCCAAATAGCAGAGAAGTATGGGATTCTCCATTGACAATGTGAAACCCATTTTCTAGATGAAAGGGGAATTACGTGCCAGGGAATAGTGCAGCCATGCTTCCTAACTGGCTGGCACAATCCTAGTTTCATGTAATTTTATTATTTTCATAAAAGATGATTTAAATAATTTTAACTAAACTATGATTTTTTTTCCCCCCAAATAAATTTATTCACAAATAATTAGGGGAAAAAAGAACTGGAAAACCATGGGAAGTAACATGCAAATAACTGATTTCTTATGTGCCTTCCACAGGGATCAGTGAAACTATCTGGTCAGCCTTTTCTATTCCTAACAGCACCTAATGTATTTAACTTTGTGTGAATCTTAAAGGCATAAAGTTTCAAGGAACAGAATTTCTTAGGTTATGTTTATGAGGAATACTAATGAGATATACCAAAAGAAATAACTGAGGCTAATTCTCAGGGATAAAATCAACACTCCACCCCAACTCCTTTGATTTTAATCTCCCTTGGGAAGTTGTAAAATCTTAACTGCTTATTAAAAGCACACTACAGACACAAAGCAATCCTATGCAAAACAGCTGAGCTCTTGAAGCTTGGAAGAGGTGAGTTAGGAATGCTGATGCTTGTGTCTATCTCCTATTTCTCTTGGCCTAAGATGCTCTGATTTTATCAGCACTGAAAGATTAAAAACCACAAAGCTTCCTCCTTCTGCTGAACAGCGTGCATCTGTAAGGCCAAAGAGTGGGAAGGGTCCCTAGCCACAACCACAGAGTCAAAAGGATTACCTTCTTGGATGTGGGCAAATCTCACTTTAATTGCAAACGTCTTCATTTACAGCACATTCAGTAATGAACAAACAGAAGAGTTGCTGATATTTGAACATATGAACATAAAAGCCCCTTGAAATTCAGGTAGTCAAAATAAAGAGCATTCAACGAGGAAAGTAACCCTCCTCAGTTTTCTGAAAACTGTTTTGCATTTTAAAGAATGACTAGGCATTTTAGTTCAAAGTAGTAGGATGTTCCTTGCAGAGAAAGGGGAAACCATTCTTCACATAATTAGGCAAATACATATTGGCAGTTCCACCTGAAAAAGTGAACTGGACATCCTCCTCGAAGGGCAGAGCACTTAGTCAAAGGGGGACCCTGGGCACACCAAAGAGCATGCAGTGGCAACCAAATTAATTCACATCCCCTAAACACAGACAAGGCACACCAGTGCATGACTCCAGACCTGGGACAGACGAGGACAGCCATCAGATATTTACTGCTGTTATTGCCTGGTGCTGTCTAATGGTGTTAATTTAGCCCACAGAGAAAATCCTTGGCCAACAAATTCCGTTGTCATTGAATTTAAGTCAAAGAATCTTAATGAAATTCTGGCAATATGTATAAAGATTCCGATTTACCTACTTAAAGTAATGATTATACAATGAACATTCCTGTTCTCATGAGGGTTTGTTCTATACAGTGGAATGGTTTAAGAAAAGCATTGCCTGATTTTTATTTTACAGCCTAAAAGGGACAGAAGGAAGAGAGAAAGCGTGACTAATTCTCCAACTCGAGGGCCCAGTCTATATAAAAAACAGACTTCTCTGACTTGAGGTCCATCCGTATTTTTTAGATGTTCCAATGCTTAGGGAAGGCAAGTGAAGCCCATTACATCCCACCCCTACAGTGAATCTATCACAGTGTTCTAGCTAAAGTGTATGTTTAAAACTACAGAGGGTTTCAACTCAACATCTAAATTTTGAAACTGTAGCATTTCAGCAACATATAATCTCAGAGAGCTCATCTCAGAAAGAAAATTGAAGAACTATTGCTCAGATATTCTGAAGTCAAGCTGCAGCTCTCTCGGCTCTGCCCCCTTTCAGACTCAGGCAGACACGTATGGTGGCGGCGGCTCCTTGGCAGCGCTGTTCACGGTGGCATCATCATACGAGGGTAACAGCACCTTAGGAAAAGGAAAAGGAAGGCAAAAGTTAGTGTTTAAAAGTGTACACATGTTCCTCCAAGGTTTAACTTTAATAATTCAACTATATGCAATTAAACATTTTCTGTAACCTGTACCAAATTTGATTTTCCAGCAAGTGGATGCACTTTGACAAGAAACTTTTGAAACCTGAAAGAGGCAAGTGGGGAGACATTCTGCACTTCTGCGTTTCGCTAGCCCTGCCTACATGCTATACCACGGGGTCTGGATGGCCAGAGAACTGTCTCTCAGACTAGGGAGAGATAGTGGTGGTTTCTGAAGAGCGAAAAAGACTTTTCTGGGTATGCTGAGCATGCACACCTGCAAATTAGGGCAGGGCCCTGCCTGACTACAGGAATACTCAGGCTGAGAGGCGAGCAGTAGAGTGGAAAATGCAAGGACCTCAGTATCAACCTGGACTGGGCCAAATTTTATCAGTGTGGATTGGGTAAGTTACTTGAGCTCTGTTTCCACGTCCATAAAACAGGGATATCTGAGACTTAAGAGGTCTACAAAATACCTGACACACTGCTTGGTTCAAACCTGAAATGGCAGGTAGGCACTATGGTCTGGAGAGCAATAAACAAGAACAAGCACTAAATTTATTAATAACCTTCCTGTTTACATTTCAAGTACAAAAACAACGGCTTGTATTAGTTTATAAACTATTAACATAGGAAAACACTGGCTGGTTTTTACATTCTTGAAGGAGAAAACAAAATATAGAGGATATCAACTCAATATAATTAATTAGTCTTTATTCAGTCAATCAACATTTATTATGCATCTACAACCTACCAGGTATTGAGAGGTCAAGAGATAGTTCCTGCCCTTTACCAGTTCAGAGATGAGAAGATTAAATAAAATCTTACCCAACTCAAGTGCTTTGTGGAAAGAGAAAGAATATCCACAAACAGAACAGAACCATACTTTACTTTCTCTATTATCGCTATTATGGACATTAGCTTGACTTAAGATGTATCTTCATTTATCTGTCCCTTCAACTTCTAGAAGACACTAAAATTTTCTTTTAAAATTTCCATCATGGGGAAACGGATGTGGCTCAAGAAGTTCGGCGTCCGTCTACCATATGGAGAGACCGGGGTTCGATCCCCGGGACCTCCTGGTAAAAAAAAAAAAAAAATTCCCATCATGTGCATCTCCCCACCCCCATGCACTTCATCACTTATTTTCCTCTGCCTTCCTCCAGTCTCGGAGCCCCTGTAGGGCTGAACCCTGTCTTCCTTAGCTCCAGGGTTAGGCCCAGTGCCTATGTGATAACAGGAACTTAGGTGTTTGTAGAATAATAATAAAGTATAGTCTAAGCTGGGCCCTGCAGAAGCCACGGGTGGGGAAGAGGAGCCTGGCATTGTAGGCAGAGAGATATGTCTTAGTGTGGGTCCAATCACAAGACAAAAACCACATGCTAATATGAAGAGAGGAAGTTTAATAAAAAGATTATTAACAGGGCATTGGAGGTACGGGGAGACCTGGCTAAGATGGGGGAAAAGACAAGGCTAATGGACACTAGTGCTGAGTCAGGGTACACAAGGAGAGAACAACCAGAAAGGGGTCCCCTCCCCAAAGCTGGGAATCAAGACATTGCCGGAGAGGCTGTGGCTGAAACCCACCGGACGGCAGGGAAGTTTTCTGGGCCAAACCAGGCCAGACCTTCTCTGTAGGCAGCAGGTGGAAGCTGCCGTGCAAAGAACCATCCGGTGAGATGCTGGGAAGCTGCTGCAGGGGATGCTGTTGACTTGCTGCTGGAAGTGTTCACCGGGAGGTGTCCCTCACTGGCCCTGGAAGCTGCCGCAGAGGGGTATTTGTGCTGGGAAGGGTGGGGTCACCAGTGGAGCCTGTCTCCCCTCCCCAGTGGCACTGCCAACAAAATCAAAACACTGCAGCAGCATGTACTGACAAGAAAAATAGAAGCCGTTCCTCCAGCTTAACATCATGCCAACTAGCAAAGAGAAAATATTTACCAGGCCCAGATCCAATCAGGCTAAAAGAGAATTTGGAGCTGAGAAGCAATACACTGATAACTGTCACATAAAACACCCCAGCAGTGGCAACGGGCATGAGTCATTACTTTCAGCTTCACAGCCTTTGTTCCTGAAAGGGGTAGTGATCTTGTGCCTATGTCCTAAATACTTTATACTTCAGGCGCTGCCTGTGACGTGTGACTGCATTTTCTCCCCCAGCTCTTCCAGTTCTTTCCCCCTCCCCAAACCGCAGCAGCATTCCTGAGTAGTTAAAAAGGCAAGCCTTGGGAGCTGGACCTCAGAAGCGCTGCTGCCCCTCACGTGCCTTCCCCATGGCACGTGGACATGCATCATAAAAGACCTTGGTCGTTCTGTGGGGAGTGTGGACGAGCCCCGAGGATGAGGCCCCCACATAAGCCCCCTAAATAAATGCTCATTACTCGCCAAGCTGAACCTGTCCAGGTCTTTCTTTAGTTTGCCACATCCACCTCAGTGTGGTGAGAAGCTGTCATTTTCACACAGCTCCCTGCCATACTCGGGACATAGCACAAAGAACAGAGTCTGGGGCAAATGTTCCACTGCTGCCCACGCTCAAAGGGAAAGGAGTCCCCAAGACATGTTCGTGTGTCAGATGCCAATCCAAGGCAAGAGAACATTTCCACCGTTCTCCCCACAAAATGAAACCATTCACTCTGGCACCCAACAAACCAGCATGTACCAAGCACCAAGTATATATATATATATATATATATAGGGGATTTTGTAACAGCACCACAAACCTGAAAGCCAGCGTTTTTTTTTTTTTAATTAGAGCAGCTGTAGGTTTACAGAAAAATCATGCGGGAGTATTCCCCCTCACATGCAGTTTTCCCTATTAATAATATTTTGCATTAGTGCGGCACTTTTGTTAAAATTGATGAAACAATATTATAATTATGCCATTAACTTTAACCCACTGTTTACACTAGGGTTTACTCTGTGTTGTACAGTTCTATGGTGTTTGTGTGTTAACATGTACAACCTAAATTTTCCATTTTTATCCCTTTTCAAATATACAATCCAGTGCTTTTTATCTTCAAACTTATTTTTAAATAAATAAATTTATTTAAATAAATTTTAAAATTTCATTTTATACAGATATTTTAATATCCTTGATGGTCTTTCCTCTCAAATATATATATATTTTTAATTTCTCTCCACCCCCTTATTGTTTGCACTTGCTATGTCTGTTTGTCTTCTCCGTTTCTTTAGGAGGCACTGGGAACTGAACCTGGTACCTCTGATATAGGAAGGAGGTGCCTAATCACTTCAGTCACCTCTGTTCCCTGCTTTGTTGTGCCTCTCATTGTGGTTTTTTTTTTTTCCTTCTCTTGTTGTGTTATCTTGTTGCGTCAGCTTCCCGCAGCTGCCCATCCCGTCAGTTCACTATCTTGCTTGTCCTCTTCTAGGAGGTACTGGGAATCCCTGCTAAGTACTTTGTTGAGTCTCTCATTATGTTTTTCTTCTTGTGTCTCCTGTTGCGCCAGCTTGCTGTCTTCTTTAGGAGGCCCCAGGAACTGAACCACGGACCTCCCATGTGGTAGGCGGAAACTCAATCATTTGAGCCACATCCGCTTCCCTCAAATATTCTTTTGCCTTTGACCATTTATCTAAAGGTTGAGATGCCTGATGAAGATTTCTTTTCATTAAAGTTTCTGAAACCCTCACTTGTCTTCACTTCCCCATTACCACATACTAAATGCCGAGTATAAAATATTCTTCATATCGCACCTCATGCTACTGGACTCTTTTCAAAAGTCCTCCAAATGGTATTGGTTTTAAATTCTTGAGGGGACAGTGCCACCTTTTTATCTAAATAATGTTGATATTCATGACTTGAAGGAAGGGTCTGGTTAAGGATAACCATACTGTTTATTTCTGATGGAAAAACACCTGCAATTTTCCTTTTCCACAAAGATCAATGAAGTATTTGGAAATCTGAGAAAATAACCACAGGGCCAATTAAGATATAATAAGCCTATTAAGATGTTAAAAAGAAAAACTGGTGAAAACTCAATTAATTTGACATTTTTAGAAGGTGGCATTTAGTTAAACCCAATCTTTTACTTTCTTATTCTAAAAAGCTAATCATTCACTATGAATGACCAAGAAAGTAATCTCTGAGGATTAAGGTCATGCCCTACTTCAATCTAAAGTCACCGCCTGGCAAACAGCAGGTACTCAATGAACACATAAACAACTCTATGCATTACAAAATCCACCTGCAGACCACTTTACTTCAACCAATATTCAATATAACCAAATTCTAACCTAAGTACAGTCCTTTTAACAGGATCTTAGCTGTAGAGTGACTGGATGGCAGTGCAACTCTCTACTACACAGATGTAAAAATCCCTCTTGCCAATGGTCCCAGAAGGCATCTGATTATTAGTAAGATTAGCATTTATCTATACTTGGTGTCTCTTCTATTGGTAGACAGTATGCTAAGTAACAACTTGCCGAGAGGAAAAAAGCTCACCATTCATTTCAGCTCAACTCAACAAAAATTGAGTGTTCCCAGAGAAAACTTCATTCTTCCTAGTTACATTGAAAAATCAATTAACATCAAATTGAGGGGGGCGGATGTGGCTCAACTGGTTGGGCATCCGTCTCCCATATGGAGGGACCTGGGTTCGATCCCCAGGACCTCCCGGTAAAATAAAAAAATAAAACATCAAATTGAAAAATCAATTAATATCAAAGCTACAAAATCTAACATCCCGGAAAAGAAGTGCTTCCAACTGGGCATAAATCCACAAGTCATTAAAATTTGGGTAATTAATTCATTCCATCAAATAATAAGAAATGATAAAATGCCAAACAGAAAAGAACGACTGAAAAAAATAAGAAATGTTTTTGAGTACTAGATTAGAATTGGACTTTTATTGTAAAATCTGTCAAAGCCACTAAAAGCTTATTTGGAATTTTGTGTGTTAGGATTACAATTCCACAGTATTATGTATAAGTCACACAAATGTCTTCAAACAATCATAAAAATATATCACAAAATCATCAAAGATATGCTGATATGCTCATGGGATCCTGGGTATGCACAAATGGACTGCAAAGAATATATGAGCCCCCTGAAACTGCATGTAAAATTTTTTATATGTGCATTTATT
This sequence comes from Tolypeutes matacus, assembly GCA_026826555.1. NCBI lineage: Eukaryota > Metazoa > Chordata > Mammalia > Cingulata > Chlamyphoridae > Tolypeutes > Tolypeutes matacus. Next base: position 45,403,218 of record JAKSZT010054487.1, on the reverse strand, counting down.
TTCCTGGGTAAAGGGTACAGAGCTTCCATCAGTTTCTCAAAGAACCATCCTTGGAGACTTTGGGGTGTAGGACCATGGGGAGAGAATAAGGCACAAAATAAATTGCACCTTATGGTCTGTTTGCTGGGCCCCCACATCCTAATAAGAGTGAGGTAAAGTTAACATGAAATTGTAGCCCAGGATGACAGCTGTGTGGCCCCTTGTCCACACTGCAACAGGTGGAGGAGAAGGGGACAGAAGATCATCTTATATTGGTGAACATTATATTGGTGAATGTTTTTAGGTTATTGACACATCTAATAGCAACCCAGAAAAGGACTGGGGCTAGGTAAAGAACTTGGCAGCTGAGAAAACAAGGCAAATGCTTCTCAGGAAAAAACAAGAGGTATACAAGAAAGGGAATGTACAGTACAGGGCTCTGCTCTGAACAATATTCACATATTCTCATAGTCAAAGTAAATACTAACCAATGATATAAGCAAACAATGTGATATTCAAACAAAAAGCTATTTCAAACTGATAATAACTGGCAATATAAACATACCACTTTAAAATATATCTAGTGAGGGCAATTAGACAAGACAAAAAAATTAAAGGCGTCCAAATAGGAAAAGAGGAAGTAAAACTCTCACTGTTTGCGGATGACATGATCCAGTATTTAGAAAATCCTGAAGTATCCACAACAAAGCTACTTGAATAAATGAGTTCAGCAAAGTGGCAGGATATAAGATCAACACGCAAAAATCAGTAATGTTTTTGTACACTAGTACTGAACAATCTGAGGAAATCAGGAGGAAAATTCCATTTTCAATAGCAACAAAAAGACTCAAATACCTAGGAGTTAATTTAACCAAGGAAGTACAGGACTTATATACAGAAAACTAAAAGAAATTTAAAAAGACCTAAACAAATGGAAAGACATTCCATATTCATGGATTGGAAGAATAAATATCGTGAAGATGTCAATCTTGTCCAAACTGATTTATAGATTCAATGCAATACCAATCAAAATCCCAACAGCTTACTTCACAGAATTAGAGAAGGCAATTACCAAATTCATCTGGAAGGGTAAGTGCACCCGAATAGCCAAAAGTATTCTAAAAAAGAAGAGCAATGTGGGAGGAATTTCGCTGCCTGACCTTGAAACATATTACAAAGCTACGGTGGTCAAAACACCATGGTACTGGCATAAAGATAAGACATATCGATCAGTGGAATAGAATTGAGAATCCAGAAATAAACCCTCACCTATACAGTCAACTGGTTTTTGACAAACCTACCAAGCCCACACTGATGGAAAAAAACAGTCTCTTCAACAAATGGTGTTGGGAGAACTGGGTATCTATAACCAAAAGAATGAAAAGAGGACCCCTATCTCACCCCCTATACAAGAATCAACTTAAAATGGATCAAAGATCTAAATATAAAAGTCAGGACCATAAAACTACTAGAAGAAAATGTAGGGAAACATCTTCAAGACGTTGTAGTAGGTGGTGGTTTCTTGGACCTCACACCCAAAGCACGTGCAACAAAAGAAAAAGTAGATAAATGGGACCTCCTCAAACTTAAACACTTTTGTAACTCACAGGACTTTGTCAGAAGGGTGAAAAGGCAGCCAACTCAATGGGAAAAAATATTTGGAAATCACATATCTGATAAGGGTTTAATATCTAGGATATATAAAGAGATGTTACAACTCAACAATAAAAAGACAAATGACCCAATTAAAAAATGGGCAAAAGACTTGAATAGACATTTCTCCAAAGAAGAAATACAAATGGCAAAAAAACACATGAAGAAATGCTCAACATCACTCATGATCAGGAAAATGGAAATCAAAACTACAATGAGATATCATTTCACACCTATCAGAATGGCCACTATTAAAAAGACAGAGAACTACAAGTGTTGGAGAGGATGTGGAGAGATAGGAACACTTCTTCACTGTTGGTGGGAATGCAGGATGGTACAACCACTATGGAGGACCGTCTGGCAGTTCCTAAAGAAGTTGAATATAGACTTGCCACGTGACCCTGCAATACCACTACTGGGTATATACCCAGAAGAACTGAGGGCAGTGACACGAACAGACATCTGCACACCGATGTTCATAGCCACATTATTCACCATTGCCAAAAGTTGGAAACAACCCAGGTGTCCATCAACAGATGAATGGATAAACAAACTGTGGTCTATTCACACGATGGAATATTATGCAGCTGTAAGAAGAAATGAAGTCATAAAGCATATGGCAACATGGATGAACCTGGAGAACATTATGTTGAGTGAAGCAAGCCAGACACAAAAGGACAAATACTGTATGAATGCATTACTATGAACCAAATATATTGTGTAATATATTGTTTGATTCAAAAAAATAAAAATAAAAAATAAAAAAATTTACATGTATCCATTACATTTAATTGAGAAATGTATATATTTATTCATCTGTGTTTACTTTTTAGTTTTTAATTGTTTACGTTTTCAATTATTAAATGTACAAAATAAAGTTAAAAATATAAAAAAATAAAATAAAATATGGAGAACAATGCTAGATGAAACAAGTACAAGAGTTGAGAGTATTTACTGCTAAGGTGAAAGAGTGGAGGATGGGCAGGGGAGAGAGAACAATTAAAAAATAAATCTTTCAATACCATGATTTTGAGCTATGTAGATGCAATACTATATCAAGTGCAACATTTTAAATATAAAAGGATAGTCATGGCCATCTTGAAGGAAAGAAGAGGTCAGTCATCAAAGACAACTTGGAACCTAAGGATGGTGGGCAGAGAAAGAGCCACCTCACCCCTTTTGCCTTCTCTGATGGCAGGTGGCCTGGAGAACAATCCCACCTCGCCAACTAGAGAAACCCAGGAGTGCCAAGCTGTCTGAAGTTCTTACCAAGGAGGTGAAACATTTTTTCCCCTGGAGAAGTTGATCAGGACCAACCACCTCACCTGCTTGAGACTCTCTTCCAGTCTTGAGATCCCAGCCTCACATTATAATATAATCTCAAGTATCCAAAACACCAATGGAAACTGGAGATCTATGATGCCATGAGGTGCACCCAAGAAAACAAATGTGTGCACTGGGAAAACAGACAATACCCTTATTGAATACCACATTCTTCATGCCATTCTTATACAGGACAACAGCAGCCCAATATTTCATGGCAAAGGCAAACTCTGACATTATCCTACCAAACTTTTTTCCATTATTCCCTAGGACAGCATGCTCATTATCAATCTGACTCCTTTTCTTGTGGTATTTCTCTCCTGGAATATTTTTCTTTCTTCTGTCATTTCATACAAAATCCAAACAACTCATGGCTCAAGTTAAATTCACTTTTTTTTTTTTTTTTTAAATCAGTTTATTTGCTTTGCTCAGTTTTTCTTTTAAGATTTAATTATTAAAAAAAATAAAAAAATAAAAAAATAAAAAGATTTAATTATTTATTTATCCCCCCCTTGCTGCTTGTGCTCGCTGTGTCTGTTTGCTGTGTGTTTTTCTGTGTCTGCTTTTCTCCCCCATTGGGTCATCTTGCTGTACCTGTGTGGGCTGTCAGCTCGCCTCACGGGCCAGCTTGCCTTTACCAGGAGGCCCCGGGAATCGAACCCAGGGTCTCCCATATGGTAAACAGGAACCCAACCAATTGAGCCACAGCCGCTCCCCAAATTCACTTGTAACATGGAGGTTTCCCAAGATATTCCAGTCTTGGTTAGTCTCTTCTCCCTTTTTTTTTTTTTTTAAAGGAAGTATCCAGGATTGATCCTGGGACTTTGTACGTGGAAGGAAGGCGCTCAACCACTGACCTATATCCACTCCCCTTTTCCTCTTAACTGTACTATGCAAGTGGAGTATAAGTTAGTTCTAGAAATCCAAAACACTACAATGGTACATTTTTATATTCTTCATAGATAATATAGTCATGAGAGTAGCATTGGAAAGGACAGTTATTACACTATGCCCCTCTGAACTCAAGACACTATATTACTTCCCTAAAGCACTTACGTAACTAATTAACTTATATATTATCTTGTACTATTTACTGTCTTGTATACATTTACCTTTTTCCTCTCTGAAAAAACTTCTAAAAGACAAGGGTCTTAAACTTCTGTATCCTTTTCTCAACACTGCTTCTTAGACGGAAGTATGTTCAAATTTTAAGTCTTACCACTTAATAGCTCCATGACCACGGTCAAATTGTAAAGGAAATATAGTGGTGATAAAACCACTGAAGTCAGATCCGGATTCAAATTCCAACTTTGTGACTTGTGAACCCTGAAATCTTGAGCAAGTTACTTAATCTACTTGAACATCAGTTTCCATATCTATAAAATGGGGACCATGATAGATACCCCTCAAATACTGTTGTAAAAATTTCAGTGAGATAACATACCTAAGATACTGAGGATAGGTCTAGCATTTGGGTTCTCCAGTAAAGGGCAGCAACCCTTCAACCATGGCAAGACAATCAACATAATAATACTTTATTTATGCCAGTTCAACTACACACCTTCCTTAAGAGTACTATGCCTGTAAATTTAATTCACTTGGGTTAGGGAAAGTTTTTTTCTTCTCCGGTTCTGTTGGCTGCAGAAGGCGTTGGAGGCTAAAATTTGAAGCAAGTAGGCAGCCAGACAAAAGCCTAACATATTGAACTAACAACCTAACTGACCTGGATCCTGCCTCAAGAATCGTGAAATACTTCTGTTCTTGACTATGGAAGAACATGCCTCAAGAGCCTGCTGAAAAACCCTGAGGAACCAACTGCTTTGGAAATAGCCAGCTCACAACTCCTTTCCCCTCAAGCTGGGAGTGGAGCACTTCATTCATCCCCTCTGCAATCAGACTTTCCAGCCTACCATCCTTATCCCCTATCTTCTCCTTTACCAAATCTAAATAAAAGAAATTGAATGATGAGAAGGGAGACAAAAAGGACACCATTTTTACTGCAGTCTGCATGTCTGTGAGGGGTGTGGGCATAGTCATAATTCTAAAATCCAAAGTAACACTTGGATGAAACACCGTCTCTGGTCTTTTGTTTCTTAACAAGGTACACCTGAACACCTATCGGAGGCCTATGTGGCGCTAGGTGCTGGGGAGGCAGAGATAAAGACAGTTCATTCTGTGAACCAAATGAAATCTGGAGGATGATGCCCTGGATTAACCTAGCACAACTCATCACAGGAGTGGAAAAACGCATGTAAATGTGTATGTCCTGAAAAACCACGGTATGCATATGAAGCTGGAGGTAGTTTGCTGTAGTTGAAGAGCTGGGTATGGGAGACCGGATAACAAGAGATGAGCCTGGAACAGGCAAGGATCTGATCTGATCACAACTGGTCTCTATTGCAATGCAAGGAAGTGGAACTTTTTCCAGGACATTGTTTATATGAAATTAACTGCCTCCCTCTCCCCCAAAATGTGTAAAAAAACAAAGTAAGTAACACTATACATGGAGATTTGTTTTGTTTTGGCTCCTTTGGGAGGTAGAGGGTAGGAGCAAGGGCATGACATCCATCAAGCACCACTGCTTAAAAGAGCATCAACAGGCCCTTCAAAACTGCTTCATAAATATGATGGACTTGGCAGGACGAAATTTTAACTCCGCTCTCTTCCCCCTCCGCAAGAAAATATTAGGATGCAGGCAGATAAGACTGTTATTGTTGTAGGAATACTCTTGAATCTGCTCTCATTTATTAAAAAAAAAAAAAAAAAAAGGCACTGGCAACTTAGATTTTAAAGATTAGCTCACACCTTACAGATGACTGTCACACAGCAAAGTGGGCTGACAGCACAATTAAGAAATGTTGAAGTAATAAATGGTAGAACCCTGAAGGCCTGCAAATACAGCGATAATGAAAGATTTATGGTTTAGAAAGATCTGTCAACAAGAGGGAGAAAAAACTAAAGAGAAAGCAGAGTTCAAGACTAGAGGCTAAAAAACTAATTACAACACATTTGCAGATGATGACTCCTAGGTACCCGCTCAGGTGACTAAGTGGACACTGCCACATTCACTACAATAAAAGAGCAGCCTGGGAAAAAATGAAGTGAGCTCTGCAGTGGGATCTCTCCATGGAGATGACCACTGGGCAGTCAGGGATATGGACATGGATCTCAGAAGGGACCTGGGACCTGATCTAGATCATACAATCTAAGCTATTTCCTCCAACATGGACAAAGAGAAAGCAAGGCAAATGAATTATTTAAATATCATTTATTCATGTTGTCAACAATTGTTAGTTTTATTGCGTACCAGGCAGTGAGCACACCACGATGAATGAAACTACTAAGGTCTAAACCACCAGAGAGCTTATATGCTATTGGAGAGTCTGATAAAGATAGCTTTGTCTTTTATAGGGAAGTACAAAGCTTCTCAATCAGCATCCATTTACCTCAGTGTGCCACGCAAATACTGTAATTTCCTATGTCTGCCACCAAGTCAAGAAGACTGGGCTAGCTCTAAGAGTCGACCATCTGGTGCAGCACTTCCTAACTCGGAGAATCTGGGCAAGTCACTTACCTCTTTAAGTCTCACTTTTTTTCATCTGTCAATGGACATAACAGTCTCTATCTCACAAGGTTGGCAAAATAAATAAACCCAAGTAATGTGCTCACCACAGTACACGGTATTTTCTAAGGGCTGGTAAGTCTTAATTTTATTCCACACATTTGTAAACAGATGAGGTGGCTTGTAGTATTGGACACAGTGCAAAGTAAGACCACCAAGTACTAAAATAACCCAGAAATAAGGTAAAATGGAACACTGAGTTTATGGTGTTTGTATGTATAGAAGGGGGTGGTATTTCTGGCAGTAAATTCAAATAGGATTTTACAGAATGAATTCCTGTGTAAAAGACAGTAAGTAACACTGCGTATAATAGCTTAAGCTACTGCTTTTCCAGACTTCAACTACTGTTTTGCAAGAGAATGGATTACTTATTTTACTTTCCACTATAGTTTGTTAAATAAGCTTGAGTTTAGATTTGTAAGAAAAATTAAATATGGAAGAATTAAAAACTTTCTCAGAAAAAATATATTCCTAAAAAGGCCAAATAATGGATGGTGGTGATGGTGGCATAACATTGTAAATGTAATGAATGATGCTGAAATGTATACTTAAAAATGGTTAAAATGGTAAATTTTGTGTTCTATGTTTCTACAATAAAATTTTAAAAATTGTTTTAAATGATCAAAGAACAGAAAAAGGAAATTAAATGAAAACCAAGGAAATTGGAATAAACTACAGACTTCAGTTAATAGTACTGTATCAACATTGGTTATTAATTGTAACAAATGTATCATACTATTGTAAGACGTTAATCACAAGGGAAACTGGTTGTAAATACATGGAAACTCTCTGTACATCTTCTCAACTTTCCTGTATATATAAAACTATTCTAAAAAAAAAAAAAAAAAGTCAATTAAAAAAAAATTTTTTTTTTTTTTTAAATAAGAGTGCCAGAAGCATAGGTGCTGCTATTTGCCAAAGCTCTCTGGCAGAAGGGGGAAAGCTCAACTCTTCAGATCTACGTAGACCAAAAAAGAGGAGTAATTAAGTTCCCTTGGTTTGTTCAGCTGTCTTACAAATGCTTAAGTTTCCACTATGGCAAACTATGTGTACCCAATCTGGCTGGTTTTATAAGACCTGCAAGCTAAGAATGATTTTTACATATTTTAATGGGGGGGGGGGAGGATAAAAATATATTTATTTCATGACATAAAAATCATATAAAGTTAAAATTTCAGTGTCTATAAATCAAGTTTATTGGAAACACAGCCACACTTAATTCTTTTACATACTGTCTATGGCTACTTTTGCTGTGTAATAGCAGAATTGAATAGTTATGACAGAGACCAGGGTTTGGCCCGCAAAGCCTAAAATAATTATGTTTTTTTTTTTGTTTTTTTGTTTTTTTTTAAAGATTTATTTATTTACTTTATCCATTTAAACCCCCTTCCCCATTTGCTGTTTTGTGTCCATTCACTGGGCAATTCTCTGTATCTGTTTCCTGCCATCTCTTCTCATCCTCCTCCTCCAGTCTTCACCAGGATTCAATCCTGGAGACCTCCGTGTAGGAGAGAGGTGTTCTACCACCTACGCCACCTCGGTTCCTGGCTTTCGGAGCTTTCAGAGCATCTCGTCTTGTCCGTCGTCGTGTCCGTCCGTCTCCCACCCCCCACCGCGTCTCTCTCCTGTTACGTCATCATCTTGCTGCATGGCTCCCAAGGCCTGGCAGCCCATGCGCCTTCTCTTTATATATATATATATATATTTTTTTTTTTTTATTTTTATTTTACTGGGAGGTCCCAGGGATCGAACCCAGGTCCCTCCATATGGCAGACAGATGCCCAACCATCTGAGCCACATCCATACCCCAATAATTATGTTTTATAGAAAAAGTTTGTCTCATCCCGCACTAAGGAAAAAACATTTCCCTGAAATCTGATCCTAGAAGATATGATATCAAATGTGAATGTGTGTAGCCCCAAACAATCTCATCATTCAGAGGAATTAAGTCTTCCAGATGTACCATGGTTTAAACTAATCCCAAAGAGCCAAAATATTTTTTCTTCACCATTTGTTAAACTCCTAATTATGTACAATGTATCTTGTTTAAAACAGGCGGCATTTACACTAAATTCTAATCTTCAACTGGTCATACCACATTTGCCTATTTAGATGTGAACTTTCTTTATTCAGGCCAAACAGGAAAGGTGAGATAGCCGAGTCTGAAACTCCACGATTAAATGTCATAACCATCTGGGCGTTTGGGATAGGATCATTACAGAAGAAAGTCTGCCCAGGTTTACCTTTAAGACAGCTAGAAGAACTGTTTCCAAACTTTTTGAATACCCCCAACTATAATACCTAGAAGTAACACATACACATATAACCATATTTCTGTGATTCTAAGGTACACATTTTTGTTCATTTTAACATCTCTGAATTTAGGCTGTGCCTTGTAATTGACAGCATCTTACAATCAGATTATTCAATAAATCCAATATACCAGGAGATAAGAGAAAATAAGGAAATCTGGGAGATTCTAATGAGAAACTTGCTCTCCAAGTACAGTAAAGAATCGTTTCCAAAGGCAAATAAAAGAGATGATTTTGTCCTCAATTCACTGCAAAACTGCCTTTTGTCCTCACCTGATATTGTAAGTGAAAGACTTTATTTCCTTTAATTCCCTGCAAAAAAGATGCTTGAATTTTTATATAGATTATATTCATAACAAAAAAATTCATACTTTGGGACTTTTCAATTGGGTAAAATTCTCACTGTTAGGATATTTAGGCAGGGAATACCAAAACAACATACCAGCCCACACAAAGTTAAAATGGTTCTGAGCATTTAAAGATATATTTAAATAAATACTACATCTTTAAACATTGGAAGAAAAAGAAGGAATGAACTGAACTATCACCAACCTCGACAGCCCTATTAAAGGCACTCCAGCTGCTGCCTCTGCAGTGCCCGAGCCTTACTGTGCTGCGCCACCTGCTGGCCACATCCCCTTCACGCTGCCACACGCTACCCCAGGACTGCAGCTGGAAACGGAGGGGCTGGAGGGACCAGGAAGCTTTTTACCCATTCCTCCCTTCTTCCTTCCCTTGCATTAATAGAAAGGGAGAAATATCTCCTACTTCTAGTACCCAACAAGTCAACTGCTTAATTTTGTTACAATCTAGTCTGTGTCTATAAACTGAGTTTTTTTTTCATAGCTATAACCATAATACAAATTTTATATTCTGCTTTTTTGAAACATCATAAGCCTTTCTGCTGCTGCTATGCTGTTCACGATAACTTTTAAGGCAACAAAGACATTTTATCAAGTGGCTATACCTTTATTTTATCTAACCATTCTCAAATTATTAGACAATTAGATTTGATGATTTTGTTATTATAAACAATGCTGTATGAAAATTTTATACATTTTTATTACTTCCGGGAAACCTTTCCTATAATGTTAAAAAAAAAAAAAAAAAAAAAAAAATGCAATGCCTCACTTGACTGTAGAGCAAAATCAACGTGGCAGCAAGCGCAGAGAGTGGGGAATCAATAAATAAAATAAATCTTAAAAATAAAAAATCAATGTAGACTCTATTTTGGGCATGTTTAATTAAATAAGAAGTCAAGTTCTGTGTATGTTAATGAAAATCGGGTTTATATGTGAAATGTTCTTCCAGAAATTTCAGGTTTCAAATACCTGCGTTGATATGACAGCTCCAAATGCCTGTGTGTTGTTCCCTCCCCGACCCAATGCAACACTGAGCTTCCCCACCAAGCCTCCCAACACTTAAAAGTGCATATACAATTTTCTCCAAAGTTGCTCTGGGATAAAATATAACCAGAAAGTTTTATGGGTCAGAGATCATTTCCAGCAGATCAGGACATTTTAAAAACTCTATTTCACTGATTTAAGAATATCACACAGCAGGAAAACAAATACAAGGTTGAGTTAATGTCACACATCATCAGCTTGAACCGCGTAACCCACATTCAAGCAGAGATCGAGATCTCAGGACACGCAGTCCAATCTCATGCATGATGCATTTGCATTAGTGCCAAGAGCTAAGCAGATAGGAAGCCATGTGCACATTTGAGGAAGATGTCAGAAAAAGGCATGGGGCTGAGCAACACAGTTCTAAGAAGCAGCACAACTTTAAATAAAGCAGCTGCCATGGTATTTACAGAGTTTACTTTTCCTTTTCTTCTACTTCTTTCCTCTAAGTCACCCCTCCCTTCCCTTCTACTGGGCAAAAAAGCAAAAACAAGCAAAGTCCTACTGCTTTCTAAGTTTGTGGCATTACTGGACAAGAATTTTCTGAATGAATTGTTTATCTGCTTCATTCCTCATCCTGGTCAAATACATGCCAGGCACCGGTGGTGAAAACACATGGCCTCTGGTTACGGTTTAAACTGAGGACAATTTGCAAGGAAGGTGCTGGGTAAGAACAAACAGTGGAGGCAGGCTGCTGTGGTTGAAATCCTACTCCTGCCACCCACTAGCTGTGTGATCCTGGCAAGTTAACCACTTGGTGCCTCAAGTTCTTCATTTCTAACACAAGGCACTATATTAATAGAACCCACTTCAAGGACTCTTGTGAGATTAAACGAGTTAATACGTGGAAAGCACTCTGTGCAGAGCCTGGCAGACAGTGAGGGAAAAGCCTATAACACAAAAGCTACAGGAAGGAGATACAACAGATGCAGACAAGAGCTGAGCATCACCGCAGCCATTCGGCCCTCAGCTAAAGGACACCTGTGGGAACACTGTCAAGGTGATGAGAACATCAAAAGGTCTGGGGAGATGCGAATAGTCTCGCTGTCCTGATTTTGTGATAATCAGGGTAGGCTAAACATTCGCTATATAAGAAACCAAGCATGTGTCCCTAAACCTAGTTTTTTTCCCTAGGTCTGGTTTTTAGAAAGCTGATGATAAACTAAGCCTGATTTATTATATGACCATCCTGTATGGGAAAAGACTAACTCTGGGTATCCTTGGTCAACCTTAAAAGAGATATAGCAGGGGGACACATGTGGCTCAAATGTCCGTCTCCCATGTGGAGGGACCTGGGTTCAATCCCCAGGACCTCCTGGTAAAAATTTAAAAAAAAAAAAAATTATATATATATAGAGAGAGAGGGTGCGTGGGTCACCAGGCCCCGTGCGTGGGTGCACTGTCAGACTCCACAAGCCACGCAGCAAGATGACGACGTTAACAGGAGAGTGACACAAGAGAGAGCCAAGAGACACACCACGCCAAAAAACCAGGAACTAAGGTGGCGCAGGCGGTAGGACGCCTCTCTCCCACATGGGAGGTTCCAAGGATCAAATCCCAGTGAAGACAGGAGGAAAAGGATGAGAAGAGAGGGCAGGAAACGGACAGAGAGAGTTGCCCAGCGAATGGACACAGAAACCGCAAAAATTGGGGGGGGGGGGGGGGTGGATAAAAGTAAATAAAGAAATCCCTTTAAAAAAAAAAAAAGTATAAGGGAATAAGGTATGGACTATAGTTAGTAGTAACACTTTGACGATGCTCTTTCATAATTTGTTAACAAATGTTTCACAATGCAGGGTGTTTGCGGGGCGGGGGGGGGGGTGATGTGTGGGAGCCTGTTATGTTATGCATGTTTATTTTGTAAATTCACAATGTTTACTGAACATTTATAGTTTATGTATGTTCATGTATGAATGATATACTTTAATAAATAATAATTTTAAAAAAAGGTTTAGGGAGTGGATGTGGCTCAAGCAACTGGGCACCCACCTCCCATATGGGAGGTCCCAGGTTCAGTTCCCAGTGCCTCCTGAGGAAGACGATCAGACAGATGAGGGAGCCATCTTGGGGGTGGGGAGGGGAATAAAAATTAACTTTTTTAAAAGGGCATACTGGGGATTGAACCCAGGACCTTGTACATGGAAACTAGGTGCTCAACCACTGAGCTACATCTACTCCCCAATGAGAGCTGTTTTTTTCTGTTTGTTCGTTTTCAGGAGGTACCAGGAATCAAACCCATGACCTCGTATGTGGGAAACAGGCGCTCAACCACTTGAGCCACATCCACTCCGCAGTCAGGGTTAACTTTTAAGGTCTAGTCCTACCCTGCCAGTAAGTGATTTTATGTTTTAATTTATAGTCATACAACAGATGCTTGAGAATCCTCTTAACCCACATTCCCTCAATTATCAACTACCAGTTCTACCTCCCCCAGCTCTCTCACACCCTCTCCCCACACTTCTTCATTCCGTCTACTATTGCCCTGGATCAGACCCTCACCACCATCTCTAACCTTGACTATGGAAACTATCTCCTAGCTGGTTTCAGCTTATTTATTTGCTGCCTTGGTCTTTTTAATTTAAAAGATACCTATATCTACAGGTATAGCTACAGATACACACACACACAAGCTCAGAGAAAACCATGAGATAAAATTAAGATATTACAAATAAGATGTCCTTTTATATTAAAATACTTAGGTCAGAAGTTTCAAGGCCAGTAAATCACAGGCTAGAATTTCAAACCCTCCAGAGGTTAGACCCTTCTAGTTCCGTTCTTAGAGAACCTTCGTTCTTCCCATCTCTACTCTCTGCCTCCTGTGTGAATGGAGCATTCTATTTACGTGGTATTCTTAATGTACAGGAATTGGCAATGTTCAAGACTGAAAAGATCTTTTAAGATAATAGCCAGCCTAATATTTACCCAGCAGGCAAGGCCTTCCTCAAACCATTTCAGATAATTAGTTATGACTTTCCTGAAGAATTTTCAGAGATGATGATTGCACATTCATCTCGTAACATTCTGCTTTCTCAGGTAAGAAGGAACTTCTGGAGTCTAACTAAAAATCGATCCTGCTGTTGACTTGGTTCGTTCCCTCTCCTTCCTCTCTTACTGTAGGGAAAAAACAAGAACAACTCATGATGCCAGTCAAGAATTTGTTTCTACCATATCCAATCCATACCTAGGAAGTAATGAACTCCCTAAGTTTTAGAAGTACCAGGAGGGAAAAAAAAACAAAACAGTGGATTTAATGCATACTTTTTTTGAAGTCACTGTGGCTACTACTCATTCTCACCTCCTACCCCAGCCAAATGAAAACTTCTTTTGTGGCTTGTCTGCAGCTCAAGGTCACCTCAATTAATCTCAGGCATCTCAAAACAGACTCCTGGGAAATAGCTGTTGGGAGATAATCTGACCTTCACTAAGGCCACTGACTTTTTTCATAACTGCACTTTCTAAGCAATCACAGACTCAAAAGTCTCCACAAAGCAAAACACTTTTTGAAGTCAAAACAATAAGCTTGCATATAATAGTAATATGGATATGGCATGATGACTTCATGAAATTTTAGATTTTCTAATTTATCCCTTAACAGTTAGGAATTTTCCTACAATACCCAAGATTATGATTTTTTTCATCTGAAATCAGACTTTCAGACCCCATTATGGCTAAATATTTATTTTATTTTATTTATCCCCCTACCTCGTTGTTTGCACTCGCTGTCTGCTCTCTGCATCCATTCGCTGTGTGCTCTCTGTGACTTATCATCTTCTCTTTAGGATGCCCCAGAAACCGAAGCCAGGACCTCCCATGTGGGAGAGTGGCGCTCAATCGCTTAAGCCACCTCCGCTCCCTGCTGTTGTCACTCCCTGCTGTTGTCGTCTCTCTCATTGTGTTTCCTCTTTTGTCTCCTTGTTGCGTCATCTTGTTGCGCCAGCCCATTGCTCCAGCTCACTGTCTTGTTTATCCTCTCTCTCCAGGAGGCACCAGGAACTGAACCTGGGACCTCCCGTGTGGTAGGTGGGAGCTCAAGCGCTTGAGCCACATCTGCTTCCCCCTAAATACTAATTTGATTGCTTTTAAATTGCCCAGATTCCAAAGAAATTAGGTCCCCTACTTTCAGATTTAATAAAATTCTGTGTACTACCATGACCCAAGTCTTTATTAATATTAGCAAGACAAGTTGTATAGATTAGAATATTCTTAATTGCTTCAATTTGCATAAAGTTTAGTGTGAAAGAAATCTGTTTCTTTAATTTACATGTTTAGTACTTTTATTGTATTTTTCCCTTTAAGGTCAAAATTTTTGGGGGGGAGGGGGAACCTTTTTTACATTAGAGAAGTTATAGGTTTACAGAAAAATCATGGACAAAATACAGAGTTCCTATATACCCATCTCCATTAGCATTTTGCATTAGTGTGGTAGCTTTGTTACAACTGATGAAAGATTATTATTATAATTGCACCCTTAACTACAGTCCATAGTTTACATTAGGGTTCACTGTGTTGTACAGTCCTATGTTTTATTTTAATTCTATTAACATATATAACCATCTAAACATCCAGATATATAATTCAGGGATGTTAATAAATTCACAATGTTGTGCTTCCATCACCCCAAACAGAAATTCTGGACCAATTAAGCATTAAGTCTCCATTCCCTACCCCCACCCTGGCCCCTACTAACCTGTGTTCTAGTTTCTGACTCTATGAATTTGCTTACTCTATTTCATGTTAGTGAGACCTTGAAATATTTGTCTTAAGGCCAAATTTTTTTTTTTTTTTTTTTTTTTTTTTTTTAAATAAAGGTTTTATTTATTTATTCATCCATCCCCCTCTCACTGCCCGTGCTCGCCGGGTCAGCCAACCACGCCGTGCGGGCGGGCCTGCCCCCACCAGGAGGCCCCGGGAACCAAACCCGGGGCCTCCCACATGGCAAACGGGAGCCCCACCGATCGAGCCACAGCCGCCCCCCTTAAGGCCAAATTTTGATGGGGACAAAGGAAAGCACGTGGTATGCTGTAATATGGAGTACTAAGTAATCTGCTCTGAATGTGATTCCTACAAAACTGTCCTAAAAGGAATGGTATATCTCGCTAGGGCACCTGAACTGCATGCTGAGGTCCCAGGGTGCTGTAGAAGCCAAAGAGGCACCTTGGCATAGTTCAAATTTTCCAGTAAAACACTTGTTAGATATGACACTAACTACCACTCCTAAGTTGTTTGGACTTGGCTATTTAATAAACAGTTAAGTATTTCATTTGGCCTGAGGGCACTGTGAAAAAACTCTGTAAGACTCACAGAGCCCAGAAAATGGCTCCTCAGCACCTGGCTATGTTGGTCTTGTGCACCTGGTCATGGCAGAGCTCATTCCTGAAATGCTGCTTATGTACGTTTGAGTCAAGTCAACAAATGTTTGGTGAGCACGCAAGAAAATTATTCATGTATAACATGCTTCCTCTCAGAAATGCTACATGATTCTCAGTAATATCAGCTTGTACCCACAAATTTAAGAAAGTATGGCATTTTTTATTTCCATTTTAAACATAGGAAAGTCAAGTCAGGGGCAGGTTAATTTATTTCAGTAAGGTCACAGAGTGAACAAGTCAACAGAATTTTTTTAAAAACTCTGTTCTAGTTTAGACTCAACATTGACATTTATCCTTTCATCCAGCCTGCTCCTTCTATCTTGTCCAACTCTACGCATTTTGGCCCATCCCATCAGTTTGTGTCATCCATCTCTAGCTATTTCATTCATCACTCACTGAGCACTGTGCCGAAAACAAAGATGGTGGAGACAAATTATCTTTACCATGAAGCCAGTTTCAAGATAATTTATAAAAGGTATACATGATTTCAAGGACTCCTCCAGTGAAGACACGTTTTTCAAAATCATACTTGGTGGATTTACAAATCTTAAGTAGCAGTATAGAGATTATCTAAATTCCTTTACTAAGGTTTTCATAGGCCAGGCAAGACTTAAAACACCTAGTAACCTCTGTCACTCTTATTTATCGTTATCTCTTTATCTACCTACCACATTTCTAGATTTAATTTCACATGTAGAGGGCTATAGTATAGTCATAATGCAGAAATAATCTAGAATTATATATAATAGTTTGATAATTAATATTTAAAATACATAAATATGGGTAAGATAATATTATCTTCTTACAATATTAAAAAAACAAACAACAACAACAACAAAAAAAAAAACAGAAGTTAGGCTATCTAAATTTTAACATCCTGTAAGGGAAATACAACACATTTTTTCAACTATGAATTCTTGATGACTAAGCAGCTTATGAGTTCAACAGCAATAAAAATCCTCAGGGTAGGGAAGCGGCTGTGGCTCAATCAGTAGGGCTCCCGTTTACCATATGGGAGGCCCCGGGTTCGCACGGCGTGGTTAGCTGACCCAGCGAGCACAAGCAGCAAGGGGGAGATAAATGAATAAATAAAAAAAATCTTAAAAAAAAAAAAAAAAAAAAAATCCTCAGGGTCAATGTAGCCAACCTTAAAAACATTGAGAAGCCATCATACAGCAGGGGGGTGGGGGAGACTCCTACGTTAGGTGTCATCTCACTTACCGTAGTGTCATTGCTGGTAACATAAACCAGGACGTCGGAGGAGTTTCTGCCATTGATGTATCGGTAGCAGTTCCAAACGCAGCTAATCAGGTAGCCCTGAAAGTGACTCATAATGATTAGATTTCTGACCTGCAAACATCAGACAATTTAAAATACTACCATAGATAAAGCCATATTATAAAACTTTTATTCAACTTAATTATAAATGTACTTATTGACTCTACTAAACCAAAAACCTTTACAATTAAGAATATTGGGTGTAGCAACTTTTTGGCAAAGGGTACTACTGTAGCCTTATTCGATCACATATTAAAAATATCATACCCTGGCAGACGGTAAGGTAGGGAGGGGAGGGACGGAGACTAGAGAAATCCTACAAAAGGGTAGTTGGAAGGAGCAATGGACACAAACATTTATTGCCTCAAAATCCACAGACCAAACTTATTAACCCATGTCTCACCATATTTTCATCCTGCTTCCTTGGGAATTTTCATTCTACATGATTATCTGTGATTTTATTAGACAAGTCAATTAAAAAAAAAAAAAAAAGGTTCACAGCATGTTTGCTTCACAATCAAGTAATTCAATAAAACATTTCCATGTTCATACTGAAAATAAAAATAACTCCAAAGAAGATATTTAAAATTATGTCCAAAATAGGGGGGCGGATGTGGCTTAAATGGTTGGGCGTCCGTCTGCCATATGGAGGGACCTGGGTTCGATCCCCGGGACCTCCTGGTAAAAATTGAAAAAAAAAAAAGAGAGAGAGAGAGAAGGCGCATGGACTGCCAGGCTGTGTGTGCTGGTAAGCCGCCAGGCCCTGGGAGCCATGCAGTAAATGATGACGTAACAGGAGAGAGACGGAGGGGAAAGACAAGACGAGATGCTCCGAAAGCTCTGGAAGCCAGGAGCCGAGGTGGTGCGGGTGGCAGAATACCTGTCTCCTACATCAGAAGTCTCCAGGATAGAATCCTGGTGAAGACTGGAGGAGGAGGATGAGAAGAGATAGCAGAAAACAGACACAGAGAATTGCCCAGCGAATGGACACAAAACAGCAAATGGGGAAAAGGGGGGCGGGTGGGGGGATTAAAATGGATAAAGTAAATAAATAAATCTTTAAAAAAATATTTAAAAAAAAATAAAATTATGTCCAAAATAAAGATATGTGAGAAATAAACATGAGTTCAACGGATATGTTTAAATGTGAGCTCTTTGCACTATCTTTCTAATCATTTGTAAGTGGATTAGAACTGTTTTCAAAAATCTCTTTCTAGCTTTAAAATTCTTTGATTAAAAGAAGCTTAAAGGGAATTCCTCTCTCCCTGTGGTGAATGGAATGTCCCCCAATTCATGAATGGATTTAATAAAACTCAGACTAAAAAAAAAAAAGTTTAAAAATGTAGAGAAAATGGAACCCTCACATATTGTTGATGGGAATGTAAAACAGTACAGGCACTTTGGAAAACAGTGCGACAATTCCTCAAAGATTAAACACAGAGTTACAATATGACCCAGCAATTTCACTCATAGGGATATACCCAAGAGTAATGAAAACCTATGTCCACATAACTTGGATATGAATATTCATAGCAGCATTATTCAAAATAGCCCACAACTGGAATCAACTCAAATGCCCATCAACTGATGAATAGATAAACAAAAGGTGGTATATTCAGAGACTATTATTTAGCAATAAAGAGGCAGGAAGGAGTGACATATGCTACTACATGGATCAATCCTGAAAATAGTATGCTAAGTAAAAGAAGCCAGTGACAAAGAACCACAGATTGTATGATTCTGTTTCTATGAAATGTCCAGAATAAGCAAATTTATAGAGACAGAAGAATTAGTGGTCACCTAGGACTGGGGGTGGGGGTGAGACAAATGGGGAGTAAAGGATAATGGGTTTCTTTTTTAGAGTGATGAAAATGTTCTAAAATTAGATTATGCAACCAGAGATATGCACAACTTTATAAATATACTAAAAACCACTGAATTTGGGGACGGATATGGCTCAAATGGTTGGGAGCCCATCTCCCATATGGAGGGACCTGGGTTCGATCCCCAGGACCTCCCGGTAAAAAACAGAACAAAACAAAAAAACAATGAATTATATATTTTAAATGGGTGGATTTTATAGCATCTTTTGTATATTTCAACAGAGCTGTTTTAAAAAAGGACATTTAATAACAAAAGGGGTACACATCAACATTTTTCAGGGGAGTATGGTAAAATATTGTCCCATACTCAGAATGCTGGCTTAAGCTGCATTCATACTTTCTTGCATTTAAATTTTAATATGATGCCATTAAGATGAAGATGCACATGGGAACTGGATGTGGCTCAAGTGATTGGGCTCCCATCTACCATATAGGAGGGTCCAGGGTTCGATTCCCGGGGCCTCCTGGTAAAGGCAAGCTGGCCCGTGCAGAGTGCTGGCGCAGCAAGATGACACAACAAAAAGAGACACAGAAGACAGACAATGAGAGGCACAGCAGACCAGGGAGCTGAGGTGGCACAAGAGATTGAGCACCTCTCTCCCACTCCAGAAGGTCCCAAGATCAGTTCCCAGTGCCACCTAAAGAGAAGACAAGCAGACACAAAAGAACACACAGCAAATGGACACAGAGAGCAGAAAACAAGGGGGCTGTGGGAGATAAAGAAATATAGGGAAAAAAAAAAAAAGATGAAGATGCATAAGGCTATTTTATAAAATATTTTTTGAATGTCACTAAAATGAAACCATGGATCAACAATGAGAAAGAGAAAAGTCACATTTCTTGAACACATTCAATTTACTCAAACTTTTGGTTTTCTCAACTATGCAATCACTTCTAAATTTTTTTTTTTTAAAGCTGTAGATTTTTATGAATGCATTACTATGAACCAAATATATTGTATAATATTTTGTTTGATTAAAAAAAAAAAAATTACATGTATCCATTACATTTAATTGAGAAATGTATATATTTATTCATCTGTGTTTACTTTTTAGTTTTTAATTGTTTATGTTTTCAATTACTAAATGTACAAAATAAAGTTTAAATAAGTAAATAAAATAAAATATGAGACATCTTAACATAAAGAAAAGTACAGAAAATATGATGAATATCCATATTTCTACTACCAATACAAATATCTATTTATTTTTAAAGTTAAAACAAGTGTTCCTATATTTTCATATTTGAAAATATTTTTTTTGAGAAATAAAACTTTAGCAATAGGGAAAAAAAAAAAAAAAGGCTGTAGATTTTTAAAGAATTGCAATACAAAAGGGTAAGGAGGAATGCCTGGGTGTATCAGTGGTGTGTTATGTAAGAAATTATTTATCCCTTATTGTAGTTGAACACTGGATTCTTAAATGGAAGAATTCTTTCTGATGTAAAACAACAAATCTATAACTGAAAGATTTAGGGCAAGATCTGGTGTTGAGGCTTCACAGACCACGGTCAGCATCGGCATGCTCAAGGGCACACCAGGTGCATTCACTTACTAAGAGCGCCAAAAGGAGAAAAATCTGCATGTTGTCTCTAAAAACACAGTAATTTATTTCAGTGACCTTGTTTTTTATTGGACTTTTCTGTGATCTTCAAGAGAGAAATATTTAGTATGTCTCCCCCAAATAAATTTGCACTGGTAAGTGGTCACGCATTGTTCCCTTTACAGTCTTAGGACAGAGTGAAACTGACATGTCACTTTTTGGGCTCCCAGGGAATTGGTGTGATAACTAGCTAGCCTTATTAAAGATTAACAGTAAGAACCATTAATCAGGTAAACCAGTATGTGAAACTTAAAACTCATGCCCAGATTTATTTAAACTAATAATTACTGAGTCTCTAGATCAAGGCATCAGCTAAGTACTAGCAGGATATGAAAATCAAGGCACAGGGAAGTAGATGTGGCTCAAGCAAATGAGCTCCCGCCTACCACACAGGAGGTTCCTGGTGCTTCCTAAAAGAGACAACAAGCTGGCGCGATGGGCAGGCGCAGCAAGTTGACACAGAAGAGACACCAGAAGAAAAACATAATGAGAGACACAACGAAGCAGGGAGCGGAGGTTCCTGGTGCATCCTAAAGAAGACAAGCAAGACAGTGAGCTGACACAATGGCAGTTGCAGCAAGCTGATGCAACAAGAGACAAAAGGAAAAAACATGAGACAACAAAGCAAGGAACGGAAGTGGCTCAAGCAATTAGGCGCCTCCCTCCCACACCTGAGGACCTGGGTTCAGTTACCCATGCCTCCTAAACAAACAAGGAAGAAGAACAGACACAGCAAGTGCAAAACAATGGGGGAGGGGGGGGAATAAATAAAAATAAACTTAAAAATCTAAAAAAGGACTTCCGGGAAGATGGCGGACTAGTAAGACATGGGAATCTCTTCTCCAGAAAAATAGCTAGAGGACAAGTGGAAACAGCCCCGAAAAAGATCTTCTAGGGTTTAGATCACCAGGTGAAGGCTGCACACCACCCAGAGGAGAGAGGGACAGAAGAGGGATATCGCGACAACAGAACCCTGAGTTGCAAGTAGCAGCTTCTACTGCTGCCGGCACCCTCCCCCACACTCTTCAGAATTCTCGGGCCTCTGGGCCTCTGCGACCACAGACAAAGGGGGCTTCAGGGATCTGCCACTCCCAGAAAAGGGAGAGAGAGGGATACAGCCTTAGGCTCACTCAGGTTCTGACCAGAAATTTGGGCTGCAGAGCCCCACGGACCCTTCCACACTTCCACACGGCGGCTTGCCCTGGGAGCCTAGAAAGGACTGGAGAAATCTGACCCTTCCAACTTCCCTCTCTTCTAGCCTGGACTAATTGTTGAGGACTCCACAGGAGATGGGAGAGAGCGCCTGGGGCTGACCCTACTTTGGACTCCCAGGTTTGGTCTGCCCTGTCCCGAGAGCCCTTCCAGGACAGGTGGGGCTGCGCCATTGTTTGCCTTGGAGCCTGCAAGGGGCTAAAGATAGACAAACCTCCCTATCTCCTCCTCTACTAACAGGGACTGATTGTTCAGGATTCAGAAGGGAGTGGAAATATTTCCTAGCTGGGAAAAGTGGGGCGCCACGAGAGAAGTCTGGAGAACTGTCTCAGAAAGTTTGAATCACAGGACTCTTAGCTCCCAGACAGGAAGCTCTATCACATTGATCTGGTCTGTGTCACAACAAATATGCTCCGACCAGGCATTGAATTGAGAGCTGCCAACAAGCGCCATCTCCTGGCAGACCAAGGAAGTGCACATAAGAAAATTAAAAAGAGAGGCTTTTCCTGGCCTCTATAGCCTCCCTGCCCAAGGCCCTAGGAAACGACTCCACATCCAATTACTGGGCCCATTGCCCAGTTTTGAGCAACCAGCAGAACAATCCTAACAATCAAGGTTGAGCCAAAAATCAAAGAGCAGTGGTAACTCACAGCCTCCTGCCACTAAAACCCCATAAAAGAGAAAGAGATAGAGCATCTAAGTAAAATAAAAACTAACCAGATGCCTAAGCACCAGCAAAAGATTACGAGCCATACTAAGAAAATAAAAGACATGGCCCAAGAAAAGGAATATAGCGAAGTCCCAGAAGAGATGCAGAATTTGAGAGAACTAATCAGTGAGATGAACACAAATTTCCAAAATCAAATTAATGAGATGAAAGAGAATATAGTTAAAGAGATCAAGGACATCAAGAAGTCATTGAACGGGAAACGGATGTGGCTCAAGAGGTTCGGCGTCTGTCTACCATATGGAGAGACCAGGGTTCGATCCCTGGTACCTCCCGGTAAAAAAAAAAAAAAAAGAAGTCATTGAGCAAATGCAAAGAAGAATTTGAAACACTGAGCAGAAAAGTAACGGAGTTCATGGGAATGAAAGACATAACAGGTGAAGTCAAAAATACATTTGAGGGAAACGGATATGGCTCAAAGGTTCGGCGTCTGTCTACCATATGGAGAGACCAGGGTTCGATCCCCGGTACCTCCCAGTAAAAAAAAAAAAAAATACATTTGAGGTGGGAAGCGGCTGTGGCTCAATCAGTAGGGCTCTCGTTTACCATATGGGAGGCCCCAGGTTCGGTTCCCGGGACCTCCTGGTGAAGGCAAGCCCGCCCACACGGCGTGGTTAGCTGACCCAGCGAGCACAAGCAGCAAGGGGGGGATAAATGAATAAATAAATAAAATCTTTAAAAAAAAAATACATTTGAAGCATACAATAGAAGACTCGAAATGATAGAAGAAAGAATAGGTGATACTGAAGACAGTGGAACTAAAATTGAAGAGAGAAAAGAACAGAGGGAGAAAAGAATGGAAAAAATTGAGCAGGGGCTCAGAGAGTTCAATGACAACACAAAACGCAAGAACATACGTGTCATGGGAGTTCCAGAAGGGGAAGAGAAAGGAAAAGGGGCAGAAAGAGTATTTGAGGAAATAATAGATGAAAATTTCCCAACTCTCACGAAAGAAATGAACTTACATGTCCAAGAAGCACACCGTACCCCAATAAGAATAAATCCAAATAGACCTACACCAAGACACATATTATTCAGAATGTCAAATGTAAAAGATAAAGAGAAAATTCTCAGAGCAGCAAGAGAGAAGCAAACGATCATGTACAAAGGACGTCCAGTAAGACTTAATACAGATTTCTCTTCAGAAACCATGGAGGCAAGAAGACAGTGGTATGATACAATTAGGAAACTGAAAGAGAAAAACTTCCAGCTGAGAATTCTTTATCCAGCAAAACTGTCCTTCAAATATGAAGGTGAATATAAAGTATTCACAAACAAACAGAAACTAAGAGAGTTTGCAAAAAAGAATCCACCTTTGCAGGAAATATTAAAGGAAGCCTTAGAACCTGAAAGAAAAAGGAGAGAGAGGCTTGGAGGAGAGTATAGAAGAAAGAAAAGCAGAAAGGATAACCACAAGAGTAAAAAGAAAGACAAAAACAAGATGACATATGAAAACCAAAGAATAAAATGGAGGA